>CM038713.1:35623536-36281036 GCA_021613375.1 Megaleporinus macrocephalus
TAATTAGGTGCTTCGGTGTCATGACTTGGACCACCAACCATGACTTTACAGGATCTGATTCTGTTTGACTCTGGACATTCATGTCTGTTTCAACATGCTGTTTCTTTGTGATCACTATGGTGCCTCGGTATACACCAGCCAATCAGAGTGGAGCTCATCAAATTATTCATAACTTATTATTCTAGGGCCAAATCACATTAGGCGTGTAAGAAAATATGAATATATTGAATATCGGGATATTATGTTTTGTGATACTGTATCCATTCTCAAAAACACAGTATCAATACACAGATTCCTGGCAGACAGTGAACTGAATCATTGTGTGTTGTGTTTAAAGTAGGGGTGGGCGATATGGCCCTACAATAATATCACAATATTTTTTGGTATTTTTGTGATAACAATACATTTGGCAATATGACAAGACATTGAACTAAAAAACATTGAAGAATACACTACTGCAACAAAATGAAATTGATATGATATGATATGGCACACCTTACTGAGATATTAAAAAATACAAGAATTTTCATCAAATTGTAACAGAAGTTAATGATCCAGAATGTCACCATACTAAATAATGCACTCCAAATATTTCCATATATCCAGAATTGAAGTAAAATGAACGATACTGGACTGATAAAATCTGTCTCTAGTAGATATATAATGGGAAATTAGAAAAGTGTGAATTTTTCTTTTGCTAAAAACTGTAAAAAAAAAAAAAAAGTAGTTCCATGATGTAATAATTAGGGATGGGTGATATGGCACGATATTTCAGGGTATAATATCGTTCACAATATTAAAAAATGTTGGCGATATTATTGTGTATGATACGATATGGCCCCACCTAGTTCAAAACATCTGACTACTTGATGTCAGTGTTGTAATCCCTTTTTAGATCCACTCCAACATTAACAAGCAGCACAAGGGCGCAATGCTATTGTAAGCATTAATAAGCCTGTTCATATAGTGGTGTGTTTTAATAGTAGGATTTGAAAAATCCCAATACATGACTTTACTTATGTACTGTACTATGTACTCAGATGTACTGAAGCTGCAAAAACAGATGCTACGAACTGATAATGTTGAGCTCTAGATGTATTTTAAGTATAAAAATCCTACTTGCTGTACTGTCAGCTAATGAAAGACAGATTTAGACCAGGAGGTTAAAGTCAAAGATAAAAAAGTCAAAAAGAAAAAAAAACCCACATGTGCACACACAGGAACAAAATAAGAACAAAAGTGTTTACCCCTGCAGTGAAGACGGCCGCATTCCCTCCCTCCAACATCTCCTCCAGCTCTTCATCAGTAGTGGCTTTACCAGCTAAAGAAAGAGTGGCAAAACAGGGTCTTACTTGAGTTACTCCTGTGAAATAATGATGTCAGTAATTTATAGAACGGCAGTGGAGCTGAGGTTTGTTACAGTCCGCCATTCTGTTTGATACACTCTTTGTTTAAAATAAAACCATACACAATAAAAGTCAGCGGCGTCACCAACCACAAAGTCATACTGCTGCTGAAACCAACACAGCACTCAACACTAGTACAACTAGTCACTGTCCTCTCTGCATTTCAAAATACTATGCTTGTTTGAAGACTGTCCTTTGTTCTGTGTTGAAGAAATGAATGGCTGAATTACAGTTGAAGTGAGGGAGCGGTTACTGCCAGAAAAAAAGGAAAAAGAAGAACGTCTGTTTGACACTCACTGACCACAAGTGTAAGAGAGGAACCAGTTTGAGATTGCACAGAGAGAGGTTACATCTGAAATATTACATGTAGAGTTGGGACAACGTTATGTCCTGTCTTCTTGTTCTCAGGACTGTACCTCCACAGTTAACCGTCTTCAGTACAGAGTAGAGATCGACCGATATATCGGGCCAATATTTGCCATTTCTTAATATATCGGCATCGGCCGATATCAGTGTTTGGTAGCGCCTATTTAAAGTCAGGCACGTCCACGGGCAGCCCCGTGTTATTGGTGTGGAGGAACGTGCTGCTGATTTGAAGCACCCAAAGCCAGAACTTTTGGAACTGTTACAGCTCATAAGGACTCATAGCCCTCAGTCTGCACAAGTCAGTGATGGAGGACGAGTCAGTCAGACTCGTACGGCCTGCTAGCCTCTGTCACCAACTCAAACTGATACAAACTGATAGCCCTCAGTCACTGTCTCGCAAAGAATGAACAAGAGTAACCACAATCCAAACATGTTTTCTTTACTTATATAAAAATAGTGTTTTGGACAAAGATACAGAAACGGTAGCTGATCACACTTTACCTCCATTGCCCATGCGGGAGCTGAAATTAAGTTTACAGCCCATATATATATACTGAACATCACCAGAACACGGGAAACAGGAAGATGATACAACTGTGAGTTACATGTATAAACCAAATGATGAGTTTGTAGATTGTTCAGAAGTTTCAGCGCCAGACGACAAAGCTTTTATCCGCTTTACCTCAGATTCTCTGAGCATCCAGAGAATGTACACACAGAGAACGTGGTATAACGTTAACTGGTTGTATGAACCACAGACATATTCAACAAGTAGACACATAAATTAATAGACAGACAGAAAGCTGGACAGCTAGTTAACTTCTTAAGAATCTAACTAAGTTAGCTTAGATTGGCGGAGGAAAGGACGGAGCCTTGTAATTGGTTACCAGCAGCTTTATCACTTTTAGGACCACCTATTGTACACATTGAGAGGGGGGCAATACAGCAGACATTTACTAGACTTTGGGAAGATAATTACAGGACATATGTGTATATTGGTGGGGAAGAGTAACAAGAACTTCAATACAAAGATTTAGGTTCCTCAAAACAATATCACCTGAAAAATGAAGACTGTGGACTTAAAGGTTGTTGTTCCTGTAAACTAAATAAATGAAGGGTTGTTTTCGTCTCTGTGCTGTACACAGGGGTGTATGAAAGAAAGACAGACTCACTGATCTCCAGCTGTCTCTGGATGCGTCCTTTGCTCTTCTCTCTGAAGTCCACTTGTGCTTCATTGTATTTTGTCATCACATCCACAAACTTCCTGGACAGAACAGCATGCTGGGAAATGAAAAGACATCTAATTATACTTCTTATACTGTGTGCGTTTATAATGTCATACAAAGTACTACCCAAAAACACTGTGGCTTCTAATGAGTTTTGAATAAATACAAAAATATATATAAAAAAAAGATCATTTAAATTTAAAAAAGCCAAAGTAGGTAACAAGCCTAAAGAGCTACCGGCTGGTAACTACCAGACAGTGTGCTGCTTTGAACAGAGGTCTAGAAATGGGTGCATATCAGCGCTGTCCAATGAAAAACTGCATCTCCAATTTTGTCGCTTTCTATTTTTCTACATCAATTTAATGCAGCAGCTGCCGTTTACATTACGTGTAAATTTTACGATGAATGGACCAACGGAAGTGCTTTAAAGTAGCTTGGCAAAAATTCTGGTTCCACTGACTTACATTGAAAGTGAAGACAGTTTTTGGCCTCTCCTGTAAAGTTGCCGTTTTAGATATTTTTGTTTTACAAGTTAAAACATTTAAACTACTTCTTTAAGTAACATTTATTTAGTACGTTTTGTGTTATCAAACAGGCACTTACAGCCCAGATAAATGGTAGCAAATCTACAGGTGTCTCTCAAAACCTAGTGAGTGTGTAAGTAGGTTGTCTATGTAGGCAGCTGTTTAAGTATCAGCGTTCTCTCCTCATCTCTCCTCATAAAACAGATTACTGAGACGCTCTAGTTAGAGAGAGACTGCGTCACAGCTTGTTCCCGCTCACTGCAGCATGCGACCGCTGGTTTAGTTGGTTACTAAGCTACCAGCCGGCATCCAAAACGATAGCCCGAAGCTTAAAAATCTGTTAGCATAAATGCTAACGGTTTGAGTATAAAACTGCAAAATTGTCAACTGACTTGTTACAGAGTTGATAATAAAATACTGTTTTGTGTGATTATATGACCAGAAACACATTAAAACACCAGAGAGAATCAAAATAACTCACATTTTAAAACCACTTCACTGATCATAGATATGCCTGCGTTGCATCATGGGATTGTCTTAGCGGCTGAGGAAGCGTTCAATGCTTCCTTACAATCAGGTCAAAATAAGGTTCCTCAGTAGGCAGTATGTTTAAGGTATGTAAGAATTGGGACAGACTACATGTCAGGAGCGCATACTATGATGTAAAAAGCTGTGTATGTATGAGCTCAGTAGGTTTTGAGACACACCCTACTTTTCTAGTTTCTTTGCACAGTGCTTCATTTATGATGTTGGTTTGTGGCTCGGCTCCAAATAGCACAGTGGTTATATATGGTGACTGTCGATGAAGTATTTTTAATACTAAAAAATCAAATCAAATCAAAAACCAAATGCCTCAGAAATGCAGAATGTAAGCAGAGTTTATCAGCAGCGGTAGAGCTACAAACACATATCAGCTCACTTTCATTTAAATCATGACAGTTCCCCATTATATAGTTCCCACCAAAGGCTGTTCAATCCGTGAGCCGCTTTATCGGCATCACACATGCGGTACTCTCGTGATCTCCGGGATCCCCGCAGAGTTTGTGGTGCCCATCGCCAAATAGTCCCCTGACCCTGCAGATTGCGACTGTATATGCCAGAGGGTCTTCTGACTGCTGCAGAGCGTGGGGTTGTGAGAACGCTACGAATATCACAAGATATTTTCATAGTTCAAAACCACCCAAAGTTCATATAAAGCACATACAACGTGCAAATGCAATGAAAAAACATTCATATATAAATTCATCTACCACATGACCATCTCTCATCCTGGAGATTAACTAGAGTACAGCTCCAACCAGAACAGTTACAAGTCTGAACCCAGAACTATCTGTATGCCAGGTTAAGTACTTGCTCACTCCAATCTAGACCTGACTATAAACACAAACAGGAGCAACAGCTAAGAAGCTTCAAGCTCTGATTTATCTTTTACTGAGCATTTGGTTTTTGTGAAGAGTCACAGAGTGAACGTTTGTGAAGAGTCACAGAGAGATTATTCAACTCGAGTGACAACAGCACGACTTTGTGAAGAATCCGTTTAACCAATCAGTGGTTTGCACCACTGCCAGCTCCAACCACACGTTCCGGCTTCCCATGCTTGGTACCCCAGAAAGAGGGGCAACCAAATTCTGCAAGTACACTGAAGACTTGGCAAAGGAGATGATGACATGATGTGTGATGACAGATCTGTAACTGTAGAGCAACGCTCAGTGGCAAATCGCCTAAACATGCTGATCCCCTTATCTAACACAAACACATCAATCAAGGACTTCTGCAGTAAGATGAATCACCAGGACCGGGATTGGTGACTACAGTACTAATGTCAAGTAAAGCAAACTCACTTATTTCATAGACAAAGTCTGAAGTCGCCATTTTATCCAATTAACACCCGGTAAACGATTTACTGCCTCTGGGTTCAGCTCAAACACAGTTATTTGAAGCTTGTGATTCATTCAGACTATATTTTTCTTTTATTTATGTTACACTTCTACAAACTTTTTGCAGACTATTTCTCAGCCACAGTCCTCAGCATACAAGCAGTGCCATACGCCAGTGCTCACCAGCCCTGGTCCTGGAGATCCATCTTTCTGAAGAGTCAATGAATGCAATAGTTTCAAGCAATAGTTTGAACAGTTTTTTCTTAAATGAGTTTGCTTTGACTTTTGTTTACTTATAACTATATTTAATTATCTTGTTGACCTAATTTTTCAGTTCTAGCACAGCCAATGAGAAAATATTGCTGCTTGCACTGGCACTTGCAAATAGGCCCAGAAGCAATGCAAACATATTTCTCTAACTAATGTCATGTTGACACATCATTCACTGGGGACAGCCATCAGTGTCCCTCTCAGCATCCACTTTTTAGCTCTGTTAGCTCATTGAAAGTGGACTAATTTCCATTATTTCCCCTTTTCTTTCTTATCAGTGCATCTAAATTGTCTGCAAAGTTATAAAGCCCAAAGTACACACACCACTTGTAGCTGAATGCTGTTCTGGTCACTGACCAATCAGTACAGAGTGAGTGAGCTGATCAATCAGAGCATAGTAGGTAGGGCTGGGTATCGCCACTGATTTACCGAATTCGATCTGGATTCAATATCGATTCATTTAGGGATGTTACAATAATATGTTTTGTTAAATATGAAAAGAGATTTTCAGAGAACTAATGTGGTAAATGTACAAGAAACACTAAACCTACCATTACTGAAAACATTAGTGTTCATATGTTTATACACCGTCATGGTTTCTGAATCCAAAATGTAGCCAGACTTCTGCTTTCAAGTTCTGGGGCGCCTTTACTTGTGCTCCAGCCATGCTTAACTGATGTGCGCCCCCAGCCAGATCTCGTTGCATGAAAAACAATGTCTGATCATGTGAGACATTTATTTAAATGAAGATCGATTTGAATCGAAAAATCGATTTTTTAAACACACCCCTAATAGTAGGCTCAAAGGGGGAGGGGGTGGTCCTTCACAGCACATGAGCTCTAACACAACACTACAGACAGAGCTGAACACAGATTGACAATATGAGAAAAAAAATGTTTGAACTGAGGCATGTATCTCTATTCTAGCAGACACCATAAATATAATCATCAATATTTAAAATGAGCCTTCAAAAGACAGCATCCAATACTGACCCACCACAAAAACCTGCTTCTCCTCTGCTGAAAATCAGCTGTTCCTCTGTGTGCTGCTGTATTTTTGTGACTCACAAGAAGGCAAGCCTACCGCCCTACATTATTATTTGCCATCGTTTTCATGAACACCAATAGATCCTCAAATAACAAAACTGGTTAGAATAGTCTTCCCTAGCGTGGGAGTGCGCGTTGGCTGGATTCACCAACCTGTGACTTGCGTATCCTTATGTCGGCTGACACTCTCTCCTCCTCATCTGACTCCAGATTCCTCTCAATGGCTGCAAACAATATACACATTTACATATTCATCACTCACAGGTACATATATTTACACGTTAACACCAGTCTCATTTCTACCACTCGGCCTAATGAGAAACCCTACAGCACCCAGATCAGCACAGACTTACTCTTCAGCTTGTTCCGAGCGTTGTTGGCCATTTTCTTAATGTCATTGGTGAGGGCCTCCAGGTCATCTTGCGTTTCTGAAAAATGATACAAAAACGAGAGTTTGTGAGAAGTACACATATAGTTAACTCAGCTTTTACATTTGCATTTGTTTGGGAAGTACAATTTCAGCATATTTGTCATGTTTAGCAGAGTTGTATTAGCATTAGCTACAAACTGAGTACACAAAAGTCACTACTCTTCATTTGGTCAGTAACTGGAATATGTAACTTTGAAACTAAATGTTTTTCAGGGCCCATCCAGCAACACCCAATAGCAGAACATTATACAGGACTACACGGTGTGCAACGGTGTATCCCCCAGAAGAAGAGCCACCGGGATTTGCGCACGGCAGAGTTGGCATTATGGGTGTGGGTGTGGACACGAGGAGGCGAGATTCCAAGTTCAAGTGCACATGTGATTTAATTTATTTCCCACAGAAACAGAAGAAAAACTGCATCAAACGAAAAGAAAACAAAAAGGTAAACAAAACAGTTCCTTGAGGCTTTGCAACAAGCTTACCCTCATCACACTACTTCTTCTCCAGCCGTAACAAGCAGCTAACTGCATATCGTTACAGGGCTTACACACTGCTCCTCCTACAGGTAGCTGAGAAGACCCAGGTGAAAGAACACAGAGCACTCTTATCATTGAAGCCCCGCCCAGACTAAACTAATAACTCGCCTGAGGGTCGATGTCCCGAGGTGCTAACTTACACACACACACACACACACACACATCTACACAGCTGTTGACTAGTCATGACTGATACATACATATTACCGGTAAGTATTAATTTATTAATTAATTTCGTCCATTGCAGGTTT
The DNA here is from genome assembly GCA_021613375.1 of Megaleporinus macrocephalus. Lineage (NCBI taxonomy): Eukaryota > Metazoa > Chordata > Actinopteri > Characiformes > Anostomidae > Megaleporinus > Megaleporinus macrocephalus. The sequence continues at coordinate 35,631,469 of CM038713.1, forward strand.
TACCCCCTTTAGGACGCTGAGGCCCCTCTCCCTCCCTGAAGGTGGATCCGCCTAACAGGAACAAGAAGCCTCAGTTCCCCTTACCTCCCATTTGCCCTCGTCCCCTTCTACACAGGACATCAAGGTAGGTACATACAACATTACACACAATCACTACAAGCTGGACATTCTGGTTGGTACTGTTAACCTCAGTGAGGAGCGTACCCCTAAATATACAGACCAATAAGTACAAGACAGGACTCCAAAACAATGTATAAGAATGGGCATTATTCAGAGTAACTTCTAAGTAACTCCGTCACAGTGGCTAATGTTGATGCTCATTAGTCCACCATCAGGAGAACATTGAACAATAATGGTGTCCATGACGGGGTTTGTAAGGAGAAAACCACCGCTCACATGGACAAGGCAGAAGAACAAATGATCTGTAGACCAAAGACACCAAAGCATAACTTCTTAGTTTGAACGACAGCCGTTATGTAACTGTTGTCAAGACCAAGGTGGTGGTGGATCACATACTCTAGTACCTTCTGCCATACAGCAGGAGGGTCAGGACTCCATGAGAAGGGTGGGAGAGGTCACGGATACAGTGTTTTTTGAGGTGAAGATAGTGAATAAAAACATTCCAATGATCACTTCCATTATCACAACCCGCTGTAGGTTCCTGCATTCTGAGATGTCGCAGTTCCCACACCAGCCAGCGACGGTCAAGCTGGTCAAGACACTCTCAACTGTCCGTATGTGAGGATATTGGGACGAAGGGGGGATGGGGTGTTTGCTTTTCTCAGCCATCACACAAAGTAAAGACGCTAAAGGATTTCTTAGTCAGGCATGTGGTGCTGAGGGTCCCGGTGTTGTTGCCAGTGAGGTGCACACCAAGGATCTCACAGCTTTAGACTCCATCCACAGGTGAACCTTTCATGTGAATTAGAAAGCGAGTCCTCCTGAAGTCAACAACCGTCTCCATCTCATCAACATCAAGAGACAGACTGTTGCCTCTGAACCAGTCTGCCAGCTGCTCCACCTTCTGATGGGTGTGTTATTTGCGCCCAACATGCAACCTTGTGGTACTGTTATTTGGGCGTGCTGTTTGTTACTCTACGAATGAAACTGGTTTTCTGAATAATTCTGGTCAGCTGAACAGCACGCAATGAATCATCGCTCTGCAGGTTTTATGACCACACAGTCCCATACAGCACCTAACAATGAACAAAGAGGAATCCTGCCGCTCCCAGGCTGCAAGAGTGATGTATCAAGTTTCTTTAGAAACTACAGGGCATAAATAGGCTAGAGAATTTTCACCAATACACACCAAACTGAGGTTTGAGTTTGGTTTGTTTCTTAACCTAATCTGCTGCATCTGCAGATTACAGTTGATAACAGTTCTTCTACTTCCTCCTGCAGTAAAATAACTGAAAACTTGTTGACTTAACAGAAGCTACGCAGCAACCGCCATTGCTTTTACTTCGATCAGTTTTCTGTTTACTTCTAACCACATGGAAATTACTGTCCGACACAGAATCTTAAAGTATTCCTTTAACATAGCAGAATTTAAACTGAGGGCGTATCTCCTTAGAGTCCCAACCTAAAGACCTGTTCACAATCCTACACCTGGTACATCAAGTGTTGACTGTCAATATCATGTTGAGTGACAGCAGTCAGCCCATGTGGGCTTCTTTCTCAGGTGGCCACCAGAGGTTTGACTAGATGAAGCAAGATATAGCTGTTAAGCTACAAGTCGTTAAGTAGACCTCTCTCAGAAATCTGTACTGTTTATGATAAACTCTTGAACGGTACTGCTCAGGTCATAAAGCAGACATAGCATACTGTCGCTATCCTTGGAAAAAAATCTGGTTCCATTGACTTACATTAAAAGTAAAGCAAGCTGTTGCCCACTTAAAGCTAGTTTGGAGATACACGTTTTTTCTTTAGACAGAATCGATATGAGCTACTTTGGGTGTGTCTCAAAACCTAGTGAGCTCCTACATAGGCAGCATTTTACATCATAGTATGCGCTCCTGACACGCAGACTGTCCCAATTCTTATATACCTTAAACATGCTGTCTACTGAGGAACCTTATTTTGGGGTGATTTTAAGGAAGCTTTGAACGCTTCCTCAGCCGCTAAGACAATCCCATGATGCAACGCAGGCTAATCTACGAGCAGTGAAATGGTTTTAAAATGTAAGTTATTTTGATTCTCTCTGGAGTTTTTATGTGTTTCTGGTCATATAATCACACAAAACAGTATTTTATTATCAACTCTTTAACGAGTCCTTCACCATTTAGCAGTTTTATACTCGAGCCATTAGCATTTATGCTAGCGGATTTTTAAGCCTCGGGCTATCGTTTTGGATGCCGGCTGGTAGCTTAGCAGTGGGAGGTAACAAGCCGTGACGCCGTCTCTCTCTAACTAGAGCGTCTCAGTAATCTGTTTTATGAGGAGAGATGAGGAGAGAACGCTGCTACTTAAACAGCTGCCTACCTAGACAGCCTACTTACACACTCACTAGGATTTGAGACACACCCACAATATGAGAAAAAATTAAATAATAACTAATATAACTAAATAATAATAACTAATAACTTAACAATTGAATCTGTGCAACTATACACAACCTTTAGAATTCAATATGATGTATTGGTGTCTCATTTAACACATTTTTTAATACAGGAAAAACAAAGAGTGACTAAAATACACTTTTAGTAGGTTCATGTTTTAACTTAGTTCATTAAAGATTTTAAAAACTGCAGCATACATTTTTTAAACGAATGTAGTGCAACTATAGGATATTTTAATTCTCAAATATGCGACTGAATATATTTTAAATATTGTAACCCATTATAAAAAATAAGGAAAGCTATGAGATGCGTTTCAATCATTTTTATTTTATTAATGACTATGATCATAGATTTCATTAACAGAAAAACTGTAACAATTACTGCCACAAAAAAGTATCTCAAATTGCTAATTAGCATGAGCAGGTGGATACTGTTTACAAATGAGAGTAATGGGCGGTGCTGGAAAGCAGAGCCAACAGCATCATTTTAATCATATAGTCCTAAAAATGCTTGTGTGGTCGACTCGACTCCACTCACACAGCCAGAGAAGGGAAAAAGCATTTAGACAAAAAGTATATAGCCTCAAATTAGAGCTCTAGTACTGACAGCTAGAAATGGAGTGTTGACCGTCCAAACCACAGACCACTGCAGACGTATCAGTGAGGTATCACAGTTAATATGAAAGGATCGCTTGAACGACACAAAGAAGAAGTTTAACCATAAAATGTTTTTTTTTGTGATATGCACATTTAGACGTGTTGCTACTCTCTGTTACTGGTGACGCATCTTGTAGTTTCAAATTGGGCTGAAGTACTAAAACACATGTTCTCACAACAAATTAAATAGTTTAATTACAGACTGACCGATCAGCGTTTTTGAGGCTGATTCCGATCACTGATCACCTTTCAGCACGATCGTCTGATAGCAGCTACTGATAGCGATAGCCGACAGAGGGCGGGGCTATATGCCACGGCAGGGCTACTAGTAGTCATTAGCGCAAGCAAGTCATGAAACGCGGTCTAAACTGGTTTATTACCATTTTTAACGAGCTCATATGAAACAGCATAATATTTTTTAAAAAATTAACAGTAAATAAGTCCAACAAATATCACCAAGAGTGCAATCATCCAATTTAGACGCTTAATTTAAAACTAAAAAATCTAATTAAATAAATGCAGTAAAAACTGCAGTCATTAAACACAGACTCTGGTTATTTTAAAACACAATCTGCAATCATTAAATGTAGATCTTGAATTGTTGCTGCTGTTCTGTTCGTACTGGTCAGATCTGGTCTGTAGGTGTTCTGGGTTGTTTGTTTTGTGTTAGCTGTGCGTGCTAGCTCTGCCGTTTGCTGATACTCACTGTATTCAGCTGTGTGCAGTGTTGTATCAGATTAGTGTGTTAAATGTCTTTGTCTTGGTTCCTCAACGAGACACACTGATTTTACACATTTTAAAAACGTCCTGTTTGAGTCTGCGTCACATACAGTAAACACTGCCAGACGGGGCTTTCTCTTTCGCGAGGCCGCTGCTTTAGTCAGTCTGTGAAAAAATGAAAGGGTGTGTGTTTCCAGGCAGCTGGCCGGAGGGGGTTCTCCTCTTCCTGGATGAAACGCTAGCTGGAAATACAGAAATTAGGCTTATTTGTTTAACGCCATCGATCAGCTCTCGAGATCGGCTCTAAATTGGAGAAATATCGGCCGACCACCGATCACATATTTTGATTAAAAATTGGCCAATACCAATACATAGCCGATCGATCCTTCCATCTATAAGTTCAATTATTGAATTTAACTAATAAAGCAAATCTATTAGGACCAAGCTAATAAATTGGCCACAATCAATTACGTCAATTAGCATAACGTGTGTCGATGCGTCACAGATGGCCACAGCTACTGACAGCATGGATTTATCCGGAGCACAAGCTGCAGCTACAAACAATCACTCACGTGCATCTTAAGTTGTGGGAGTGTTTTACACAGAAACACAACAGTGTGGTGCTCTGTCAGCTCTGCACAGTGGAGATGATCACAACAGTACAACTGCTATACACCAGCACTTGAAACTCAAACATCAAAATATGTTTACCTGTTTTTTTCAGTAGTGTCACTTAAAAAGTCTCATTGATAACCGTTTCTTAATCGTCCAGTGTAGAACCTAAGACTGTTCTCGATACCGCGGGAGCTTTAAAACACACAGAGCTGCTTCCCAAACGACTCTCTGCCAAAATATATAGTCCACAAACTGTCTGATTGCTTGAGTGTGAGGCGTGTAGGCTACGTGTTATTTGGGCCTCTAAAAGTCGAGCCAGAGCGTAGACTTAGTCTTTTTAACCATTTATAGACCAGGTGCGTTAAAGATATCCTTTAATACATTAAATCTAGGAAGTCTAGGCATTTTCCTCATGCTTCTGAGCCCCCCAACAGCGCAGGGTCATCAATTCCACAGTCTTATATATACACACATATATATATACACATATATATACACACACATACATTATATATATATATATATATATATATATATATATATATATATATATATATATATATATATATACATACATATATATATATATATACACACATACATATATACACATATATATATATATATATATATATTATATATATATATATGCACACACACACACACACACACACACACACACACACACATATATATATATATATATATATATATATATACATACATATATATATATATATACACATACATATATATATATATATATATACACACACACATATATATATATATATATATATATATATATATATATATATATATATATATATATATATATATATATATATATATATATGCACACACACACACACACACACACACACACACACACACACACACATATATATATATATATATATATACACACACACAAATACATAAATAATAATTTCTAACACACACTGGAGTAATAAAATATTTGTCATTACATTAATCAACTAATCGAAAAAAGAATTGTTAGATTAATCGCTTAAGAAATGAATCGTTAGGTGCAGCCCTATATGAAACAGTTTAAGCTCAACTACTATAAGTTTACAGTGGAGTTTTGTGCATGCGTCAGTGTATCTGTGTGTGCTCTTACTCTGATCAGACGTTGGTGCCGATAAAATAACTGAATAAAGTTTCTTCACTTCAGCCACATTTTCATCGATCTTGTCAATGCTGTTTCTGATATCTTCAATCTGAAACAGAGATAAACGTATCAACAAACACAAGCAACAGGCTGACATGTTAAAAAACAAAGGCCTCAGAGAAAATTACCTAATGTATATACAAGTGACTGTACAAATAAAGCAGTATCTGCTCACTGACGGACTTACCTGGGAAAAGAACTCGTCCATAAACGCTGCATTATCCACAGCAATCTCAACATCCTCGTCGTCATGATCACATGTCTGTGTAAAAAAAAAAATAATAATTTAATATTAATGTTTAATTAAAACACAGCAAGAACAACGCAAACATTAAAGTATTAGTAGAACGCAGCAATGCACACTGCTTAAACCTGATCCTCTCACCAGATTGGGTGGCGTCCCCCAGGTGTCTGTACTAAGGCCAATAAAGTTAATCTGTTAAAATTTCATATCCCATTTAATCCCCAAGCAGTAAAGGCAGCAAGGCGAACAAATGGTCGTGTGAACCACAGATATGAAATTCATTCACAATACAGTAAGATATATTTTTTAAAATATCTTTAAAAACAAGGACGTTTCAGGGTAGCTCTCCACGCCCGTTCCTGGAAGATGACACTACTACACTTTTGTTTAAACACTAATCAAATATAACCGGCGCTAATATTCAGAAGATCCAGAACACCTTGATTAACTAGACTAGGCGTGATTAAGGCTGGATCTTAATTCTACAGTAGCTTCACAGGAACTGGTTTGGAGATGCCGGTGTTATAACATGTCATGTTGCGCTATGACGCTGTTTTCTATACAAGTCTTTTCAGCAGTCACATGTCAGCGCTTACTTAATTGCGTCTTCAAGCCCAACTGCATAATGCATTATGAACATAGATTTTCTTAAGCCTGTTGTAATCGGAGAGATTCGACTGATCCGCTCTCATTGACGTGAACTATAAATCTACTTGGCTTTTGGAATTTGTTGGAACTAAAATATTTCACATTATTAAAGTCAACATGACTCAGAAATTACAGAGAACAATAATGTGTATATATGTGTTTTCAGAGAAAACCAGAGAATTGCGTTTCAGATGACCAGAAATTAGGGCTGGACGATATGGGGAAAAAAAATCTGACCACGATTAATTTTTTCATCAATCGATATCGATATATATCACGATATAAATCAAACCGCTATTGCCTTTTTTAAGTTAAGATATCAAAATTGTTACATTTTATTTATTTACTTTCTATCAGAAGACATATGTACTATAGAACATTACACAACTGTTTTTCAAATAACAGTGTGGTGCTCTGTCAGCTCTGCACAGTGGAGATGATCACAACAGTACAACTGCTATACACGAGAGCTTGAAGCTCAAACATCCCGTAGAGCTTCATCAACACAGCAGCAGGACAGCACCTGTTTACCTGTTTATCTTATCTTATAGATTATTTTAAGATTATTAACACGTGTATCATGTTTCTTTCAGTAGTGTCACTTGAAAAGTCTCATTGTTAACCGTTTCTTTCTTGTCCGGTGTAGAACCTAAGACTGTTCTAGCTACCACGGGAGCTTTAAAACGAATGTAGCTGCTTTTCAAACGACTCTCAGCCAAAATATATAGTCCACAAACTGTCCGGTTTCTTGTGTGTGAGGCGTGTAGGCTACGTGTCATTTGTGCCTCTAAAAGTCCAGTCAGAGCGTAGACTCTTGGTCTTTTTAACCATTTAGAGATCACGTGCGTGTAAGGTACCCTTTAATACATTAAATCTACAGTGGCCATGTGTTTGAGCCCCACCCAGAGCTCTGGACTGTGTCCGTTGAGATGTGTTCTTCGGAAATGATATCGCTCACTTTAACGTTTTATGTCAGCATTTTCTCTTAGTTTGTTTGAACGCCTGCAGTAACCAAATTACTAGCAGGTGGGTTCAGCTGCCGCTACGCCTGCACTCTGTACTGTGAGCTTTAACCAAACATGAAACGTCTGGAACTCTAGTTCAGCCACCTGATTGGTTTGGGGCGGCGCTATTCTCATTCTCATTGTCTATTCTTGTTGTCTCTCAAAACATGGACGGAACTTAATTCTGTCGACTTTCTATCGACTACGTCTTATAGTTTTATCGAGGAAACCTTGGTTCGCAATAATTATCGTTATCGTTTTATCGCCCAGCCCTACCAGGAATACTTACTAATAGAGGAAAGAGATTGACTAGCAGGGCCTAAACCTATTTATATACTCAACAGTGGCTTGATCTTCTTTTGGTCTTTCTAGTTGGGTGCTGTTTCACATGACTCTGAAATCTGATATACAACAGAACACCAACGTGGGCTTCAGGAACTTATGAGGAACTCAATATTCAGCTTATTATTTTACAATACAGCTTGCAAGTCACAAGTTGAGGTCCAGAGTCCGAGTAAAACGACACCTTGTTTTCCTTTGTCACTTCTTTTTCTCTCGCGTCATCAGTTTGCCCGTGGTTCAACCACTCTACCACAGACATCTCATACTCAACGGTGCCGCCGCAGCCCAATGTACGCTCACAAACCATCTCACTACACACTGCTACACAGTATCTGGCCTCAAATCACTTGAAAGACATCTAATATCAGAGAAAAGTTTGAAGAAGTTTAACATTTTCAGAGAAATTCTCATACTTCACACACAGCCTACATAAATAAGTAATATCAACAATGTCCAACAGAAGACCTGACTTCTGAAAGCCATGAGTCATGTTAGAAGCTACAATGAGCTTGTGTGAAGGTCACAAAGAAAGAGAAACATACACATACATACACAGCATGTGCTGGAAAAGCTGTGGCAGAGAGATAAGAATGCACGATACTTCCTGAAGTGTGTGTGTCTGTGAGAGAGAGAACGCAGGAAGGACAGAGAGGAGAAGTTCAAAACACTAGCCCGAGTAATACGAAGCCCTTAAACTGTTAGTTATTAGGACAAAGGAAGCAGTGAAACCCCAAAAATCTCTCCTTAAAGCCCAGTCTGTCACACATATCACATCAAATATATAAAAATAACCTTTCCATTTCTAAGTTTTACAACCATTCAACCTAATCAACCAACCCCGAACATTTCCTGCAATAAAAATACCAGGATATTTTAAGAGTGTAAAAGCCTGAATGTGTTTTTTTTCTTAAAAGCTTAACACTATCTCGTTACAAATAGAGTCTCCAACCCACATAAACCAGCGTGACAGTCTGAGAAACTTAGCAAGCTAAAACTAACCCAGCATAACTAAAAGCTAGAGAGTTTTTTTTCCCATTTAAGCGTCACTGGATGTTTATTATAACACTCATCATATAGTATCATATAAACATTTTAAATATTTTACTCTCTTTACTTACTTTAAACACAGAGGTTAATGGCAGTTTCACTGAAACAACTGCTAACAGGGTTTTCCAGCAAAGCAGAGACTACACAGAGCCGGCAAAACTTCAAATGCTTGTCAAAACAACCACTACTGCAACCAAAGTACTAAACTAATATTGTTCTGATATTATGTTTCATGTAGCTGTACATGTATGCGAAGTTATTTTGCTATTGTGTGCTCTACTAATTGCTTGCTGTACTTCTGTGCTGTTTAATAAAGTTATCTATCTATATATCGCTCTATCACGAATGTCAAAATAATTAACTTTTACTAAACTGTTTTTTGTTTTTTTTTAAGTTGTAATGCTGTTCTGTCTCGAGTTTCCTGTGCACAGCGGCTGACACCAATGTCTAAGGTAACCACTCAATCAGTGGCTATAAATCTTGTCATTCACACTTTAAGTGAATGATTTCTGGAAAACATTCTGGTTGGATAACTTCACATTAGAATTGTTCAAGAAACTGTGCTCTTGTATGAAATCCTTGGTGGTTGTGGTTCGTGTTTAAAGTATTGTTGTTGCAGGTAGGGCTGTGTATTGGCAAGAATGTGACGATACAATGTGTGTCGTGCTACAGCGGTCACGATTCAGTATACGGCAAGCAAAGTGATGTATTGCAATTTTTTAAATCCTACTATTAAAACACACCACTGTATGAACAGGTTTCTCAATACTTACAATAGCATTGCACCCTTGTGCTGCTTGTTAATGTTGGAGTGGAGCTGAAAATGCATTACAACACTGCCATCTAGTGGTCAGAGGTTTAAACACAACACACAACGATTCACTGTCTGCCAGGAATCTGTGTATTGATAATGTGTTTTTGAGAATCGATACAGTATCACCAAACATAATATCCTGACATTCGATATTTTTTATATTTTCTTACACCCCTAGTTGCAGGTTTAGTAATGGCCTTAATCTCACAATACTGACATGTTACCTGCCTGGCCCATCAGTCAGAAATTTCTGATAGTGACACTGTATTTGTGTGCAACACTACTTATTAACCTAACGCACAGGTAATATAAATAAGACTGAGGGTGGTCAATAAGGCATCTACACAACACACAACTATATGCATACAACATCCAATATTTGTCAATACCTTTCTAGACACCTTGAATTTCTAAATTCAAGATAGTTAACAGGGAATTTGTCCCCCTTTGCTGCAGCAACAGCCTCTTCTGGGAAGGTTTACACAACATTGCTGTGAGGATTTGATTGCATTCAGCCAGAAGAGCATTGGTAAGGACAGGTACTGAGCAACTGTAACTGTAACTATCACAACAGATAGAGCAGTTCTGCAGCCCAATGCTGGGGGATCTAAACCCCTCAGGTTGGAGTCTGGCATTAGATATGGTGACCTTAGACTCCAGAGCGGCTGTTCCAGAGCAGCCCATTCTGTTGGTAAGGAGATTATACAAGCTGTACGCGCAGTTGTGCACCTGTGTGAGAAGTGGGTGAACCCTGAAGTAGCTGAATTGACTAAATTAAAAGGGTGTCAGGATCATTTGTACAAATATAGTGCATTAACGGTCTCACAAAATACCAGCTACTTGATTCCATAAAGTCTGTGCTGATAAAACCTTTGATATCCACAGAAAAGCATATTGGGATAATTTTTCACTATAATAACTAGGGGTGTAATATCGGAAAATTGAATATCGCAATATTATGTTTTGTGATACTGTATCGATTCTCAAACACACAGTATTGACACACAGATTTCTGTCAGACAATGAGTCATTGTCTATTGTATCGTCAGGTTCTTGCCAATACACAGCCCTAATAACAACACTGAATTAAAGTGTGGCCCACATACCAGTACATATGGTTTAAAAAGGAACTATCACCATTTTACATTGTTAAAGTGTAAACAAAGTCATTCACAGAGGTCTAATTCACAAGGTTGTGGTGATGGGAACCAGAGAAACATGTTACAAACATGTTCCCTAAAGCCTGTGACCTATTTTACCCCAATTTGATGTTTTGGCCTTTTTTACTAGTTAGGAGACAAAATAGTCCACAAAAGAAAACGCCTTTTAAATATGGCCAAGTGGCCATATGTAGTAGGGCTGTGTATTGGCAAGAACTTGGCGATACAATACATATCGAGATACAGCAGTTACAACATCTATAGTCAGATTCAGTATACTGTGATACTGCAAGCAAAGTGATGTATTGCGATTTTTCAAATCCTACTATTAAAACACACCACTGTAAGTACAGGTTTATCAATGCCTACAATAGTATTGCACCCTTGTGCTGCTTGTTAATGTTGGAGTGGAGCTGAAAATGGATTACAACACTGCCATCTAGTGGTCAGAGGTTTAAACACAACACACAATGATTCACTGTCTGTCAGGAATCTGTGTATCAACACTGTGTTTTTGAGAAATCAATACAGTATCACAAAACATGATATCCTGATATTTAATATTTCAGCTGGCACGGTCTACCTCGCTTGTTTGGCGCCAGTACATCACGTTAGTTGAATCTACGGCGTCACATCAGCGTCAAAACTAGGGCGCGGAAAACATGAGGTGAAAAATAAACCTGCACGCAGTAAGAATTGCACCACAAACATGAGCTCAAACTGTCTTCTTTACATCCATTACTGTGTTTTATTCTCTCGATTTAATCTTTTACCTCGCGCAAAGTGCACTACTGCCAGCTGCTCTCCGCGCTTGGGTCTGACAGTTTGGGCACAGGACCTGGGCTGAATGCTATTGGCTGATGACACCTGGTTTCGTGACTGACCGCTCACTACAAACAGCCTCTTAAACTACAACAAACATGGTGGAAGAGGAGCCGACAGGAAAGATAGATTAAAACTTTGGTTTATTTCACTTAATTCTGATTTAATAGTCTTATCACTTTTTAGGAGCTCGTATTCACTTCAGGTTACTTAGAGAATATAAGCAACATGCAGCTTTTTGTAGTTTTGCCGTAGATAAATAATAAAAGGACGTTTTGTCATAATTTGTGTTCAGTTTGACTTAGTTAAAAAAAAAGGAAGAAAAAAATCGTGAGAAAATCGTATCATGAGGCCAGCATCGTGAATCGCTCTGCATCGTGAGTGGAGTGTATTGTTTCATCCCTAGCCATGTGCGAGTTACAGACATTATAACCACTGTAACAAAATCAGAGTTAACAATCAGGCAAGTTCCTCTAAATCTAATCACTCTGAACTGAATGATTTACACCTCACAAAGTGGTGTCATATCAATACATCAGTACAATAGCTTATAAATTTAAAATAAAACAAACTCTTTAAGAAGTATTAGTAAATATCTAAATGAATATAGTAAACTAAAAGCAGAACAGGTTGACAACCTATGAAAGCAATCATTCCAGTCTAATGACCTGTAACTAGAGATGGAAAGATTGATCGGCTATGTATCGGTATCGGGCGATTTTTAATTAAAATAGAGCCAATCGATGGCATTAAACATATGATTCTAATTTCTTTATTTTCAGCTAGTGTTTCACAGCCCTAGAGTTTCGTTGAAACCCTGTCCATGAAACCCCCTCCGGCCAGGTCCCTAAACCGCAAGGTGGAAATACATACCCTTTCATTTTCAACAGACTGACTAAAGCAGCTGCGTTCATGGTGTTCGCTGCATGTGCTGATTTAAAAATAAACATATCGTCCGTCTGGCAGTTCGCTACTGTATGGGACGCAGATTCATACAGGACGTTCAGTAAAATTTGTCAAATCGGTGTGTCTCGTTGGGAAACCAAGACAAAGACATTTAACAATACTAATCTGATACAGCACTGCACACGGCTTAATACAGTGAGTATCAGCAAACAGCAGAGCTAGCACGCACAGCTAACACAAAACAAACAACCCAGAACACCATACAGACCAGATCTGACCGGTACGAACAGAACAGCAGCAATTCAGGGTCTAAATTTAATGACTGCGATTTGTTTGATTTACTTCGTTTATTTACAGCTAATTTAGTTCAAAATGTTATGATGTTTCATATGAGCTTGTTAAAAATGCTAATAAACCAGTTTAGACCATGTTTCATGACTTGCTTGCGTTAATAACTACATGTAGTTGAATTTGAGTGAAGACATGATTAACGGTGATTTACTGATTCACAAACTACTGCAATTACCTATTTTAAACGACGAATAAACAACAAAAGCACTCAAGAACTGTACTTGTGCTGCAGAGGTTGTTTAAGTCTGTAAAAATAAGAATGATCAGGAAACCCCTACAGTGGCTGCGTCCAGACAGCATTATCATGTTTCAGGTGTATTTACATGGAGCTCATGCTGGGTTCCTGGAAATACACAGCACAAGCCAATAAACACACACACAAACACACACACACACACACACACACACACCTACTTCAGCTGCTCAATGTCCCACTGTTACTTACAGTTCCTGACAGAGCACTTTGAAATAACCTAATACACACACACACACACACACACACAGGAGCAGAATAATGAAGCCCCACCAGCAAGTTAAACATTACAGAGAGAACAGGCGGAAGAGAGAGAGAGAGAGAGAGAGAGAGAGAGAGAGAGAGAGAGAGATTTAAAATATCAAGGCTAAGACGTCATGCTGCTCACTAATGAACCAATAAAACACGCACACAAACGTTTATCGTACTATATTTGTGAGGTCATCAACGGGTTTCTATTGATCTTTGTATCACTGTAACAGTAACACACTACATCTAAACCTCAGTCTCCAAAAGACTAATTATCTGTTCTAATATTCAAAATATGATTCGTCCTGAAAGCATGTGCTCAAGAGAGGACCAGCAAAATGTCCTCGCACACATTTCATACTGTTCTATACTCGCTAAGACACATAGTCCTTATAAGTATACCACTACAAGAACATACACACACACACACACACACAGCAGTCAGGAGAGGAGGTACCAACAAAAACAGAAGATTAAAATGTGGGAAAATAATCAAACAAATGAAATACGTTGAGTATTTTATCATTTATCACCATTTTTAAAAACTAAAGAGAAACTTCATTTAACAATTAGATAAAAATAATTTACTTACAGAATATGATATGAATAAATACTAGGGGTGTGAGAAAATATCGAAAAATTAAATATCTGGGTATTATGTTTTGTGGTACTTTATCGATTCTCAAAAACACTATCAATACACATAACTGGCAGACAGTGTGTTGTTTATTAAACCTCTGACCAATAGATGACAGTGTTGTAATCCATTTTCAACTCCACTCCAACATCAACAAGCAGCACAAGGGTGCAGTGCTATTGTAAGCATTGGCAAACCCTAATAAACACAGCAATTATTATACATTAATTATTTAAAACCATTCGTATTTTCTTCTATTTATTGTTGTTGATGCTCCACTGCTGCTGTTTGCACTTTTATATATTGGCCTACAGCCTACATATGGCAAACCTGACCCCAGTGAGCAGCACATTTTTAATTCATGTGTGTTTATTCATTTTCATCAGTTACCCCCAGCCCTCCTACACAAGCGGACGCCCCTCCAAACTTAGTTTTTAGCTGCTGTGTAATGACTCACAGCCGTACGCAGAAAGCCTGGGAGGATGAAGAGGACAGAGCGCTCAGGGTTAACATATGTAAAACAGTTCTGTCACTCAGGTCTATGTAAATAAGGCTCAGCAGTAAACACACTCGCACACGCATTCAAACACACACAAAGCTTCCCTCAAACAAGTCTTCACTAATGGAGCTTTTCCCAGCAGCCCCAGCTTACCCAAGCAATAAGGAAAATATTTGACTGACAGAAACTCGTCACCATGGAAACAAATCCTGCTTCTAACTCTCAGGATTTCTCTCTCTCTCTCTCTCTCTCTCTCTCTCTCTCTCTCAGCTGTGACCGGTGTCGTGTTCCTCTGAGTACATATAAACAGTGCTACGCAAAAGTCAGTAACTTTACTTTATGCTGCTACAGGACGATGACATAAACGTGTCATATGGTGTCATGGACTGTCCAACATTATGTCATCTGTCACAGCAATTACCAGCGATGGCAGCAAGTGAAGTCTTTATTATTAGCTTTAGTGTTATTATTTTTAGGTACAGTATTCTTACTCTATGTAGCACACTAATGTCTGGATGGGCATTAGGGGAGTAAGAAAATATTGAAATATCGAATATTGCGATATTATGTTTAGTGATACTGTATCGATTCTCAAATACACTGTATCGATTCTTAATTATTAGTTAACAGTTTGCTTGCAATGATTCCAGGCAGACAGTGAATCATTGTGTGTTGTGTTTAAACCTCTGTCCACGAGATGGCAGTGTTGTAATGCATTTTCAGCTCCACTCCAACATTAACAAGCGGCACAAGGGTGCTATACTATTGTAAACACTGGCAAACTGTTCATACAGTGGTGTGTTTAAGTAGTAGGATTTGAAAAATCACAATATATCACTTATTGCAATATATTGAATCGTGCCCACTGTATCACAATATGTATTATATTGCCAGGTTCTTATCAATACACATCCATATATATATATATATATATATATATATATGTGTATGTGTGTGTACCAATCAGCCTTATATCTACACACATTGTCTGTTTTACCATATAGGAGCACTTTGTTTTGTTCAAAGATTACAGACTGTAGTCCATCTGTTCACTGCATACATTGTTTATCCCCCTTTATGTCTAAAGGTTCAGCTGTTATTATTACTCTGAATTGTAGGGTGTACATTTCAAGTGACACACAGGCCAAATTATCTCGGTCATCCATCATTAGGACCACAGAAGACAGCAGTGATGTGTGACCAAAGGTTATTAAGCTGCACAAATCATGAACTGGCTACATGAAAATAGTTACACAGTTTAAAATGAAATGATATTTCATTACAAATACTGAACTAACTGTGCTCTTTCACAAAGAAGGTGGAAACAGACTTTGTGAAACTGTCAAAAAAAACATCTCAGGTTGGCTCAGTGCATTAAAGGTGAGATATAAATGGACCATAAACATCTGGTAGGCAGTTGGGGCCGTATGTTTTTGCTTTCCGTGATTAGATTTAGTTTAAGTTTGCTGTGTTGTTTTCTCTTGGCACATCTCAGCTATCACGGTTATGTCATACTCAGTGGGTAAATGTGTCTGTGGTGAGTGGACGCAAGCTTTATAGCGAATGGCGATGCTGTGTTTGATGGTTATGTGGATCCAGCATTTTGGAGTCATGCAGATGAGGACTGTCCAATAGGAACGTCTTTCAGCTCTTTTTCTCTTGGGCGAGCTTGAAGTGTAGGAATAGGTAATGACTGTACTGTTGTCAGGAATAAGCTATATCCTGATGTTACGATGCTGTTGGACATTAGTACATTTGGAAGTTGTGTTTTGGCCATGCTCCCGTTTTGTAGGCTCACATAGAAATTAATTTCTGGATCAAACGTTAGAGTACAGCTTGTCAGAGACCTCAGTTGTTCTGGTGAAGTTGACTGTTTTACCAGGTTAACTTGACCGCGTGTGGCTGGAAAAGTAGCACATGACAGATTTAAGCTCAAGCTGAGAATATGTTCAAAAATTTTTTTCTTCCAACTAACTTGTGTGTATACGTACATTAAAAACAAAGGTTGTTGGTTAAGCGTCCCTGGATATACCTGAGAAAGACTGTTTTTGCTTTCTTCTCTAAAAAGTAAACAGTATGATGATCTAGCTTATTTACACAGAGGTTCTTTTTTCGGCTATTGCAGCGTTTCTTTGTAAACCAGCAAATCAGAGCAAAGCTTATTAAGATATCCATGAACAGCTAGTTTCATTCAGGGCCAAATAACAAGGATAAAAATCAATGTGTAAAATTGCACATGGGCATTTTTCAGCCCAACCAAAGTCACACATCTTCTATAAAGACATCAGACATAATGCAATCTTCAGTACCATTAAAGAGCAGTGGCTAATTACTTAATTACAAATACAGCATCACTGGTGCTGTCTAACTGGACTGCTTGATGTTGCCCATAGAGATGTAACGATACACTCTACTCACGATGCAGTGCGATTCACGATGCTGACCTCACAACATGATTTTCTCCCGATGAACTGAACACAAATTATTACAAAGCTTTTATTATTTATCTGCAACAAAACTACAAAATGCTGTATTTTGCTTAATCTTTTCTTTATCAAAGTAAACTAAAGTAAATAAATAGTCATAAAAAGTGATAAGACTATAAAATCACTATTATAAGTGAAATAAACCACAATTTTAATCTCCCTTTTTGTGCACCATGTTTGTTGTAGATTGAGAGGCTGTTCGTAGTGAGCGGTCAGACAAGAAACCAGGTGCCGTCAGCCAATAGCATTCGGCCCATGTTCCCCCTCAACTGTCAAAAATGCCCCCAGTGAAAACTCGAGCGCGGAAGGTCCTCTCGAGCGCAGAGAGCGGCTGATGGTGTTGCAGTTTGCGCGAGAGCAAAAAACATTAAAGGACGTGCAGTTCTTGTTTCAGCGCTCGTGAGATTCACGTTTGGGCTCACGAGTGAAAGATTTACTTCTGCGAAATGTTAAAACGTGCAGGTTTATATTTTTGCATGCCCTAATTTTGACCCTGATGTGATGCCGTACTAACGTGACGTACAGGCGTCAAACAAGCAAGGTTGCCAGCGCCAGCGCCCTCTGGTGTTTCAAAAGGATATTGATTAATTTTACATCTCAATCGATTTCAGTCGTGGCGTATTTGCATTGATTGTTAATTGTATCGCGATGCATCATTACTTCCCTAGCTGCCCGTGTTTACGATGTGGTGTTACTTGCGCATTATATCTATGTGTCGAATTATTGTTATGCATACTGTGGCGTACAAATGTCTAAAAATATTGTGACTAGGGCTGTGTTTAAAAAATAGATTTTTCGATTCAAATCGATCTTCATTTGAATAATCCGATATCGATTCGTATAAACTCGTAATCGATCTTTAAAATTAGTATTCCAGCCCCCTTGTTCTTCACGCAACAAGCTCTTGCTGGGCGCGCACATCAGTTAAGCATGGCTGGAGCACAAGTAAAGGCGCCCCACAACTTGAAAGCAAAAGACACTTTGGATTCAGAAACCATGAGGGTATATAAACATATAAACACTAATGTTTTTAGTAATGGTAGGTTGAGTGTTTCTTGTACATTTACCACATTAGTTCTCTGAAAATCTCTTTTCATATTTAACAAAACATATTATTGTAACTGAAACATCCCCAAATGAATCGATATTGAATTGAATCGAATCGGAAAACGAATTGTATTGGGACCTCAGTGGAGATACCCAGCATTTTTGCCATATTACCCCCATCAGAAAGCAAGTTTACAGAAATGAAAACCACTTCTTCTTTCTCTTTTTCAAGGGACTTTAAACTGCAGGTTCAAAACAATCCCAACACTCAGCAAACAACATACACTGAAAAGGACGTCCAGCCGATGAGTAAACAGAAGTGAGCAAAACAGAACTAGAAAACTAAAGTCAAACTACTTAGACACCACAAATGATCTATTCCAGCTACCACTAAAACAGTCATCACTATAATGTAACAGTGAAGTAGACTTTATTAGGGGTGTTTAATTAGAGTTCAGCACAGTCCAGTCAGAGGAGATTTCCTCAGGCCAAGGTCCGAACCATCATTATTCCTAACTTGTGTTATGATTCAGTGGTTCATCCTGTTTACTGAAGTAGCCTAGTATCAGCATCTTATACCATCAGCTACTGAAACACCAACACATCCCACATACCGTTCAGTATATTTCAGTATATTTACTGTTAAAATGCTGAACTGAATGCATTATTTATGAAACTTTAAATAAATGTTTGTTTCCTCACTTCAAGTAAAAACAAGGGCTAAATTAAAAAAACAGGATGCTTTTAAAAAATAAGTGCATGTCAAAGTGTTTATTTATAGAAACAATAAATAAAGTGTGCGTCTTCTCGTTAACTCAGTTTCACATCTGGACCTGTTGGTTTGGAGCTGCCTGGGAGAAGAATAAATGCATATGTCTCACCATTTCTGCTTATAAAGTCTGTTTTTGCTGTCAACTTTAGTTTTTTTAAAGCATGTTATTCTTTCTCTGACTCTCTTCACTCCCTGACTCGCTTTGTTCTCCGACTGCTGCATCTCACTTCGTACCTCACTCCCGAATCTACGCAGATCTGATTGGCTGTGGAGCTCCTTGGGTGATCTTAGAATGCACGTGATTGGTCTGTGAGTTTTAAAATAAACACTGTCTAAGTTAAAGTGTTCTCAAAAGTTTATCGCCTGGACCCGGACCGTGGCCCACCTTTTAGGGACCTTTGGGCTCTGTGGTCGCTGTCTAATTTTTCTGTCTATAGGTCCTAATGATTGGATTAATAGTAATGCTCCAAAATATTTGTAATTAAACTCTTTTTACATTAACTTATATTAAAAATAAAGAAGGTTTTAGTCTCTCCTGTAGAGCTAGCATTTTGGAGACACTTGTTTTTCTTTGGAGAGCGATGATATATAACCCAGCTCCACCACACAATGCTTGGCTTATGTCAATATTAGGCAGCACAGTCATGAAAACCATGGCATGTTTTGTTTTTTTTTTTATAAACAGAATGAAATGCCTAGGAATCAAACAAAATCAGAGCGGTTTGCCATGAAATGCTTAAAAACATGTTGAGTCACAGTGATAGTAAAAGTGACCAGACGTCTGAGGAGTCTCTGAAAGCCCCCTCAAAGAAAATTCTTAAATAAAATGCTCATGAATAGTCAGCCTGATGTGTCTTAGACACTATTTTACTTCAGGTTTGTAATAAAGGTTTGGGTCTAATCTGTTCATGGTGGAGGGATACATGCAAAGCATTCTAGAGCAAAATAGCCCCCCACAAAACATAATTTTTACCGTGATCTACATACTCTGCAGACACATTTACGTCCACTGGTGGTTTTGAACCATAAATAAAATAGATGTTTTTGTGCTGTGGACATCATAACCGCTGGTTCCTGTCAGCACCACCATGAAGAGAGCCAAAACAGGAGTGACTGCTCACACCTCCAGTTCTAAACTACACATATTTTAGTGGAAGTCCCCTTCAACTTCAACTGTTGACAGGAACTGAAGGCCTAACACATCATCCTAAAACAGTAACAGCTATAGCCTATATTAGAAAGAGACATCTTCATATCTCTCTACCCCTCCCCATCCAGGACAAGTCAGCTGACCTGATCATCCGCCTGCTTACTCAGGCCTCTGTTTATGGACGACAACATGACAAATTTATTATTACTGGTCACTTCTGGCTTCCTTCACCAGCTTTTGTACAATTATTAGCCAATGTTATCTTATATGTGCCTTGAAATGGGAGACAAGGCCAGCTTGTTCGAATTCTCCCGTTCCACCTTAAATGCTGAATCAGTTTAATGTAACTGCTGCACCGTTTAAGGTGGACCGGGAGAATTGGAACAACAAGCTGCCTTCAGTTTGATAAATAAGGGCTCAATGACGACATATGAGCCGAGACACACTTTAATGGTACAGTTTAGGCTGGAAAATCATATTTCCGTTCGACAAACTCGAAAAAAGCTCCTCCATCGACCGGCAACAAGAATTTGCATAGCATAATCTGCTCGCTGCGCTCACTCACCGCCTTCAGCTGCTCCAATCGGTCCTTCATCGTTGAGTCTGTAAACAAAACCGCCACAAAGCTGAAAAGAAATAAATAAACTAAATAAAAAAAAAGAAAACTCGCCGCCAACTGTGAAGGCCAGCAGCTGCCAAAAAAGTTTCTCTCTCTCTCTCTCTCTCTCTCTCTCTGTGTCTCTCTCTCTCCGCTCCTCTCCTCAGCTTCGCCTCTTGCTGCTCCGAGTCCGCTCACAATTACTCCGCCAGCGGGCCATAAAATATGGCTGCTCTGCTCCAAACCACTAGTTTTTTTCCTCCTCTAAATCTATCCGCTCAGAGGATTAAGACGACAGTTGTGTACGCTTAATCTCTCTCTCTCTCTCTCTCTCTCCCTCTCTCTCTCCCTCTCTCTCTGTGCTGTAATCATTCTAAAACGCAAACCCTCGGTCCACGCATGCTCCCTCACTCTCCTGCACTTGATGGTAAAGAGCTGAACACGCCCTGTCGTGGAAGCCTACCTGTCTTAAAGGGGAACTCCACCGATTTTTAAAAATTGTCCGAAAACCTGAGCTCTTGAGGTGTACACAGAGTCGTTTGGTTCGTTTTTGGAGATGTTTACAGACTCTGATCTGGAGGTAAAGGGTTGAGACTTACAATACTCCGATAGAGTGGTGATGGGAACCAGGGGTGTACAACACAAAGCCAGCGTATTTATTATTTAACTAGTTAGTTGGCCCTAAAGGGAACTCTGACTGTTACAGGGGAGGTCCAGCAACTATTCCTAATTGAAAAATGGAGTCTTTGAGATGTAAACAAAGTGGTTGAGACTTACAAGACTCTACTACACAATCATAGCACATCTATAATTTTGTTAGTTGACCCTCTGAATAAAAGGAAGCCTGATTTTTAAAGGGGACCTTCACCTCTTTTTTAAAATTGTCTGAGTACTTTAGGTGTAAACAGTCATTCAGCCTGGATTGCTTACAGACTGTGATCTGTAGGTGAGGGGAACCAGAAGTCCACAACACAAATACAGCATATTTATTATTTAATTAGTTGGCAAACTGATTAAGGGGAATGCTGGCTGTTAAAGGGTAACTCCACAACTTTTTAAAATTTATAAAGTCCTTATGGTGTAAATAGAACATTCAGCCTGGTTTGGTTCGTTTGTGTAGATAACCGATTCTGATCTAGTGGTGACGGGAACCAGGGCTCTACAGCACAAAACCAGCATATTTATTATTTAAATAGTTGGCCCCATTATTAAAGAAAACCCTGACTAAAAATAAGACCACTCGCAGAAGCACACGTTCACTATTTTTTAGTGTGTTTGTTTTTCTCCATTCTCAGTAAAAATACTTCTCTTAGTTTTAACAGTTACACAATGCTGCTTCAACATCAACACATCCAGTATTATATCTTGGCTGTCCAAATAAAAACATGTATTATTATGATAATAATTTCATATTAAGTGGACCAATAGAAATGCTCCAAAATAGCTCTGACAATTTTCTGGTTCCATTGACTTAGACTGAAAGTAAAGACAGATTTTGTCCTCTCCTGTAAGGGTACCATTTTGGAGATGCTTTCTTTTCATTGGACAGTGATGACACGTAACGATATGTAACTGGTTTGTCGTGGGGCTCTTGGCTCATGAAGGCCTCAGATGGCTGCTTAACTTTGCCTAGTGCAAAGACTCCTGGCTCTGCTTACGTTATTCATTTGACAGGATCACGCTCTCTCTCTCTCTCTCTCTCTCTCGCTCTCTCTCGCTCTCTCTCTCTACCACACGCAAGGCTGAAGTCAGTATGAAAATTTTCCTGACCTTTTTCTTGTTCCCAGGCAAAGCCGGTGTGTGGGAGTAGGGAACTGGTAGATTTCCAGCAGAGCTGTATCTCGCTATAACTGGTTGGGGCCCCACAAGTATGTACTATTTATTCATTTGAGTTGTTTTATATACAGAGCTGTGTATCATTGGATGGATAGATAGATACATTATTGATCCCAGAGGGAAATTCAAGATCTCTGTATTTATTTAACCCATCCGTGCAGTGAAACACTCACATATACACACACATACACTAGTGAACAGACACACAAGGGGGCAGTAAGCACACTTGCCCGGAGCAGTGGGCAGCCCTACCACAGTGCCCGGGGACCAGTCAGGGGTTAGGTGCCTTGCTCAAGGGCACTTCAGTCGCGTCCAGTTGGTTTATGGGATTAAACAAGACTGCCCCAACCTCTCAAACCTCCAGCTCAAGACTGCCCCAACCTCTCAAACCTCCAGCTCAAGACTGCCCCAACCTCTCAAACCTCCAGCCCAAGACTGCCCCTACCTCTCAAACCTCCAGCCCAAGACTGCCCCAACCTTCCTAACCTCCAGCCCAAGACTGCCCCAACCTCTCAAACCTCCAGCTCAAGACTGCCCCAACCTCTCAAACCTCCAGCTCAAGACTGCCCCAACCTTTCTAACCTCCAGCCCAAGACTGCCCCAACCTCTCAAACCTCCAGCTCAAGACTGCCCAGCCTCTCAAACCTCCAGCTCAAGACTGCCCCAACCTCCCTAACCTCCAGCCCAAGACTGCCCCAACCTCTCAAACCTCCAGCTCAAGACTGCCCCAACCTTTCTAACCTCCAGCCCAAGACTGCCCCAACCTCTCAAACCTCCAGCTCAAGACTGCCCCAACCTTTCTAACCTCCAGCCCAAGACTGCCCCAACCTCTCAAACCTCCAGCTCAAGACTGCCCCAACCTCTCTAACCTCCAGCCCAAGACTGCCCCAACCTCCCTAACCTCCAGCCCAAGACTGCCCCAACCTCTCAAACCTCCAGCCCAAGACTGCCCCAATCAAAATAGCCATTTGACTCAAGTTAGTTTTCAGAAGAGGCTAAATCCAAGATAGAACACTTGCATAAGGAAGGTGGAGGTCAGAGGAATATAAGTGAAAAACAGGGGTTCCCAAAAACTGGAGATCTGTCCATCCATCCACTAGGGAGTGGGAGAGGGTCCTCAGTGTCCTAAGTGGGGAAAATCTGTAACAGAGAAAGTGGTTTAGTGAATGAATATGTGTGAGAATGCTTACCAGTAACGTGTAAAGAAGAGTCATGGCTATGTAACAGCTGTATGTATGTATGTATGTATGTATGTACTTTTGAGTATTATAGTCTCAGCCTGTGTCTATTCACATTTGTCAACTTTGATTTAAGGTTCTACTAAATCTTTTTTTTTATGAAACAGAGTTGTTCTATCAGTGTAATGCTAAATTAATGAATTGAATTAATGCTAAATTAATTAATTTCAATCAATTATGAAAAGTCTTGAAAT
The DNA here is from genome assembly GCA_021613375.1 of Megaleporinus macrocephalus. Classification (NCBI taxonomy): domain Eukaryota; kingdom Metazoa; phylum Chordata; class Actinopteri; order Characiformes; family Anostomidae; genus Megaleporinus; species Megaleporinus macrocephalus. The sequence goes on from CM038713.1 coordinate 35,655,507, forward strand.
GAATCACAATTAGACCATCTTTTCTCTTCAGTCATTAGGCTTTAAGTTTGAAGGCACATGCAACACTTAATTTTTTTTAATCTCATATAATAATATAAGCCAGTATAATCAGATCTGCTGTCATCAGTTATGAATATATTTCTGGCTTTAAAAATATGACTATCAATATGCCCACGCATTACGTTTTACAGCCCCACCAAGCAAAGCAATCCAGAAACGAGGGCTGCTCAGATGTAAAGAAACATTTGTCCTTTCCTGCCTCATTCCCTCTCTCTGTCTCTCTCTCCCTCCTTCTCTGAGACCCACACACACTGTGAATGAAGTGCAGGATGTCTCAGTTTGCTCTAAATCTGGGATCAATGTGAATAGCCCACTCCAGCAGCCCATGGGCCATAAGAGCTGGTGTTCATTAACATGGACACCCGCCCTCTGCCCTAAGCGGATAAGGAAGCAGCAACGAACCGTGCACAGCTATCACACTGCAAGCACAAACAAGTATGTGTGTGTGATTGCCATACCAATTTGTATGTGAGACTGAAAAAAAAAGAAATGATCCTTATTTACTTTAGCTTGGGGGGTTAAAGTTGAATAAACGCTACAGTGCACTGTGGATATTACCAAATTTCCCTGTATGCAGTATATTAGAGTGAATTACAGACGGGAGAATTCAATAAGACACAGCCTCAAAAAATAACTTATTTTTAAAGTGGCATGTGTATCTTTATTGATTTTAATTTGTAAATATGACAGACACACAGCAGCCCTGAGGGCCTTTACTCACCCTCACACAAAGCACTGCCTTGTTTTCCTGATTTCTTTCATGTTGGCTTAGCCAAAGGCCTACTCATGTTTGAAGGCCTGAATTAGTGTAGTCGTTTTGCGCCCTCTAGCGGTTACTTTTGTGCATTTCCCTCCCATTTCTGTGTCATCTCAACTGACTACAGCTGTGCATACTGCGTGCACGTTCATATCACACCTGATCCAATTTATGTAACTATTCCCATCTGGAGGTTTAGGTAGGGAAGTAGGTAGTGCAGCTGGAGGCAGAAACACTACTAAATGGATCATGTGTTACTCAAACACAGCTGCAATTACACATATTAATAAACCAATTACTGGTATTGACACTGGCCATCATTTTAGGTAATAAGAAAACAACCAACTGCATACCATGAAAGACAACCCCACTGCCTAAGAGGAACCTTTCTAACTGTACTTTCAAGAACCATAAGGGATGTGCAAGACAGCTAAAAAGTGATGTCTACAAGCCACCTACATAAACCAGCACAGCTCAAGAGGAACCCCCTTGCCCTACTATTGTTAGCCAAAAGTGGGACAGACTTAGGAAGTAACCATACAAAGCCTTTCACAGTCCATGCAAAGCGACTTGACTTGTAAGCCAAACAAAGGAAACACACAACGCTACTATATTGAGAATGTTTTTATTCAAAGTTGTTCTCTAAGTGCTTAGAGCCATACAGAGAGAATAAGCACTGGGACACTCAGTAAACTGCTCTCACGCCTTTGAGTGATGAGTGTGTATATGCATGTTTGTTTCAGAGTGTAGGCATGTGTCTTAAGTGTCCTAAAGTGAGTCTGCATGGTGGCGTTAGGGTTAGCGAGTCTACGTTGAAATCCGAGAACCACACAACTTCACTTTTTATTCAATTCGAAACACAAAAACGAAAAACAAAATGTTGAAAAATAAAAATAATCTGCGCTGGGGTTTTACAGTAAAAGGGGAGAGGGGGAATCGAACTCCTGTTGCTGGGAAAACCGGCAACGCCACACGGAAAGATCAGAGTGTAACAGGTTAAAGGTCATCATCCTCATCTGGCAGAGCTGTTTCTGATGCCACCTGAAACAGGAATGGAGAACGAAAGTTAGTTAAACATACGTGTATGAACATTTAACAAAACGGCTAAGAAGTTACTCAAAGCAAAATGATGCTGTGCACTTTTAAAAAAGGAACCTGGATTAAACTTACTTTCAGGTCATGCTCATACTGTGCAGCAAGTGATGGGTCCATGGCAATTTCAGGTGGGGCAAGGGCAGGCATCTCCACAAATTCCAGGTTAGGATCACCAATCAGCTTCCGCGCAAGCCACAGGAAGGGCTTCTCAAAGTTATAATTACTCTTTGCAGAGATGTCGTAGTACTGAAAAAACACAGACGAAATAAACCATTAGGGCACGTAAATATGGTTCACCCTGAATCCATTTCAGAGGTGTCAGGTTAAGAGTGATGCTGGTTTACAGCAAGGAAACACCATACCTGTAGATTCTTCTTGCGATGAAAAACAATGCTCTTGGCTTTCACCTTCCTGTCCTTGATGTCCACCTTGTTGCCACAAAGCACTATAGGAATGTTCTCACACACGCGGACCAGGTCACGATGCCAGTTGGGCACGTTCTTATAAGTGACTCGTGAAGTGACATCAAACATGATGATCGCACACTGAGCTGGAGAAACCAAATGAAAGGAGACAAAACATTAAAAACAAGCCACAGCAATGTGCAAACCTGGCCAATAATTTTTAGAACATATATCAACCAAACAGGAGATTAACTTTTTGATAAAGCTATGGTGTTTAACCCCTGGGGGGTGGGGGGGGGGCAGACCTTGGATGTAGTATCCGTCTCTGAGACCTCCAAACTTCTCCTGTCCAGCTGTGTCCCATACATTGTATTTGATGGCTCCTCTGTTAGTGTGGAAGACCAAGGGGTGTACTTCAACTCCCAGAGTGGCTGCAGGGAAACAAGTTTTAATTTCAGTTCGGCTCAACATGTGAGAAACTAGTTTGAAATGTCCCAACACACACACTGAAGAGCTATTCTAGTTTAACCCAAACCTCAGTCAATGTGTAATGGGGTGGCTGAGTCACACCCAGGCCACACATTCCAGATGAGCACTCATGAGTTTGAGCACATTTGTTTTCATAGTATTAAAACCCTCCCAAAAGCTGGCCATGTCAATTTACTTTCACCTGTAATTCCACAAACACAAGCTTACCGACATATTTCTTTTCAAACTCTCCTGTCAAATGCCTCTTCACAAAGGTGGTCTTTCCTGTGCCACCATCTCCTACGAGAACCAGCTGTGAATAAGAGAAAACTGGTTACAGTAAACAGCCATACAAGCCTAGAGCCAAGCTATGAGATTCACTGCAGCTACTCTTATGTAAATTATAAACTTTAGTCTACACGAGATAAGCTAGTTTGCTGAATGGTTTGGGGGGGGGACTCAAAGAAACTCAAGAACAGTGTACCAAGAGAGTACACCCAAAGTTAGTTAAAGGGTAATTAATAAATCTACATAATTTAATGCATAAATGCATTCAAATTCATATAGTGGTTCGGCACAAAATCCTTTGTACTGCTGAAAAAGACACACTGACAGTGGTGATAGTGTTTAGACTAAAAATGTATTTACTCCCAAGTTTTTGAAGCCATCAATGGCTGAGACATACACACAGTAACAATGTAAGGCATAAACAGACTCCTAAGAAAACTTCCTGGGAAATGTGGTCAGAATCAGTACAACTAAAATAGTCATTTCATTTTCTAGTCATAGCTACTAGTATACCTGCATGTGAGTATTATATATATAAATAAAATGACTATTTTAGTTGTACTGATTCTGACCACATTTCCCATCACCACCACTGCGAAGAAACCTTAGTTAAAAAAAAAAGTTTTTCTACACTTCATATCCAACCACTCTGAATGACTTTACATCTCAAGGGCTGAATTTCCTTTAAACGGGAACAGTTAACTCACCTTAAACTGAACCTGTGGGTCGTTCTCTGCCATTGTTGCGTGTGTCTGTGTATCTGCCGCAGCGCGACTCTGCAGGAGAGATGGCGGGATGGTTAGAAATCGCAGACAATAGGCCGGAGCACAACCCCCCCCCCTCCCACCACAAACACACTGCGTTGAAAAGACGTACTACAAGTACGGATGGGCCTGACCAGTCCAGCATCAGCCAGCCACCACGCCGTGATGTAACTGCTTCTAATAAAGGCGCCAACTGAACGCGTGTTAAAACGTGACTCCGCGATAGGCCGAAAAATTTGTTTTTCCTATACAAACGGCAACAAATCTAAACATAAACAGGTACGAACCGCGTTACAGTGCGGCCCAGTGGACGTGGTGCTGATGTACGAGCGCAATGTCGCGCTGCTGCCGCACTTTTCTAGTTTCGACTGGAACAAAATCCGTCCAGCACTCCAATCTTTTCCGCTCGCTAATGCTAACCAGCTAGCGCTGCCCAAACCGGAGAACAAAACAAAAAAGGCGGTAGGCCTCACCGAGTACCGTACGCACTAAAACACACACCGATCCCAAAATAAAGACCACTTTCCACAACACGGCACGTCTTTAACCACTAAAACACTCAGTAAGAACAGCGAAGCGGAGAAATGTGCGAGCTCCAGCGTCAGTAGCGTGATAACCAGCTTAGCCGTGCGATGCTAACGCGCTAACTCATACATACACTGTCCATTAAAACCGCATTGACTTCACAATAACGACATTTAAACACTAACGAACCAACACACGTTAAACCGAGTCGTGTATAAAGAGAGTGCGGCGGTCCGTAGGTGTGTTATAAGCCGGTGAAAGTGAGACGCTGCCCAGGCTCGTACCTCTGCGCTCGTGCTACGCTCTGCCGCGCGGTGAGAAAAGAGCAAATGGCACCGAGCGCGCGACTCTCAGCGCGGCCGCATTAACGCTTCCGCCCCAAAGCACGTGACCCGGCAAACGCGCGCGTGCACCGCGGCGCCCCCGCGTGGCGATTTACAGAACGACCACCATAAACAGAGTTGTGGATATATTAAGACCATGAATGACTGAACTGAGGCCACAATGTACTACATGAAAACCACAATTTACTCCTCCTGAGACCCAGACAAAGTAAAGTTTGAGAATTTCTCTAATTTCAACATAAAATAAGTCTACTGGATGAAAAAACATGTCACCGTGTCAAAAACAGTTTACCTTTTTTATGGAATGTCCCTTCTACTGGACAACAGGACCTTGTTGATGTCATATTTCTTCTTTCCTGTTCTGCATCAGACCAAGAACCCTTCTGCAACATCAGGACCAACTCAATCATAGAAAATAATGTAAATGAAAACTAAGTAAACAAACATTGTTTAACTTTTTTGATACCTTTTCCACCTTTGGCAGTATAAGAAATACTTCAAATGCACTGTATATGAACATAAACAGGAACAGATAATAACCCACTCCAACGGTTACGGTTACTTTGATTAAAAAATAAAAATTCTAGGTTTAAACAGTTTTAGGCACAATAGCTAAACCTGTGTTAATCACTCCAGTGAGTCTGGTTCCTCCCAAGGTTTCTTCCTACAGTTGAGGGAGTTTTTCCTTGCCACTGTTGCCTCTGGCTTGCTCCCAAGGGATAAAGTGTTGTGATTTCATGTTTTTCATGCTTTAAAAATCCTGTAAAGCTGCTTTGTGACAACATTGTTGTAAAAAGCGCTATACAAATAAACTTGACTTGACTCCAAACCTTGAGCCATATAAAACCAGATTTAGTAAGTCCCAATGTCCACTATTAAGGACATCAAAAAAAAAGAATGCTGTTAGGTAGTTAAACAATTGTGCATACAAATACAAATTGTTTTAGAAACTAGCTTTAACAGTTTTATACCTAAAACATATCAATTATAGGCTTTAGAAACATAATACATGCATATTATTTGACAGCTTACCTCCCATAAAATTGAGAGGCAGCCATTTTTAGAAAGGTAGAACTTCTGTTGTAAATGACACATCCCAATGATACATCATTTAAAAGGCCAGGATGTACTCTACATGGCAAGGTATTTAAATATCTTAGACTCATGTCCCCTCCAGAGGACAAAAATGAATTACCAGGTCTTACGAGTATATGAAGGTCAAAAACGTATATATGTTGAAGTCACAATGTACATCAGTAAGACCACAAATTACTATATTAAGACTGAAAATTAATATATTGAATATATGAAAATCACAGTTTACAATAATGAGACGACAATTAGCTACATTATGACCGGAATTTACTACATTAAGGCCAAAAGTTAAAATATTGAGTACACAGTTTACTACACTGAGGCCTTAAAATACTTTATCGAGACCACAAACTAATATATTGACACCACAGTTTACTGTACTGAGTATTCAATATATTAAGGCCTCAATTTACTGTATTAAGGCCACATTTTATTATTTTGACACTTTAAAAATACTGTATTTAGACCACAAATTAATATACTGAGGCCACCGTTTACTATACTGACACCTCAAAACGGGTTTAATCTGATACACTAAATGATATACATGAAGGTGTCACTGGGATCAATAGCTGAAAAAAAGTACTGCATGTGATGCACACAAAGACATAAAAAGTGGGGAAATGTTCAATACATTAAATTACTGAAAAATATCTAGTTCATTTATCTATGTATTTATTTATTTGTGTTCACTATTTCTGTGCTTACAGGCCAAGCCTACCACCTTATGCCATTATGAGCAAGAAATGCATCCCTACTTCTATAACACGATTAATAGGTAAGATCCTCTGCCCAAACCCAGACATGTACAGGAATATTATTACAATCAAAATTACTATTAACAACAACAACAATAATAATAAATGTATAGTAATATGATGACCTGGTAACATCTTATATATGTTACATCAGTAATAAAAAACATTTTCACACATAAAAGTTTTAAACTTTATTTTTTAACATGAATCTGTTAAACAGTATATAAATTTGTGCGTGATTAACAGTCTCCTGAGAATATGAATAAGGTTCCAGTGCATTGTTTTGGTGCAGGTTTGTGTAATGTAATGTAATGTATCCACGCAGAGTGGCTCTGTGTATATACACTGCATGTCCAAAAAGCATCCAGACACCCTTTCTAGACAACCATTCAGTTAATTAATGGTGCAGCCACTGCTTACAAATTTATTGAAAAATATAACCCCACCTCCCGCCCCCCCAGCTCTAGGATGCAGAGTAGTTGCATCATATATATGTATATCTGTGTTTTCAACAAAGTGAGCTAACTGTTGACTTTAAAGTCAAAGCTGGGATCGAAATAAAATTCAGTGGGTTTCCTGCAACATAAAAAAATCTTTTCAAAGCCTTCTTATAGCGGTGGGGAGTTGATACCAATAGACTTGATTCTTCGAATCCGGCACGCCGGGACGTTGGGGTTGACTCTTGGTCACTGACTTTAGGAGTCAAAATGCTTGGAGACGACTCTTTGTGGGACATTTTGACAGAGGCGCTTGAAAAGCAGTGAAGAGTTTAACACGATTTAATTAGCTGCTTTAAACAAGTGCTGTGCTCCAGCAAAGACACATCATCTACTTTCTACACTGTCAAAAGGTGCTCACAGCATTCTCACTATTAAGTAAGGCTGTCATGTGGTATGACCTACACAAGACAGCGAGGGAGAATATCCACAATGCTGTCGTTAAACAGCCAGACAGAGGAACTTCAGCAGGCAGATGTTTCTTATGCTAGATTCGGACATGACTGGGTGTCTTCCTGCCTCAGAAAACTGTATAAGTAGGTGGCATTTAAGAGGTGTGAGACGCAGCCTATGTTATCGCAACTTTCTGAGAAATTACATTTTAACATTGCGACAATGTTGTGGGCAGCAAAACTGAGTCACCAGGCCATGTGAGCACAAACTAATAAGCCTAACCCTAGATCTTCATGATTTTGGTCACAATAAATGATTGTTAAAAATGGACAAAACCAGAGAACAGAGAGTATCAGAAGGGAAATGCATTGGCATGGCTTTACAGAAGAAACCGGTCATGTATTTTATAAATCTATCCAATATCTGCCTCTTTATTCTGCTAGTCTGGGTCACAGGGGGGCTGGGGCCAATCCCAGAGCCATCGGGCGAAGGCGGGGTACACCATGGACAGTTTGCTAGTCTATTGTATGTGGCCAACATTCACTCACACAAGCACTCACACATATGGGAAATTTAGAGTGACCAATCAACCTAACATGCATGTCTTTGGATGTGTGGGAGGAAACCAGAGTACTCGGAGGAACGGCCCGGACCAGGAATCCAACCAGGATCGTCTTGCTGTGAGGCGACAGTGCAAACCTATCATGTATTTTAATGTAACATCAAACTGTATCAACATAAACAGTATAATCTCCTTTTATATCTCATATGAAAATATACCAATATACCCCTAAACAACGATATACCACCCAGCCCTACCTGACCTCACCAAGACTACGTTTACATTACTGCTTAAATTTAATAAATGAAAACACATTATTAGAGCGAGTTAATGGTGAAACAGGGCCAGAAGTATTGCTTTTGCAGGTTTTACTGCCACTAACTGGCATCATTGGTGCTGCTAAGTGGAAAAAAAATATCTGAGCATTCTTATTAGAGTCTAGAGCTGCATATGAAAGTGGCTCAGATCTTATGTGTTTGAAAACATCAGATCTATGTTACATTAATGTGGACGTTGGTGCCACATCAGTCTAGTAATGTAAATATACCCTAACGCCCTTCTGGAAGAATGCAATCAAATCCTTACAGCAATGCTGCAACATGTAAAGCCTTTGCAGAAGAACAGAAGCTGCAACCAAGTCCTTATTAAAACACTTGAATTCAGAGGAAACACTGGACAAGCAGGTGACTACAAACCTTTTGGGCATACAGTGTTTTATGCTACTGACTATGATATACAGCAGAAAATACACATATTAACTTTTTATGTTTTTATGACACCTATGCGCGGGTGTGACCCAGCTTATGTTTAGGGGGGGTTTATCTGTACAGATAGTCGGCCTGGATGTTGGCAGCAATCTCAGCCTCCCAGCGATCTCCATTGTTCAGCAGCTTCTCCTTATTATACAGCAACTCCTCATGCGTCTCAGTGGAGAACTCGAAATTAGGACCCTGAAAGAGAGACAGAGACAGAGAGAAGACTAAAAACAGAAATTCAAAGAAAAATAGAGCAAAATACTAAAGACAATGCCGCTGATTGTGTGTGAGTGTGTGTGAGTGTGTGTACCTCTACTATTGCATCTACAGGACAGGCCTCCTGACAGAATCCACAGTAGATGCATTTGGTCATGTCGATATCGTAGCGAGTGGTCCTTCTGCTGCCATCAGCACGGGTTTCAGCCTCAATTGTGATGGCCTGCAGAACATAACACACACACACACACACACACACACACACACACACACACACACACACACAAATGCACACATATACTAGTTCTGTCATACAATCTAAATAAAGAATCATTAGGAAAAGTCTTTTATATAGTTATAACTATATAGTACCATAATAAATCACTCCCCAGCCGTATGCAAGTTTATATCTATGGTCTCTATTTTAAATTATTTTACAGATTAATGTCTATTGCTTTGTAAACCCTCTGCATAGGACTGCATTCTGGCTAACACTGTGACCATTTTTTATTAATTAAGGTTTAGGCCTGGAAGACCAGCATATTTACCTTTTCTGAATTGAAGCTTGACCCCTGAATGTAGTGTACCAGACTGTGTGGTGGTTGCAATGTCCCAACATATAGAGGCTTGGTCAGATCCCATCTCTAGGCAGTTCACAAGCTCTGTCTTTTTAGGTCACATTTTCATTCATAAAACTAAAGACAACACTGTTGATCATGTAGACTATACATTTTTAAAAATCCACTCTGTTGAATTATGATATTGTTATAAAGTCCAATTACTTGCATGTTAGGTTGATTGGTTCGGCCCTAACTTTGCACTGCAGATGCTCGACCGCACTGAAAATGAGGGTCACCCTGAATATAAGTCCCAGTGAATTAATTGATTGATTCCATATATGCATTCACTACCTTTAGTAATGCAATAACATCATTTTTATCATGTGAGTGCAGGTTTCACATGAGTGCAGAGTTAATATGAAAATAAAGTGAGCACTGTTTCTAACTACTACCACCAAAATCCAGTCAGACGTTCCCACTCCTCCGGGGTTGTAGCCTTTCCCTCTCATACAGTAAGAACTGTAGCTTTCCACTTTTCTTCTGCTACTTCTGTTAGTTTCTCACCTGCAAGCACTGAAGAGTGTAGTCTGCTGAATTACTGACCCTATGGCACTAGCTAGGGCTATATCTTGCCATTTAAAAGATGTACGGCTGCAACATTTGCAACAGCTTGCAATAAATATTAATAATAATAATAAATAATAATAACAATGCCAATTAGAAAAGTTAACAGGATGGTTGTGCAGTGTGAGCAGTGCGAGAAGCGAGGGATGAATAAATGTGGAGGAGTTCGAAATTTCAGGTTCAGAGCAGAAAACTCCACTTCCCATAGTCCTGCTGGCAGGAAATAGGCGGGACTTAAAGTTTATAAGGGATTAAGAACAGGAAGTTATTGATTGATATTCTGCCAAAGCTACATGTGTGCTACATGTGAGTACCTAAGAAGTATGCTAAGATGGGATGCGCAGTGTAAGTGTTTCTTTGTTTTGATATATTTTGTCTTGGCAATACACATTATAGGATGGATATGCTTGTAACATTTGTTGTCTCCTTTATAGTAGTGCTTTTGAAAGCATCTACCATCTATGCATCCATCTCGACCTTCATCCAAATATCTTCAATCCTGTTCTGGTATCAGTGTTAAATAAAACCACCGGTTTCACATCATCTCATTGTGGCGTTCCTCATTATGACCTGGCACCTACAGCATGCTCTCTAAAACAGGAAGAGTGGGGGTCAGTGTGTTTGGGGATCTGCTGTGAATGAGCTCAAGCAGTTTGGAGGCTGCAGGTTAAACAACACCATACTGTTTGGGTTCGGCCGACAATAAATGGGACCCTATGGGAGAAACAAGGGTTGAATAAATGACAAATAGAAGAGTGCGTGTGGGTCTGTCTGTGGAGTAGAGCTTGGGGACCTGCTCTGAGTGAGTACATACAGCTAAAAACAGTTCAGTTAATAATGTTTGTACATGAACTTGCATGTTCTCCCTGTGCTTGAGTGGGTTTCCTCCGGGTACTCTCCACAGTCCAAACACATACATGTTAGGTTGATCGTTCACTATAAGCTGCCCGTAGGTGTGAGTGTGTGTGCATAAGTGTGTGTGTTGGCCATGCAATAGGCTGGCGACCTGTCCATGGTGTACCCTGCCTTTGCCCGATGACGCTGGGATTGGCTCCAGCCCCACCGGGACCCTGACAAGCGGGGTAAAGTGGAAGATAGTGGGGGGAATGTAAATGTGAATGTGAATACCTGTGCAGGACAGATGGCTTCACACAGTTTGCATGCGATACAGCGCTCCTCTCCATTCGGGTACCTGCGCAGCGCGTGCTCTCCACGGAACCGAGGGGACAGGGGCCCTTTCTCAAACGGATAGTTTATGGTGGCTGGCTCTCGGAACAGATAACTCATAGTCATACCCAGACCTACACACGGACACATACATACATCCATACATAACATTTTATAACAAACAGATGTACAAAACCAAAAATCACTGTAAACACTCAGAGCTGACTTCACGCTTGGTCTGATTTTACGCCGGTAAACTGTGCAGTATGATGTAAACATCTGAGGGAAACAGCTCAGAATTCCTCTTCTCTGAGTAATAACACATTTCCTGAAAGGATTCTTCATGAGAGGATTATTTATCAGTGTTTTGGCCTCAATTTCCTGTTTCATGGTGACTTAAATTCATGCTTCTTTGCAAAGTAATCATCTCTTGTCTCAGCTTACAATCCACACATGAGAGTTCTTACATTAGTAGTCTGCATACCTTAAAGGGCATATGTGCTCCATTTTTCTTATATTTGATTATTTTAGTCTCAGGGTCAACTTATAGCATTCATGTGGCTTTATAAATCAAAAACAGTCACAATTCATTTTATAACATCAATGATTTTTAGTAATCGAGTTTCTCGAGAAACTGTTTCAGTTCTAAAGTTCCTATGTCTTTAATAATGACATGTAAATGGCGTGTGTTCTAAAGGCTAACCTCAAGAGACCACATGGTACTTTTATACCTCTCAAATGTTTTCTCTGTCAGTGAGCAACACTATCTCACACTGCAACTGACCACACAGAAGACCACTCAGCCATTCAGAAACAGGCCAATCTTAGCATTTTGTGGATTATCTCTGTTTATTTGGGGCATATCCGTATAAGAGAGAGGGAGATACATCATGCATCAAAAAGACTTCAACATGCCATCACTATTACTAGATCACTATTATAAGTGTTTCTAATGTTATTAGTGCAACATATTGTGTGTGTCTCAAAACCTAGTGAGCTCCTGCATAGGCAGCATTTTACATCATAGTATGCGCTCCCCACATGTAGACTGTCCCAATACTTACATACCTTAAACATGCTGTCTACTGAGACACCTTACTTTAGCCGGATTGTAAGGAAGCATTGAACGCTTCCTCGGCCGCTAAGACAATCCTATGATGCAGTGCAGGCATATCTACGATCAGTGAAGTGGTTTTAAAATGTGAGTTATTTTGATTCTCTCTGGTGTTTTAATGTGTTTCTGGTCATATAATCACACAAAACAGTATTTTATTATCAACTCTGTAACGAGTCCTTCAACATTTTACAGTTTTATACTCAAGCCATTAGCATTCATGCTAACAGATTTTTAAGCCTCGGCTGTTGTTTTGGATGCCGGTTGGTAGCTTAGCAAGAGGCTAAACCACCAGTCACGTGCTGCAGTGAGCGGAAACAAGCCGTGACGCAGTCTCTCTCTAACTAGAGCGTCTCAGTAATCTGTTTTATGAGGAGAGATGAGGAGAGAACGCTGCTACTTAAACAGCTGCCTACATAGACAGCCTACTTACTAGGTTTTGAGACCCATTGTCAAAGAAAAACAAGTATCTTCATTTTTGTCAATTTAGTTAGTATGGCAGCTGTCTTTCACATCAGGTGAAAATTTCATGATAATATGACCAACAGAAATGCTTAGGATGAAAACTCTTTACACTGACTTACATAATACATACATAACATAAGCATCCTAATCTTGAATATCAGCTACCCAGCTCAAGCATCCCATACTGCCTCTTTCTCATCAGCCTTGTGTTGTATTCATACTTGAACACTTCTTAACATGTCAACATTAATTAGAGGAGCCAAACTAGGCTGAATAAGTGGATATATGCAAATATGTTAAAACAGCATAGCTTCCATATATGGACTGTATACACTTCACATACTACATCAAATTCTTTTATTTGAAAAGAGAAGGGGAAATTGTTATTTTCCTTCATATGGTCTTTTTAAAGTAGCTGAGGTCACTAATTTGAGTACTTTAATATACTAAGAATACTAAGTATTACAATACTAACTAGATACTTTTGGACATACAGCAGTAATCCTTGTTTAGAATTGTTATTTCTTCTTCTGCCAATAGAGTGTATGGATCTGTCTGAGTACATCATGAGGTTCCCAACTTATGAACACCCAGAAACAAACATAAATACACACACACACACACACCTCTGAACAGTTCGGTCCACAGCAGCGTCTGGGCTGCACGGTCAGTAATCGCCTCCATATCCATGGGCAGCTCCTGAGCGTTCACATATTCTTTCAGAGAGAGCGAGAATGAAAGACAGACAGATTGACATATAAATGGACTGTAGTGTTTCACTGTGCACTGTACAGTAGAAGAGTGTGTGTTTATGACCTACTGTAGCATCCTCTGTAAACAGTGAGGCTGAAAGGTCGAACCAGGAGAGGGCCGGCAGCGAACTTGCCTAAATGGAACATTGAGAAGAACAGAGACTTCTATTGACGAGAGCAGAGAGGAGGAGTAAACCGTTCTCATTCCACAGGCCAGTCATATTTAATAGAGCGTCACAGTGAAAAAACGCTTCAGTCTTGTTTTCATCTTCTTTTCTTTCACTAGCTCACCTGGCCCGGACGAGTTGAGCAATCGCAGTGCTGTAGACATCACACCCACCCTACTGAAAGAGAGAGAGATACACAAAAGTCATAATCATAGAAACATCCTGGGCCACTAATTCATCACCCCCACTTTATAGGGACATCACTTTTTCATGTCATCATTTTTTCATATTTTCAGCCATAAAGATACATGATAGATATAAGCTGCAATCTCACAACCCTTCAAATAGCAGTCCCTACCCCTATACCCCTGTCGCCCCTTCTGCCTATATATATTTCACCCAAGTGAAAAAAGAATAAGAGAGAGAAAGAGAGAGAGAGAGAGAGAGAGAGAGAGAGAGAGAGAGAGAGAGAGAGAGAAAGAGAACAAGGCACAGGGTTAAAAAACAAAAACATACAAACGAAGCACAAAACTACACATTAAATAGAACATAGTTGTCAAACTATATGTGTGCAATATTAATATATTAAGGGATGACAAAGCTCAGATTCTCCAATAACCTGCCCGTGACCTTCGATTAAAACTGCTGGATAGGATGACAAATCCATAAAGCTTGATAATAATTGTCTGTAAAAGCTGGACAATATAAGCAAGAACCACATCCAGAAACATCCTCCATCCATTTAAACTGACTAACCGCCCACTTCATCCAGATTAAATCAAACCGCCCTTGACCACACTACACTCACATGATTGTTTTATTGTATTGCTGACTATTTCCACTGACCTCTGTATTACTCCAGCTTACTTTCCTCAAGCCAGATTTCAAAAACATGTGCTGCTGATGTAGCTAGAAAGCAGAATGAAATTTTCTAAAATAGATTTACATGCATCAGTATTTAAAAAAACACAATATATTTCTCATACTGTACATCTGTATTCGCTCTCTGTCTGAAACGCTCAGTTAGAGCTCCTGTGTCTTTAAACCCCGCCTCCCAATGAGCTTAGTTTGCCTTGATTGGTCAGCTTGCCCACTTTGTTCTGATTGGTCGACCACCAGAGCATCATCCCACCCCCACATTGCTGTGGAGGTTCTTACAATGGCTTCAGTTTTGCTGCATCACTTTGAGCCAGAGTCCGATCCTGAAAGTCAGGTAAAAGAAGTTGGTAGACCAGATCCACATTCGCAAGCTAGACTAGAGCCGAACGCTTAAGAGTGGGTTTTACTCTTTAAATCTTTTGTGTGAGCAGTAAGGACTGTATTACCAGATGACATTTACATTTACATTTACGGCATTTAGCAGACGGAGATGACGGAGACTGGAATGGGAGACTGGAAGCTATAAAAAAAAGGTTTGAAAAAAAGCTATAAAAAAGGTTTCTGTTGGAGAGTTCCTCTCTATGTACTTTACAACTTTGCACCCCCAACAATCCACTCTGGAGCAGTCTCAGAGTTTGAAAAGGCCCTCCCGCGTTCAAAACACATCACCAGAAGGGGTTTGTGATGCTCCTGAGCTGCATGAGGAACTGGACAGCTGTTAGTTTTTAAATAACATTAAATATACTATAAATTCTGGTACAAAAACGATCAGCAAAATGACTTAATTTCTACAAATGTATCATATTCTTGTATCAAGATGAAGACATATGGTCTTCATGAAGTGCTAAGACCAAACCACACACACACACACACACACACACACACACACACACACACACACTTGCACAATCTGCCAGAACCAGATTTGTTTCTGGGCTAATCTCCGGCCCCAATCTCAACCCTGTCACCGGCTCTTGTGGAAAGACGAGGCTGAAGTCCTGTGTGTTTCAGCATCTTCTTCAAATATCCACCTTAAATAGCGCAGTTACTTTCTGGTGTATAATTTAAGGTGGAACGGGGAAATCTGAACAAGATGCTGGCGAACAGGTTTTGTTTAACTTATATTGAGTTTATAGTGAACCACGTATTCAGGATCAACTGATAATCTAAATGTTGCCCCTCATATGATATAGATTTAGATCTGAACCAATTTACTGTAACATAGTGAACTGAGGAGAGAGTGAGAATCTAATCACTGCTGAACACCACATTCACTCCACGCAGTTATCAGGTCGCCACTTGGAGTAAAAAGTACACATAAACAATCAAAATCGAAGACTTTCGTCGACAAAAGTGACCAAAACATCAAACATATGTCTGTTAAAAAGAGTCAAACCTGTTGACGCAGTTCACTTACCCAGCGATCATCAGCAGGAATCCAGCGAGTTTGTGGATTAGCGGTATTTTTCCCACCCGTTTTCCGACAAACTCCGCCTCCTGCGCTGTGATTGGCTGCCCGTTAATAAACCCAGCGTTACAATTGGTTAAAAGTGGACACTGAGACTTTCCGTCTCAGAACTGGACAAAACGTTTAAAAGTACGTTTCTGAACAGTAGTTATTATTTTTGTTCTGAAAACTTGTTTAACAGTTGTTTAATTTCTTATGAAAACGTTTTTGCAACTTTCTTTAGGTAAGATACGTTGCTTAACAGGTAATAAGCACTGATTGGCTGGCAAACTGACCCCAGGGACTGTGATTGTGTCCCAACTCAACGTTAAGAGGACACACTGACTTTCTGTAAAGTCCTATGACATTTGCCCCCCTTTATCCGGCCTTTACCCAGAATTTCCTGAGAGGACCAATCGGAGTAAAGAAGTTGGCAGCAGTTTGACTGCTATTGTAGAGAAGAAGACATATGAGCTATTCGTATTCGTTTACTTATTCACCCAGTCATTAAGCTGATTTGTGCTTATAATAAGCAAATTAGTTACTTAAAGGAGCTGTGTGTAAATTTTAGGGAGTCTATTAGCAGAAATGTAGCATAGTATGCAAATCTATACATTTGTGTGTGTATTATTTTAATGTATTATGGGAGATTTGTGTAGTGGGAGATTTGTGTAGTGGTTAACACTGTCGTCTCACAGCAATACATTCCCGGTTGGATTCTGGGTCCTTTGTGGAGTATGCATGTTCTCCCAGTGCTTGAGTGGGTTTCCTCTGGGTACAAATGTCCAAAGACATCCGTGATAGGTTAATTGGTCACACTACATTGCCGGTAGGTGAGAGTGCGTGCGTGAGTGAGTGTTGGCCATGCGTTGGACTGGCAAACTGTCCATGGTGTTCCCTGCCTTCAACTGATGACGCTGGGATTGGCTTCAGCCCCCCCGTGGGATATTTGTAGATGGAGTATGGCTTCATCTCAATTATGTACTGCACACTAAGACTACAAAGTACATACTATGCACTAATCTTAATAAAGTATAAGATTAACAGGCTAGTACACAAAATATTAACATACTATAGTGTTTCTTACCAGCAGATAGTGATGTTGTGCTGTGGTGGAGGTTTTCTTACAAATCCAATGTGAAATGGAAAAAGTGCAACTCATCACGTCTGGAAAATTGAGATCAGACGTGATGTTGCAACTTTGACATTTGTAACTTAACTATTATGTACACTATGTGTATGATACATGTGTGTATGATACAGAATACACAAGTCTCTATTTAGCTGCTATTGCACAGTATTGTTATTTGCATTTGCATATATAGGGGTGTAGAATAAGAATTTGATTGTACAGTGCAACTCTTGAATTTCTTTACAGTGATGGTGATAGAGTTATTAAACAAAATGAACAATGAACCTACAATTGTCTTCTGAGTTTTTATATGTAATGCTATTACAAATTGGAAGTGTATTTCTTTAGGTACTATTTTACTTTGCACTCAGGCATCAAGCAGAGCCATCATAACCACTTTCTGTGACAACTTTCATAACAACTTTCTGTGAGGGGGGTTTTAGAGGCATTACACTGTTTAGACTCCTGGTTCCCATCACCATCACTGTAAACAATGCTGACATTGTTAAGACACTCTAGACACATCAAACCGAACTCCAAATGGCTTTGTTTACATTATTTATTTAGAATTTATCTTTAAATAAAAGTATTAGGCATTGTTGGGTTAGCCCACTGTCATGCAATAAATTATGATATTTGTTACATAAAAAATTGCCCTAGTCTAATTACTACCTTCACATCTCATTACAGTGAAGGCCGGGTTTGATTTAGGACAAGTTGAAAAGATCACACACACACACACACACACACACACACACACACACACACACACACACACACAACCACACTTCCCTAGAGCGGAAGTCACATTCTCAGTTCTGTCTTCCCTCCCTGTTGTAGCACAACTGCACCTTTCAGTCAGACAGCACATCCAAAGGTAAGTTCCATAAAATCATCATATTCATCTCTCAGCTCTTAAACATGAGTCCACAGTTCAGCTTATACAAACAAACATATACTGACAAAAGAGGGAAAAACAGATGTGTTATATTTGTCGAGTGGTTGACGCTTGTGGTGTGTCGACATAAGCAACAATTTGCTCATCATGTTAGTCACAAGACTGTAACACGCTGTAAAGCAGCTAAAGCTAAGATATAACACGGAGGTTCAGCTGATGAAACCTCTTTCTTTTTCATCTCCCAGGTGATGTCTGGCCATTCAGAGCAGAAAACAGAAGAGCAGGGGACCCCCGGCTCTCTGGGGCTTTCAGGGGCCGAAACTGACCGCTATGGATTCCTGCTGGGCAATGGAGATACACAAAGTCTCAGGTCAGAGTTACAGCACACACACTCAGCATAAGCGCTGCTTGTGTTCAGGAGGTTACCTACACTGAAAAATGAGCACTTTGTGTTTGTATTTTGATTCAAATGTAAATACACTGATTCCATTTGAATAGATTATGCTTCATTAAAAGTTCAAACTACATCAACACAGTTTTCAAAACGATCCAAACAACACTGTATGTATGTCACTGTATGTGTGGTGCCAGTGATGTGCCATTGTAGTCCTGGTATACACATTTGAATTGAGTTCAAACGCAAAGCACTTTCCTCTAAAGGCTAGCTTGTGGGCTATTTTGAAGTGGAAGAAGTGCAGAAGCTGCTGCAGGTTGAATAACTGCGTTGTTCTCAACCGTCACCAACAACTCCTTTCTCTCTCAACATCCTGCCTCGTTACCATGGTGATCTGAGCCCTGTCACCGTGCGGTTTCCTGTTTTGTGTGTGTGTCCCTCTACGTGTTGATGGTAACACTAGTGCTTTGTGCGCCGACACTCTCTGACACGTCCATCTAAAGAGCAGCAGTTGGATAGCTGTGGAGAGGGACGAGAGTGCTGTCATACTTCATAGAATACACCATCATCTCCTTAGAACACCCACGGACGCTTCTAGTAAAGAAGTGTGCATCAGGGGTTACATGCAGGGGTGGAGAGCACTGAAAATTCCACTGAAGTGCTGTTTCCTCAGAAAACAGCATCGTTTAAGCACTGCTGGAACAACCCAGTATAAAGCAAGCTGTCTCTGTTTTAAACGTATTGACTGAATGAAAACAGTCACCAGCAAAACCAGCATATGGTCGCCGTCCAAAGAAACACATGTACTTTCAAAGTAAGTCAATGTAAAGAGGTTGTACTCAAAGTGATTCTGGAACATTTCTATTGGTCCATTCATCATGGAGCATCCACAGGATATAAAGAGCAGCTGCCATGATGGTCAACAAGCATGACCATGCTGGGTGACCAGTTTAATCAACACCAGACCAGTACTATACCAGCAGAGGAAAGTGCAATCTAGGCCTAATATAAATATCACTTCAGTTTTACATTTTAAAGAATATTTTTATGTAAACTTTAGCAAAAGTATTTCATTTGAGGGATACAAGTAACACTGAAGAGCTAAAAACAGTAGCCGCAGCATCCTGAGGCCTCAAGTTTGGTCCCTACTTATTTGTGTTTTTATAGATAACAGTGTCGGAAGCCACATGAGCAAGGCTCTTTGGTATTACTCAATACCATTGTGGCCTGAGGCGAGGGTGTAATGATGTAGACATCGCTTTTGCCTGTTTGCAGGAGGCTAATTGCTAAGCAGAATGTTGTTGTTCCCATGCCTGTATAATCACTAAGCGCTTGGTACCATCCCTCAGTATGATGCATCAAAAAAGCCTATGAAAGAATCTTTCAGATCGTAGGGTCCTTGGGGTAAACCAAAAGTCATATAGTAAAGGCTAGGCTAGCATTGGTGAGCTAATTAGCTTGCAAGGAAAGCTCTATAATGCAAAATTGATTAGCACACATGCCAACTATAGCAGTGTTTTCTTAAAATTGTGATTGAGATTTAAGCACTTAAGTACTATGTAATATTTAAATGCTGCTACGGCTGAAAAGATCAGTCATTCTTGTTTACAGCAGAGAAAAACAGCATAGATAGCCTAGCATTGCATTCTGGTTAAGGACGGTCTAGTGCTGGTGTGGTCACCCAGCTTGGTAATGCTGGTTCACCAGCATACCAGCATCCAAAACATAACATGTGCTGGTTTTGCTGGTGACCTGCATATAAACTTCAGTTGCTGCTGACCAGCATACCAGCATTCAAAACACAACAAAGGGTGTTTTTCCTAGCAGGGATGTGCAAAACTGATGTCGAGTTCTATTTTCAGATACTATTTCTATAAATTATTTACAGATGTTATGAACATACATAAGAAAATGTATGTTTTTAAATGCACATTTGAGTCACATTATTATGACCACCAGCTAATATCCATAGTAACCGCTGAGTGCAGCACGGACAGCAGTTAGACGGACGGGGAGACTCAGTAAGGTCCTGCTGGGTTATCATAGGTATCTGAAGCCATGCTGACTGCAGCGCATTCCACAGCTGCTGGAGGGCGTATATGGGAGGATCCATAGAGCCAACACCATGATTGAGGTGGTCCCACAGATACTCTATTGGGTTGAAGTCTGGAGTCAAGGGTAGTACTTGGAGGACTTGGTCATGCTCTTCCAACCAATGTGGGACATGTCTAGTTGTGTGACGTGCTGTATTGTCTTGCTGGAAGATCCCATCCGGCCCAAGGAAGACAATCAGCATGTATTGGTGTACGTGATTCAAAACCCAAATGACAGTGAGAATGGCCTCAGAGAAAACATTCTCCAGACCAGAACACTAGTAAGACATAATAATGTGATTCAACTGTGTATATAGTTGTAACAGATTATGGACATATTTTTCATGCTGGGGAAACATGATGGAGGCAACTTTGGCAGTGTTTTCCAGATAAAGAGGAAATGCATACCCTGGGAACATAGGCTTCCAGAATTGTCAATGGGGAACATGGTGCTTGGGGACAGTGCAAATGTCAGCAAATACAGGACCTTGCTAGGGGTTTGACTTCTTTTCCAGTCCCTAATTAGGCCTAAGCCTGGACTACATAAAGGTGTTCAAGATGTTTTTTTTGGATGTTCTATTGCAAACCTCCATTGCAAAACTTTGAGGTGACCTTTGCCTGTGCATGTTATACTTGTGCAGCTATCACGGCACAGCAGATCAGTGCACCACCACTCCAGAGACTGCTAAATCTTCCCAAAGGTCCTTGCAGTCAAACAGATTTTTTCTAGTCTTTCTAGCAATCCTACAAGCAGTTCTTTTGGAATGTTTCCTTAGTCGTCCAGACCTTAACCTGACCTCTATCGTTCCTGTTAACTGCTATGTATTGATTGTGTTATGAACTGAGGAAATGGTTACCTTCTTATCTTCTTGTAGCTTCTTCTGCTCTGAGGGCATCAATTACGTTTAATTGTCAGAGGGCCAAGCAGCTGCTTGGAGGAGGTCATCGTGGCTGATTGTCAGGAGTATTTATTAAGCTAAATTTCCTTCACTTGACCTCACCTAACTATGAACGAGCCATAGTCCTAACAAGCCAATACAGGTCTGAGAGTTCAAATCGCTTGGGGTGAAAGGCCCAAGCCTTTGCCTACTGCCCATTTCTCTTATTCACTTTAAAATTGTAACATAAAAACCCTACAAAACCATTGGCATAGGAACCTGGGGGGATCAGCGGGGACATGTCCCACCCAATATCAGAAACAGGTAGATTTGTCCCAACTAAAAATTAAACCACAGAAAAAACAGAAAATCTTTTAAAAAACTTTTATTTTAAAGCGTGCAGGCTCTGGTTGTTAGGTGGTGTGGGTCTTTTTCTTTTTTAAGGCTTTAGGTTGAGCTGCCTGTTCAGAAATATAGCTTGTGCCAGCTTTAAATGTGATGAGAGCAATGAATAGCAATGATGACAATATATACTGCAATAAAACAGCTTTAGTATAATGTGTTGTTATGGTAACAGACCAGGAGGGTTTGGGTTAGCTAACGTTTATATTAACTTTTGTCAGAAAGCACTCTAAACGTAAAGTAATTTGCATATCGTCCCAACCGCTCCACGGACGATGCCATCACCACCACCCTTCATCTCTCCCTTACCCACCTGGAGAAGAAGGACACCTACGTCAGAATGCTGTTCATAGACTTCAGTTCAGCATTCAACACCATCATCCCACAGAATCTCACCAGGAAGTTAAGCCTGCTGGGCCTCAACACCCCCCTGTGCAACTGGATCCTGGACTTTCTGACAGGGAGGCCCCAGTTAGTCCGGTTCGGGAACAGCAGCTCCAGCACCATCACCATGAACACTGGGGCAACCCAGGGCAGTGTACTGAGTCCTCTGTTGTTCACCCTGCTGACTCATGACTGTGTTGCGAAACACAGTTCCAACAGCATCATAAAGTTCGCCGATGATACAACTGTGCTGGGTCTCATCAGCAAAGGCGACGAGTCAGCATACAGGGAGGAGGTACAGCAGCTGACAGACTGGTGTACAGTCAACAACCTTCACTGGAATGTAGAGAAGACCAAGGAAATGGTTGTTGACTTCAGGAAATCAAGACCGGACCACTCTCCGCTTAACATCAACGGCTCCTCTGTGGAGATCGTTAAGAGCACCAAGTTCCTTGGTGTCCACCTAGCGGAGAACCTCACCTGGTCCCTGAACACCAGTTCTACAGCCAAGAAAGCCCAGCAGCGTCTCTACTTCCTCCGGAAGCTGAGAAAGGCCCGTCTCCCTCCACCCATCCTCACCCTCTTCTATAGGGGAACCATAGAGAGCATCCTAAGCAGCTGCATCACTGCTTGGTTTGGGACCTGCACAGCCTCTGACCGCAAGTCCCTCCAACGCATTGTGAGGACAGCTGAGAGAATCATCGGAGTCTCTCTCCCCTCCGTCTTGGACATTTACACCACCCGCTGCATCCGCAAAGCAACCAGCATTGTGTATGACCCCAGCCACCCTTCACACAGACTGTTCTCCCTCCTGCCATCAGGAAGAAGGTACCGCAGCGTCCGGTCCAACACGACCAGACTCTGCAACAGCTTCTTCCCCCAAGCCATCAGACTTCTCAACACAACTCAACGTCTGAACTGATATCTTTCTCCAACCATTTACCCCAGATAAAAAAAAGGGAAGCATTTTTGCACAAAGCATTGCACTAATAACTCTACTACCTCACTGGACTCTATTTATTACACATTGCACAATTTGCACACAACCAGCAATTATTTATTATTCTCTGTCTGTACTGTGTTGTGTTGTCTGTCCGCACTTGTTTGTTTGTGTTGCACTTGTGTCTTGTATGCACTGTCTATGTTGCACCATGGTCCTGGAGGAACGTTGTTTCGTTTCACTGTGTACTCTGTATGTAGTTGAAATGACAATAAAAACCCACTTGAAAACTTGAAAACTTGAAACTTGAAAGTTACATTACTCTCTGGCCACGTCCCAAACTGCAGACTGCTACTACACTGCGTGAAAAATAAAATAAAATAAATAAATAAACGAATAAATAAAAGGACACCATCGTTAGAAGTGCTTTCTGTAGTGCAGTATGTAATGTTCCAGAGGGTGCTGTTTGGGACACAGCCTTACTGTCTAACATTAATGTTAGTCTTGTCTTATTTGTGATTTCATTTCAGCATTATGCCACCAAAGAAAATAATAACTTTTTTGGTTATATATGTATATAATCCAGACATTACGTGTATAATTTTAAAGTTTTAAAGTTTTCTGATGGCAGTACCATGTAATGTGGAGTATCTTGTTTAGTTTGTAAAGTGATCTTTAATTGGATTTATCTAATAATTAACAAAAGTACAGATAAGGTTGTATTTTGTTTATTTATTAGTAATTTACTGTAAGTGATTTATACAGTGATTTACTACCTTACCTACAGTGGAATCAGCTTATAGGAAATATTTAGGGGATAGGGTGGGCTTTGATTCATATTAGCAAATGTGTCTGCCCCCAATGTCAAAACCTCTCCTATGCCCTTGTACAAAACAAACAAAGAAACAAACAAAAAATCTTGTGTAAAATTTCTTAAAGAATGAATCATCTTTATTTCTTATATGATATATTATATTATTATATATTAGTTTATCTTCTGCACACTTAACTGCTCACAGTAACATAACTTTTTACAGTGATTCCTAATTAGTTTCTTTATTTCTTAGCTTCACTAGCCTCATAGCTCCTGTACAAAATTAAAGCACGGCAAATTACAACAAGGATTTCTACAAAGGTCTCAGAAATCTTTTTCAGGAGACCTGGTGGTTTCCCTATGTGTTTCCAGAGGTCCAGAACTTCCAATTACATTCTTATATTAAGCTTCTAATTTCTCTTAAGGGGTGTACGGATTTAAAACTCAGTGATCATTATTAAGACAATAAAAGGTCTCATGAAAGATGTTTCTCTTTTGGGTAACTTAAATGCTTTATAGTTATATTTTATTTGGACCATGCTTAAGAAAAATGCTTGATTTCATTACTACACACTCATTTTTTTTTATTTGTGTCATCTACAGTGATGAACCTTGCCCTCAGTTGGTGAGACACCGTGAAATGAAATGGCTCAGCCTTATGAACCAGTGGGATCAGGTGCTTGAGAAGAAACACAGTAAGGTGTGTGTGGTTGTGTGTGTGTGTGTACATGTGGGTGAGAGTGCATGAGAGAGGAAAAGAGAAAGAAAGACTTTGCGCACTTGATAATAAGACGAACGTACATCATGACTGCCTGCTTAATAATGCAAACCAAACTCCAAACACCAAACTCTTCTTCTTTTTCGATTGCAGATCAAAGCACAGTGTCAGAAGGGCATTCCAGCATCCGTCAGGGCCAAATGCTGGCCACTACTCTGTGGAGCTGCACACAGGAAGGAAAAGAACCAGTCGCTCTACGAGGTAAGTCTGAGTGTGTGAGTAACCGAGCAGGAAGACTATGAGCTGAATCAGCTCTGCAGCATGCAGTAGTTCTATTGGGGTCTTATTGTTGCCTGTTTTCGTCCACTCATTCTTGTATGACCTTCTTTCTGCAAGACCCTGGACTCGGCCCCTGGTCAGCAGACTTGGATTGATGTGATTAAGAGAGACACTGACAGACAGTTTCCCTTCCATGAGATGTTCCTCAACAAAGACAGCCATGGGTATCAACTCTCCAGCTCTTTCTTTTCTCTGCCTTTATGAATACTACATGGACAGAAACTCACAACGGGTGCCAATGTTGACCAAAGCATGTTACACAGTAACAAACAGGTTAAACAAAAAATTATACAGTAACTGATCTCACAGCTCATGATATTTTAGTTCTGCTTGTCAGCATTCCCTCTCCATCTCTCTTTCTTTTCTCTGCCTTAGTTCTTTGCCTTTAATAAAGTCACCCATCTAAAAGTCTTAAAGGTCTCATAATATTTTATGAGACTGTTTGTCAGTAAGGTGTAAAACAATTTTTATAACAAATTTTCCCTACTAGTTTGAACTCTTTTCATCACATAATCCCATCAGACATTTTCTCTTCTTGGATACTCACTTACGGATGGCTGGGGCATCACTGGGATTTAAATTTCCAGCCTCCTGTGAAGATATTGGCCTAATCCATAGCACCATTTATATGAAGTTGCTCAGATTTACATTTAGTATAGTGTAGTCTGGAGCAGTCGTGGCCTGAAGGTTAGGGATCTGGTCTTGTGACCGGAAGGTCGCTGGTTCGATCCCTGGGCAAGTCACGACTGTAGTGCCCTTGAGCAAGGCACCTAACCCTGGGCACGTGTGCTCACCGCCCCCTAGTGTGTATGTTCACTAGTGTGTGTATATGTGGGTGTTTCACTGCACGGATGGGTTAAATGCGGAGGTCAAATTCTGCTGTGTGCAAATCACACAGCTAATCTATTGTGGCTAATCTAAAAATTTGAATTCTAATTCTGTAGAAAATCCGAACATCTGGAGTTTGGAGCGCAGCAATGCCACAGCTGGAAGCCCAAGTGGAGAAAATGTTGGATAAGCCTGTGCGAGGGAAAGCGTCTCAACTAATAAACTAGTCTAAGTAAAATAGTTTGAAGTTTGGAGAACTTTTGAATCAACTAAGAAGTTTTGAGTTGACTGAAGTTCTCAAATTTTAATTTAACTCTTGAAATGCTGTGTAATCAGTGACTTCACTATTTTAAGTTGAACTGATCTCTTACTTTTTACAGAGTATGTTTCTAAACTTTCATTTGTAAGTAGTAATACGCCAATATACAGGCCTATAATGAGCACCTGTTACACAGGAAACAGTTGGGTTTGATTGATCCACGTTTGAAAGAGTTTGTCAGTTATGAAACACAACAGCAACGGAAACATTTTTATAAACCTTCTAGAAATGATCAGCTTTGAAATATAAACTGTGACTTGCTGTAGCATGACTGCTAATAAATTCTAAGCATAACTATTAGTACACTTGAACACATTCAAGCCCTTTGCTTTGCCATCACTGAGTGTGTTTACAGCCACTCAATAATCTGATAACTGCAGAAAACGAGAACTCCAGGTCCAGGTCTTTCCAACCAGCCCAAAAAGCCTAAACAGTGAACTTGTTTCAGATCAGGGTTACTTATCCACCACTACCCAGAGTACAGATAACAGAATCATTATCAGGATGAAAATGTTGGATCAGTGCATCAGCTCCCCATACAGAATGTACAGTCACTTTACAAATTAGTAAAATTAGTTAAAAGTTTTGATGATTTTTTAAAGTGAAAACAAGTTCATTCACCACACGTAATACACATACAACTGGCATTAATGTAAATTTTAGAAAAGTATTAGGAAAAAATATCATAAAATATATCTTATGACTTTTGCCTTCAGTGTGATAACTAAGAAAAACAATTGTGCGTTGAAATGTATAGTATCGTTAACTGCTTTCTTGCCGTCACAATGAAGAGGGAGTCCAGTTCAGAGTATAAGCTCTTATTTTTAGGATACCGCGGTACAGACGCTCTGAGAGCTCTTAACCCTGGTCTAACTTGATCTAAACATGGTCTCAATGGTTTCTCCGACTGCGTTGTCTTTTATAGGCCCGCCTTCTTCTAAGATAACGTTGCAGGGTCTACTAAGCCAGATGTATGAAGCCTTATATGGTGGGGGACAAAAAACCCTGACCCTCCCGCGAGCTTTGCAGCATTCTGTGGGTTATCTGTGTCCACAAGCATTTAACAGACGCCATAGTATTTAAAAATATCCACAACAGTAGACATCTAAAGGGTGTGTTATTTTCACTAATGCCTGGTTCACACTACACGGCTGTTTGAGTGGTCAGGTCTTTGTGTCGTTCACAGTACACGACTGGTTGTGCTTTAATCGTGAGTCTTTCAGTTATTGTGGCTCGCACACTAGATGACTGATCGGCAACACAGGGGCACGAACTTCACCCTGGGGAACCGTCCACTCCTCTGGCTGCTGGCTGAGATTGTGTGAACGGTGATGTGGTTCTCTTTCTATGTGATCCCATTGGCTGTAGCTAGATGCTGCTGTTGACTCACAGTCGTCGACTGGCCTAGATATTAAGCATGCTAGATATTTGCAGGGGTAACATTTGCGATTAGCCGGCGAGCACTCGGTGTTGGTTGGTGAGCGTCTTTCAGCAGTTCATACTACACGACCGAGCGAGCACCGAGTGATTTGTTCTGACCCCTGGTTCCCATCAACACCACTCTAAACACATCTGTTGTTTTTTTCTACAATTAACAATTTCACATTAAACTACTTTAAATGGCACACGGGCTGAATTATTCAGAACTCTGATACATTGATACATCTGGGATTTTTCTTTAAGAAACAAAGAAATTACATTTAAATAGTTACAAAATGTAAATTGAACATTCACTAAACTAATTAACAAACAAGCATTCAAAACAAAAATCTGAAGCTAATTCCTTCTGTTGTTTTTATGTCGGGTCTTGTTTGAGCAGGCAGCAGGGCCTGTTGCGGGTTCTGAAGGCATACACTCAGTTTCGGCCAGAGGAGGGCTACTGTCAGGCCCAGGGTCCCGTCGCTGCGGTGCTACTGATGAACATGCCCATGGAGGTACCAGCCTGCCGCTAAAAACATGTCTGACATTTAAGACTGTGACTATACAGTTGATGTAATTACATTAAAGGAATAGATTAGATTAAATGAATAAATAAACTAGAGTTTTTTCCAAATATCTTTGGTTTACAAAGGTTGCTTTAAATCATAACTATGACAAAATTACAGAGTATTAGCAGAACAAAGCAGTAGCCGAAGCCAACTTTAAAATCTAAATTCTAGTTATGATTTTTTGATTTTGATAGATGTCCACATGTAATACAGTCTGAAACCACATAAGTTTGAGGATAATCAACGACTCAATGCTCAAAACGGCCAAACCTTTTAGGTTGAGAACTGAAACTACAAGGCTAATGTTGCTAACAAACATTGTAGGAGTCAATAGTCACCCAACTGTTTCCCGTACATACATTCCCATCAGATAGTCATCAGATACATGGAAGTTTTGCACGCTTACTTTGCTAAACGTGTCTCTTGCTTCTTTGTGGTAGTCTTTTTTGGTATCAGTAGAAAACTGTAGATAACTTTATTTCAGACTGGCTTTAGATGACTTAATTCTTAATTCTGAACTCTTAATTTTCATTGGTTTATTATTATTTAAAGCCACTTTCTTACAGTTAGTAAGATCTTTTTATGATGTTAATGCTATATATTTGCATAACAATGATTTAAACATCCTTGCACTCCAAGAATGTACCGGAATAGTACTGGAAAGTGGGACGTAATGTAGTTCAAACGTAGGCTTAAATTTCTAAATACGACATAGGAACTAAATAGCTTTTTTAAATGTTTATGTAGCTCATATAGTCTTTGTTAACCCCACGTGCCTGGAAAGTTCAGGTCTAAGCTAAAAAAGTAAAACGTGGTCTAATTAAAAGTCGTGTCTGGTAGTGTTTTACTACCCTTGGGGTAAAACACATGAATTTCATAACAATTTGATTTTCTCCCAAATTATTATTTAACCCACTGCAAACTCATGTGGTGATGCTTTACAATCATTTAAACTTCATTAGTTTTAAACAAAACATGCCATAGACATCACACGAGTGGTTCGTACAAGGAGAATCACGTAAACTGTATTTGTTGCTGAACTGTTCCTCTAATGATAATAAGTAATGCTGAAGAACCACAGAGCTGCCGATGTGAAAGTAATACCTATTGTTAATGTTTATTCCAATTACAGGAGGCATTCTGGTGTTTGGTGCAGATTAGTGAACTCTACCTCCCCGGCTACTACAGCCCCCTGCTGGTAGGGCACTGTCACCAGAAGTAACAGCACATGCGGAAACTGTCCTTGTTTTTAACATCACTTTTTCGTTTTTCACTTCGTAGGAAGGGGTTCTGTTCGATGCCGCCGTTCTCTCAAGTGTTTTAAAAAGGGCGTGTCCGGCTGCGCACAAACACCTGCAGAATCAGGGGGTGGAGCCTCTCATGTTTGCCACTGATTGGTTGATGTGTCTGTACAGCCGTCACCTTCCCTTCAACACTTTGCTCAGAGTCTGGGATCTTTTCTTCTGCTATGGTCAGTTTTTCCAAATCCTGGGGGGACGAGGGGGATGGGGATTTCACAATACAGGATTTTTCAGTTTAGCTGGTGTTCTTAAAGGGGAACTTTAAGAACTGCAGGTTTTACAATCTTTCTATACAGTTTAAGTACGATATGACATTGTTTAAATATATATATATATATATATATATATATATATATATAAAGTCACTCACAGTGGTTTGATGTGTTCTAGAGGATCTAACAGAATTTTATAATTCATGAGCACTGCAGCTTTATTCTCATCTGAATGCTTTTTTATGTTTCAGGCGTGCGTGTGCTGTTTCAGGTGGCTGTAGTGCTCGTCCGCCGCTGTCTGGGGGAGGCTCGGCAGCGGAAGGAGTGTGAGGGCCAGATGGAGACTCTGGAGCGATTGCGGGGTGTTAGAGGACGCGTCCAACACGAGCCTGCTGATGCCTTCATTCAAGAGGTAAGCAACTTGCTGAGGGCCAGGAACCGAGCTGAGCTACCATTCACTCTTTCAGCAACATAAACTATATGGCCAAAAGTATGTGGACACCTATCTATCACACCTATATGAGCTTTATGGACATCCCATTCTAAAGTCATAGGCGTTAATATGGAGTTATACCCCCTTCCACAGGACTTTGGAGTGGGAAGTTTGAATGACATAACCATCTTAATTTATTTTATATGTTGTGACATTAACATAATACTTTACTGGAACTAAGCTTTACATCACTCCAGCTGATGCTTAGCACTGCATGTGGTCATCACAGACTTCCATGCATCTGATCAGCCATGGAAACCCATTTAATGAAGCTCTTGATACACAGTTCTTTGGCCAATGCTGTTTTTAAAGGCACTGCAGGTCTTTGCAGCAGTTGAGTTCTGCTTCGCTTTGCGAGTTTACATGGTCTACATCTTTGTGGCTAAACTGTTGCAGCTCCTAGACACTTTCCTTTCACAATAATAGCACTTACAGTCGACTGGGGTAGACCTAGCAGGAAAGAAATTTCATAAAATGTGTTGTGGCAAAGATGATATCCTATTACAAAGCCATGTTGAAGTTCTACTGCCATTGTTTGTATATGGAGACTGCATGGCTATGTGCTTGGCTGTATCCATCTGGTGGCAATGGGTGTAGCTGAAACACCTGAACTCAATAATAATCATCATAATAATGTGCACAATCACTGCTGTGGACAGTACTGTAGATCTGGCTCCCTGGATTTAGAAGCCCCTCGGTATCCAGGAGGGTCTATTCAGTGCGGGTAGATGTACAATATAGAGGATTAACAGTGCTAACATATTGTTTCTATATTCCACCTCAGGTGTGTTCAGTGTCGCTATCCTTGGGAGAGCTCCAGAGGCAAACGGAGAAAGAGTTGGAGAAATGGAGGAAGGAACGGCCGGGCTCGACGTTTGACCCTCGGGATCGCTGTCACGGATACCACATGGTGTGGGAGAAAGGCAAGGAAAAGGAGAAGGAGAATGAAAAGAGAGAGAGACAGAGTGGGAACCTGACTGTGCCCCTGACGCGCTCTCACTCATCCCTCTCTCCCGCGATTCTCCGGAAAAAATGGAGGAAAAGAGGCAGCAAAGCAGAGACGGATGAGTGGGACGGAGGGGGCAGGAGGTTCTCGCAGGGTGTAAAAGAGGAGAGCAGTGATGGGGAGCAGAGGAGGAGGAGCGTGTGCAGCGCGGCTGGAGAGTTTAGAGCCAAGACGGACAGTGTGACACACGAGACTGACCCACAGTTCCGGAAAGACAGTAACACGCTCACGGACACTCATGTTACACAGCACGGACACATGGACACTTGGTCCACCTCTGATGCCCCTGTGTTTGAAGAAGACGAGAATGATCCACCAGAAAATGTGACACAGACTGACTGTGGTGGGCATCATCAGCCATCAGGAAAGGACTTACAAAGAGGAAATGCTCAAGAAGAAACTGAAACACAAACAACTACCTGTCAGTCACAGGACTGTAAACAGTTGCACCAAGACAAAGACAAGGAGGAACTCCAGACAGAGAGTAACAACCAGGATAAGGAGTCACATCACGAGGATGAAGACGCTGAAACACAACAGGTGGAGGAACCACAGACACAAACCTCTCAGCTAGAAGAGGAAACACGGAGAGATGACAGCAGCCAAGAACATCAAGCTGGTATTAGTGAACAGGAAGGGGAATTACAGGTGAGCAGCACTCAGGCAGCAGAAATAAAAGAAGACAGAGACACACAGGTAGATGAAATTGCCATTAATAAAAGTAAACAGGAAAAGGAAATACAGCTGAATGCAAGTACACAGGAAGTGGAATCACAGACAGCAGAAATGGAGGTAAATGGTTGCTTACAGGAAGAAGAAATAGAGGGCAGTAGAGGTAAACAAGAACAGGAGGGACTGGCAAACATCAACAAACAGGAGGACGAAGTACAGACGCCAGGTGCCAGCAAACTGGAAAAGGAAGTACAGCCGGAGAGCTGTGAACAAGTACAGGAAGTACAGCCGGAGAGCTGTAAACAAGTACAGGAAGTACAGCCGGAGAGCTGTAAACAAGAAGAAGAGGTACAGCCGGAGAGCTGTAAACAAGAAGAAGAGGTACAACCGGAGAGCTGTACACAAGAAGAAGAGGTACAGCCGGAGAGCTGTAAACAAGAAGAGGTACAGCCGGAGAGCTGTAAACAAGAAGAGGTACAGCCGGAGAGCTGTCAACAAGAAGAGGTACAGCCGGATAGCTGTAAACAAGGAGAGGAAGTACAGCCGGAGAGCTGTAGACAAAAAGAGGAAGTACAGCCAGAGAGCTGTAAACAAGAAGAGGAAGTACAGCCGGAGAGCTGTAAACAAGAAGAAGAGGTACAGCCGGAGAGCTGTAAACAAAAAGAGGAAGTACAGCCGGAGAGCTGTAAACAAGAAGAGGAAACACAGCCGGAGAGCTGTAAACAAGAAGAGGAAACACAGCCGGAGAGCTGTAAACAAAAAGAGGAAACACAGCCGGAGTGCTGTAAACAAAAAGAGGAAGTACAGCCGGAGAGCTGTAAACAAAAAGAGGAAGTACAGCCGGAGAGCTGTAAACAAAAAGAGGAAACACAGTCGGAGAGCTGTAAACAAAAAGAGGAAGTACAGCCGGAGAGCTGTAAACAAGAAGAGAAAACAGAGATTCACAATAAAAACCAAGAAAATGAAGTACACCTGGAAGAGGTAGCAGGGGTGGGCAGCAGTGGCCAAGATGTGGTGAAGAACAAAGAGCAAGAAAAGGAAACACAGGTGAACAGCAGTGAACAGGAAGTCGATGTGCAAACCTCAAGCCAGCAAGACTATAAAGCAGCCAGCAGCAACGAAGAAGAAAAAAAACAAACTAACTGTGTGATACATCAACTAGACATCCCTGAAGAAAAGCAGCAAGAGCTGGAGGATACTGAAGAAGCAATGAAAGAGCAGCAAGTTCCCGACACTCAAACATCTGAAGAGCAAGAACAACTGCTTTTACAAACTACAGAGTCGGGGCTGGAAGGTGCTGAAGGTGAGCTGAAAGAGATGGAGAAGGAAGCACAGATAACTGACAAACCCGAGGAGTCTGGGGAACAAGTCATAGGTGAGAAAGAGATAATGGTGGAAAGAAAGAATGAGGAGAGAAATAGCAATCATCAGTCTGCAGATAAGGAGACAGTGGCGGCCTGCATTCTTACTCAACAAGAGACAGAACCTTCTGGAACCTCAGAGTCTTCTCAGATAGTAGAACCTGTCACACAGGAGGAAAACTTGGACGTTAACACCGTTCCTGAAGTCCAACCTGGCAACCAGACGCACTGTGAAGTCAGCACAACTGCTGGCAACCCAGAACATCAGCAGCCAACTGACCCTGTTTCAGAGCAGTCGGAGTCAGCATCCCCAGCAAGCCTTCCAAAATCTGCTTCCTCAAACCCTCATTTCTGCCTACGCAGGTCTTCCAGCCTTCACACCTCCTATCCCACAATCCTCTCTGAGGACACCTTCAAGGACCCACACCAGAGTGATGAGCAAGAACCGACCACAGCTGCAGAAACCATAAAAGCAGAAGATGCACCGTCTACAAAAAACCTCACACAGCAAGTGCAGCCATCCGAAGCAGCTCCAGCCAAAGAGGCACAACAGAGCAAAACCCCCACCCTCCCACAGGCAGGCAAACCCAAGCGCCGGGGGCTGTTTCACCGCTTCAGAGGCGAGGCATCCCCCAAAGCCACTGTCCCCAAAATCCTAATCCAGGACTTCAGCGAGGGCGAGGAGAAGCTGAGCTCTAAGGAGCGGAGGCGGCGGCGGAGGGAGAAGGAGCGCAAGGAGAAGGAAGAGGAGAAGGAGAGGAAGAAAAGGGAGAAAGAACTGGAAAGGGAGAAAGAGAAAGAGAGGAAAAAGCCTCAGACAAGAGGGAAGAGTTTCCAGGTGCTCAGCAGGAAAACTGATGAGAGTGACGTCGGGCAGGGAAACAGTGAATCCCAGACGATAAGATCAAAAAGGAACTCGGCGCCACACTCGGAGAGTTACTTCTGACTGAGGAGCGCCAGGATTGTTTTATCTCTCGCTCTCAAACACAGCGCGACCAAAGCTCTGGACTGCAGAGACGTGGCTGTAAATCTTTAATGACAGCTCAGTGCAATGATCTGGGTGTGACGTGTGTTTACTTCATCACTGATCCAGTTTTCAAAGGTTTTAACAAACAGTTAGACAAGATTATGTTTCTGTATGGACAGAATAGTCTCTGTTTGTCGAGGCTTGTGTTTGTTTCGTTACTGATCCAGCTTCCGAAGGTTCTAACAAACAGTTACAGGACAAGATAAAGCTTCTATATGGACAGAACAGTCTCTGTTTAGAAGCTTTAGACGATTCTTTCCCCGTTATACAAACGTTCATATTTCCTTATATCTTGTTTTCCCTCTCTGACTGTAACATCCTTTCCACGTGCATTTCTCCTGCCCGTCACTCCGCCTGTCTCTCGTCCTCGCTGTCGCTTGCGAGCACTTCCTGGCTGTGCACCGTCTGATTGGTCAGCTGAGGGGATGCAGGCAGCACGGAGCCAAAGAAAAGCGAACAGAACTGAAAACAGAAAATGAGTCCATGATGAGTAAAAGCAGTGTTTCTAGAAACCTTTTAGCCCCTCATATAATTCATTAGCTTTTACCTTTTTATTAGGTGGGCCCTCTTGTGGCTCCTCCTCTTCTGCTTCCTCATCATCATCATCCTCTTCTCCCTCGCTGGGCAGCTGTGCCCTGTGATTAGTTTTACTAGGTGGTGCAACAGGTTCATGGGATGGACCAGCAAGCTCACTGGTCTCCATGGCAATGAGATAGGAGTCCATATCATCACTCATGAAGTCGTCCTGTGCGGGCTGGGCTTGTGGCCTGAGAGACAGAAGAACATCATTGTTTACACTGACAAGAAATAAATGTTCAGTGCATTAACTGTAATAAATAAATCATGATTTATTTACATGTAAAAAAACATTCAAATGACGTAAAAAAAAAAAAAAAAGTATCCACACAATAAAACATGCACACATACTGGGCTCTAGATATTACAGTTGGGGTTAAATTTACATTTACATTTACAAAAAAAAATAAAAATAATAAAAATATATATATATATAAAACAAAATGTGGATGGTACATAATTTTATACAGTTAGTTTAATTTAATTATCAAATTATTTTATATTGTGAAAAGCAGTAGTTACCTCTCAGCCTTGTTGTTGTTATGGTTGCGTTGATGTGAATCCTCGGACAGAGTGGCGAGAACAAAGTTAGCATCCAAAACGCTGTCTGACACACTCAGGACGACAGGGCTGGTGGTCGGGGGATGAAATTAAACGCATGAGTTTAAATCATTCCATCATACAATCATACACCATCAATCATACAATCATATACAGCCGTTTATTTAATTATTTATTAATATGTCAATAAAACTATTCACACTAAAGTGTGGAATTAAGCCATTTCCATTTTTAAAATTTTTATTTTTTGTTCAAACTTTTGACTGTAATGATTATGATTAGGGATGCACTGATCCTGAATTTGTACAGGTTGATCCTGATTTAAATTTCTTTACAGACAGAATGGCTGTGGGTTTTTTGGCTGATTTTTGAAGTGAAGTACACTGGCACACGTTTGTGGTATTTTCTATTAGCCACAGTTGTATTAAAGATATAATTTGCAAACGTTAAGCTCATAAATGGAAAAACCAGTTGCCAATTTAAATAACATGAATGATATGAGCTACTACATTGAAAGTATTAAGCAACTGGCTATGATGTCATGCATAACTGTGATTCAACTGTACACATATGATATTGTGGCGCAGGTGTAGCAGCAGCATTTAAATACAGCACAAGTGCAATTACATCACTTATGCCATAAAAATGCCATTAATGTAATCAATAAATTAAAAAATAAGCCAGAAATAAATCAATAAATTGGCTTGTTTAAAACAAAACACAACAAAATCTAAAAATGGATAGTTGCCAGGTCTGATACACACCTGCCAGGCTCATCAAAGTGCATCGAGATAGGAAGTCCAGACGACTCAGCAAATACCAGCAACCCCTGACACACAGAGAAGTAATATTCAAAAGCAGTTACACAAAGACACACATGCACATTGTCTGTGTACATATACATACACACACACACACATATATATATATATATATATATATATATATATATATATATATATATATATATA
This sequence comes from Megaleporinus macrocephalus, assembly GCA_021613375.1. Classification (NCBI taxonomy): domain Eukaryota; kingdom Metazoa; phylum Chordata; class Actinopteri; order Characiformes; family Anostomidae; genus Megaleporinus; species Megaleporinus macrocephalus. Next base: position 35,691,970 of record CM038713.1, read on the forward strand.
TATATATATATATATATATATATATATATATATATATGCTTGGTATTACTTCATACAAACATTTTTACAGACATCTCTACTTTGTATTTTGTATGTATTTAGTTTGTAGTTAGTTAATAGGGGCTGTGGATTGAGGTTGTGAGACGCGAGATGCACTCGGCCCACAGAAACGTACAGACTCTCTGATGCATGCTAAAATTACCACAGCTCTCAGAATCTCACCTCAAATGGCCAATTTAAACTGACTGTGGCTATCCATGTTTCCATGCACTGCTGGGAAACAAAGCATTGCTTATAAAGTTAAATTACACTGGCAAGCAGTTGCATCTACTCGCCAATATGCCTTTCAAAGGTACGGGCTTGTTGCTGATCCGGGAAACATAAATAATATTCCAGTTCAAAACGTTATCTCTGAATAGCTTTCAAAACTGAAGGCAAATAAACATGATATTTACAGTGCTTCACCTTATTTTATACAATTTTGTTTTTTTAATAGCACATATTGCACCATAAATGGTGTTGTGTGTGTGAATCGGTGTATTTTTTTGTGTATGTTTTGCACAGTGTTTGTGTATGTATGGTCACCCTGAGCTCCTTGAGGCAGAAGGTGATGCTGGTCTGTGAGCCGACAGCAAAGTGATCAAATTCCTCTGAACTTAAACACAACTCCGTCATCATTGCTCGTGATGGATCTGATGAAGTAGCAAAAGCAAGAGAGAGACTGAGGAGGCAGAGGAGACACTCGATGATCACTGACTTGTCGTTTTTAATACGGTGAAAACCAGCAGCACCAAAAAGCATCTCACAATAAATAGGAACTCAAACACAAAACATAAGCATCACCTGCATCATCCTCCACATGGTTCCTGAGCCACACCCGCTCACCGCTTACAGATACATTCACTTCTTCCAATGATGGAGGGAAGTGTAAAACTGTATCCACCCACAACCTGTACACAAGAGGGAAATATAAAATAATACAATGTATATGACGCGCTCTGGTATAACAGTGATGGAGAGATGAAAAACAGAGGAACTGAAACACTGAAGGAAGGGTACAGACCTGGGCTGTGCTCGTAACACGTTAGCACAGTTGTCTTTGTCAAACACTGCTTGTAAGCTCTCACAGTCCTGAAAGGACAGGTTGTGTGTCTTTAAAAGCCCTGAAACAAACAAGAGATCTGATGTAAAAATTTTAAAATAGTGACCAAAATGCAGAAAAACAATCATTTCATTCTGGGTATTTTATTTCTGTGAAGCTTTTATGGGATACATACAAGGGTACACATCATCTCAACTATTACCATATACGATTCTCATAGTACCAGACTACAACTAGAAACAGCATGACACCACTGATATATCGGATATACTTACCAACCCAGATAGAGATCCAATATTGTTTTTAAAAAAAAAGATACTAAGCTTTAAATTTTAAGTAGATTTGGACTGATCAGTGTTTTTGAGGCCGATTCCGATTGCCGATCACCTTTCAGCACAATTGGCCGATAGCCGATACCGATCGAGGGCGATACGCCACAGCAGGGCTACATATAATTAGCGCAAGCAAGTCATGAAACATGATCTAAACTGGTTTATTACCATTTTTAACGAGCTCATATGAAACAACATAATATTTTTAACAAAATTATCAGTAAATAAACAACGTAAGTCCAACAAATATCCCCAAATACTGCAATCATTACATTTAGACCCTTAATTTAAAACTAAAAAAGCTAATTAAATAAATGCAGTAAAAACTGCAGTCATTAAACACAGACTCTGGTTATTTTAAACGACAATCTGCAATCATTAAATGTAGATCTTGAATTGCTGCTGCTGTTCTGTTTGTACCGGTCAGATCTGGTCTGTACGGTGTTCTGGGTTATTTGTTTTGTGCTAGCCGTGCCTGCTGTTTGCTGGTACTCACTGTATTCAGCTGCGTGCAGTGTCGTATCAGATTAGTAGTGTTAAATATCTTTGGTTCCCCCACCAACACTGATTTTACAAATTTTAAAAACACCCTGGATGAGTCTGCGTCACATACAGTAAACACTGCCAGACAGACATGGTTTCTAACAGTGCATGCTTTTCTCGCAAGGCCGCTGCTTTAGTCAGTCTGTGGAAAATGAAAGGGTATGTATTTCCACCTAGTGGTTCAGATAGGAATTGCAGGGAGCTGGCCAGAGGGGGTTCTCCTCTTCCTGGATGAAATGCTAGCTGGAAATACAGAAATTAGGCTCATTTGTTTAACGCCATTGACCGGCTCTCGGGATCGGCTAAACTGGAAAAATATCGGCCGATCACCGATCACATATTTTGATTAAAAATTGGCCGATACTGATACATAGCCGATCGACCCTTCCATCTCTAATTTTAAGCTATCTTTATCTGAAGCACTCTAGAGCACCCAAAGCAGGCTATTATGCACAAACTACTCAAACAATGCTACGCACAAAGAAGAATTAGGAACCATCATCACAAAGAAAACATCATATTACACAGTGTGAGCAAGTGCTGTTTCATATTACATTGTTGCAAAACTGAAATTGATATATTCTTTTTCCTTCCAATAAACAATCCAACATAACCAATTACACAAATACAAATAAAGTAAAATATAAACAAAGTTACTTGAGTTACTTTTATGATGCTAAAAATGAACAAATACATAATCACAACTACAACCGCCAAGATTCAGGCATTCCCACAATAAATTAGTTGAATTAGTCTTGTCTGAAATCAACAATCAGAGTTCCAAAAAAAATAAAATAAAATAATAAAATAATAATAATAACTAAAAAAAACCCAAAACACACAGCTAGTGTAAAATGAGCTGTAGTGTTTTTACCATGTTTGCAGTGTAGTGTGACAGTCAGGCGACTCTTCTCACTGTTCAGCTCAATACGGCACTTCTCCACAGAGCGCTCCAGAGAGGACAGAGACCTAAACACTGCCTGCATGCTCTACGAGGGAGAGACAGAGGAAAACACAGAGAGTGTTGATAAAGTGTTCAAGTAGGATAATGATGTAGGAATTAGCTATGAACTTGCTATGATAAGAGTATTGTATTTTTTTTCCTGTGCATGATGTTCAAACATTGCCTTTCTTAAAAGCTCATCTGCTATTAATGGTAACAACCTCTGCTTAGATGCTGGAACATTGCTGGGAAGATCAGATCACATATAGTCACAAGAGCATGAGGTCAGTCAATGATGTTTCTGAACAAGTTCTGGATCAACTCCTCCAATAGGTGGGATACTAGATGGAGCTCCATCACTGCTCCACAGATAGAGCAGTCACAATTAATAAATTAATTTTTTTGGTTGGTGCTTAATTGTCATACAAATAACTGCAATTAACAATTGCAATGTATAAGCTAGTGTTTACTAGCTTATACATTGCAACTATAAAAAAAAAGTTGCATTATTTATTAAGTAGCTAACACTGGTTGTACTGTTGAATCACTAGTGCATGCACGCACACAGATCTTTGACACACTTACACAAAATTAGGTGAATATATGTTTTCTTTATGAGGGTTAAATTAACAAAAAGAACATAAAATACATATTTTGTTGGTTTCATTAGAATTTGACTGTAAAATCTATTGATATCAAATGATTACAGTCAGCTTAAATAATTGTGTTTGCCTCAAATAACTGCAATCATTATGTTACAATTCTGACAGGCCTATGGACAGACCAATGCTTGGAATTGGACACGGCCACCTTAGGCTCATGTGCAGCTGCTCCTGACTGTACAAGCTATGTATTTGGAATTTGAGCAAAGTGTGTGCACCATTAAAGGATCTGGACTGAATGATTAAAAGGACTGATACTTTTGAACACTGGACAGATCAAGGCTAATCCTAGTCTACCCTACCATTGACACAGCAGTTTAGTCCATGATATGGCTTAATGTCCACAGTTTACACCTCTGTTCATTTTCCCCGTTGTGTTTGAACACTATTTTAAGGCATTACTGTGAGCGGAGTCTGGAGCATGCGGCTTACCTTGATAGGCATTTTGCACCGAAAGGTTTGGTCAGATGGGGTCTGGTACCGCTGGAAAAAGAGTGGAGAGAGCAAGAAGCAGGCAAAAGCTGATCTAGAAGAGTTCACCGCTCGCATCGTTAGCTGAAAAATAGGAAAACGTTAATTGGCACGCAAGAACATTCCTACAGAGATACGAGAGGAAGAGCTGCATACACTACAGTCACAAAATGATTTAAACGCAATGTGCATACAACAGAATGCAGTAAGCCTTTTAACCAAATTATATTCTTGCTCCATCTGTAATGCTCCCAGACCACACACAAACAGCAGATACTGCCACTAACCCCGTCTTCAACAGGCTCCAAGTAAAGCTCCTCTCCAATCCTTGAAAGGGAGTGTATTGCTTTTGCCAACACTGTAAAATACAAATGAAATGCAATGACAATTATGAACCACACTGACGACATTTAAAACCACATGACCCTGTCAGGACTATTAGTGCACCGTTGACGGTCCACCTTACGTACTTCTACTGGAAAGAGTAAAACCTATTTTGGACATAAAGAAATATAAAGGTGGAAGAAAGCCCAGACTGGGATGCTTGTTTTTAAGGTCTGTTACAACCCAATGAAACTGAATTGCTGTGCGACTAATCCAGAATACAGCAGCCCAGCTAATCTTCAGTCTTACTAAGTCCACTCATGTCACTCCACTGGCAAGTTCTGTTCACTGTCTTCCTGTAGTCACTTGCCTCTGATTTAAAACCCTGAGGCTTGCCTACAACAACCAAACCCAATCCATACCTCATCTCTTTGTGAAACACTTCAGTGAGCACCTTACTTAAATGCACTGCATTATACTTATGTTCTATTGGCTTTTGTTTCTGGAAGTGTCTTAGCTTATAGGTAGTTCATTTGTACCAGCTAGAATCCGTTCTCTGAGTGGACTGAGTCGGTCTGGTGAATGCGTCAGCTAAATGCCATAAATGTAACTGTAATCTTTTTAGGGTTTTGGATATTAAATGCTATTAAAATCTAAAATCTGATATATACACACACATATTAACCAAATAAAACAAGAAAACATCTATATTTCCACTATTCACTATTCACACCTAAGTTAGAATAGGGAAAGACAGAAGACATCAGAAAGGAAAAATAAGGATGAAACAATTAGGATGAATCAGTGAAGAAACTTCCAGAAGCATCCACAGCACAGAAGTCTACATATCAGGAGAACTTGAATTTAAGAATATCATGTCATAATATTAAGTAAGGTCAGTTCATTAATATTCAGTCAAATTGAGACCTCTCCGTGCAGGATTTCTGCTCTACTTTCAGTGGGCTACGCCTCCTGCTTTCGCCTCTCTGGCCTCCCACACGCACGCACTGAGGAAACTCTGACCTGTGGGATGCGCAGGGCCGGACATCTGAGGGTTTCCTTGTAAATACAGCCTGACAGCTCTGGAACAGGAGGGCACCCTGAACCAGATTGAACCCACTTAGCAGCAGGCGCGGTGTTGGTGTTTTCAGCACTGCCCCATGTGTTGTTGGGTTTGTTATATGCAAATACAGTATCTATCCAGTCTACACCCACTCGTCACTTTATTAGGTATACCTCCTTGTACCTACACTCAGTTTGGTCTACAATTGCAGACTGTAGTCCAGCTGAGTTCCTACATACTTTGTTAGCCCCTTTAGAGTTTTTAAACACTGCGTCCACTCACTATCCACTCTATTAGGCTCTCCAACCCTGCTGGTTGCTCCACACCAGTTGCACTGAGGTGCTTAAAAAGTCAAGCAGCACTGCTGTGTCTGATCCACTCATAGAAGCGCAACACACACTAACACACCACCATGTCAGTGTCACTGCAGTGCTGAGAATGATCCACCTCCCAAACAGTACATGCTCTGTGGTGGTCCTGACCATTAAAGAACAGGGTAAAAAATACAGAGAAACAGATGGACTACAGTCTGTAAGTGTAGAACTACAAAGTGGACCTATATGATAGGTGTACCTAACAAGAGTGGCCGACAGGTGCAGGTTCAACATATTCAACATATCTAAACTCAATAAACTAACAGTAAGTTACCTTTAACATTCCCTCCAGTCGTAACGCAGTCCATTCTGCTGCTGTTAGGTTTGGAAAAAAACACTGAGAGGATGAAGTTTGAGGTGCAGCTTCATAAATCCAGTAAGAATAACTTTAATAAATAAACAAGGCGAGTGAAGTTAAAGCGGAGACTGAAACATAAACTTTAGACGAACTACTAACTGCATTCGTAATGCTCAGACACAAACGGTAAAGCAAAAGCCCTTGTTCTCATGAAGAGCCACGGTTAGTAGTGAGTACTCCATGGTAAAATGTTGTTTATGTATAATAATAATACTGAGAATAATAATAATAGCTCTGCTGTCATAACTCAGTCCTCAGTTTACTCCTGCTCCTCTCCCGAGTCGCGCGCTAACCTGGATGGAGCCAATCACAGAGCTCTACGTCACATAAATGCGACGGAGTAGGGCGGAGTTAACCGTAAACTTTAAATAAGTTCGACTTTTTTTGGGAAAAAGTGAATTAATAATTGCATAATATAATTATTATAGAATTAATATTATATACTACTACTACTACTACTACTACTACCATAATAATAATAATAATAATAATAATAATAATAATAATAATAATAATAATAATAACAACAACAGCAATAACGATAATAATAATAATAATAATAATAATAATAATAATAATAATAATAATAATAATAATAATAATAATAATAATAATAATAATAATAACAATAACAATAATAATAATAATAATAATAATAATAATAATAATAATAATAGATTTCCCTGCTGAAAAACATCCTGCTGGTGTCCTAGTGGTGACTTACGGTATTTTCTGTTTTCCTAATGCGTTTATGTCACACTGGGGTATCAGCACTGGCCCTTGTTTGAGCTCAAGAGTAGTTTGGACTAAAATCTGTTTGTACTAGCTAGAGATACATACTCTGGCTGAACACAAAGCACTTATGTAAGTCTCTATGGATAAGAGCGTCTACTAAATGCCATAAATGTAAATATAAAAGATTCTAATAGTTTAGCAGGTTATCTAGAACTGATTTCAGATGTATTTGATAAGTTAATGAGATCTATTACATGAAACTGATGCTCTCTAATGATAAACTTTAGGCCTAATAGAAAGCAACAGCATCAACTTTAATCTAAATGGGACTATGCTTTAAACTAGCAAACAACAACACCGACAACATGAAACAACAACAAAGGTCACATTATATTGGAGTGCACACCTCCATTATGCCTGTTCACATTGCCCTTTGCATGGCCACACCTCCCAAGCTCCTCTGAAGTTGCCCAGATGCCACCTAGCTTCCTCTTCAAAGGTCAGCTGACCCGGCAACCTACTAGTCCGAGCCAAGAGTTGGCACAAGCTCGGCGGGACTCTTGCTTTCCACCAGTGAACACCCTCATCCTTGCTCAGGGACTCCTCACAGCTCTCCATGTCAAGTCCGGTGCTATCAGGGATGGTGACATTAGCAATGGCACTTCTTTCAGCCATACTGCACTGTCCACTGCATCGTTACCGCTGACTCTCTGCCTCAGCTCCACTGCTGGTGGCTGACACGAGCTAGATCTTGGTTGCCTTCCAGCCATCAGCCAGACCAATGTTTAGCAGCCATTCTTTCTTGCTTCTGTTCAACAAAAGAGCATTCATCTTTAAAGGGCAATGCAGCCCTCTTCTGACACCAGTGTGGTATAACCATAGAGTAGGAGCTTAAAAGTTAAATGTTCTTTTATTGAATAGCAGCAGTTCTTTTACTGAACAGCAAAAACAACCACTCAGCACTCGTACTGCTGCACTGCCAGTAGCGGGATACAGCAATGCAAAATTCACTAAATAGATCAAAAAAATGTTAAGTCATAAGTCAAAAACAGTAATGGATAAATATGGAATTTATAAATATGGAATAAATATGGAAAGCCCAAAAATATTTGTTTATTTGTTTGCACAGTTTGGAAAAATTATTATTCAGTCAACAAGGAACTATATAAAAATGGCACTATTTGTTGTGCAGCTAAAAATAATACACACATACATTTGTTGTCACTTGGAATCATTTTAGGACCCGCAGCAACAAACACCAATTGAATAAGAATAAAGCAGGCAGAGTGACTTTCACATTCCTCTAATCTCTTAGTCGAAGATTATGGAACTGATGAGACAATGTTTAAAAAAAATGGATGTCTAAGATCCTGGAATTTGTCTTATCAGTGTTTTACTTATTCATTAATGTCAGCAAACTTTTTTCCAGGTCCAGGTTTGCTATGACAGGACTGGAGATAAAGAGAAAGAGAGATGAAGAGCTGGCACTGGAGACGAAGAGATGTCTACTTGACACACTCGTCTTTCTAGTCTGTCTGGGTCTGTTTGTCATAGCTGAACACACCTCTCTGACTTGCCTGGCCTGCCTTCCTTTTCCCTGATTCCACCCTTCACCACAGATACTCGTCCAGCATGCTCGGATCCTTCAAGTAGAAGTAACAAGGAACTTTGAGAAGTCTTCTTGAGAAGTTCAACCAAAATGCAGGATGGATTTAAGTTCTGTGGACGTACCGCTTCTCTGAAGCCACAGTACGGAGCGTTTTGAGGAATGCCTCTTTGAAGCTGAGATGAATATGCGGAATACAACATGACAAGAACAGCGAAAAACTTGAATGACTCAAGGATATGATGTAACTTTAATTTTGGCTTTGTATGTGTGGACAACACAACTATACCAGTTTGTTATTGTGTTGGGTGGTATTGCCAGCCTTGGTGAGTCTGTGTAAAACATGTAAGCCGATCTTTCACTTTCAAAATGGCCAAGTCGAGCCCTGTTTCTGACACTCAGGCCTTGCTGCAGTCTATGCTTCAAAAGCTGAAGCTTCAGGTCCATTCTGAAAGGAGCAGCTCACCCACACAAGAGCAGACGCCTTCTCCAGCTACAGGCTTGAATGGCGGTTCTTCATCTGAAAGCACTGTGTACCAGTTTGGTGACTCCATGAAAAGCAAGCAGCAAGGAATGCCTTCCAATATTTGGAGCAACTTGGACAATCCATGGAGCCGCCAATCATTTAATCAGCCTAAATCTGCTGAAGAGATTTCAGCTACACTCAAGGATAGAACACCAAGCTGGGGTTTTACCAACAGCAGTGTTGCACAAGATGCCACGTCTAATGATAACATGCCCAGATGGGAGAGGAAGCCGCCAAAAATTTCACGAATAAAGGTGAGTGATGACAGCTGTAGCATGTCTTCGTTCGGTACAACAGAAAGCACCCTAAACTCCACAAACCTTTCAACCCCGTCGCCTGCATCATCCATCCTGGACTGGAGAACATCAGAGGAATACGGCAGCCACAGTGGACTGAAGAGAGAAGGTGTACAACTAGATGTGAGAAGGGACGACATCAGTGTTCCTGAAAAACAGTTACCACGAACACGCTCATCAAGGACAAGTAAGAAGAAGCTGGGAGATACAGGACAGAAGAGATGGACCCAGAAGGTGAAAGAAAGATGGAAAGAAAGGCACAAGAAAGAACGAGATGGCAAACAGAAACAAGAGCCCAAGGAAGAGGCAAAAGTGAGTTCTTCTAATTTTTTGATCCATAGTCTAACTTAATTTTCTAACTTTATTGTATTAATATGGACATTATGGAGGTATATATTACCTTTATGGTCCAATCAAAATTAATACCGAAATTATGGATATATATATATATATATATATATATATATATATATATATATATATATATATATATATATATATATATATATATATATATATATATATATATATATAAACAAGAAAATTAAGCTAATTTATGGTAATTTATATCTTTGTACCTTTATGGTCCCATCAAAATGTGTTGTTACACTTTTAGTGTTACTGCCTGTAGTAAAGGAAAATTCCACCAGTTTTGTGTAATGTCTCTGTGTTTTGATCACTAAAATGTAAACAAAGCCATTTAGAGTGGTTTGATATGAAATGGTTTATTGAGAAATATAAAAACTACAGATTTCTCTGTAGTGGTGGAAATAAGAATCTGGAATCAACAATGCCTTCATTTCACAATGCAGTGATAAAAGTATTCTTCAGTGATTTCATCTATGTTTGCATTTTAGTAACTCAATTAAAGAATTAACCAACTAACTGGGATTAATTAAACTAGACGCACCAGGTCTTGACTACTGCCAGCCATAATAAATCTAAATATCACTTTCCATCAATGTGAAGTAGACTTAACAAGCAGTACACTATGCTATGATCCAAGGAAATTAGCTATGATCCAAAGGGATTAGAAAATAAATTATAGTCAGTAAATAGTTACAAAGCTATTTCCTAGGCTCTTGGATTCCATCAAATCACAGCAAGTGCCACTATCTCTCAATTAAGAGAACTTGGAACAGTGGTGAATCTTCCCATAAGTGAATAATCTAATAAATCCCCTCAAATGCACATCAACGACTCATCCAGGAAATCACAAAAGATCCCATACCAAATTCTAAGGAACTGCAGACCTCGCTGATCCCCTCAGAAGGGCAAGCTGCAGAACAAAAACGTCCCGACTACAACCTCATTGAGATGCTCTGGCAGGATCCTAAATGGGTAGCTTATGCTCAAAAGCCCTCGGAGCCCTCAGTGTGGCTGAATTAAAGCAATTCTGTAAAGAAGCAGGGATAAAGTTCTTCTACAGTGATTTGGTGTCCCGTTAAGGGAAGCTTTTTGTTGAAGTTGTTGCTGCTATAAACAGTATATAAAAACAGTTTTTATATATCATGATAATAATAGCTGTCAATCAATGTTGGTAAATAAATGGTCAATCAGTGCTTCTTTGCAAGTGGAAACATCATAAATGTAGTCAATTCATCTTACATTTCTCATTTTAAGAGTATTATAAGACGGACTCCGCCTATTTCTCGATGTTGCAACTGATGTTTTAAGTTATTTTAATCCATTTTGCCACATTTTGTTGGCATGTCATTTTGCCTAATAATACCAAATTTTTAATAATGTATACATTCTTTCATTTTTTAGAACAACCACTATTCAACCCCCACACAATTCAGTGAAAACACTGAAAGTGCCTCTGCACTTACTGAAGAACAAAATATTATCCAGCCCCAGCCAATCAACATTGAAGCCCCTCCCAGCCCTCTGGATCACATGAGGTAAATACAACAGCGATGACTCTTTTGGTTTAAATATGAATCAAACGTAGTTCTCATACCACAGCTGTCACCTGTAAGAACACCCGTCACCTTTATTGCTGAAACTAACACACCCTCAGAATATATGAGTGATGGAGAAAGACCAAAAATAACAGTGAGAGTATAATGACAGAGCAAAGAGACAATGAGTATTAGAGGTGTACAATACATGGATTCTGGTCAATGTATTGGTTCTAAAGGCTGTAATGTGATTGTGTTGATTTAATAGAAGTGCACATATTTAGTAGAGATTGACCGATATATCGGTCGGCCGATACATTGGGCTGATATTTGCCATAGTTTTATATATCGGCATCGGCCGATATCAGTGCTTCGCAGCGCTGATTTAAAGTCAGGCACGTCCACGGGCAGCCCTGTGTTATGGGTGCCGTGAAACGTGCTTCCCATATATTACTCAGCTTCCAGCACTCGAGCCAAACGTAACTAAAGAAAACAGAACAGAGCCGCTGTGTAACAACCATTACAGCATATCAGCTTCTCTCTCTCTCTCGTGCATGCTGTTTATATTTCTCTACAATGCGATAAAAACCTGAGCGTGAAGTGAGGCACTCTCTGTAACTGCAGTAAACATGTCTGCTGTGTAGAAGTATTTTTCAATGCACTTCTTAATATCTTGTTAGTTTTGGGTATGGAGAGATGTATGTCACACCCTTCAACAGTAATCTGGTCACACTGTATTTTTTGGCAGATAATATATATTTTTTTCTAGTTAAGTCAGTATTCGATAAATAATGTTAAGTTAAGAAATGTTGTGCATCCATTATTATTACAAGTGTGACATTTTAGCAGCAAATAAAGCAAAAAACTTGATATCGGCCCTAAAAATCAGCCAAAAAAATCGGCAGCACATATCGGCCATCGGCTGACCCTCACCTCTAAACATCGGCATTGGCATCGGCTATAGAAAAACCCATATCGGTCGATCTCTAATATTTAGACAAATTTTGATCATTGTGAGGTTTTTATTCAATAAGAACTTAAACAGTCTTTCCTCTGCCATTAAATAGACCTGGCAGCATTTGAGTTTGACTATGTGGGCTGCCTGGCCATTTTTGATGGTGGGGAAAACATTAATGGATGATGTGCTGACAGCAGCATGTATCTGACAGGCTAATGTTTGCTTCCTAATGTTGATTTTTAATGTTGAGTTGTGGTGTGTACTTATTTTGGGCAGATTGTTTTATATGTTTATTTAAATATGGTGTTTAATCCCTAAAGAAGTTGTAAAATAGTGTTAAAATAAGCATATTGTTTCTTCCTGACATTTTTCTTATATGATAACTGCCTTATCTGGATGCATTTAGAGATAATTTAACCTTTATAGTGTTCCTCAAGCCCTTGTACCCAAGAGCAGATATTTTGGACTTTCTTATAGACTTGCAAAATCAAATATTGTTTATTTTGGCTTAGGTAACAGTTAAAAAAATATTTCTTGTAAAGCATTCCTAGAAGCCACATAAAATTCATGTATGTGTGACAATGCAGGTAGCTTTGAAAGGTCTACCACCTGGTTTTTTAAAATAAACCTATAATAAATAGTGTTTGTCATTACCCTGATTTTGTGGAGATTGAAGAGATAGTCAGTGATTTATAGAATAGTTAGTCATATGTGACTGAGGGGAATCATATTGCATTGTATTATTATATTTAAAATATCACCAAACACTGAATTCCTGACTCACACATTGTAATTGTATTACATTTAACTCTTTAAATGTTTGTCTAAAGCTGTATGATAGCTAATACCGCTGATAGTCCAGTCAAGGTTACAATAGCCAGAATATTTCATTCACTGAACAACAGATGGCAATGATTGTATACCTAATCCTCTATGTTCTTGCAGTGAAAACATATTTCCAGTTGGTTCTTTTAACCTGATGGAGGAGATTTTCACTGGTGAAGAGTGGGCCAAGTTCTTCCAGTCCAGCGCCAGCAGCCAACCACAGCCCACCTGCATCACGCCAGACAAAACAACAGCGTCACTAAGCAGTATTAGCCAGTCGACTCCCAGAGAGCAGACAACAGGCAGCCGGTGGGATTGCAAAGGGGCCGCAGACTCGAATCTGAGAATGGTGTCATCACAAATGAACTCTGAATGTTTTCAGCAAGACATGGACATCACTGAACATACTTTCAACCAAAGCAGGACTTCAGATATTAGTCTGTCTTTGTCTCAAACGGTTGACTTCCTCAAAAACCAGTCACAATTTTTTGATTTAAACCAAACACAGAGCATGGACCTCAGTCTCAGCCAATCAGAAAATGACGAACAGCAAAAGTACCTTCCCCAGCCATGGGACTATCAAAACTATCAATCTAATACAACAGAAGCAAGTGTCCATAAGTCAATGTCCAGTGAGCAAAATCTCAACCAGTCACAGCCAACTGACCAGAACCATACACAACCTGAAAGTGTGCATGAAGAATATCTCCCCCTTTTGGACTTATCATATCTTCAGGTAAGACAGGAATGTTGAGGAACATTACACACAGTTGAAATCAAATTATGGGCACCTCAATGTGTTGTTGGATTTTAAAGTTTAAAAATAAGTGAAGACATCATCTACAGGGAGGAAACTTTACTGCACAATTATAATATATTTCCTGAATATAAAAATTTAAAGAACACACATAATACATGGCTTGTGCCAAATTTGTTATATTATTATATTATATTATATACAGAATATTTTCTACATTTTGCAGTACTATATTCTGTGTAGAGGATGTGTTACATTATACTCACATATAATATCAACAAAACACATCATTTGGCCAGATGTATTAAACTTTTGCAATATTGTGCTTTTGTTATCAGTGCCAGAAATAAGCCAGAACTACCCCAGCTACATAAAAGATATGGGCGATAATATCCAGATAGAATGTAGATGTGGGTAAAATATGACACTGCAGGCCGCCTATGGTTGGCACAGGCACAACTGCTTATGAGCCAAAAGTGACCCACAATAAAAAGCTTTTTTGAACCCCTATGTGCCAAAAACACAATCGGAAATATAGCAGTTCTGCCTTCCATTTACACCAGCAAACTGTCTGTGAGCCAAAAGTACCCACATAATAAACATGCTTGTGTGGTGCACTTTGAATGGATCACAGAATAGATCTGGACCACTTCTGGCAAAGACTGCCAGAGCTGACCTGAGCTGACCTGAGCTTATTTAGGCTTATTTAGAAACAGTACCTTATAAACAGAAGTACCTGGTGCAATAGGCTAAGCATTCATTAGTTCAAATTCTAATAATGCCACAGCTGTCTGGAAGCTAATAGTCAAAGAGGTGGAAGTGCGTGCCAGCCTCCACTCCCTAATCCTTGACAGTGAAGTTTTTTAATGGCCCAGTTTTCGTACCAGTTGTTTTGTGTGATGAGTCAGTTCTGGCAGTGATGGTAACTGAAATCCAGCCCTCTAATGGCAGTAAAAAAGATTCTGGCAACTGCATCTGGCCCTTTCCCAAGCCTTTATTCCATATGATATGTGGGTCACGTAAATACTGAATGTGGCCCAAGTTTAGGCCACATCAACTTTTATTTAGGAATGAATTCAATTTAATCTCATAATCTCATATGCAAAAAAAAACCCCAAAACATATAAACCCCTAATAAATACTTGAACAACACAATAGAAACCCAGCATTAAGTATTTCGAGGCACAACCTCTGCTGTGAAATTTACCCAGAGAATTGACCTGGTGACCCCTGTGGGCTCTGATAGTCAAAGATACTATAACAAAATCAGTAAAATGGTGCTGTTGGAGAATCATGTGCGGTATCAGGCCAAATTTCGGTTTTGTTTAAAATTCTTAAATACTGATATCAATACAAATAGCTTAAAAGCAATTCCTGAGTGACCGTTTTTTCTTTTAGTTTAGAATGTGATTCTGAGTGTGGCTTAAAGCTCCTATGATCACAGAGCTTGTATGATACTAAATTTGTGTGTTATATTAAACATCCATATATACATATATCATAAAACATGGCTTAAAAATGCTGATAAGACCAATATGAGAACTGCGTGGGCGTGGCTAGTGAGCAGCTTGATTGACAGCTCTCTGTTCAACACTCCTAGCCTGCTCTGCCCCTCATACTAAAATCAGTATGCAGAATTTATGTGACGCTAACTGGATGAAAAAATAGTCCTGGATGAACAGATGTACATATGAAGAGATGAACGAACAAGCGGATGAATGAATGCACAAAGGAATAGATGTGGAGATGGACGAAGCGCCGTGTGAATGAAAGAGCGGGTGAAAGAACAATGTTGGTGCATGAATAATGAATAAAGGAATGAAAGGCCTTCAGTTGATATGCGCTAGCTTTTGGTTGTAATGGGTTAGCTTTAGCTTGTAAGAGATTTCAGCCTTGTGATTGGTTAGGAAATGCTTACGGAAGTGTTACTTGGGATTAGGACCACCCCGTTTACATGGAGAGGAGAGAAATATGGTAAAATGCGGCAGACATTTATTAGACTTTAGAAAGATATTCAAGGTTGATTTTATTAGACTTTATTAACTTTGTTAAAAGACATAAAACACAGATTTAAGTTCCTCTTGGGGTTTAAACCACATGAGTTCTGGATAGGAGTATATTTACAGACCACAACAAGCCGCAGACTGAAATAGAATTTTTCATACTCAGTGTTATTGAATTAATAGTGTAGGTACCATGAAAGCATTGTACTCATGATAAATATATTATGATGTAAATAAGTTAGATATGCTTGACGGAAATCAATATTCAGTGTTCAATGTTTTGGCCAATTTAAAAAAGACTGAAAGTGTCCCAGTGGTCAACTTTACATTAAATTAAATGTATAAATTTCACAGCAATGCTACCATTCCTAAGCTTATTTACTGAAGATGAGTGTATCTTTTGAGTCTTCACTTGTAAAATGCCTCTACATAATCCCCTACTATGTTATCAGCATTTTTGCCCTTATACTTATTTCTTCTCATCTCACTTTCCAGCCGAAAGACAGTTCTTCTTTGCGGATGCAGGGGTCCCTGAGCCGTAAGAGAGGACACTGCACGCTGAGGAGAGGTTCAAGTGATCTAGGTGGAACAGGGACAGGACAACTGGATCGGTGGAGAGAAAATGCTATGATACATCTCTATTCTTCCCACCCAGCTTCCAGCCTTTCTCCTGCATCCTCCACCTCCTCCCTCCAGCACTCCTTTTCCCAGGATTCCGAGTCGTCTGCATCTATAGAGACTGTGATTAAAAAGGTAAGGAGAATCATGACAGGGATGCAGTATTTCACAGTCATTGTAATTGGGCTTATAATTCCTTCAGTATACACATAAAGCATATACATAATCTATATTCTCAGTGATGGCTGGAGAGTTGTAACATCACATTAGAGAGCCTCCTCACAGCTACACCAATAAAACAATAAAATGAGCTGTAGGTTACACTGGTTCAACTTATATATGTGCTGTAACTGAGGGGCTTCTCAGGGGGAACTTGGTTAAGTCAAGGTTACGGGCCCATAACATAGCTTAACTCAACTAACATAGCTCTTTTCAGCATACATGAAAAGGTAAACACAGTGCTGTGGCTAGCTCAGTGCTGTTTACTGCTAGGCTTAAACTGAAGTCCCTGTAGAACAAAGCAAGCTAAATCTTTTAGTATTGGTTTAAAAATTCATAAAAAACTGACCAATAGAAATGGTCCAAAATTTTAATTACATGTTAAGAAAGTTTTTTCTTCGGCTGTATTCAAACACTGATGATATATAATCTATTGTAAACCAACGGTAAGCTAAAAGAAAACCTATACATCAGCCACATTTATATTCAATTACTAAGGGACTTAGCAATAAATAAACTTCTTACTTAAATGTCTGTTAAAAGCAGTAATACATTTTAAAATTTGTGTTTAGAGGTCCAATTGTCTGTGTACAGCTGCTATAGCACCACGGTTAGCCTGGAGTTAACATAATGCCATGAATCCCATAAGGAAATTACATGATATCATATACTTTCGCATGCATGCATGCATGCAATTACACATTTTCACCAGAGAGGTCTCTAAATCTCCAAAATGAACCCAGTGTAATCTACATTAATCGTTCATAACATTAAATGCACCTCTTTATATCTCCACACATTGTCTATTTCATCAGTAAATAAAAATAAATGATCGTTTTCAGTGTAAACAAAATGTTTACAGCCAATCAGATTTTATGACTGGACGTATCTACCCCAACCAGGCTACAGGCTGCAGGAACTCATAACTCAAATGAATGAAAAATGTAGGGGGCGTCTAACTTCTTGTAATACATCACAACACAATTGACAGAAAATCACAAATAGGTAGTGTGCATCTAGTGCAAGATACAAATCACCCCAACTTAGCCAGCTTTTATTTTTTCATGCCCTCTTGGTGGTGCTATTGTTCTTAGATACACAGACATCCAAACTAATCACTTTCTTTATTTGCAGTTGGTTTACAGTCAGGAATTAGTGTATTAGTGATGATGCATTTTATGCATTGTGCAACATAATGTGCCATGTCACATATCAATATTATCAATATAGGAAAACATTAATGGACAGCTTTAAGGATTTTTTTTTCCCTTAAATAAACTATAAAAGTCCATGTGTAGATGTTGTGTGGATGATGCCACACATCATGTGTAGCAAGGCCATCACCAAGCCATTGGATAGATATATTATCTATTATGTATATTATGTATTGTATTATCTGCAGTAGCCTTAATCGTATTATTGTTATATTATATTATTATATCACTTATTATGCTATTATACTGTGTTTATGTATGGTTATATCACTCTTTAAAATATTTTGCTATTATACTATAAGCTATGAAAGCTATACTATAAACTACTGTGCTTATATGGTCACAATATAAAAAGGTAGGTTTACCAAATCTGTGTAAATTATGAAGTTTACTTGTAACATACAGTCATATGCAAACCCAGTCAAATGTTTTATTGTTTTCTGAAAATAAGTTAACAAACCCACTACAGCGAACAGACTTAAATATTGCATCTATTTGTAAATTTTTATATTTTTTAAAAAATAGATATATTTATTGAGAATGTACAATAAAGGTTAACAATTAGTAAACATAACAACAGTACATTTCTTTTTTTAAGCATGAAATAAAAAAAGAGAAAAATAAAGTAAAGAAGAGAAGAAAAAGAAAACCCACCAACCCCACCCCTCTCTCTAAACAACAATGTATAAAGTTAAATAAAATTTGACATTTACATTAGACATAAATGGCCATTAAATATATATATATATATATATATATATATATATATATATATATATATATATATATATATATATATATATATATATATATATATATATATATATAAGAACTACAAGCAAACCAGTAAAGAGTGACAAAAATCAGTCTCAGTTGAGTTAGAATGTTTAAAAAGGGAATCCATGTCCGGTCAATCTCTGTTAATGCCCCCCGTACTGAATGGAGGATCTTTTCAGGAGTACAGTATGAAAGTATTTTGCTAATCCAATGTAGATATAATTGAATATTTCTAATTATTTGCTTTAATTATATTGAATATCATGGAAAGAAACATAAATTATAAAATGTGCTGTAACTTTAGCACAGGCCACATTTTATGTTTTATTATCAATAATTGTGCATTAAAGTGTGCAGAAGTGTGTTCTCTGTAGAGGATGTGTTCATTTATTTACACTTAAAAAAATCAACAAAACATGTCTTGTGACTTTTGCAGAGGAAGACATATATCTGATATTTTCTCTTATCTCTGTCAGAGGAGGCTGGAGGACACGCGTCGTGTGCGTTTTGCAGAGGAAGTGGTCTTTCTGCCACCCGTAGTTCTGTCTGATTCTGATGACGACGACGATGTTTATAACGAAGATGAAGGTGAGGCAGTTGATGAAGGTGAAGACGACTTTCAGGAAGAGCTGCAGCCTCCCTCCTCTGTTCCGAGCTGGCTTGTGGCGCTTAGGACCAAGACTAAGAAGAAGTCCAAGTTTAAACTTCCACAAACACCAAGCTTGCCCTCAAAATTTAAAAGCTCCAAATCCTAGTCTGCCTGCAGTACACCATATGGCCACAACCTATGCTGAGTTAAAGCCCTTTTAAAAAACCCTCACCTTTTAAAATACAGGTCGGGTCGGGTATGTTAAGGTGCACACGTTGCTTTGTATAATCTCCATAGCAGTACACTGACCATAAAAATAGGATAGTCATCAGGTCCAAAGCTAAGCATGTGCTAGAGGGGTATAAAGCACCGTCCATCGTTTGGCAGTGGATCTATGTTCTCCGGAGTGATGGAGCTCCATCCAATATCTTTGGGATGAGTTTGAGAACTAATCATCTTACATCAGTGCCTGACCTTAGTAATGCTCTTGTGGTTAAATGCAATCAAACCAGTAAAGAGGGAATCAGTTTTTAATTAAAACCCTCAAGTTAAGAAGAAATGCTGGATTAGAAGGTGTCTACAAACTTTGGACAATAAGGTGTACCTTCAATGAGTCACTTAAATTAAATGCACTTCTGTAAAATCTCTGCACTGTATATCTGATCAACAGTGATCAATTCACCATGTACTTGTGTGTGCAGGTTTTTAGAAAGTATATTGGTTGTAACTTGGTATTAATAACTCACAATGAGAATCCGAAACAGATAAAACTGCAGTTTATTAACTTGTATATATGTAAACAAACTGTTTAAGGAGAATTTGATGAACAATCAATTGTGATATTAGTCAAATCTTAGATCTTAGAAATAAAACAATGACAGTATACATAGAGATAAGCAGCCTACTACATTGGATACCACCATCATTTTTATGTACATAGTTAAACACCCACAATTCACACATATCAGATTCACTACTGAGCACATGGTGTTCTATGCATACCTGCCAACACTCCCTATCTTTACAGAAGACTAATTCTTCTGCTGTGTTCCCGGTTGTAACTTTTAAATGTTAATCTCTTGATTAGTGATACAAATCAAATGTGTGGGATCTTGACATTGGTGGGGACCTATATATCTGTGCCTTTGAAAAATAGCTCATTATATACACCTTCTTCTTTTTTGCTGCCATCCTCACTCGCTTTTCACACCCATGTGTCACTCACGTTGCACCTGATTCTTGTAGAGTAAGTGTCACATATGACTGGAAAGTTTTCCTTCCAGTGTTGGCGCTGCTAACAACCAAGCATAGCTACAGAGCAGAGAAAGGCACAGGCGATCACACTGGCCAAATGTGTTACAGGGAGGAAGGACTCCAGTAGAGAACGTGATTTTACCTTTTCTGCACCTCTAAGTCAATGAGACGTTGACAGATCAGGGTTTCTGGAGGGGATTTAATTATTGGTGGACACAATTCAATAATCGCTGGATATTGGTAGGGACACATCACCTTGTGTGGGATATGTGTCCTGGTTTCTGGCATCCCAAACCCAGAGGCAACCCTTCATGACGTACGTAAATTAGGTAATTTTTATATTTGAAAGTTGATAACACTCTGTTAACAACCAAAAGTACAAGAACGTATAAGAAAAGCACCCGATTAGGTACTTATTGTGAAGGTTCATAAGTAAAGTACCCACCACAAAGCCCAAAAATCATGTTTCTGAGCGTTGAGTGTAGGCCTTTTATTGAAAATCTGGAAAATCTCCCTCTTTTACTGTTGTTGGCAGGTATGGCAGGTATTCTGATCTATTCTCAGATTAGAAACACAAAGTATTCTACAATTTCAATCAATTCAAAGTTGATTTTCCAGCTTGGACAGTCGTATAGTGGATGTGAGTGGACTGATGGAAGTGGTCACAAAATAATTTGTATTTTGTGATTTGTAAGCATTTCAAAATGAACGTAAACGGAATAGAATGTGCAGAAATAACAACAACAACAAACAACTTGACAACTTTTCTTCTGTACGAACAGAACAGGCTGGAGGAGGGACTGGGCATTTTCTGGTGATATGTTTCCCCCATTGTTCAGACTAGACAGGTTGAATTTGACTGGATGTGTCATCCCACATATATTGCTTCTTTAGATTTTATTCATCTCCTAAAAATGTCCAAGGTTTTGATCTGACAGTGATGATATAAGGTCACTGCTGGAAGCAGCTGAACAGCTGCTTATAAGCCTTTCATACAGGTCTATTTTTCATAATTAGATTTACTCCTTTATATCCCTAATAAAAGACATGATTTCCTATTTTCTTGTATTTTTTGTTCTTATTTTATCACATATGCCAATAATTCAGAACTATTCAGAATTTTTCTTTACTACCATAAATGTTCAGTTTATTACCCTTTCTTATTTTACAACACACTTATTTGAAAGACCACAACAGAAGAGTACACAAGAGTATATATATATATATATATATATATATATATATATATATATATATATATATATATATATATATATATATATATATATATATATGTATTATTTTGATTAACAGTTTCTATTAAGGAGACACACAGCTATCTCCATAATTCATATAAATAATACGTCAGTATCTATAATACCTCACAGTTCTTTTTACTTTTCATATTTAAGTGCATTTGACAGCGAGTACTTTGTTCACACTTGGGTCACTAGGTCACATAATGACCAATAGAATAGGCGCCAGAGTCATCAGAGCGCTCTTTCACTGTTATCTGGCTCCCCAGGTAGTGTTCATGACTGTCCGAGTTATGCACCGAGCTAGAAATCTGAAAGAGAGCAAGATGAAAATTTTTTACATTTTTCCTCATGTTTTACATTCTTCTCAATAATTCACCTGCTTCAGTCCACTGCTGTTCCCTGTCATCTCACAAACTTACAAACAATTTTACAACAAACTCGCATATTTGACTATAAATTGCAAAAACGTTCTGCATAATCAGTTCATTACGATGTCATTCAGAGTGGTTTGATGTGCAAATGATATTGAGCCTGAATTCACACTACTGATGATAGGACCCAGACGTTTGTATCCAATAATGCCTCCAAAATATGTAATGCTAAATGGTTATGAATACTTATTCCTGAGGTCAGAGACATTGTTTACCAAAGTCCTAAGATAAGGTTCATCATCAATACAAAGAGATCTAAATCAGTGAGGTTCTCTACTACAAACCATCAGAACACTATGAATTACTTTACTTACATTTTAACAATTGAACTATGCATTTCTCACACACTGAGAAAATATACACTCACCTCTTCAAATTTCTTTGCCTTGTATTGCTCTGATCCCTTCAGGAAGTTTAACAGGATGATGTCGCAGAAGATTGTTGCCTGCAGTCAGTTAAGAATCACAGTTTGTGGTTAGGAGGGATGGAGAGTGAAGCTAATGAGGTACTCATCATGCAGTGCATGAGTTCTTAATAGGCTTATGTGCACAAACAGTACACAGTGGCTTCAAACAGTACTTGGACACAGGTAAACCATGGGTTGGTTGTTTATGTTACTTTATAAAATGATACACAAGGCAAAAACACATTTTCATATCAAACTGATGGTAAAGTCTTTGTATAGAGAAGAACTCCAGCCACACTGCACAGACTAAGAGTACTGAGATGGAAACATCAGCAGCAGTTTTTATTATGGTGGTGAGCATTTATGATGGTGACCTTACCAGACCTACTGAAGTACAAGCTGCCACAATATTGATTAGTGTTGGGACTATATAAAATTTCCCAGCCTAGAAAAAGATAAACTGAGTTACAAATATATATACATATATAAACATATATCTACAGATCAATCATCTTCAAACACACAGGCACATATACTTACATTGCCGGACACTAATATGTCGAAACGGATGGCAATAGCTTTATGAAGTGTCCGATACTCCCGATCACCTGACATATAGTATTTAGCAAATCTGCAATGAAATAGAAAAAAAACCTGTCTTGATACAAACAATGAAAATGTTGATATTACTCAACAACTGCATGTAAGTCAGTGACTTGGTTGGTGAGATTTACTTTATAAGGGTTTGTTTGGTCAACGTGATCTTATCCTATTGGCTCCAGGCATCTTCTACATGTATACTGTTTTCTTATTTTACTCATTCAGTCTTTTACTCTGGCCTTCTTTCCAATGTGTGGGCATCTTATCTTATGTGCTTCTTATACTCCACTGGAAACCTCCAAGCCACTGTGGAAGTTCAGGTAACCATGTAATCTACTGCTGAGTATGTATGATGTGAGTATGACCACTCATAAGCATAGTAAAGACCTAGATCTAACCTATTAACTTTATGTTCCACTGAGGTTTACTTAAGCTCACTGAGTATGTATTACTCAATGTGGAATCTTGAAAGCTACCTAAAACAGCTGTGTGGACATAACATTTTTAAGTAAATCCAACATTTAATTATAGTTTAATGCATAAAAATAATCTGTCTCTTTATTTAAAATGTTTATGAATTGCTTTAGTGTGCTTCTAATTCCTCAATCAAGGATCTTAGAAGGTCCTTAACGTAGCTCCGTGGAACCAACTTGAATTTCGTTTCACCCATTTACAATACAGGTGCACTTTGTAGTTCTGCACTATAGTAGTTCTGTAGTTCAGACTATGACATTTTTGTCCTTCGACCCCCCAGAGGACCACCCCAGAACAGATATTATTTGGGTGGTGGGTCATTCTCAGCACAACAGTGACGCAGATGTAATGGTGGTGTGTTAGCGTGTGTTGTGCTGGTATGAGTGGATCAAACACAGCAGTGCTGCTAAAGGTTTTAAACACTGTGTCCACTCACTGTCCACTCTAATAGACACTCCATCCTTGCGGGTCCACCAGTCTGTGTAAAGTCAGAGTTGATAGCTCATCAGTTCCTACATGGTTTGTGTTCCTCTAGTCCACCATCAGTAGTCACAGGATGCTGCCCACAGGACATTGCTGCCTGGATGTTGCTGGTTGGTAGACTGTTCTCAGTCCAGCGATGACACTGAGATGCTAGCGGCACTGCTGTGTTTGTTCCATTCATACCAGCACAACACACACTAACACACCACCAACCATGTAAGTGTCACTGCAGTGCTAAGAATGATTAACCTCCCTAATAGTACCTGATCTGTGGTGGTCCTGTGAGGGGCCCTGACCATTAAACAACAGGGTAAAGGGGGAAAACTATGTATGCAGTGAATCAGATGGACTACGGTCTGTAATTGTAGAACTTTGAAGTGCTCCTATATGGTAAGTGGAGCTGAGAAAACAGACATTTAGTGTAGATATAAGGTTTTAATGTTGTGGCTGATCGGTGTATGCAGATACAGTGGCGAGTCTGAGGCAGAAAGGAGATCCAGGGGTTGTGTTTACAGTAGTACTACCTGAAGTTGAATCCCTTGGAGAAGCTATTGTATTTAAAAGCAGAGTCCAACTCTGTGAAGCTGTATTTGGGTTGGCACTTCTCTTCACCCCAGTCCAAATCACATACCCAGCCTATATTAATTCCAATCTCTCCTCCCTAAAGCACACAGACACATACACACGGATGTAAAGACATTGCTGCTGATTTAAGATGTAACTAAAAATCACACATTAAGCCATGCAGTGATTGCCTGACTGGTTCTTATTGGCCAGACAGAGGCACGCATGAGTCCATCCTTAAAGTGAAGGCTCAGCCAAAAACCAAATATACATAACCATGTTCTATTTAGCATACAGTGGTGCTTAAAAGTTTGTTGTATGTAATGAACAGGGATCTATTAAAGTCAGATTTTCATGACACATGTTTGTGCAAGTTCTTGATGTTCATCAGAATGCAAAAAGCTACAAAACCATATAACCAGAATTTTGACTTTACCAATACACAATCAAATAGATTACCTACAAATGAAGGATGTTTAAGACCACTGTTGCCCTCCCCAGGAGTGGTTGACCAGCAAAGGTCACTCCAAGAGCAAAACATGTAATAGTCTGTGACGTGACAAAGAAACTCCTGGTAACTTCTAAATAACTAAAAGGCATCTCTCACAGTGGCAAATGATAATGTTCCTGAGTCCACCACCAGGAGAACACTGAATAAGAATGGTATGGTGTTGTAGGGAGGAAACCACTGCTCTCCGACAAGAACGTTGGTGCCGTTTTCTAAAGATTACATGGACAAGCCATAAAGATGTTTTGTGGACAAAAGAGACCAAAACAGAACGTCTTAGTGGGTTTAAATAAGACAAAATAAATAATTCTGAACATCTGATCTCAACAGATTGTTGGTCATACAATAAGACCTTAGATGCACAAGTCGTTCATCATGTAACTCCTGGTCTGAAAACAAAGCCCACCCCAGCCCTGGTCTTACTTAAAGGATATGGTGTTTGTTATTGACTGCTAATATAAAAACTGTAATCTAGTAGAGACTCAGCTAAAATCATTATAAAGTATATAAAACATGTAAGCATGAATTTTTGAATTATTGTAGATAATGCAGTTCATGCAGTTTTTGTATGTATTATGTGTTTTAATAAAAATATATACAGCTTTAAAAAAATGTTTTACCCTTGAAAACATTTAGGAGTGTTTATATTTATACTTTTAAGCTTCATTAAGAGAAATGTAAGTCATACTTTCGCTTAAGTATTTTTTTCTAGTTTACTAGTACTTTTACATGAGTAAGTGACTTGTGTAATTCTGTATTATTCATGTAACAAATCAAATTTGTTGTGCTATGAGTACAGTATAGCGTGTATGAAACATAACTGCAAAACAAACCCACCCAGCGACTGCAAACCCCTTTAATGTCCAAGCAGACATTAACATTTAGAGTAATGTGAAGAGTCGGTTAGATTTTTTGTCACTTCTTTAAGAAACGGGTGGTAAAACATGAAGACCAAAAAATGCCACCTTTCGAAAAAGCCGAGTAAGCAACAGAAGGAAGTGTAGGACTCAACTGTGTTTGCAAGCCTGGTGAAATTTGCACCAGCATACTGGAGCACGTCTCCGACTCTGAAGATGGGGCAGGATGTATCATTAACAGGATTGTACAGACATTTGCCTTTATTGTTCATCTTGGGACTGATGTTTCCTCTGAAACAAAGAAAGTGCTTATTTAGAGGTGAACAATTAGCAGAACTCGCTGATGAATATGTATGTATATGTACCTGGTCACGTTAAAGCGGGGGAAGCGAATGCTGTTCTTGATGAAGATAGTAAAGTCCTCAACTTCTTCCATGGGAACCCTGAGAAGACAATCAGACACAGCAGGTATGCAAAGTTTATGGTTCTAGTAGGCCTCAAACAATGTCCTTGTCCATCCCCTGCAGGATTCATCTGTGCTGACTGGTTGTCTCCAACTCCTGGAGATCTACTGTCCTGCTAAGTTTAAATCTCCACCAACGCATTTAACTCTAATACCTTTATCCAGCCTATCAGAGGATGGCTCTGCAGGAAGGTAGCTCTTCAGGACCAGGGTTGGAGTTGATCTCAAGTCATTGTCATTTTGTTAGTATAAAATTTGCTGTACTTAGGAGCTAGACCGAGTCTGAAAAAAAGATTATATTTAGGATCATGAATTCTGTATAGAATCATTTGCCTGCTTAACTGGTTCTTTGTTTGGTGAAACAATTCTTTAGATAGATGGAGAATGTCCAAAGAAAAAACATGTAACTTTATTTCTGTCATTTTTATTTTTCTACATTTTGTTTAAGATGGACCAATAGAAATGCTTCAAAATAGCTTGGAAAAAAATCTGGCTCACATTTAAAGTAAAGTATATTTTTGGCCTCTACTGTGAAGCTGGCATTTTAGAGATACTTATTTATAAATGGTTCTATATAGCACTAAAGATGGTATTGTGATGGTATCAAGCAGATTATGGAACTGGCTGAGCGTCTCTCTTGAAATTTTCAATCTCACTTTTATCATAGCAGCTTGACAGGATTAAACAGTTGTATACAGCAAAAGTGTAGGTGCCCTTGTGGGGGCAGGTGTGGGCTGGATTGGAAGATTGGTGGTTCAATCCCCCTGGACCAACAGGACATGACAGAAGTGCTCTTAAGCAAGTTACCTAATCCTTAGGTGCTCCCCTGGTGCTGTGGATAGGTAAGTATGATAAAAGTGTGATAGGTAAGTGTGTAAGATAAGTGTGCTCACTGTTCCCTAGCGTGTGTGTATGTGGGTGTCAAAGCAGGAGGTCAGATTAATCTGTGTACAAGCACACATGACCAATAATATTGTATTGTTTTAATTAGTGGTGAGTAAAAGTGTATAGTGATATGTTGTGTGATGGTTCATTTTGTGCTGTGGTAGCAATAGCTAAATTCCACTCCTCCACTCCAACATAAACAAGTAGTGTAACGGTGCAGCTCTAATATTAGCATTATTAAACCTGTGCATACAGTGGTGTATTTTTATACAATGACAGTTTACCTAAAATTAAATTTTAAGGTGGCAATATACAAAAACAAAACCCCTGAATCCTGATGAAGATCCTTGCCAATGCACAACCCTAATTTTGTTTCCACTGCATATTTAATTATATTCGTTATTTAAGTATATTCTGTGATTTTCTGCGGAAAAATAGAGGTTCTGTTCATTGGCTGAATTAAAGATAATAGTTAATACATTAAATGTGGCCTGTGTGAAAATGTTGGTATATTTTATATGTTATGTTTTATAAGATAAGAAGATATTATTTTCCTACAGTCTCCAAACAATGTTCAATTACAGCGCATAATAGACAGAAACGCTCATTAAAACTGCTATAACAAAAAAGTACAAAAGATGCCCCCAAAACTTTTATTATGGGCGTTGTATCTGTATTTCTCACCCCATCTTTGTGTCATCCTCTGCCGGGCACCAGCCTTCTATCTCACACCTCTGAGCTTCAGTAATACACTTGCCTGTTATCCTCCCTACGTAAAAAAGAGGACCCGCCAATGGAATATAGTGAGAGGAAAAAAATACAAGACAGTGATAAGTAAGAGAAGAGAGGAACCAATGAGTAGAGAAGGTAATAACCAGAAAAATAATAGAGCAAATAAAAACAATCAGAGAGGAAGAAAGAACAAGCAAACATACCACTCGCCAAATTTGAGGAGAGATGTGCTTTACAGTCGTCATTTGTGCTACATCTGAATTTTTTGTCAAACTAAGAAAGAAAGAGAGGAAGAGAGAGAGAGGAAAAAGTGACTATGGTTGTTTATTGGAACAGGTGGATACTGTGACCTTCTGTAGTGTAAAGCAAAAAACTTTAGACAGTGGAAATTCCTAGTACGTACAGCATTCGTTAGCAAATCCTTTTTCACGTTATGGTGTGGTCTTCAATAAAAATATAAACTTGAAAAGTAACTTTATAGAACTAAAAGCAAAAAAAGAAATAAAGACTAAAGGTGAAGGACTAAAATTACACATTAGCAAAGGGTGATGCAATGAGATATTAGTGAAGTGACATAATGACATAATGGGAAACAGAACTAGAAAAGACTAATTACATTTTATCAGCTTTCTAACTTTTTTTTACTTTTAAAACCTCAGACTTCTGCAGGGCAATAACTCCCGCTGTTGGCGTGTCACCTGAGAAATTTTAATTGTTCATGCATATTGATTGTCACAGCTGTATTCAGTGGTACCTTTTCTATAATATTAAAAAACAGGGATTTTTTTTATTTAAAGCATGCTTTTCACTCATGCATGTTTAGCAGCATGAAGTGCCTCCACACGAGGGAGCTAATAGTACAACAGGTCTGTGATAACATGGGGGTGAGTGGTCAGGAGGTTTCTTACTAACCACTACACCACCATGCTAACCACGACACCACCATACTAACCACTACATCACCATACTCACCACTACACCACCATACTAACCACTACACCACCGTATTAACCACTACACCACCACTACACCACCATACAAACCACTACACCACCGTACTAACCACTACACCACCACTACACCACCATACAAACCATTACACCATCGTACTAACCACTACATCACCATACTAACCACTACACCACCCTACTAACCACTACACCACCATATTAACCACTACACCACCATACTAACCACTACACCTCCATATTAACCACTACACCACCGTATTAACCACTACACCACCATACTAACACTACACCATCGTACTAACCACTACACCACCGTACTAACACTACACCATCTTACTAACCACTACACCACCATACTAACCACTACACCACCATACTAACCACTACACCACCTTACTAACCACTACACCACCATACTAACCACTACACCACCTTACTAACCACTACATCACCATACTCACCACTACACCACCATACTAACCACTACACCACCGTATTAACCACTACACCACCACTACACCACCATACAAACCACTACACCACCGTACTAACCACTACACCACCACTACACCACCATACAAACCATTACACCATCGTACTAACCACTACATCACCATACTAACCACTACACCACCCTACTAACCACTACACCACCATATTAACCACTACACCACCATACTAACCACTACACCTCCATATTAACCACTACACCACCGTATTAACCACTACACCACCATACTAACACTACACCATCGTACTAACCACTACACCACCGTACTAACACTACACCATCTTACTAACCACTACACCACCATACTAACCACTACACCACCATACTAACCACTACACCACCTTACTAACCACTACACCACCATACTAACCACTACACCACCTTACTAACCACTACACCACCATACTAACCACTACACCACCGTACTAACTACTACACCACCGTACTGACCACTACACCACCTTACTAACCACTACACCACCATACTAACCACTACACCACCGTACTAACTACTACACCACTGTACTAACCACTACACCACCATACTAACCACTACACCACCTTACTAACCATTACACCACCATACTAACCACTACACCACCTTACTAACCATTACACCACCATGCTATGATATTTACCTAAAGTAGTTTTAATTAGTGACCACCCATCTTTGATTAGAGGCACCCTTATGTACTGGCCTCAGTGCCTTATGATAAAAAAAAAGTTCATCATGTTGAGGAGAGACTGACCTCATGGCAGAATCCATGCGTCTGATTGCGTGTGATGGCCATCCTGGTGATGATGCAGAACACAGCGGCGCCCTGCGAAGTGCCACACAGTTAAGACTGCATGATGACTCACCCGCGCTGCAGCAGTGGAGGACAGTGTCTGAGTGTTGCTAACCTGTGTTGGCGATACGTAGTCAGCCACGTCCATCAAGTGATTCTCATAGAACCCAAAGCCTTTCACTTTAGTCATGACCGCTGACTCGATCCCCGTGTCACGATCCTGGTAGGCCTTCTCATAGAGAAACACATAACTACACACACACACACACACACACACACACACACACAAAATCATGCACTACTCTGGTTATTTGATTACACATCAGTAATCATGTCTCTTGGCTTTCAGATTGGCTGAAAAGAATCCCAGCCACCTAATTGAATTTTAGCATTAAACTCATTATGAGGCCCTCAGACAGAGAGCATTTGCCCAACACCAAGAGAAATGCAATAAAAATGGCTAATGATGAATTAGCGACTTCACATTTCAGCAATCGATAACTGATACACTGATGGTCAAAACCCATCAGGATGTTTTTTTGCCACAGTATTTTTCACAACATGCCCAACTGCCCACTTACTAAAAAATATTAATATAAAAAAACTGTCTTGGTAATAAGTGTATTTTTGTCTGTAAAAATCTATATAGCTTTATACAGCATGAATATAAATAATGAATAAATACATGAATATAAGCAAATACAGCAAAGAGTAGTTTCGGTGTCAGTCAGAAATAATCTTAGCTTCTTTGTCACTAGGCAACACCCTTACCACAGAATGTAATCATGTTTATAATCAGCTGTCTAAGTGGAAATAAACGAGCATCTCTCTGAACTCATGTCTGTGTGTCTCCCTTGTCTCCCTTATCCATGTCTCCCTTGTTCAACCGTGGGGGCTGACGATGATGAAGCTTCATTCTCCATGGTCACCATGTGGGATAACATTTGGAAACCTAATCCAGGAAAGAACCTTTGGGAATTCTACTTTTCCACAGATTGATAATTTGGAAGGTTGTCCAGTTCATATTTTGTTCACACCTATCACGGAGACGGATCCTTTGAGAATTTTTTTATGTACACAAGTGGACAAAACTGTTGGTACCCTTCTGGTAATGAAAGCAAAACGCACAGTGGTCAGTGAAATAACTTGAAACTGACAAAAGTAATAAGAAATACACATTTACTAAAAATTAACTAATGAAAACCAGACATTGCTTTTGAATTGTGGTTCCAAAGAATTCTTAAATACTAATTAATGAAACTGACCTGGACAAAAATGATGCTACACTTAACTTGATATTTTTTTGCACAACCTTTCGAGGCAATCACTGCAATTAAGTGATTTCTTTTTTCTTTTTTTTTGAACAACTGTTTTTATTTTAACATGGATGAAGAGTGATCATATCAATGAGATAATAATAATAATAAGATATAATAATAACAAATAAATAAATGACATAAGTATAGAACAGCCCCCATTCCCCCTGCTCACCAGAGCCTCCCCAGGAGGGAAAAAAAAAAAAAAAAAAAAAAAAAAATATATATATATATATATATATATGTATACGTGCTGTAGAAAGTTCCATTGAAATGATATCTAGTAGCGTTAGAGCCCAATGCTGTCTACATAACAGGGTTGTAGGATTCCAACGCTTGGCTAATAAGAGCTTGGCTGCTGTAAGAGCAGCTAGTAGCATATTTCTTTGCCATATAGAAAGTTGAAGATTTGAAAAATTATTCAAGAAAAATAAATCTGATGACAAAGAAGTAATGATGGCCAGTTAAGTGATTTCTGTAACTCTCAGTGAGACACCTGCACCTGTCCATAGGTATTCTGACTCCACTTCTCATAAGCAAACTGCTCTCAGGTTTAAAGGGAGCTTCTCCAGACTGCATGTTTCTGCTCCTTCCATGCACATGTTCTATAGGGTTTAGATCAGGGCTCATAGAAGGCCACTTCAGGATTGTCCAATGCTTGGCTCTAGGCTATTCTTGTCGTTAGCTGTATGTCTTTGGTCGTTTATCCTGTTGGAGGACGCATGACCAGCTACTGAGATCAAGCTTTCTGACACAGAGCAGCACATTTTGCTCCAGAATGTTCTGATAGTCTTAAGATTTCGTTGTACCCTGCACAGATTCAACACACTCTGTGCCAGATGCGGCAAAGCAGCCCCAAATCATAACCGAGCCTCCTCCAGGTATCACAGTAGGTGCAATTTTCTTTTCTTTGATTTTCTTTTCTTTGTGTGCTTTGTTTTTGCATCTGTGAACATATTTGTCTCATTTGTCCAAAGGACATTCTCCTGAAAGCTTTGTGGCTGGTCAATATGCATTTTGGCAAATTCCAGTCTCACTTTTTATTATCAGAGGTTTCCTCCTCGGTCGTCTTTCATGAAGTCCACTTTGAATAAAACAGCAACGGGTGGTGTGATCTGACACTGATGAACTTGGACCTCAGTGTTCACCTCTAATCACTTTTAAAGTTGCTCTGGGCTCCTAGGTTACCATTCGTAATTATCCATCTTCTTTCAATTTGTCATCAGTTTTGCTCTTGTGACCACAGATCCTGGATTACCCACATTATGACAAAACTCTGAGGGTCTGTTGTAAAGTAGATGAACCCTAAAACACAGTCTGGACTGCTATGATATTCAGTTCCAATACGCTTTTCATGCTTAAAACAATCTCTCTGTGCGTCTCTAGATCTTGGTCTTTCCGACTAAACTCAGCTCGTTCATCTGAACCTGGAAAGTGGTGGCTGGACTGGCAGCGCAGCAGCATGGGGAAGCATGAGCCCTGTTGCATATCTGTTTTAAACATTGCATGTTGTACCAGCCTGTCTTAGGGCAGTAGTTGCTGCTGCTACCTTTTGATCGTGTATACACATCATTAATACTATAAAAGCATTTTATTTGCATCAAATCTCTCTCTCTCTATCAGATTTAGATTTTTTTTACAGGGTACACGGGATTAAATCATGTGAGTCTTGCTAGAGTGGCAGTGCGGTCCTGTTGTCACGATCACTTGGTGTGGTCTGGTGTGGACAGATCCTTAACTCCTTTTCTTATCTTGATGTTCTGATAAAATCAACTGTGTTGAAAAGTTTTCACTCTTGGCTCATGCAAATATTGGCCCTGCATGATTTTTCCTCTGTGACTAAAACCTGCAATAACAAACTGTTTTTAGGTGTGTCAGAGTTTTTCCTTTATAGAATATATAGTCTTCCATATAATATATACTTCTATATAGTCTTCTATATACTGTAGTATACTATAGTGAATGGTAAGCATTAGAGATCTGTGACTGTTTGGTCATTAAAGAGAATACATGACATAAAGCTTCCTCCCTGATCTCTAATGCTAACCATTCACTATAGTAGACTGCAGGATATAGAAGACTAAATAGAAGTATATATTATATAGAAGACTATATATATTCTATGATTTAAAATCTACCCGCCTTCTTTGGTAAATTATATGCCGTCAGAAATTATTATGCTGTATTTTCTTCTTTGGCTCTTGGTCCACCAGAAACGTTGCATGTGTGGCACACTAGTACAAAAGATTTGAACAAAAGATTTTCCTAAATAGATACTAAATAGAATAAAATAGAATAAAAACCAGTCAGAGAGAGTGTCAGACTTCAGTTTTTTCTTTATAGAATATATAGTCTTCTATATAATGTATACTTCTATATAGTCTTCTATATACTGTAGTCTACTATAGTGAATGGTTAGCATTAGAGATTAGGGAGGAAGCTTTATGTCATGTATACTCTTTAATGACCAAACAGTCACAGTGTGAGATTGTGTCGGACTTCAGTTTTTTCTTTATAGAATATATAGTCTTCTATATAATATATACTTCTATATAGTCTTCTATATAATATATACTTCTATATAGTCTTCTATATAATGTATACTTCTATATAGTCTTCTATATAATATATACTTCTATATAGTCTTCTATATAATGTATACTTCTATATAGTCCTCTATATACTGTAGTCTAGTATAGTGAATGGTTAGCATTAGAGATCAGGGAGGAAGCTTTATGTCATGTATACTCTTTAATGACCAAACAGTCATAGTGGGAGAGAGTGTCGGACTTCAGTTTTTTCTTTATAGAATATATAGTCTTCTATATAATATATACTTCTATATAGTCTTCTATATAATATATACTTCTATATAGTCCTCTATATACTGTAGTCTAGTATAGTGAATGGTTAGCATTAGAGATCAGGGAGGAAGCTTTATGTCATGTATACTGTTTAAGGACCAAACAGTCACAGTGTGAGATTTTGTCGGACTTCAGTTTTTTCTTTATAGAATATATAGTCTTCTATATAATATATACTTCTATATAGTCTTCTATATACTGTAGTCTACTATAGTGAATGGTTAGCATCAGAGATTAGGGAGGAAGCTTTATGTCATGTATACTGTTTAAGGACCAAACAGTGACAGTGCGCATAGATAGTACAAAGGGCTCGCCAGACGCTCTATTTGTCATTATTGTTTGCTTGTATTGTAATGCCCAAATATTAGTTGCTTTATCTTGTGCACTATTTTCACAGTATTTGCACAAAGAGGGCTGAAAGATAATATCAACAAATGTTATTGCACAGCAAATCCTGCAAAAACATCAACAAGTTAATCCTAAATATATACCTGAATTGTGCACAAAATCACCATTTCTTTCCAAGTCTTATTGGGGCGACCATTTCCAACATCGTGTGTTAGAGGGAGGCAAGGCCCAATAGCCAGTGAATTAACAAACTGATGAGCATATAAGCTTACGTTGCTGTTTCTGTCCCTCTCCCTACAGGATTTTTGCAGCCGTGACCTGAATGTTAGGGATCCGGTCTTGTAAACGGAAGGTTGCTGGTTGGATTCCCGGGACCGGCAGGCCATGACTGAGGTGCCCTTGAGCAAGGCACCTAACCCCAACTCCTCCCGTGGATAGAGCTGCCTACCACTCCGGGCATGTGTGCTCACTGCCCACTAGTGTGTTCACTAGTGTGTGTATATGCGGGTGTTTCACTGCACGGACGGGTTAAATGCTGAGGTCAAATTCTGCTGTGTGCAAACGCATGTAGCTAATTCTAGTTCTAAATTCTAAACTTAATCCAGTTTATTAAATGTTTGCTTCCCAGGAACATAGGTGCAGCGCTGTATGGACCACCATTGCAGTACCAGAACGACTGTTTTAATAGGCTAAATTGAGAGCCCCCCGAATTAGGCTGTAGATAGGGCTTGTTTTTGTTCTCTGTTTCTCTCTCCTACAGTATCTCTCAATCACAGTAAGCTCTCAGGTCTCACTGACTTCCTGTTGGTGTGAGGAATAGCAACCCCTCGCAGTACAGGTTAGGCATTAAGCACCGCTTCCTGGGTCCCGCCTGCCATGTAGCTCTATTCCTAGTTCTTCTTACCCTCAACTGATATTTTATTTTAATTGTAGGAAACCCAAAGAGGTTTTTCAACCAGTCCTGGCGGAGAGTTCTCCAGGTGTTATTCTATTATGAAGAGGGGATTGAAAGAATTGATTCTTTTCTGTAATATAAACTGTTCTAGCAGTACCATTAAAGTGAATGATTTTATATTCTGTTTGTGTATGTGATAAATAGCTCACAAGACTGTATTTGAACTGATTTAAATATACTTGTGAAAGATTATGATCATGTTTCCCTGAACAAACAAATTGGCTCTTTTGAAACAAAGAATTTATTCCTCCTTTTTGTATTATTTTTTCTGCATGACTGTTAAACTTCATTGTGGATTTCAAGATGAATAGATAAATAGAAATGGTCCAAATAAGATCTTGTTCCATTGACTTCCATTAAGTTAATATTCACGCTCTGTCTTTCTCTCTTTATGATTTCATGATGATGTCCCTTCATCATGAAATTTTTGCACTATGAAAAAAATTAAAGCTAAGGTCTTAAAATAAAACAAGAAACATCAATAAAACAAACTCAAATATAAAGATATAAGGTTTGTTTTAAGCGCAGTGTTATATTAAAAGTCCCCTTTAACCTTAAAATGTTGTGTTTTACTATCTATTTAGGAAAACCTTTTGTTCAAACCTTTTGTCCTAGTGGGCTAAACATGCAATGTTTCTGGTGGACCAAGTGCCAAAGTAGAAAATACAGTATAATAATTTCGGAAGACATGTAGTTTACCAAAGAAGGAGGGTAAATTTTAAATCCCATTTTCAAAACAGTATTTATTTGTAGTTTTACTTGACATTAAACTATATTTAACTATATTTTAAATATTTCAAATAAAAATGATAAGGAAAATACTAATTTAATGCATTATATACACTATAAAATTATGTTTGAGGGTGGGGATGGTAGTCCCATTTAGATATATCATTTACAATTACATCTCATTTTCAGCATTATTTGTACCAAATTTTGAGCTTAGGCTAACTTTTCTATGTACTTACTATATTGACGTACTATGATATTACCATTTTTATGTTAAAAAATGGCCATCAACCATCCTTCTGCCAAGTTTCACCTCCAACTCAAATCTAACACAGCTTTTTTTTGCTAATGTAGGACATCTGAAGGCAATAAACTGATAGATTAGAGAAAGATCTACAGGAGGAAGGTTGGTGACCACTGGTGTAATAAATAATCTTATAAATGTATATATTTTTTCCAATTAAAAAAAAAGATTTTAACAGAGCCATTTCAGTTTTTCTCTCTTTTTCACTGTATGTCAGTTTAAGTATTAATTTAAAGTAAAAGTCTTTTCTTACCCCGAGCTCAATCAATAAACTCTTTCACTGCATTACTTTATAACATAACATCTAATGGAGTAAAATGTTGTTGCAATTACAGGCACAAGCACACAAACATAAACCTTCTTTATCTCTTACCCGACAAAGTAAACAATGATGAGCGCCTGGACGATGCGGTTGATGATGCCCAGCGACCTTCTTTTGACCACCACAGACTTGGTTGTCTCATAGGTGAAGAAACTGCTAGTCCAGCTCAACATGCTGAGTTCAGGCAGTGGCTCTAGAAGCTGGAGTAACAGATGTAATAAGCTCCTATTTGGGTCCAAACGGTCTGGCGGGACAAAAAGCAGCGAAGTGTCTCCTGGATCTTCAGCTTCTGCTGAACGAGGACTAGTACCTTCTGCTTCTTCCACTCAATGCTGGAATGAAAAAAAGAGAAAGAGGCCCAAATGACCATTACCACCACCCCTCCCACCTCGTCTCTGGGGTCCCCCCCATTTCCTTAATGATCTGTTCATTTGCCATCCTCCTAGAATCATCTAAACAAAGTGTGAGAAAGAGAGAGAGAGAGAGAGAGAGAGAGAGAGAGAGCATACTCTCAGCTTATCACTACGACTATCGTTTTACAGACCACAGAGTGATACGTCATTGCAAAATGAACAATTAATATTCATTCCGCCTCCCTAAAAACATTAGATCAAATTTCAGTGATGCTACTTAATACATTTGCAAACAATTAAACAATCAATTTTATTTACACACTTTTTCAAACTGGTGTGTAAATCCATGACGTCTATAACGTAAACACAGTGATATGTTTGCTATCCAACGCTATATATGTAACTATGTAATTTCCATGATGCTTTCTGAGGGAGAACTTTTAGAGGAGCTCAGACGTCCGCATCCACCACTTTAAACAATTTCACAAACAAATCTTAATTATGGTTTTATTGTGCTGACTTTTAGAAGGTACACTTTGCTAGAAGCTAGTACTGAGTTTGTCCACCTCTGGTTGAGGTTAACCTTCTGTAAACACAAATTTCTTTGAACATTGCTGTGAGGATTTGACTGCATTCAGCCACAAGAGCATTAATGAGCTCGGGTACTGATGCTGGGCAATTCTAAATCACTACTAACTCAAAGCTCTACCACCTCAGATCTGAAGGGCTACATTTCTGTAAAATGCCACACAGACCAGGTGGTGGGTCATTCTCAGCTCTGCAGTGACACCTATGTGGTGGTGGTATGTTATAGAGTGTGTTGTGCTGGTACATGTGGATCAGACACAGCAGTGCTGTTGGAGTTTTTGAACACTGGGTCGACTTACTGTCCACTCTATTAGACACGCCTACTTTAGTGGTTCACCTTGTTGATGCACGGAAGCTCATCTGTGGCTGCACAGTTTGTGTTGGTCATCTTCTAGTCCTTCATCAGTGCTCGCAGGACTCTGCCCACAGGACACTGTTGTCTGGATAGTTTTGGTTGGTGGACGATTCTCAGTCCAGCAGTGACACTGAGGTGTTCAAACACTGTTGTAAATATTTCTTACACACTATGGTGTCTGTTAAAAGCTTGTTTCTACAGATGGGCACACTGAATGCTACAAAGGTTGTGAGATGTTTATGGTTCATTGAATCCCATCATATATTGCAAGAACCCCGAAGGAAGCCCCAAACCCAGGAGATAACGACGACATGGGCCAGATGGAACATGGAGGGAGACCTATAAGACGGTGCAGTTGCCAAAACCATGTAGACCATGACTGAGCTCTCCTGCAAGCTTATACTCTGAACTGGTCTCCCTCTTTAGAGAAGAAGTAACAACAACACTCCAGCAGCACTGCTGTGTCTGATCCACTCATACCAGCCCAACAGACAGTAACACACTGCCTTAACGTCAGTGTCACTGCAGTGCTGAGAATGAACCACTGCCCAAAT
The DNA here is from genome assembly GCA_021613375.1 of Megaleporinus macrocephalus. Taxonomy (NCBI): domain Eukaryota; kingdom Metazoa; phylum Chordata; class Actinopteri; order Characiformes; family Anostomidae; genus Megaleporinus; species Megaleporinus macrocephalus. The sequence goes on from CM038713.1 coordinate 35,731,043, forward strand.
AATAGCTGTTCTGTGGTGGTCCTGTGTGGGTCCTGGCTATTGAAGAACTACAGTCTGGACTACAGCCTGTAATTGTAGAACTACAAAGAGCTCCTATATCCTCGTAAGACCAGGTAATTCATTTTTGTCCTCTGGAGGGGACATGAGTCTCCAAAAAATATTTCAAAAACTAAATAAGGTGCCTTGCTATCATGTGTGGGAGTGTGTCATTCACAACAGAAGTTCTGGTTGCCTCTCAGTAACTACATTTTATGGGAGCAAAAGAGAAGAGCTGTCAAATAATATGCATTTGTTTTGTTTTTAAAGCCTAGAACTGATATATTTTAGGTATAAAACAGTTGTAGCTAGTTCTCAAAGCAATTTTTATTGATATTTCACAAACTTTTAACTACCTAACAGCATACTTTTTTTGATGTCCTTTGTAGTGGACATTGGGACTAACTAAATCTGGTTTTATATAAAATTAATGGTGTCACAGGTGACAAGAATTTGAGGCAGAGAAAATTTTTCAACATGTAAGCTCTGTAAACATGTAAATTCATCACTAATTTATTAGAAAATAATTGTACATTTAAAAATAGAACATTAAAATGAGATGGACTGTAAGAGAAGTTAGGTACTATGTGTAGAAAGTGTGAAACTTTGGCTCTAGGTTTGTAGTGATGAACACAGGTTTAACTAGTGTGGCTAAAAACTGTTTAAACCTGGTTTAATGGGTTATTATTTGTTCCTGTTTATGTTCACATACAGTGCATTTGAAATATTTCTTATACTGTCAAATGTGGAAACGGTATTGAAAAAGGTAAACAATGTTTGTTTACTCAGTTTTCATTTACAATATTTTCTATGGTTGAGTTGGTGCTGATGTTGTAGAAGGGTTTATGGTCTGATGCAGAACAGAAAACAAGAAGTATGTCATTAAACATTAAAAGTCCTGATGTCCACTATGAAGGACATTCCATAACAAATGATTTAAAATGTTTACAAAAAAAACCCCAAAAAAACATGTTTTTTTTCATCTGGTAGACTTATTTTATGTTGAAATTACTGAAATTTCCAAACTTTAATTTTTCTGGGTCTCAGAAGGATATGGTCAGTGGAGCTGATACAATGGACAGTGAGTGTAGAAACGAGTAGGTGGTTTTAATGTTATGGCTGATGTGTGTATGTCTAAATACTTTTGGACATGTAGTACATTCACCTCTGCTCACCTTACAGCCCGCAGCAAGGGAAGGTTACTAAAAGTGCTACAGTAGTCTGAAAATTGTGTACTTATTGGCAGTGACATCACGCTTCCTGTCGGCTAAAGTGGACCCATTATGTTTGTGGTCAACTAGTGAGCCAATTACATGTTAAAAACGCTTTCAAGTGACCAGGGGGACGAAACGGATTTGACTTCCCATAAATTACCCGGTCCAAGGACAGGCTCATGCACTCATTAGTGACTGTAGCATTTTTGAAGGATTAGCTTCCAAACCCAGTGACATTCAGTAACACCCATGAGACCCACGGAGGCCCACTGAAAGCGAGAGAGAGCGTCAAAGTGAGTGTGAGTGAAGCATTAACATGCACAAGCTTGGTCTTTTAGTGGCATTATTCAGCTCTCCACCTCTTAGCAGAAAACAGGCAGAGAGGTGGAGAGCGAAATAAGGAGTAAACACTCCCCCGGCATCCCAGGATTCGATTAGAGATGGAAAAACCTAAAGGAAGTGGCTCCATCCCTCGTTCGTCATCGTATTAAAAAGCAACACACAGATCCTCACACTCTCTTTTATCATCCCACTCTACCAGTGACATATTAAACACCACACGCTGTCTCTTTCTGGAAGTACATCATATTAAAAACCACACACTCCTTCTTCAGACCCATTACTGCTCACTCTGGCTCTCAGAGAGACTTTTTTATTCTCAGCTTTGTAAACACGCTGGATCAGCTTTAATCTTCTTGATCTGATAACTCTCGTACACACAAGAGCAAATGAAGGCTCCTCTTATAGGAATGCAGATATCTCCAGAGTTCCTCCTCCACTCTCATGTCTACTATTGGAGTCTGTTACAGAATGGATGTCCGATGCTGATATTGACTGAGTGGCTCAGTTAAGCTCAGGCCCTACGACACACTCGCCTCGGATATTCATTACTGATGAAGAGAAGCACAGTCCATACAGAAATCTGATATTTGTGCAGTTATCATAAAGGTTCAGGCATGTTTTTAAAAATGTATATGTACATATGTCACATACAAGGCAGCATGGTGGTGTAGTGGGCAGCACTGTCGCCTCACAGCAAGACAATCCGGGTTCCTTTCCCGGTCCGGGTCGTTCTGTGTGGAGTGTGTATGCTCTCCCCGTGCTTGAGTGGGTTTCCTCCGGGTACTCTGGGATTGGGATTGGCTCCAGATAATGGATGGATGTTACATACATATATCGTCACTTTCCAAATTTTTTAAAAGTATCTCCAGAGGTCCAACTTTACAGGAAAATCTAAAAACTTTCTTTACTTTCAATGCAAGTCAATGGAACCAGAATTTTTTTCCAAGCTATTTTGGAGCATTTCTGTTGGTTCATTCATCATAAAATTTTCACACAATGTAAACAGCAGCTGTCGTGTTTGAATGATGGAGAACATTAAAATTGACAAAAATGGAAATAAAATACATTTTTTTCTTTGGATAGTGATGATATGTAAGTATCAAATACTTATATGTACCTCTATGTTTGATAGGTAGCTGAACATATAAATGTCAGTCTCATACAAAGACTGACTTTTAAAAAAATGCTACTATATATAATTAAGTTTCCTCCCACGGACCAAACACATGCATGTTAGGTTGATCACTCACTCTAAATTGCCTGTAGGCGTGACTGCGTGAGCGAGTGTTGGCCATGTGATGGACTGGCAACCTTCTATGATGTACCCCACCTTCGCCCAATGACATTGGGATTGGCTCCAGATAATGGATGGATGTTACGTACATTTATTGTCACTTTCCAAAGTTTTCCAAGTATCTCCAGAGTGGCAACTTTACAGGAAAGTCTAAAAACTTTCTTTACTTTCAATGGAAGTCAATGGAACCAGAATTTTTTTCCAAGCTATTTTGGAGCATTTCACACAATATGAACAGCTGTCGTGTTTAAACGATGGAGAAAAATCGATCATTAGAAATCTTTACATTTTCAACATATTAATTTGCAAAAAAAAAAGGAATATCTTTACATCCAATTCTTATCACAGCTATTAAGTATTTTCTGTATGCAATATGTAAAACCACATTAACTCACAGCAGTTAGCCTAGTTGAATGTCTTCATAAATACAATTAAAATAAAAGCTTATCTGGTCCTTATTTCTGAAAAGGGAATAATCCTCTTTATTAAGCCTGTATAAATCTTTTCTTCATTCACTTATACATTTTTTTTTATTTATGTTAACTACAGTAGTAGTATCTTGGGATATGTGCTTCCCTAAGCTGACCACACCCATTTCAGTTACTTTAAAGGCATGAACATTGACTCTATATACAGAATACAATGAAAGCAGTCCATAGGACTGGATTTATAGGTCACCAATAATCATACATGGGACGCATTTACCACCAAGACGTATGGTTGAAGGAGATACACCAGAGATATAGTCTGTGTGCTAGTCTAAAAACATTATTGGGGCCAAGGGAACGTATAGCTTTTCCCAAACTTGCAAGAAACACCACAGTAGTGATGACCCCTTATTGACTTCACATTGAATACGCAATGAAGGAATCAAGCCTGAGACAGCGTCAACAGTTACCTGAGAGAAGTTGTGTTATTGCTGATTTATATTTAGTCGTGGGTAACGTGTCTAGTGTTTACAGTTGTGGGCCCAGGAGGAGTGTCTCCTCAGTAGCTTGAGTATTTATCATGTGGATTGGATTATCCTGACTGGTTTTGAGGCTGATATAAGCTTACCAAACTGAGTTCACATTTCATGGGAAGAGACACAGTTAGACCTTTTATCTGCTTGTGGCTAGCAAAATTGTAGCAAATCAACTGCATCCATTATTGTAAGACTATACTGACAGAGCCACTGAGCCCAAGACAGTCGGATTAAAACAACAGACAGACAGACAGACGGCTGAGACCTGTGTCCATTATATTGCATCAACATGACAACGTCCAACAGAACAGCTACATTTGAAAAAGGATGTATAATGAGAAAACTGGAGCCCATATTGAATACTGGACTGGCTTAAACATGCAGGATAACCTTACAATAGCAGTGGAGACAGTCTACAAAAACCCAAATTATTAATTAGGCCAAATCTCATCCATAATATTCAGGTTACAAAGTTCAAAGCAAATCAGTTTTTGGACCTGTGCACACGCATACAGCTCACAACAGAGACAGAGCAGACTTTAAACTTTATTACAAAACATTTATTAACCTTGAGACAGGATGACAGCTGAAAGTAGAAAATGCAGCTATTCAAATCAAATATGGTACTGCCTGAAGTACAAGATATTAATAATAACAAAACAAAGGCAGAGAAAAGTACTACTGGTACAGCCAGAGATCCCTGATTCGTTCTCAAATCTACCAAAAACTCAGGAAATGATAAAGGGCTCTAGTTGGGCTGTTGTACACAATTGCAGTTTTATATTTAAAAAAAAAAAAAAGAAAAGGCCTCGGCTACCCACTTCCCCTCTAGTCTTGGTCCATAAAGTGAATGTAAACTTGTGCTTTGAATGCACGTCCTGTGGTGAGAGAAACTCTTGGTCCGACTGCTTGTGTGTGTACTTGTGAGTGCATATGTGTGTACACTGTGACTGTGTGATGCCTGAGACGCTGTGACAATGTGCCATCGCAGGTGGATGACTTCAGTCAGAGCCTGACTCCTCCTCTGAGCTTGGTGGTGTAGAGGCAACCTCTTCCTCCTCTTCATCATCATCAGACTAACAGAGACAGAACACACAGTATGTGAGGAAATTTCACTTACAGTTTCTCTTAAATCCCATATTTTACACAGAGCTTTAAGTCTGCTACTCTGTAGTGTGTTGGGCTGTTAGCCTCCTAGCTAAGCTGTCTAGTGTTGTAACTTCTTTCTTGCTGTCAGAATGAAGTTGGAGACCAGTTCAGTGTATACTCTTTATTTGTAGGATACTGCGGTACAGGCTTTCTGGGAGCACTCAAGCCTGGTCTGGTCTGAACATGGTCTAACTTCAAACTAGCAAACACTCTGTATTTAAGTGCAGACTGACAACAGATCAACCCCCCCTGACCCGTCTGGCCAGACCATTATCTCCTAGGCTTCGGTCTTGTTCTCCGCCTGGAGTTTCCTGCAATAAAACCCTAAATGACTGGTATTATAAAGCCCTGGCCTTCCTGCCATCTCTGTGGTATTCAGTGGACCCATCTCTAAACATATGCTTTTAACAAACGCCATCGTATATAAAAATATTCACAACTAGAGATGGAAAGATCGACCGGCTATGTATCAGTAACGGCAGATTTTTAATCAAAATATGTGATCGGCCGATATTTCTCCAATTTAGCCGATCCCGAGAGCTGATCAATGGCGTTAAACAAATGAGCCTAGTTTCTGTATTTTCAGCTAGCTTTTCGTTGAAACCCCCTCCGGCCAGGTCCATGCAATTCCTATCTGAACCGCTAGGTGGAAACACATAGCCTTTCATTTCGACAGACTGACTAAAGCGGCGCGCCTCGCTCCTTTACATTGCGTCCGTCTGGCAGCTTGTTGCCGTATGTGACAGACTCATCCAAAGCGTTCTTAAAATCTGTAAAATTAACCATGTCTCGTTGGGGAACCAAGACAAAGACATAACACTTTTAATCTGATACGCTTTTAGAGTACACCTGCGACTGAATACAGAGAGTATCAGCAAACAGCAGAGCTAGCACACACTAACACAAAACAAATAACCCAGAAAATCGTGCACACCAGGCAAGAACCACGTTTAGACCATGTTTCATGACTTGCTTGCGCTAATAACTACATGTAGCCCTGCCGTGGCATGTGTCCCCTTCTCTATCGTTATCGGCCGATCGCGCCGAAAGGTGATCGGCGATCGGAATCTGCCTCAAAAACGCTGATCAGTCCATCTCTATTCACAATAGTCATTAGGCTACTGTCAGTCACTGCAGTATAAAACCACAAGCTAAACAGCTAACAGCTACTATCTGAGTTTTGACCTGTTCATATAAACTCCTACCATTTATATTTATTATAAAGATTAGTGTCAACAAAGTAGGTAACCACATGCTCTTTGCCAATCGAGTAGCCAGTCTGGAAGTTAGGGTTAGGATTGTAGGTGATGCTTGTAGCCTACTAGCAGCTGGTGCTAACTAGGACAGAGTTAGTTGTGAAGCCAACAGCTGCACATCACATTTTATACTACACCATATGTGAAACAGAAATAATACAAACAGGATCATTTTTAACTAGCACAGGTATACAGCACCACTGTGACACTGCCCAACGGTCACATGCACATTTAGAGACGTTACCTTGCGTTTTTTGCTTTTGCCTCTGCCTCGGTCCGAATCGGATGAGCTCTCCTCACTGGAGATGAACTCCTTGCTCTTAAAGCTGTCGTTGCCCGCTCTCTCTTGCTCCTTCTCTCCTCCACTCTTCCTTTTCTTAACATCTGCTTTGCCTCCTTTCTTTTTCTTCTCTCTGTTGCAAAACACAGAAATGTATGAAAAATAAATCACACACGTTTGCAAGTATGTGCTCATTTATAAGAGTGTGTGGGCAATTAACTCACTTGACAGTAGAAGAAGCAGCTCCTCCTCCTCCAGACTCCTTGTACTCTCGCATTGCCTTTTCGTACTGCTTTTTAGCTTCCTCTGCTTTCTTTTCCCACTCCTAGAGAAAAGAGGTAGATGAGAAAGTGAAAGAGAAGAAAGGCATTTATTATTTTGTCTCTGTACTAATAATCATTTATAACCATTCGCTAAGGGATACATGTCTGGATGGTTTGATTGAAGGTGGTTGGGATAGAGGGAGTAAATAGCAGGAAGTTGGTAATGGACAGGGCAGGGTTTGTTTTGTTGTGGTTTGTCTGTGGGTTTGATTGGGAGGAGGTGCAGCCAAACTGAGTGTGTGTGTGTGTGTGTGTGTGTGTGTGTGTTCTAATCAATGAGGGTGGAAGAGTGATCACTGCAATTTACAGAATGTATACATTATCAATTACTGGATAATCAACACTTAGAAAAGGAAATAATGTGATGTGATGTAAGGATTACTGGAAGGGCATTAACATTTATGGAGAGGTTTCTTTATACGTTATCCTGTATTATATTTATTTACAAAGGCCCCGCCTGTAATGCCTGTGTCTGTGTACCAACCTTTAACCTTTACAACAGAACATGCTCTTTTTGTTACTGTGTCTTCCAAGACTGATACATGTGGATGGTCTCTGTTCTGATGAGCTGTCCTGTATATCTAATATAGAAGCTGTGTACAAACTAACATAACAAAAAAGTAAGTGATGTACTTCAAAAGTACTGAATAGCACACACCAAAGTAGTGGGACCACACTGTTATTAAAAGCAAAACCGTTCTGCAACACTTCTATACAGGACATGCTAATTTACTGTGTTAATAACAAAGTAAATAACAAGCGTAATCTATTAGGCGAGGCTTCCTCAGGCTATTTTCAAGAATACAGTGCACTTGTGTGGGCTGTGACGAACCTCTTTGCGGCTTTTATCGATCTGTTTCCACATCTCTCCTGCTTTCTTCGAGATTTCAGTGACGGAGATTCCAGGATTCTCTGACTTGATGCGCTCTCTGCTCGAGTTCAGCCACAGCATGTAGGCGCTCATCGGCCTCTTAGGCGCTCCCGCGTCCTTCACCTTTTTCTGAGTGAGAGAGAGAGAGAGAGAGGAATGTGAATACTACATTCATTATCATTATAAGGATTCTTTTCAGCTTTTCTAAGATATTTTTTAAATGACCAATTCTTTGTCCTGTACAAACTTTGCCTCACAGTGCTCAGGGGGATATACAAACTTTGTACTGTAAAAGGGGTAAAGGGGCTCTCCACCATGAACATGTTAAAATAAACAAGCAAATTAACAAAAAACAAACAAACAAACGATGCCTGGTTCTATTCACCACCACTGCATTTTAAGAACAGAGCACTTCAGATAAAACCACCCTGAATGACTTTGTTTACATCTTAACATTTAGATTTCACAGATAATTTGAAAAGTCTTGGCCATTAACCCTGAATTACACCTCAAGCCTAATTCAACCAACATAACCCTTAATGGCCTAGAGCTTTGTTATTCCAATCTGCATATGGAACATCCAAGGCCAGCACCCATCTGCTTTTTGGTGAGGATAAAAAAAACCTAAAGAATATATGAAGATTTAGGCCTTAAAGGAAATATCAACTACCTACTGTACAAGATAAAAAACCTTGTCTCTTAAAAAGAGCGAAATAGTTGCTGATCTGAACACCAGAACAGAACCTGATTTCACCAACACACAGGGAAATAATTATACAGCGCACATGGCCTGTATTAATTTCCATTTTATTTATTCCTTTGGACACAAGCAAGATTGTGCGGCCAACAAAAAAATTGGGAAAAGCATTTTGTTTCTTGCTTTGATGAAATCTGCGCCTGTGGACCATCAATGGAAAAATATGACAGGGACTCTTTATGAGCACGCACCTCTTGGGACAAACACAGCAGGTTAAGCAGTAACAGATTTGGATCTGTTCTCTCAGAACTTCCACTGGCAAGCAATCGGCCACTCAGCCTGAGTGCAGCTAAATAACTTCAACAAAGACACCAGAACCATTAGCTTATATGCTACCACACATCAGTCAGTCAGTCAGTCCCACAGCTGGCCCTAAGAATAAGACGCGGTTACATTATAATAGTAGACAAATGACAGCAAACCAGATTTTCCATATCTTTCAGTAGAGCAGCAACAAAAAATTCTGCCACTGCCATTGGCAACAGCAGCAAAGCGCAACGGGCATTCTGTCGAGAGCTCAGTTCTCTCCACGTGGGCAGCAGTGGACTAGAACGCATGTTGGTTTTTCTGGAAACATGGACACTGAACACTCATGGCTGAGGCACACTCAGGCATGTAAAAACACAGAACTTCACCAACACCATTAGAAACATTTGTGGTTCAAAAAACTTCTAGGACAAAATATTGTCCAAGAACACCACTGTTATTTCAGCAACATTCACAATCGAATTTTAATATTCTGAGAATAAAATACAGGGATAATTGTTGTGGAATTATATAGTCAGTGGGGTATAAAGACTATGCAGGTCACATTCAAAAATGTTACTGTTTAAGTATAATGACGCATTTTCTCTTATTTTAATGTCTTAAGGCCAATGTGACTAAAGACCACACACTGGTCATAAATAGAAGCCACTTTTGAAGCTATCATTTACCTTTTACTGACTACATATGGCATTTGTGCTTAGATCCCAATGACTGCAACTTGCAATGTAACTTGGCCATTAGGCTCTCCCAGCAATAGTTGATAGAAAATTTTATTTCAGACAAAAACAAAGCAGCAGCTGACTGTCTAGGCTGCAAACAATATCCATTCACATGATTCATCATTTAAAAGAATTAATGAAAACTGTTTTAGCTATGCGACACATGCTTCCACCTGTTTTTATACATACAGTTTATCATATAGCATCAAAAAAAAAACAAAAAACAACATAAGCAAGCCTATTTGAGACTGCTGAAGAACATAATCTTACCTCTTTGCGTGGTTTTCTCTCTTTCTTCTCCTTTGGTACTTTCTTGGGCTTTTTTTCTACTTTTTTCTTCTTTCCTTCATCCTCACTGTCGCCTTCGTCGCCTTCACTCTCACTTACTGAGGCGTTACTGTCATACCTGTGCACACAGACGCAAAGAAAGATGAATTTCTCTGAGCAAAATCTATCAGGATTAGGGAAAGAAATACAAAACAAAACAAGTGGAACTCACTCCTCAGCAACGTCGTCCTCCTCCTCTCCAGGATTGAAGGACTCATCTGTGCAAAGAAACAAAGTTAATGGACAGGAAAAAGCCCCGAAATAAAACAAACTGCCATTGTCTCCATTCTTTTCACCACAATCCAGTGAGAACTCTGGACTCTACCTTACACCCGTGGTGACTGGCCAACAATACTGTCACTCACCGCTATCGCCTTCCGATTCGTCGCCCTCCTCTCTGATCTTGCCCTCCTCCTTCATTCTCTCGAGATAAGCATCGTGCTCATCCTCATCGGAATCACTGTAACCCTCTTTTCCTTTCATGTCCTGCACACACACATATATACGCACACTCAAAAGCGGCCGTGGATACAAGGTCAATTAAACAGCAGCCTCCAGACCTGAAAAACCCCCACCACGATTTTTCCACCGGATTCAGCTTTTATTGCCTCCAATATATCCAGTACATGCATTAACAGTGCATCTGTATATGTGCTACAGGAAATGTGTGGGACTGAAGCCACCAGGACCACGTTTCCTGATTCGTGTAAACAGTGAAGTTTTGTTTATTGTAAGCTGTGCAAAGCAATTACCTCTCTTAATCCTCTGTTCTTGATGCTCAGCTTCTTGGCATTAACAAAGTCAAACAGTTTGCCATATTCTTCCCTAAAAGAGAAAGAGCAGAAAACAAGATACACAGTCTTTAATTCATTTTTTAACGACTGCCGTTAAAGGCTTGCAAAATGAAAGTTTTTTTTGTTTTTTTTTATGACAACCTTGCATTTGTACTTAATGGAAATTGTGGTTTGAGATGTACAAGTTACTTTACATAACACTTATTAGACTGTACAACCGCCAAATATATTGTAAGTCAAACTTTTGTTTATTTTATATCATAGCCTGTGTTTTTGATTTATCAAGGTATTCATGTAATCCTATGAAAGTATTTTAAAAGGGCCCAGATTTAATATTTGTCTTGTATTTTATTTCTTTCTCGAGGTTTACTTACATTTGGTTGGTTTATTTATATTTATTTATATATATATATATATATATATATATATATATATATATATATATAAATAAATGAGATGGACCGATCAGCGTTTTTAAGGCCGATAGCCGATACCAAGGGCGGCTATTTGCCACGTCAGGGCTACATGGCTACAAAATTAGAAGTTGGTCTATGTGGGCGTACACCACTTAATACAGCTCCGGAAGAGCGACATCAGTAAAAGTATTTCCTACTAGGAATGGCATAGCGGGGATCCAAGTGCAATATTAAGCAGCAGAATGGACGTCTTCTACAGCAGAGAGGGGCTGGTTATCTAGCACTATAAACTTAATCACTCTGGCTGTGATTCCTTTAAAAAGCTCTGAACTACTGTAACTCGCTTTGTTTTGTTTGAGGGGCCGGCTGCAGTAATAGCTTTTGCCTGTCAAGAGCTTTAGCCATCATTGCGTTTGCTCTTTCTTTTATTGGCTACGTGTCCTTAAGTGATCTAACTGGGAGCAGCACCTTCAACATGATGGATAAGAGGTTAGAATTCATTGAAGGGGCAGAAGTGCTGCTTCTTCATCCTCGCAATGTTAAACTGATTGGACTTGACACTACAGTGACGCACTGTGGCCCCCTGAAGCACAAAGTGGTATGACGACACAGGGCAGGTCGGAGCTAGCTAGTTATTGGGCTAACTTGCTCTGCAACACGATACATAGACTTTTCTGACAAGCTATCAAAACTATTATTTCTCCACACTTTGCACCTTAAGACAGATACACAATCCTAGCTGAAGATCTGAACTTTCATAGGATTAGGCATCACTAAACTGCTGTAGGTTGAATTGCTGGATATATGCTGACAATTTGAGTCTCACAGCATCACAGAAGCAGTGAATACAAACCAGGCTTTGTATGTAACCTCGTTTCCATATGTGGACCGTATGGTACGTTTACATATCACTTCTAACCCCTTTATTTAAAAAACAATTCGTTTTTTCATGAAATGGGTCTTTCAATTATGGTGCTAATTTGAAGCATATGCAGCAATGCAATCATAGTTCTAGCAATTCGTCCACATTGCACAACACCTAACAGTTATTATTAAATAACAGACACTGCATGTGACCAAGGCTGGTGTAGTTCACCTCTCAATGCTGCTGAAGGTATACTGGTTGCCCTGCTTGGTCTCAATCTCGAAGTCGAAGGAGCGGGTGGTGGTGGTGCCTCGAGCAAAATTCACACAGGAGATCTCCTCGAAACGCAGATGCACGGGGGGCTTGTGCACATAGATGAAGCCCCTCTCCAGAGGGTACAGCAGTCCTGAGCTAGCCTTATATGAGCATGTGATGCACTGAGCTCCTGAATGACTGCAGAGAGAAGATGAAAGAGATCAAAGAGTTTAGTGCAGTATACTTAAAAACCCTGAAGGACTAGCTGTTGTGGCTTTTATTATTATTATTATTATTATTATTATTATTATTATTATTATATCTAAGACCTTAAACCCTAAAACCTCTATGTCCATTTCTCAAACCCACATAACACACACACACACACACACACACATACACATATACATATACATACTTGGAATTCACTACAGAGCACTCAAAATTTTCTCTTGGAACATTCAGAAATATTGTAAGGAACCTGGAATTACTCTCTTATCGTTCCTACTCTAGCTTAGTATTCAATCCTAGTGATCAAAACAGATTGTATTTTGTATATTTTATTGTTGTTTGATCTTGTGTTTTATGGTGTATTTGTGAATTGTTTGTTTTAAATGGTAAAACTGATGTTTTAGGCTGCTGTCTTGGACAGGCTTCCCTTAAAAAAGACATGTGTCTCAACGTGACCTGGTTAAATAATAATAATAATAATTTAATATACATACACACACTAAAACACACATAGGATTATGAGTTTTGCACCACGATGAACATTGATAATTTAAAAGACAATGTTAACAATGTTAACATTGTTAACTTAACAATGTTAACTTCTGCTGTATTCAGTTTAAAGTGAGCGGTATCTCTTCTATCAAAAAAATGATATATCTCTGAGCAGAAATTTAAGCCAGCTGAGAAAAGTATATTAGAAAACTACATATTTATGCAGAAAGTGTATTTTTGCATAAAACCTATGTACTGACCTTTTAAATGAAATTGAAAGTGCTGGTGATGAAACTGTGATGGCTGCAGCCTAAGTGGCTAATTAGATGTTAAAGTATTTCTGTCTAAAAATACACAGACCGCACACTTAAAGAGTTCTGAGAAAACCCAACATCATCTCTTTGTCTTGTTCCCACATAAACCTAATATTACACACTGCAGCAGTTCACCATGGGAGTGCATTAGCAGTGGCTTCGAGGGTTCTGTTACAAGTAGCTGTTTTCTCGGAAGACATTCTTTTATCGACTTCATCTGCAGTCTCTTGGCATTTCTCGAGTGTGTACATGTGCTCTTACCCCTGGAAGTTTCCAGGCACTGTGATCTTTCTGTTGACCAGAGACTTCATGACCCTGCTGACTATCTCATAGAGAGAGCCAGACATGTTCTTATTCAGCTTTCCTTCAAAGCGCCGCTCCACCTCCTCCCTTCGGCGAACGAGTGAGAGATAGAGAGAGGTTAAAGAGAAACAAATGTTGCATGCTGTGAGTGAAGCTGTGCTGACAAATTCATTTCAACAAATGGAACCAGGGGCCTTCCCCCACCCACAGAGAGCGAGAGAGCAAGCACTACTTACTCGCTCATGTTGAGGGTGAGGCTGATATCTTCATCTTTGGAGAAGAGCAGAATGAGGAAATGGTAGCGGGTCTGACCCTGCTTAATGGGCGGGTCCAAACTGATCTGAAGGACAGAAAAGAATATGAGAGCGTGACACAATCGAAAAAGTGTGCATCAGTACTGGAACAATGATTATATATAGTGCGATATTGGCAAAAAAAATCTCAATATTTTCCAGAGATGGAAGAATCGATCGGCTATGTATCGGTATCGGCCGATTTTTTAGTCAAAATATATGAGCCGATATTTCTCCAATTTAGCCGATCCGGAGGGCCGATCGATGGCGTTAAACTAATGAGCCTAATTTCTGTTTTTCCAGCTAGCAGTTCATCCAGGAAGAGGAGAACCCCCTCCAGCCAGCTCCCTGCAATTCCTATCTGAACCACTAGGTGGAAATACATACCCTTTAACTTTCGTCAGACTGACTAAAGCAGCGGCCTCGCGAGAAAGGAAGCACTGATGGAAAGCATTTCGTCCGTCTGGCAGTGTTTACCATGTGACGCAGACTCATCCAGGACGTTTTTAAATGTGTAAAGTCAGCGTTTCTCGTTGAGGAACCAAGACAAAGACATTTAACACTAATAATCTAATACAGCACTGCATGCGGCTGAATACAGTGAGTATCAGCAAACAGCAGAGCTAGCACGCACAGCTAACACAAAACAAACAACCCAGAACACCATACACCATCCTCATACTCTCTTCAGACTCCTTTCATACTCTCCTCAGACTCCTTCCATACTCTCTTCAGACTCCTTTCATACGCTCCTCATACTCTCCTCAGACTCCTTTCATACTCTCCTCAGACTCCTTCCATACTCTCCTCAGACTCCTTCCATACTCTCTTCAGACTCCTTCCATACTCTCCTCAGACTCCTTTCATACTCTCCTCAGACTCCTTCCATACTCTCTTCAGACTCCTTTCATACTCTCCTCAGACTCCTTTCATACTCTCCTCAGACTCCTTTCATACGCTCCTCATACTCTCCTCAGACTCCTTTCATACTCTCCTCAGACTCCTTCCATACTCTCTTCAGACTCCTTTCATACGCTCCTCATACTCTCCTCAGACTCCTTTCATACTCTCCTCAGACTCCTTCCATACTCTCTTCAGACTCCTTTCATACTCTCCTCAGACTCCTTCCATACTCTCCTCAGACTCCTTCCATACTCTCTTCAGACTCCTTTCATACTCTCCTCAGACTCCTTTCATACTCTCCTCAGACTCCTTCCATACTCTCTTCAGACTCCTTTCATACTCTCCTCGGACTCCTTTCATACTCTCCTCGGACTCCTTTCATACTCTCCTAAGACTCCTTTCATACTCTCCTCAGACTCCTTTCATACTCTCTTCAGACTTCTTTCATACTCTCCTCAGACTCCTTTCATCCTCTCCTCAGACTCCTTTCATACTCTCCTCAGACTCCTTTCATACTCTCCTCAGACTCCTTTCATACTCTCCTCAGACTCCTTTCATACTCTCTTCAGACTTCTTTCATACTCTCTTCAGACTTCTTTCATACTCTCCTCAGACTCCTTTCATCCTCTCCTCAGACTCCTTTCATACTCTCCTCAGACTCCTTTCATACTCTCCTCAGACTCCTTTCATACTCTCCTCAGACTCCTTTCATACTCTCCTCAGACTCCTTTCATACTCTCTTCAGACTCCTTTCATACTCTCCTCAGACTCCTTTCATACTCTCTTCAGACTTCTTTCATACTCTCCTCAGACTCCTTTCATACTCTCTTCAGACTTCTTTCAGACTCTCCTCAGACTCCTTATACTCTGTGTGGTGGTTTGTTGGGAGATGATGGTACAGGTGAGCTGTGGAGTGATCTTTAAAGGCTGCTTTCTTACAAAGTCTTCTGATCAACGTCAGTCTTTTCAGATCCAAACCAGCTCCACGTGAGTGAAGATGATCCTCGTCTAGGAGTTAAGTCTAAGGCTGCGAGGCTGGCGGTGTCCGAGTTTCTTGCCCTGGTGCAGTGTGTTCACTCAGTCTCAGCTTTAGGTGTGTTGTTTAGGCAGCTATGCTAGCTTACAGTATGGGAGCTCATAATGCAAATGCGCAGCAGCCTGTACTGAAGCAAGAAGTATTGACTGCGTGGTGTCGAGGCGTTTGATTGTTGTTTTTTTTCCACAGTCAGTAGCGTACTCGATTGTCAGCTCGCGCTTCATTAACACAACAATGTACATACATACATACAACCCACTAAAGTGAAAGGCAGCTGACCAACTCAGCCACAGAGGTAAGAGGCTCCTGTTAGTGTGTTTTATATCGTTGGTACTTTCTTGTGTATCTGTCACGCATTGCTTCGGAACCAAAAGCTCAGGAAGGATTCCAAATGGAATATCACCCCCTACCTTCTGCCCTTCCACCAAATACTGGTCTTATAGATTTGACCATTTTTACTAGAGATGGAAGGATCGATCGGCTACGTATCGGTATCGGCCGATACTTCTCCAATTTAGAGCCGATCTCGAGAGCCGATCAATGGCGTTAAACAAATGAGCCTAATTTCTATATTTCCAGCTAGTGTTTCAGAAAAAAGTGCACTGAAAGTAAGCATGTCTGTCTAGCAGTGTTTACTGTACGTGACCGGCTCATCCAGGACGTTTTTAAATGTGTAAAATCACTGTGTCTTGTTGAGGAACCAAGACAAAGACATTTAACTCTACTAATCTGATACAGCACTGCACACGGCTGAATACAGTGAGTATCAGCAAACGGCAGAGCTAGCACAAAACAAACAACCCAGAACACCGTGCAGACCAGATCTGACTGGTACGAACAGAACAGCAGCAGCAATTCAAGATCTACATTTAATGATTGCAGATTGTTGTTTAAAATAACCAGAGTCTGTGTTTAATGACGGCAGTTTTTACTGCATTTATTTAATTAGATTTTTTTCGTTTTAAATTAAGCGTCTAAACTGAATGATTGCAGTATTGGGGATATTTGTTTGATATTCTTTTTTATTTATTTACTGTTAATTTAGTTAAAAATATTATGCTGTTTCACATGAGCTCATTAAAAATGGTAATAAACCAGTTTAGACCATGTGTCATGACTTGCTTGCACTAAAATAACCCCGCCCTCAATCGGTATTAGCCGATTGTGCTGAAAGGTGATCGGCGATCGGCCTCAAAAACGCTGATCGGTCCATCTCTAATTTTTACCGTTAATTGTCAACCCACACCTCTGCTGTGTGCCACCTGTTTCTATTTCTTAAATCACAGCTCACTATTACTTTTAAATTGTTTTTCATTGAGAATAGGCAGTCATTTTCTGAAGCACTGGCCTCACGTCAATCTCCTGCCTGAATGTCTGCAGCAGTCACAGCAGCAGTAGAACCCTGCCTTATCACAGCACTGTTTAGTTTCTTTTGTTGACATTGTTTTCCTTGGGGAGATGGAAAGCGTGCTGTTAAAAACTTCCTTCCACCCTCTCTTCCTGCTCCGTATCACTCTACAGTTAAAGATTCCAGTGAAATCCCACATGCAAGGGTATGTGAACCAATTCAAGTTACTATAGTTCACAATACATACATTCATCACTACTGTTTAACCTCTTAACCGTACCCCCCTTTTTACCAATTTCCGCCTGAAAATACATACAGCTTTTCACTGAAACACTGCATAAATTAGTGTAATTTTCAAGATGTAATGTTCCTGAAAAGCCTTCAAATTTGTACTAGAAGCACTAATAGGCATTGAAATTAATCTGCAATGCTCCAAATATGCTGAAAACAAAAAAACAGGCGCTTTTCTAAATTTTATTTTAAAATTTAAATGTTAGTGCCTACCAAAAATAGAGTTTATGCGTCCCCAGACTTCTTCCTTTAGAAAAGTGTTTCTGCATGTGTCTACAGTCACCAGAAAAAAATTGGAGTTGATTTCTTTTACTGATTTGAAGATTTGAACTGATTCAAGCTGGAGTAGAGAGTGAACAGGGGGTCCCCCCCACTGGTCTATTGGGGTGTCCAAGGTCCCCCAACCTCCCCAAAATGAAAACAGCTGATTTTACTGCAAAAAAAATATGTATATATGTGTATATGTTATATTCTTATAACTCCCACATCTAAAAATGTGTTTATTCACTTTCCTTGACAAAATAATGTCATGTATGATTTTTAGGCCATTTTTACCATATTTTACATGTTTATTATAAGTCCATAACTAAATTATCTTCTTGGAAAAAAAGTTTATAGCCTCATGTTGTACTTTTATTTTGGTATCGTTTGGAGCTGTTTATCTGGTGTAAAACTCTCTCTGCTGCCCGATTTCAGTAGATCGCCGCCGCTACTCTTCCTTTTGAGCTTTACTAATCATTCTTAAACATCATAAAATATCTTTTTCTTTGGTTTAGGACTTTGTTTAGGGTTCATAGTTAATGTTTTGATCGTTGTTTTGTGTCTGTGTATCTCCTGCGTGGCGCGTTTCCTCTCTGCGCTCTGCGCACTGAATGCGCGCTGAGTCTCAAAAACCCACCCGCTTTCCTAACCCACCCACCTTCTCGGTTACGCGTCCAGATATCTCCGCACCTGATAGGTCCACAGACTTGGTTGACACATTTTTGGAAAGAGGAAGGGCGGGACTATTAGGGGAAAGTGGCGAAAATGCGGATTTCGAACTGTAAGATATTTGAATAATTTTTTTAATTCAAAGGCTTTTGTTATGACCTGTCGAATCTCCGGAGTACACCTTCCACAAAATGGCGGATTATTAACGATCAGATTGATGGAAAAACACAAGTTTGGTCTCGTTTTGAAGCTGAAACCCAGAGGTACGTGGCTGGTCTGTTGTGGTTTCGGTGGTGTGTCCCTGTGGCAGCTGAGAGCCTTTACGCGTGGGAGAAACGCAGAAGTAGTGGCGGCGCTAGGGGGCGTGTTACTGTTCGGAAAAGCTATTCTTTATTTTTTATTTAAATACTGCTACATTTCAGAGTATAATATCTTACACCATCGTAATCGTGAGGGTCTCCCCGTTCGTTTGATGTGTAATATGTCCAGATTGGCCAAAAGATGGCTTTACGAAAAATAAAAATGTTCGAGTGTACCTAATATTTTGTCATACTAATGCTAGTTTTTGACCAAAATATTTATTTTCTGAATGACAATAAAGAAAAAATGACAAAACGACCGAAAAGTAGAGATTCTAAGCTTTCATATGGTACCTTGATTGTCTTTGGTGGTACTGTAGATCTTCAGATATATCCTTAAATATATTTATTTTTGATTCCGGGCCAGGGCGCGTTAAGTGGTTAACTACCTGGTACTAAAGAGCATCTAAAGGATGCTCATCAGCATCGGCTTTGCTCACAGTAGGTGTGCTATGTCAGCAAGTTCTGCTGCACTGAGCTCATATTTAAGACACAGACTTTTTCTACATAAGGCCAGCAGGGGGAAGCAGCACCACAAATACAAATACAGCCCTGTTCACAACGCAAGACACTGAAAAGCCCATTCAGTCACTTTAGATTTCTAACAGGGCACTGCTTTAAAATCATTACATAAAAAATCTTACACAATTAATTTAACTTACCACAAAGAACATCTGCCTCTGGTCCTTGTGCGGCAGCAGAAAGAGGCGCAGGACGGTTGTGTAGGGGATCTTATAGTCAAATGTCTTACCATGCAGGTGCAGGAAGGTGGGGTAGATACGAATATCGTACCTGAAGAAAGACAGTCATTCATTAACATCACCAATCACAGATTTGGACAATATCCCTCAGACAAGACAAGTTTGCAGACAAGCCCTAATGATCAATTCTGATCTACCTCCTATGTGCTTAATTATATCCAAAGCTGGATAAATAAGCCATTTGCAATCACTGTTGAGGGAACAATCAGTGCTGAGGGAACTGTTACAAGACAAACTCCAAAATGACAGATGAATAAAATTTATAGAAAAGGGCAAACGACTGAGAATTTCTGTGCTTGTTTAAGAATGTGTATTTTCTTTTGCTCTTCTGAGAACAATGCTTGCCCACCCCTAGTTTCTGTTTGTGTGAGGTTCCTTTGCTTCTAGTGAGTTAGACTAGCTGTCTTTATGGAAATATCATCAAAATACATTACTATGGTTACACTTTGCGCCTTCTTTTGCTTTAGCATGAGCGTAACTAATGTAAACACAAAAGCATAGATGATTTCTAATGACAACAACTGACAGCAACATAACAGCTACCTTTCTTTTCTGTTGGGTTCTGCAATTAAAACAAGCACAGAACTTCACATCTGTTACTCTAGTCTGTAAACTTTTTCCAGCATGATTGGTTTGGTGGTAGCAGTTTGTACATGTATGAGTCACATGAAAGGCTAATGTGAACAAACAAAACCTAATTAAATCAGATTTGTCTCTTTTACCAGCAGCGTGAAAGTAGCCTATTCTTTGGTTAACAGAAGGAAGCGTTAGGTAATGAAAGGCCAGTAATGAAGTGTCAGGTGTTTGTGTTGTATGGCCTTACCTTCCTCTGGGTGTAAGGCACTGCAACTCTTTGAAAATACACACAGCATCGCCAGTAGCCTGGATAACATCTGCTTGTGAGAGGACATTCTGGGAAAACACCTGCACCGGAGTAGAGAGAGAATTTTTGTGTCTGCTGTGTGTCCACGGCCTGTCATGTTCTCACTGAGAGAGAAACCCTGAGGAAGTTCTGTAATTTAAGTGATTACTGACGAGATCTGTGACTTCAATCGGTCTGTGAAGTTTTTACAGTCTGACATTAATAACTAACTTAAATGGCCTCCTGTAATTGGCTGAACCCAGAGCTCCCGGGCTAATACTGTAGTTTATTGTTTAGTTGTTTATCAGGGACAATGCACATTAATCAGCATAAACTAAAATGTTCCACTGTTAGCCAGATGGCTAATTGTCAACTGTAGTCCCTGAGGCCCGATGTTATCAGCCCAAACACAATGATAAATTTACACAGAGATGACGTGAAAAAGACAAATGGCAGGCACGTATGCAGAATGAACTTGGTGGCTGGGTGTCCAACAGTAATCCTGTTTCAGGGGAGCTTACAATAATCCAACAAAATAAAACCTGGTAATAGAAAGTGGTGTGTTATTAATAGAGTGTTGTATCAGAACGTTGATGTGAAACTAGAAACTTTAAACCCTGTAAAATAACCACACAAGACATACAATGTAACTTATGCTATTACACATACTGCAGGCCTGAATCACACTCACCCCTCAAACTGTACTGACTTACTAAATAATGTCAAAGAGACTCACTAATTGGGTTCCTGACCACATGTGGCAATGTTATCTTGAATACACAAGCAAATTTCAGGTTTCATGATATACTACCACTTGCATACCTCTACAGGGTCTGTGCCATCGTCTCCAGTGGAGGGCGGGACATAGAAACGCACTTCCATGAGCGATACCTCCGCATCATCGTTCTGATGAAACTCCACTGTGACCTCATTCTTTCCTGTGGTGCACTGGGACACGTTGGCCAGGGGGATCTCGAACGCAGGATTATCATTAATGTCGAATGACAACAACGGCCCTGAACAAACACGAAAGATGTTAATGATAGAACAGTAAAAACAATGAACGGTTTATTGTATCACCGGGTTCTTGCCAATACACAGCCCTACCAGGTAGTGGAAAGCCAAGGAGGACACTGCTGGGGAGGCAGAGTTATAATGCCTGAAAAGCTATACTGTTGATCTGGAGGGTTGTGCTGTGTTTATTTTATTCCCGAAGGTGAAAAGGTTTGGATTAAACTATGTGGTTAGTCTTTACAGATTGGACATAAGTTTATGCACTATGGTTCCTGAGCAATTAAACATACACTACACAGTGCTGTGATTCCAATTAAACCTGTGCAAAAATTAAATTTTTTAATTCATTATGGCACTTTGACAAAAGGGCAGCCGTTGTGTTTAAATGATGCAGAAAATAACTTGTACAGCAATGAAATGCAGAAAAGGGGTGTTAGTTTAGCTGACCTGACTACAGCTTAACGACTGACTAATCACTGGTGACTGGTGACTCCAATGACCTATGGAGCTTGGCTTCGTTCAAACATTTCTCCACCAAGTACAGTACCTCAAAGATCACATATTGCCTGCTGTCATCTCTGGTTCCTACAATAAAAAGTCATGTGTGGTCGGTGAAGGGCTGTACCTAACAATTAATTACCTAATCGATTAATCTAACGATTCTTTTTTGCGATTAGTTGGTTAATCTAGCGACTAATTTTTAGATAACTTTAATCTGAGTGTGTTAGGAATTCAAATTGTTATTATTTTGTTATGGATTTGTAATCAATGTATAATTTTTTTGTGTGTGTACATATGGAAAGGGGGGCATTCTAGACTTAATGTAATAACGTGATTTATAAACCTATGCAGGATCTATTTGAGGCACAAATGACACACAGCCTACAAAACTCACGTACAAGAAACGGACAGTTTGTGGATTATATATGTTGCAGAGAGCCATTACAGAAGCAGCTATGTGTGTTTTAAAGCTCCCGCGGTACTGAGAACAGTCTTAGGTTCTACACTGGACGATTAAGAAACGGTTAGCAATGAGACTTTTCAAGTGACTCTACTAAAAGAAACATGCTACACGTGTTAATAATCTTTAAATAATCTGCTAAAATAAGATAAACAGGTAAACAGGTGCTGTCCTGCTGCTGTGTTGACGAAGCGCTATGGGATGTTTGAGCTTCAAGGTCTCGTGTATAGCAGTTGTACTGTTGTGATCATCTACACTGTGAAGAGCTGACAGAGCACCACACTGTTGTGTTTCTGTGTGAAACACTCCCTCAACTTTAGATGCACGAGAGTGATTGTTTGTAGCTGCAGCTTGCGCTCCGGATAAATCCATGCTGTCAGTACGCGCAGGCATAATGACTCATTACTCTGTAAAATTTGAAGTCAGTTATTCTTATTTTTAGTGAGTTACGGCACTAAGTTTTTTATATACACGTATACGTATATACGTATACAAACTTGTGCGATTCCACTGTAGCACTAAAGGCTAGTAATGCGTTTCAGAACTCGCTGAAACTAGTGACATGTAGAGTTTGGCTTTGTCATTCCCATCTCTTGTGGTTTTGTTCACAAAGTTATCAGCAATTAGTCAGCGTTGACTTAACTTTCATCACATAAGGTTTTTATTTGGCTAATATGAAAACATGCAGCATAATCTGTTTGTTTGTACATTTACCTGAAAACTTAGCTGTTCCCCAGTTCCAGCCTTTCACACACATGTCCTTTTCTGTCAGTTCGACCTTGTAGTTTGCCTTAAAAAAGGCAGATATTTTGTCAAAGTCCTGTAAAAGAAAGAGAGAGAGAAAGAGAGAGAGAGAGAGAAGACAAAGGGAGAGTGCAGAAAGAAGAAGTAAACAGAATTAATTCTTCACTTCCCAAGCTCATTGACTCCCTCCCTCTCTCTCTCTGGTTCATTAATAAGGCGGTGGTTGACGGCACTGCGCCCCGCGGCCCTCAGGGATGGTGGAGGTGTGTGTAATCCGGCCAGCGGCTCGTACTGAGTGCGCCCAATCAGCCTGTTTATTTATCCAGAGCTGCTCAATCGCTTCCACATGTCACACTAACAGAGCTGTGTGTGTGTGTGTGTGTGTGTGTGAGAGAGAGAGAGAACGAGAGACAGACACATCTGTGCACTCCAGAGTTTGGCATAGTTGCGCTGGGTCCCTCACAAACACTTTAAAATCACAACAACCAGCACCTGCCTCCTCCCTCAGCACCATCTCACACTTTCTCACACAAACACAGATTCCATGAGCAATCATCAGTACGTATGTTCCCTTTTCAAACATGCCCAATTCCAGCTCCTAAAGTATAGAGAGAGGATCTCACACAGCCGTACGCAAAAGTCAGAGTACGGTTTTCCTCATTTAAGAACAAGTTAACACAGAGAACACTTAGATCATCACCAACATGTGGAATTTGATCAGACGCACACAAACCTTCGTCCATATAATTATACATGTACACACACACTGTGGGATCAAGACGTCTGAAACTACACTGAGAATTAGCTATTTTATTCCTTTTAAACCTGAAACTAGACAGAAAACAGGTTTTTAAATGCAACAAAAGCTAGAAGAAATACAGAAGAAGAGTCTGCACTAAGATTTCCAGGTTACTACTAAAATTTAATCATACATATAACGGATTGAAGCTTGTTCATGTTATATCTTTTATTAAAGCATGAGTTAAGGCCACTTCTAGATGTATCTGATTAAAGATTTTTGCATAAGGAAGGACACAATGTAGTTGTATGTACTGTTTAATTCTCCAAGTATTATGATATTAGAAATTGTAATGAAATATTTGTATTAAATTGGAAAAGAATGAAAAATAGAAGGATTTTTGCTAGTTATCTTGATCTAGTGCCTTTTTCAGACCCTGAGATTTGCTTGGAATGACTATACGCACTCCTAGTATGACACAGTGCGCGCACACATACAGACCCATTAGCAAGAGCTGCTGATTAAACCCTGAGAGACGAGCATTCCTTTCCTGTAGCATCTTGAATTACACACATATAAACATGTGTGTGCAATGTGCGCGCACACACACAGACCAGAGACCAAGGCAGTGGAGATATTATACATATAATTTAGAACTAAAATCAACACAACACAGTAGTGTCCTATGGCAAAGCAGAGCATAATAATAATAATAATAATAATAATAATAATAATAATCTCATGTTTACATATTCACTTCTTAGAGCTGAGGTACACATTGACAACTGCCCTGTGCATCAGGCCGTAACATTTCACTTTTAGGCCACTAAACATGCGAAACCTGTGGCCACTTACCTATAGGCAAAACACCTGCCTTTTAAAAACCTGTTTGTTATAAACAGCTTTTTCTGTATTACAGATTTTACTTTGTAGAATTAAATTCTCTCGAAACTATTTTTTTCCTCATACCCTACATCTGTCTTTAAGCCCTGCCTCCGATGAGCTCAGTCTGCTCTGACTGGTCAGCTCGTCCACTCCAATGGTCAACCACCAAAGCAGCTACAAACTGTGCTTTGGCTATTCTCACAATAGCGTCGCTTCTGCCATATCAGTTCAACCCTGAAAGCCAGGTGGGTAGACAAGTGGGTTGACCCAATCCACCTTCACAAGCTGCACCGTAGCTGGATGCTTCAGAGTTATATGTTTTTACTGGTTTGTGCCTGTGGTGTGCCAAGCTAGCCAATAGGCAGGTAATTAGGAATGTGTTACCAGATGTAACAGAGAAAAGTGTAGCAATTCTAACAAGGTGTTTCAGGCAGCTGAGAGAATTTTATGGAGGAGTTTTACCTTCTGGTGTGTACTTTGGGTTTTATAACTTTGCAGACCGTTTACATGCACAAAAAGGCTACAACACACTAAAGAAGAAAGAGGAAAACCATAATATGTCCCCTTTAACTTCAACCACAGTTGCTATGTGGTATGGTGACTAAAGTGGCTCCCCTAAAGTCATGGATACTATTGGATATGGATAATCATGGATAAAGTGCTCATTTTGCTAAAAAAAACCAGGGTATATTGGTGTAAACTGGCATTACACCAAGAGGCTTCCATTCCATTGGCTAAACAGTAGCTGTTAAGGTATACCAGATTACCATGGTCACAACAAAAGCAAAAATCTTATTAAAGGTCATTAATAAATATTCCCTGTTTGTAAAGTAACACTATGTTTACCTTGCGTTTTAAGTTACAGATGATGTAAACTTGATGTGTACTTTTATTGGTATTCATTTGTTTATTACATGTAGTTTTAAAAAGTCTATTGTGAAGCACTTTATAACCTCAGGAAAGTGGCAAACATTAGTTCTATACTATAAGAAGCTTCACAGCAGTGACAGGATATACAATAAAATCAGAATTGCTACACTAACGCTATGGTAAACGTCCTCAAGGCTATCAGGAGATACATGCAGTTAATGGTTCACTGCAGAAAATGTAAAGTAAATAAGTCATGTTTCAACTAGTGCACAGGTACTTAACTATCACGAGTTCGAAAATTAAAGCACTACTCAGGTAGCTGTTAGGTTTCATCATTAAATGATGGAGGGGACATGTGGGCTAACAATTTAGTCAAACAAGAAATACTTTAACAGCAGAGCAAGACATTAAAAGTTTCCTCATTTCTCAAGCGTATGTTACATTTTGCTACTCCAACATATGAACGTCTTGACATGAGCAAATTTCCAAGAACATGCAAGACGTGAATGAATAGAAAGTGTTTCTTTCTTTAAAAAGGGTTCCTTATTAAACCTTGAGTCTCTGGGAGGCTTGTGGTACGCTTCCTGGGAAGGATGCTGTGACATGACATAAGAACCTGTTTGTGCCCGTCTAAGCCTTACCTACCGGGCATGGGCCCCAGTTAGACTGGGTCAAAAGCACCCTTTAGGAATGTTCAAGGCTTTTGGCCTAACTTAGAGTGACCTAACAAAGATGAGGAACAATATCTTTAAACCTAATCATTGACTGTGTGTTATGTTAGCTGTACTAGAGCTGGGTATTGTTTAAAATGTTTCAATACCGACACCCAAACAATGCCTTTCTCCATTATTTCTAAATTTCTATATATATATATATATATATATAAATTCAAAAATGTATGTATTTAACAGAAAACATGAGTAATCTCAGTCTTATACTGTCACCATAAGAGGCTATCTTTCATTATTATTATTTCATTTGGATCTCTTGTTCAAACAAACAATAAGCATCTCTGTGCTGCTTTATTAAGAACAAAAACATTAGCATTACTTATGCTTAAACTATAAAACTATGCAATACTTGAACAATAAAATTGGTTACCGCTCTGTGGCGTTCATCCCGTCTCTCAACTGACATTGTCTGCTACAGTGAAAGGAGCTGCCTCTCCTTGAAATCGATATGCAAGTGACTGTTAGTTAAATGTCATACTTACAGAACACGAGCGATACCCAACAACCATACAGGTATGTTCATACGCTGACTGAATTTTAGCCATCTTGCTAGCTAACTAGCTAATATGGGCTGGTATTGTGCTAACGTTAGCTGAATCATAACTGCTATTTAGTGCTAACAGACGGCAGTAAGAGTGTTGGTTTCTCTGGCAAAGCAAGAAAGCAGCCCAGTGAACTGTTAACTTGCCTGATGATATTTAATCACTGGACAGTGTGGTTTAGTGTATTTGTTCTTCATGCAGTCTTAAATTCTGCAGTTTTCTTGATGAAGATTAATTCCATGTGTAATCAGATGTTTCATCAGATTAGATGTATTACCCGTTCTTCAAGCCACTATCCTGAGGCATTTGCTGCACCTGCTCTCCGACAGACACTCTTTTGAAGTAGAGCCAAACTTTTGAACGCTTCAACACAATTAACTAGCTCTGTGTGTGTGTGTTCTCCATGCTCATGCACGTCACGGCGCCCGTTGTGTGTGTGTGTTGGTTTTTTTTTTTATTTATATGCAAAGTCCTGAAAATAGGCACCATTTTTTTTTAAAGACTCTTCTGTATTTGGCAGTACCGAGATGTTTCGTTCGGTAACTTTTTAGTTTCGAACTTCGATACCCAGCCCTAAGCTGTACTGCTCACTCTGAAGAGAAAACCTCTGTTACTCATTTGACAAGACCTACTAATTTGTTTTAGTTATTTTATGCAACACCATTGATTTAATCTAAAAGGTTAAGCCTACTTTCATTTTAGCTGAGGCCTGTTTTTGTTGTCTTTCTTATTCTCTTTCTTATAACTAACAGTGTGTTACCAGGGTGTGAATAGCAGATTGTTTTAGTAGGTTTGGCATGGTTTACAAATCACACCAATTTTAAATCAATTAATTTTAAAGGTTGGCAGTGAAAAGAGCCATTGCCCCATTTCACGCATTAAAATATAGAATTTATAAGCAGGCACATCACACTTTCCAAGACATGAAACAACCCCCACCCCAAAATCACTCACTGAGTCTTTGAAGCCGTCATATTTGTAGATGTGTCCGTTGCTTGTGGCCAGTTTGATTCCATGCCCGAGGCAGACGCGACGCCACTGAGCGAGAGAGAGATCGGGGGCAGGAATGCTGTCCACCTTCCCAGTCTTGTTGCTTTTGTAGACCACATTTTGCTTGCTGAACCTCAAGCGGCCATCATTCTGCAAAAAAACAAAGCATACAGCTCACTTGCAACTAACAGTAAACACATATGAAGCCTGGTATGTAGACAGAGGTGCATAGAAACACGTGGGCAAAATTATCATCTTTAGTCAAGTTTTGTGGATTTCGTAAGTACTTAAAGAACACTGAACTGCAAGCGTCTTTAAAAAAAGATGTAGCGCAGAACTGTGTGAAACAGTGCATAATAAACATTGCACAAATCATTTTAAAACAGATTGGCTGTCGATTTGGAAGTCTTTGCATGCTATGTGGGACGAAACCAGCAAATCTGTGCTGACAACTATCGCTGTGCTTACCAACTGTTAATCCGTGTAGCCTCTTTGTGTGCTATACTGAACAATTCTTAAGATTCTACCTTAAAATTCTTAATTTAGCATGTCAGTAGAAGCCACATCCTTGGCATCCATACAGATGAAAAAGTGAGTGTGCAGAAAGATTAACTAATTATGACTCTGACTGCAGGTGTAGTAAGAGAACAGCATTGGGATGGAGTTTGGGTTGTATTGTGAAGGGTCTGCGTTGGGGAATGTTTCTTGGAGATATGGATGCTTTACACCACTATAACAAATGCACCTCATACCATCTCCTGCAGCGGTCTGAGCAATTGGGTGCCGTTACATTTGCCTTGTTATGCAACTTGGCCTCATCAACATTACATGACATATATATTTATCATGATACAGACCCTAGTAGTAACAACTTAATATAAAGTTAGCTTTAGATGCTTTTATTTTTAATTGTTATTTTCTGTACATGTGTATATATGACGTATAGCATCCCTACATCTTTGAGATGCCACACCTTTGACTTTTGTAAGTTTTTTTTTTATAAATAGAACTGCATTAAAAAGAAAGGATTAAGTTTCACAAAATAAGATATTAATATAAGATACTTTTTTACTTCAGTCACCATTTCACCAGTTATAAGAACTTTTAGCACTTTTGTATGGACGTTTATGTAACTTACCCAGCATCCTTTGACTTCTTGAAAAATCTCATTGAACTCCAGTGTATCTCCCATCTCTGCTACCTGAGGAAAAACAGAACGTGAGGAACAAGCAGGCTGTAAAGCAGAGGCTCACACTGTGCTCTTCACTGTAAGCCAACGTCCACTTAGAGAAAGCAAAGTGGACACGGATTCTTGTTTCTAGCTGAGTCTCCTGGTTTAGTAACTACAGAGCAGAGAACTGAAACATGGTTTAGTCAGAAATAATAGATATTTTATTCTTATTGTGATCAACTACATTAGAGGGACAGGCATGTCTCTGAAATGTGTCTACAGTGTCTACAGTTTGTGTTAGAAGTTTGTAATGACAAATATGTAACGTTATGTGGAAAATATCAGATGTTGTCAGCCCACCAGTAACATGTGCAACACAAATACAACGAACATGACATCAAAAAGCTGCATGTTGGATTAGAAAGAGAGTATAATAGGCCATATTTAGGCAGCTTTAGTTAAATGTTGAATAAAACTTAATCTGAATTATATATGTCATGTATCTTATATTCATATAAATGTAATACAGCACATTTATAGAACATAACCCTCAGAAAAAAATAACTAAACGTCGTTATACATATCGAGTATCATATAAGCGAATATATCGTGATTATATATTATATTTATTTCTGAATCTTCCTGAAAATGTGTTAACGCCGTTAAACCGAGTGAGTAACGTCGGACAAAGACAAAGCTGGAAAACTGATAACAGGCGATGTAAATATTAATCAGGTTAAGATATTAAAATACAAATAACCCTTTTAATAATCCAAAAATCTCTCGTTTCTCAACTTTAACTCAGTTTTATTGTAATAAAGTACGTTTTTTAATCTACCTCAGCTTTTCCCGCGTGAACCTCCCGGCACCACAAACACTCAACCGGAAGAAACTGTCCAGTGTCGACGCACTTCCGTTTGCATTGTGTCATTGTTTTCTTTCTTTTTTTAATATTTCGTTTTGCCAAAAATGACCTTACCGCGAACGCATAAAACACAGATTTGAAGCAAGAATAAACGGTAAAAGTATACATTTAAAATGAAATGTTTTAGCAGTCGTATTATTATAACAGCCTCAATCTCAAATGGCTCCCTACTCCCTACATAAGTCACTACGTAAGGCTTAAAATAAAGTCTTCTTCACCCAAACAGTATATAACATGTCTAAACAATAAAACTCAAATATGTCCACTAGGAACACAAATCCCTACTAGATATGCAGCGCGCCGCTTATGGAAAGAAGGCAAACCACGGAGTGCACTATGTAGGGAGTAGGGAGCGATTTGAGATTCAGCCATGGGCATTCACTTCGCAGCGCGGGATGGAAGACAAAGCTGGGAGACGTTGACTACTATTAAGGACTATTATTCATAATGTCATATTTAACTACACATGATTTCATTTCTTTGTGTTCAAACCATTCACCTCCCAGCACACAGTCAATCGAGTCGAGCTTTTCTGCTGTAAACAGCATCGATGGTCAGCAGAGGGCGACAAAGTGTAGAAATTATGATCAACAGGTGGGCAGCGTTCACATACCCTTAATGCCTACTCAACTAGAAAGACCAACCAAGACCATCATGGACGGTCACCAGCAAAGCTAGCATATGTTGTGTTTTGATGGTGGTATGCAGTTTGATAGTGAATGGATTTCTGTTGGAGCTGAACTGTTTGAGTTATTGGATGATGAACTATTGTCTTCTTGGTTTGGTCCATAACTAGGCCTAATCCATTCAGACCCAGTTGCTCTCTCTCTCTCTCTCTCTCTCTCTCTCTCTCTCTCTCTCTTTCTCTCTCTCAAACTGCCTTTCCCTATTTTCTATGCACAAAATGTGATTGACAGGTAAATATGTAAAGTGGAAATATGACTCATCTAAATGTCCTTCAAAGAAATACCACAGAAGAATCTTGTGAGAGTGCATCTCAGTAAGTACCTCAGTAAATATCAACAAACTATAGCCTTAAAGTACACAGAAGATAGACTGAGAAGAATCCCCGCTGTTAATTCTCTGTGGACACAGTCTAAGATTAATCCAACATTGATCCATGTCCAGCCCTATTTGTCCAACAGCATGTAGATACCTGCTCTTGCAACATTTCTTCTGAACTCCAGGGTTTGCTGCAGTGCCAGCCTCTACTTCTCTGTGAGGGCTGTTGGAACATTGCTGTGAGGATTTGATTGCATCTGGCTGTAAGTGAGATCAGGTACTGAAGCTGGATGCTGAGTTTTGGATCACTTCAACCCATTCATTCAAAAGTTGGATGGAGCTCCATCACTCCAGAGAACCACACAGCCCACCGTACCGTAGATTGGCACTGGATACGGTGACCTCACCTCAAGTGATGGTCATTACTTTTTTTTACTGATACTATAAAAGATGTATACAAACTTTCGGTCACAGTGTTTAAATCACAGTCTCGTATTAATTTGTTAAAGTATAACGAGATGAAACACAGCGCAGCAGATGACGGATTCAATTTCTGATAATAATCCCTCCCGGCACTTTGTGGTTTGGAGTCTCGTGGCTGCACTCAGTCAGCTTCCGTCTCTAAAAACTTTTTAAAGGGTGATTCACCGAATGGAAGAGGAGGACCGAAAGAGAGAGAGAGAGAGAGAGAAAGAAAGAGAGTGGGGAGAGGGACAATGGAGGAGAGTAGGAGAGAGAATGGAGAGAATGATATGGGAGGAGGAGAAGAGAGGGGAAAAGAAGAGGAGGAGGAGGAGGGGCAGAGCCTTCAGCCCTGCTTATAAAACCACTTCACCCTCTCTCTCTCACTCACTCACTTCCACTCACACAAGTGGCACATGTCAGAATCTTCTTCATCTTCATCCTCACCCTCATCTTCTTCACCCACCTTGAACACCTGGCCAAAGGAAATCCGCTCAGAGGACTAAAACCTGGCCGCCGCAGCCCGAGAAGACCGACAGCCTGATGGTGTTGTCTTGTGTCCGTGAGGCTGACAAAGTTTGCGCTCAAGCGGAATTCTGATCCATAAGTTTTCCCAAGAATCAGACTTCGCACTTCTGAGAAGAAGCCGAAGAGAATGAACCGCTGCGGAGGTAAGAGCTCGCTTCCCAGACTTCCAACAAAAGTCAATGTTTATGTTTTATTACCAATAATTATTATGATCATTGTCAGACGTGACGTAGATGAAAGGGTTCTATATAGTACCGAAAATGGCCTTGTGAGAACAGTGGAGCTCTTTTTGGTGCTAAATGGAAACAGTTCTAATTTTAAAAATCCTTAAAACACAACATACAGCAAAGCAAAGAACCGTCTAGCTATTTCAGATGCTTGAATGTTCTCGCTTCTCCATACAACCATTGCAGAACCATTTGTAGATCCACTTTTTAAACTTTTTTTGTTTTTTGGTACATACTCTTAGATCAAATGGCTCTTAAGGAACCCAAAAAAGTTCTAGTGGAACCCGTTTGGTTCTGTGCAGGAGCGTATTTAAAAAGGATATATTTTTACATAGCGAAGTTTGTTCAAAACAGTTTGACCATACAAGGAACCACTGATTCTTGGTTCTGTGTGTAATCACTGGACCTAAATAAAAAATCTTTGAAGAACCATTATTCACCTTCTTAAGAAAAGGGTTCTAGAAGGAACATAAAAAGGGTTCTGTCTTGTACCAATAGGGGAACCCTTTTTGGGTGCTATATATAGGACTAGCTGTTAAAAGGGTTCTGTAAAGATCCACATATCACATGTTCTCCGTTATAGCTGTTTAAAGAACCTATTATGCGTTAAAATTGATGATCTTAGAGTTTACGCTTCTATGTGTAACTATATCTTTAACTAAAGAACCTATAAAACTTTTAAAAAGTGTGGCTGCATTTCCTCAGTTCTGTGTACTTGAGTGCAGATTTAAAGTGGTTCTCTCAGGGTTCTGTTATAAACAGCTATAGAACCGAGAACAACAGATTAGTGAGAACTTTTTGTCTAATTTTTCGTTTGAGTGTAGTTTCTGCTTTGGTTTGGTTCTGTTCTGTTGGTGCAGCCTCTGAACTGCTTGCGCTCGCTCACACTTTTCACTTCAGAGCTTTAGCGTTTTAGACTTTAGACCCAAATGATCCAAACAAAAAGAGACGAACTGAGTTTTACACACTTCAGCTCCTGCACTGATAGATGCTGGATGCAGTAAGAAGTTCCACTGCAGCTCCGAAGGGCCCTTGAGGAGTTTTGGGCTCTCTACTCAAGCTGTTTTTCACTCAGCTGCTTTTACTTTTACTTCAGTCATTATTTTAATGACTACACTTTAACCTGAGGGTGGCTTTGAGCTTCGCTCTCCATCTCAGATTAATGTTGTTTGCGTTACTACTATTACTACGAGTCTTACTGTAGTAATAATGTTACTACGATGGTTATTATTGGTGCAATTTATCTTCTTCTTCTTACTATTTTTATTTTTAATATTATTACTATTGATGCACCTGGCAGGCTCTGCCTCTTAAAGTTTGATACTTTAGTTTACTGATGAATAAGAACAGAATTTCAGTTTTATGTTGATATGTTTTTTTATAATAAC
The DNA here is from genome assembly GCA_021613375.1 of Megaleporinus macrocephalus. Lineage (NCBI taxonomy): Eukaryota > Metazoa > Chordata > Actinopteri > Characiformes > Anostomidae > Megaleporinus > Megaleporinus macrocephalus. The sequence goes on from CM038713.1 coordinate 35,764,474, forward strand.
CTGAAATGACGTCCAGATTCATCATTAAACTAAAATTTTTTGGAAAGCTGGTTAGCCTACCAGGCACATCCACACTAACAATATTAATAATATGTAATATAATATGAAATAAAAAATAAGTTGAAAATAAAATTCACATTTTTTATTGAGTAAATTGAAAACGGCAGCTTCTCATTATGTTGATGAATGGACCAATAAAAAGCTTTAAATTGCGCTCCATTAGCTTCCATTGGAAGTCAAGGACGTTTCCTCCTTCTTCTGTAAAGCTGGGTATCTGAGGTTTCATCCTAACCGTGATGATTATTTATATTAAAATATGGTCATAATTGAAATATCAGCTCTAATACTTTCAGCTCAAGCAATCCGAACACTAGATTTGCTGATAGCAGCGTTGCTTGGCTCACAAGGCCAAATACGACCTCTAAAGTTTTTTTCCCCTTGCGCTTCATTCCTTCTTGTAAAACCTTTCTAGTCTTTGAAGATCCACCCAAAAGCTGATATTAATAACTGAGTAATAAAGGGTTAATACAGTTTTGCTTTTGCTAATCTCTTGAGCATGTCTTCAGATGTGTTCTCTATTTAGAAATGCATGACATTAAAAAGCAGGGACAGATGAGAATGATTTAGATGTGTTTATGAGCTTTGATTCAGACTTTTTTGAACTTTTATGCTGTTTTTATCGGCCCGACAACAGTTTACAATCGAATACTCAACAGATTGAAAACTGAGCCGCATTAAGGGAGCTTTATAAAGCAGGAAGCACACAATACCGCCTTTATAAGGGGTTTAAACTGAACGCTGTGTATTACTCTAAATAAATACTACTCTGTTTACTGAAGAAACAACATTCTTTGTAACTTGGAGTCTATCTTTAGGCACTTCTAGCTTTCTTTAAAGGGCTGATATCCTCATATCTTATCTTTATTCCCCCCTCAGGGTCCGCTTATAACATTTATGTGGGTTTGTGTACCAAAAACAGTCATTCAAAAAGCAGTCCCGGCTTGAAAGCACCTCATATGTTTAGCACAGATGGGGGGCTAAACTGCTGTAGGCTGAATAGGTGGATTTCCATGAATGTGTTGTTTTTTTGTGACATCACAAACCCAGTTCATTTAACACTAGCTGCCTACGCTGCTTATCGAAAGGCTGTACTAGTGAATACGCCTTCCCTCCATGAGGGTACTCAATGTGAGATATGCCCACCATGTCTTCAATATAGTATCAGGAGACAGCAGGAAACCTTCTTTACTTTCTATGTACATTAATGTAAATTCTATGTACATTAATGTAAAGAGATTTCATTCCAAGGAGGAATGTTTGTAGCATTTCTTTTGGTCCGTTCATACATTTATTGTACATTAAGAGTACAAGAGTATTAAGAGTTTTATTAAAAGTGGTTTCGGAGCACTGCTGTTGGTCCATTCACCGTGAAACTTTCACAAAGATACACATAGATTGTTCATAAGTTGTGCATATCTGTGAAGTTGTACTTGTTTTTCTTTGGACAGCAACAGTATGCTTTCTAACACGGCAAAGAAAAAGCAGGACTTTGTCGCTTTCCAAAGTAAAACAAGTATCTCTAAAATAGAAAAATTCTAGGAGAGGCCACAAACCTTCAGTACTTTCGATGTAAATTAATGTTAAAAGATTTTATTCAAAGCAGTTTTGGTAAATGAAGTGTTTATGTAGTGTAAAGAACAGCTGCTGCGTTCAAATGATGTAGAAAAGTTAAAATCAGATCAAATTCTTTGGACAGGTAGGATCTGTAGGTCTCACAGAGGTGAGGTTCACCATCACATCCAAGTTTAGAATTTTTCTCTGATGGAAAAAGTGAAAGATCTTATTGTACATCACATCTTTTAAGCTCCTAGTTATAATCATCTGGAATGACCTCCTTATAAATCTCTCTTGGTTGGTTGTTGGAGTGCTCTGTGCTAACAGGACCGTTTCCCAGTTTGTGACACAGCGTTAGTTTCAGTTTGAAACGCTGGTCATGTGTATGTTCTAGGTATTTGATCAAAGTCTTTTTATTTTAAAGATGTGGTTCTAATGATAAACCACTCACATGTAAAACTCGTGAGATCTTCTGGAGTAGCTTTTGGTTTTGTGTATATTCACTACACTGTGGGCTCATTTTGACCCATGAAGGAGCACGGAAACCTAACATGGGACGTACACATGCGAACGCCCAGTCGCGGGGGGGGCGGACTGGAGGTCAGAGGTGGAGGGTCACCCTTGTCTTGTTAAGTGACACTGATATGAGAAAGTACATGATTCATGTTAGTCACACACACACACACACACACACACACACACACACACACACACACACACACATACACACACACACACACAGCACCTGTCCTTTGGGAAGCGTGTCTGTGAAAAGGAGGATGGGAGTGTGACGAAATGATGCGATTTACACTAAAACAAAGCAGCAGACTCACCACACACACACACACACACACTCACACACACACGCGCGCACACTTCCTCTGTCTCTCTGTCAGCCCCCTCTCTCAGCTTCTCTTCTCTGTCTTTTTATTTCCCTCTATTACAAACACACACAATTGTTTTTCTACCATACTGGAACACTGGCTCATACTTAACCAGAGATATTCTAGAGGAGGCTGTGCCCCCCCACCCCCCCACATTATAGGATTGTCTAACTGTGAGTGATTAATGTAAATAAATAAATAAATAAATAAATAAATAAATAAATAGCAAGAAGGACATCAGCAGTTTGTTTTGTCACTACACTATAGTACAGTATGACATGTATGGGGCTTACGTGCCACCCATGTACTTATATGAAATAATGATACTCTGGTATTACTGATGTTGCCGTCGGAATAAAATGTTAGCGGAAGATATATTTAATTAAATTAACTATAAAACTATTTAACTTATTGTGGTCCACTTTGGTTCAGTCATCATAAAACGTTTACACAATATAAATAGCTGCTACTATTTTAAAGCACTAAAAACATTCACAGGACTTTACAGGAGAAGGAAAAAATACATTCAGTGTAACTTTTATAATAATTCACTTTGGAGCTGTTCTGTAGTTTTAATTTGTTAAGAAATGCCCCCTCTCCCGCCAGTCTAAAGGCCTGCTGGTATTTTATTATGTCAAGGAAACGTACAAATTTGAACAATTTCTAAATCTCTCCGCAGGGCGGCCCAGTATTTACTTGTGATTATCACCTTATTTGACAGATTAGTGCTTTATTATGTTAAACAAAGCATGCTGATGATGGAATTTAAGAAAGCCACATGATGGGTAGGGGCATTCAGGAGAGACCTGGACCCAAGCTTCTCCAAACTCACTTAGAAAACAACTTTAAAAAGTAAATAAATAATTTCCTACTTTTTAATATTCCATTATAAAAGGCTTTACTTGTCTACAGTTACTCTCTGCATAAAGGCATGATGAATAGACCAATAGACATGGTCTAAAATTGTGTGTGTGTGTGTGTGTGTGTGTGTGTGTGTGTGTGTGTGTGTGTGTGTGTGTGTGTAGGGGCCCCCAGCTGCCTTTAACATTGTAGAAAAATGTCATGATGAATGGAATAGAACAGGAATGCTCCAATCAGTATATATATATATATATATATATATATATATATATATATATATATATATATATATATATATATATATATATATATAGCTTAATCCTCATATTCACCTCATCATCTGATATTGCAGGTTAGTCCAGTTTTTCTGCATTTTTTGTTCCAAGTCAGAACATTTTCACCGTGAACATGTGCGAAAACAAGTATACACACACACACACACACACACACACACACACACACGCACACACTTAATACATCATAGCAATCACACACAGACCACACTGACAAACGTACTCAAATTCACGCGCGCGGTTTTGACGAGTGAAGCAGGGCTGTTATTAGCGGCTGTCTCTAATCCACACATTAGCATTTATACCCACGCAAAGCTGGGCAACAACACAGTGGGCTTGGAGAAGAAAGAATAAAGACGGAGGGCGCAGGAGGAGAATGAAGGGAGGGAGGGAAGGAGGGAGGGAGGGAGAAGAACTTGTGTAAGAGAGGTAGAGCATAGCTTGAAGCTTTAAAGCAGGAGATAGATGGAAAGATGGAGTGATAGAGAGGGGGTAGAAGAGAGAGAGAGAGAGAGAGAGAGAGAGGGTTAATGCAGGCCAGATTCCCTCTAAAAGGGAAGAGAGAGAGAGAGAGAGAGAGAGAGAGAGAGAGAGAGAGAGAGAGAGAGAGAGAGCACAGGGGAATGATATAAAATGAGTTGGTCACGGTTTGAACAGTTACACATGCTGTTTACATTTTTCCCAAATTAACATGGCCCCTCGCTTTACCAACTCCCTCCACTCTCTCTCCCTCTCCCTCTCTCCCTCTCTCTCTGTCTTTCTGTATCTATCTCTTGAGTCTTTCTTCTCTCCACTCTTTCTGCTTCCTTCTTGCCCTGTTTTCTTGGACAGGCTGGATAAGTGGACGGCTCTCGTTCTCTGTTTATTGTGATGAGAGGGGCCGTGTCAGGAGTTAATAGAAACTCGAGTGCGGAAGATGGAAAAAAAAAAGAAAAAGAACGGAGAGGGGGAAGAGGGGCAGATAATTAAAAAAAGGAAGAGAGGGAAAAGAAAGGTAATTAGAGAGGTAAAAGGACCTACAAGAGAGCAAGTGAGGGAGAGATATGGGGGAGGGCGAGAGTGAGCAAGAGCGAGAAAGAGAATGAGAGACAGAAAAAAGAGAGACAGATATGAAGAGAAATAAAAAGACAAGGAAAAATAAAGAATGGGAGAGCAGGAGAAAGAAAGAAAGAAAGAAAGAAAGAAAGAAAGAAAGAAAGAAAGAAAGAATAAGTAAAAAAGAGAAGGCAAGAAAGAAAGAATGAAATAAAAGATAGGAAAGAAAGAACGAAAGAAAGACAGGGAGGGTAATAAGAGAGAAAAGAGAGAAAGAAAATGGGCGAGGAAAACAAAAAGACAAAGAATGAAAGAAAGTAAGAAGTTATGAAAAAGGAAAGAGAAGATAAAAATGAGCGAAAGACAGAAAGACAAATATAATACAGCAAGGTTGAAAGAAAGAAAGGAACATAAAGAAAGAAGAAAGAAAGAAACAGACAGAAGGATGAGGAGAGGGAGAGGTTGAAAAGCAGAATATGAGAAAGAGAGTGGTAAAGGAAAAGAGAGATAGGAAGATAGAAGGCAGGTGAAAGAGAGAGAGAGATATATAGATAAGGAGAAAAGAGGAGAAAGGTTGAGAGAGGTACACAGAGGAAGAGAGGGAGGAAGAAGATAAGAGAGAGATAAGAGGAGAGGATCAGAGAAAGAAAAAGGAAGACAGGGAAAGAAAAGAGAGGTAGAGAGAGACGGGACAGGGGTTGAGAGAGGTAGAGAGAGACAATAGGAGAAAGAGAAAGAGAGAGGGGGGAGAGATTGAAAGAGAAGGAGAAAGAGAGAAAGAAAGAAAAAGACAGAGGGCAGAAGTTGGATAGAAAAATAGGGCTCAGGAAAAGAAGGGATGGAGGAGTGAACGGGTGAATGGGTTTGAGGGAAGGAGGGAAAGACGCGAGGTTTTGTTGTAAATTCAGATTTTATTGTCTTTTTTTTTTCTTCCTGCGTTTGTTTTGATGTTTGTTGGCAGAACTGACGACGTTTCGGGCCAAACGGGATCAATTTGAATTTCAACTCAGCCCCCAGCAGCATCCACTGGAGACGGAGCAGATCTAATGAGATCTATCTCTACATGATGTTCAGAGCATGTGGGTCCTGATTCAGCGCAGTGTGTGTTACTGTTCTACGCAATGGGGTGTGTGTCTGTGTGTGTGTGTGTGTGTGTGTGTGTGTGTGTGTTGAGTTAGTGAAGGAATGTACGTTTGATTGAGTGCAGACTGCACATAAATCTCCACTTTAACTGTACACAGACACACACAACATCGACCCTGACCCCTACACACACACACACACACAAACACTGGGCTCTTTGTGTACGGAGCTGACCAGCCCGTCATATGGCCCATATAACATTATTTGATGCACTATGAAATATGTAACACATTTTATGATATTGCAGCATGAAGGTATTGTCAGCGCTCATCTGTTAAGTGTTAATGCAACAACAACAAATCAGGCAAAGAGTGAAAGTATATCTTCCTGTGTCTATGTGTCCGTGTGATGGAGAGAACGAGGGAGAGCATAACTTATCGATCTGCCCGTTTGACATCATATCATTGCTGCCAGCTGTTGGCCCAAACAAACTCACATACAGGGCTGTTTCTTAACATTTGGAGGCCCTAAGAGACATCATACTGCCGCCCCCCTGCCAAATACTACACTATATGGCCAAAAGTATGTGGACGTAATTATGGGGTTCAGGTGTTTCAGCCACACCCACTGCTAACAGATGGATACAATCAAACACATAACCCTGCAATCTTCATAGACAAGCAGTGGCAGTAGAACTTTAAACATGGCACTGTCATGGGATGCCACCTTTGCCACAAGTCGGTTTGCCACAAGTCGAAAATCTCTGCTCTGCTAGATCTGCTCTGGTCACCTGTGAGTGCTATTAATGTGAAATGGAAGTGCCCAGGAGTGACAACAGCTGTACCCCACACAAACCCATAGAGCATGTCCTATTTAATATTGCATCACTCGCTGGTCACAAGTTCCAAACTGCCTCTGGAAGCAGTAGCGAGAAGAGAACTGTGCATTGAGAGCTCTATGAAATGGGTTTTCATGGCCGAGTGGCTGCACACAAGTTGAAAATCATTTTGGGCAAGGCCAAGCGTCGGCTGGGGTGGTGTAAAGTACAAAAAGCACACAACGTGCTCTCTGGAGTGATAAAGCACGCTTTATTATCAGACAGTCTGATGAATTTGGGTTTGTGGAATGCCAGCACACGGTCTATCGGCATGCAACGGGCCTGCAGGAGGGATAATGGTATGGGGCTGTTTTCTCAGGGTTTGGGCCCCATAATTCCAGTGAAGAGTGATATTAATGCTGCAGCATAAAGAGAAAGTTTAGACAATTATATGCTTCCAACTTTGTGCCAGCAGTTTTGGAACTGCCCTTACGGCTCCAGCACGACTGTGCCATTGCGTACAGAGCGAACTCCGTAAAGACATGACTTCCTCCATAAGGAAATGATTTGAAATTGCCTTCTCAGAAGAGTGGAGTCTGTATTATTAGCTTAGTTTTTAATGGGATGTCCAATAAGAGTGTGATGGATAGATGTCCACATACCTTTGGTCATATAGTGTATTTTTTTTTGTATTCAAGATGCTTCCAGTCAACCTGAAATAAAAACCCACCCAGTTTTTACCAGTTTTTGTTGCTGTCCCTGGTAATAATAAGCATGTTTCATTATACTGGCTTTAGAAGTAGCTCCTCAAGGCTTCGTTAGCTATCGCAATGCGCATATAAAACCATGAACAGCCAAACATCTGTTACAATGTATATTTTGTGGAGGATGGAAAACCTGCTGGACAGGATTCCTTAAAGAACCGAATGCAAAATGTAAGAAATAGAACCAATATTATAATTATATATTGAAATAATATTAACATTATATTAAAATAATAGCATGTTTTACCCCTTACTACACCCTCGCCCACGAAGGAAGGAACAACTCAGTGAAGACCCCAGTCCTCCATGTCTATTTTACCAGCTCCACGTATATAGGTCCACTTTATAGTTCTACAATTACAGACTGTAGTCCATCTGTTTCTCTGTATACTTTGTTATTCTGCCTTTCACGCTGTTCTTCAATGGTCAGGACCACCCCAGAGCGGGTATTTTTTGGGTGGTGGGTCATTCTTAGCGCTGCAGTGACACTGACGTGGAGGTGGTGTGTTAGTAGGTGTGCCACTGCTGGACTCACCTCAGTGAGTGGACTGAGAATCATCCACCAACCAAACATATCCAGCCATCAGTGTTCTGTGGGCACCGTTAAAGGATTTTTATAGATCTTAACATCTACAAAGTGTACCAACATAGTACACGTGCCAACATAGTACAAGGCCTTGCTCAGACTGCCAGCCCAAATCCACTTTTTGGCGAGGCTGTATCCTGATTGATAGTCTGGCCAGCAAATAAACACTTGAAATTTGTGTTTTTGCAAATTGGATCCAAACCACATTTAGAGGTCATTTGAAATGTGATTCTAATTGGATTTTTACAGACATCTCAGACACTTACAGAGTGAGGATGTCAAATTTAGTGTAACTCAAGTCCTGGGACTTAAGAACAGCACCAATAAATACATGCCAGATAAATGCATGCACTCATATATGCTATTAAAGAATTTGCAGTTGTTTGGGGGATAAACTGGTGCACCTCCATCTCTCTTGCATCAGTGTTTGAAATAGGCATCACCAGTGTATGTTTGTTGCTACCACACTGACTTGTGCAGATAGGTGAGCGATTGTGGGATTTCACTAGTCTGATCTGATCAGTTGCAAATAACAGCGTAGATAGTCTTGAAATATCTGATTCAAGAAACAAATCTAATTTACCTGCAGTCTGAACATGAGTGAAAACACTTTGTTTAACACACTGTTTAAGTACTCCACTGTCCGCCATGTCTGTGTCACTGTAGTGCTGAGAGGTAGTGCTGACCTCCTAGGGGGTCCTGATCATCGAAGAACAGAGTAACAAAGTATACAGATAAATAGATGGATAATAATATGATAATATGATAAGTGGAACAATAAGTCTAGATACAAGGAGGTGTTCCTAATAAAGTGTTCATCATAGTTAAAAAAGCAAAAGCAAAATGAAAATAATTTAAAAAATAATTATAATAGTACAACAATGGCATTTTAAATGTTGAAACTGAGAAAATGTATTGTTTTATTTTTTAAAATATGCCAACAACATGTTTTAAGTCGGGACAGTGACAGCAAAATGCTGGTAAAGTTGTGTAGTGCTAAAAAACACATCTCTGGAGGTTCTCTGCACGGGCATGTAGTGCAACAATTCAAGAAAAGTGTTTCTCAGTGTAAAATAGCCAATATTGCATCTTCCATGGTACATTCAAGATTCAGACAATCTGGAGAAATCTTTGTATGCATGGTACAAGACCCAGAACCAGCACAGGATGGTCGCAGCGAGCCCTACGATGGCACTGCATTAAAACCAGACACAGTGCTGTAGGGAACTCACTGCACGGGCTCGGGAAACATTCCGAAAACCATCGTCTGTGAACCCAGTTCGTCACTGCGTCCACCAATGCAAGTTAAAACTCTTAACATGCAAAGAAGAAACCAGATACAAACAGAATCCAGAAGTGCAGTTACCTTCTACAGGCCCGAGCTCATTTAAGATGGACTGAGGCGACGTGGAAAAATGTCCTTTGATCTGACAAATCAAAATTTGAAATTCTTGCTGGAAGTCACGGATGCCACGTCCCCTGGTATAGAGAGGAGAGGGACCATCCGGCTTGCTGTCAGCGCACAGCTTAAAAGCCAGCATCCGTGATAGTATGGGGGTGCATTAGTGCACATGGCATGGGTGACTTGCACATCTGTGAAGGCACCATTAATGCTGAACGATATATGTGGGTCTTGGAGCAACATATGCAGCCACTGAGATGACGCTAGGTCTTGTTTATTTAGGCAAGACAATCCCAAACCACAATCTGCACGTATTACAACAGCATGGCTCCGCAGGGAAAAGAGCCCAGGTGCCAAACTGGCCTGCCTGCCATCCAGACTGGTCAACCACTGAGAACATTTGGGGCATTATGGAATGAAAAATATGACCAAGGAGACCCCGGGTTGATGAGCAGCTAAAATTCTTAATCAAGGAACTACAGCAATCGACTCCTCAGTTCACAGTGCTGGCAGAGTGTCATTAGAAGAAGAGGTGATGTACTACATTGGCAAACATGAACCTGTCCCAACATCTTCGAAACATATTGCTGGCCTCAAATTTAAAATAAGTTAATATTTGAACAAAGAACAGTGTGATTTCTAGTTTCAACATTTGATATGTTGTCTTTGTACTGTTTTTAATTCAAGATAAGATCTAAATGGTTCGCACAATGCTCAGGGCATTCTGTCGTTATTGACACAGCGTCTCAACTTTCTTGGAAACAGAGTTGTGAATTGGGGGTGTCCTCTGACTTTTGCACAATACTGTATACCGCTTACAGCAAGAAAGAGCTTTGCACATACACACATGCACGCACACACAAATCCTTTCTAATAAGCTTCGTTATTAGATGGCTTTTCAGAGGGATTGACTTCAAAGGTTACGCAAACATGCCAGCGCTTTCTCTTGTAAGACGGAAAAGCCAACATCAAAACGATGGTGTTTACAGCGTACTCAACCAGCTCGCTCTTGCGAATGGGTTGTGCAACCAAAATACAGTGAAAAAACAATGCATCACGCTTACATTGTCACAAATGCGTCAGTTGCACATGTGTAAAATACATCAACACGATTCCTGCCAAAAGCAAATCAAGTGAACAGCAGCGGTTTACTTTTCTTGCGACCGATTCGATTTAAGTCAGTTTGAGGCACCAATACAAAGTGCATTGGTTGGAAATCAGCATTGCTCTGACTTGATTGGCATATAATAAGCAGAGCAGAGCTTAAGGTTTTCCAATGGGGAGAAATAAACAGAAATATACAACAATGGGCCTCATTCACTAACCACTGTTAAGAAAAGATCCCTTCTTAAAACCCACTTCCGCAGTTTTCTTGAAGATTCTGAAATTCACCAGTGTTTTCTTGTTTGGTGTTTGTTCTTAAGTAAGGCCAGGATCTTCACACACTCAAGAACAGTTGTGCAGTTTAAGAGCACATTATGAATGTGACATAAACATTTCTCAAGAATTAAATACCAAAAAAAAAACTTGGATGTTAGTCAGTGAGGCCCACTGATTGTGAAAGATCTACCAGAATTTCTGGTATTTGCAAATAAAACATTCTGCAAATAAAAGCAGTATGTCTAATTTAGATGTGTCTGTCTGTGGCCAACAAATGTGTTGATGTAATATATCATCGCTGTCCAAAGAAAAATATTTTTGACCATTTTTAGTTTTCTATCTCCTTTGAACATGACAGCTGTTCTTTATGTCCCATGAAAGCTTTGTGATGAATGCTTGAATGTTCCATTGACTTACATTGAAAGCAAATTATATATATATATCTTCATCATACAATCTTCATTTTTGTCAAATTTAACTTTTCTACATATTTGAACACACTTGTGGTCGTTTACATTGTGTGAAAATTTCACAATTAATGGACCAATAGAAGTGCTCCATAACAGCTTGGAAAAAAAATTGAAAGTAAAGTAATGTTTTTGTTCTCTCGTGAAAAGTTGCAATTTTAGAGATACTTGTTTTTCATTGGACAGCGACGATATATATATATATATATATATATATATATATATATATACACACACACACACAATAAAAAACAAGTATCTCAACTTCAGTGGAACCAGAATTGTTTAATTATATAAGCTGTTTTGGAGCATTTCTATTGGTCCATTAATTGTGAAATTTTCACACAATGTAAACGACCACAGGTGTGTTCAAATATGTAGAAAACTTAAATTTGACAAAAATGAAGATTATGTATGTGATTTATATATATATAGAATATGTATTTGATTTATATATATATATATATATATATATATATATATATATATATATATATATATATATATATATATATATACTGGCTTATTAAAATCATTGCAACGTTTTAAATACGCCTGGACAAATAACATTGTTGATTTCCTAAGTAAAAAAAAACACATGCTAACTATTTGCTGGGTTTGTGGATTGAAATTTCTAAAACATTAAATTTTTGCACAGGCTACTTTTAATGTTTTATTTTTATAATATAATAAATTCAGTCATTGCACATCAAACGTGTACCCTATGGAGGACATGTTAACTCCTTTACTCACTTCAGCAAAACATGCAATTTGACTAAAGACGTTAGAACTTTTGCATACAACTTCAGCACTGGTAACATGATGCACTGGGCTAAGCAATATTAATAAATTACAAAATCATGATACTCTCCAAAAATGGCATGATATCTCGGCTGATATATAATTTGGATTGCTACCTTAATGAATGCTGAAATTGAGACAAAATGTCCAACAAACCTGTTTTGGTTGCTTTAATTTGATGTATTTTTAACTGGTCTTTCAAAACAGCCAGAAACGACATGTATTGCGGTTAACTGTCAGATCTTGGAAAGCATGACTAAAGTGAACATGATAGATTTAAAAACAAAAGGCTAACTGCTTGGCAACACAGACAAGCTATTTTATGTGTTGTTTTGGCTGCTCAGAGTGCAGATTTAAAGCCTAGAGTTTTTCACCCATTTGAAGCTGTCAGTGCTGAGTGGGACAACACTGACTCTTCTTTCTGAAAGACTGTCTGCAAGTCTACCAACAAACTTACTATTTATAAACCTTTAAGGACAAAGTTTCCTATATTTAGTCACTTTTTCTGTTTGCCTGTTTGTGTGCTTGTTGTTGTTAAGCACTCACTTCTATATAAGTTCATGTAATTACTGAATAATAAGCCTTGGTATATAATGAGCCTGGGATTTTAAAGAGGGGTAAAGTCAATAAAAGTTTAATGTTTTGCTATTTCGGGCTTGGCTCATTTTCTTGTCCTGAGCTTCTCAGCAAATATGTTGCTGTCCAAAAAAAAATGTATATCAGTTTTTGTAGATTTTTGTTTTTCAGCATCATTTTAACTCAGCAGTCGTTTACATACTGTGAAGATTTTCTGCTGCAAAGCTGAATGTAAGTGCTCCAAAATGACTTGGAAGTAATTCTATTGACTTACATTAAAAGTTTTCGCCTTCTTCTGTAAAGTTGCCTTTTTGGAGATGTTTATTTTTCCTTGGAAAGCGATGATATATAACATTAAATAGGTTGATAATTTTTTTTGAAAAGCAATAGTATGATATGTCATCATCGTGGTATACCGATATTGATGATACAGTCTTATAAAAATAAATTTAATCTAAAATCTGAAATCAGAACTTTTGCCTAGCTTTTTGCCACCCCATATATTAAATTCAGCAAATATACAGCAGTTATGCATTCAAAGGTATTCTCTGAAGAAAACAAGCCATTCCTTCGACTGGGGTGCCCAAATGTTAACATAAGTCTATATAATTAAAAGATGACACTGAATTTAAATTCAAATGTCAAAATCATTAACACTTAAATAAAAAGGTCAACAGAGTTATATCATAAATTACTTACTATTGTCAGTATTTAGGGAAATATGGTTTATTAAATTCATAGGCTTTGTTAGTGCGTGTTGTTCACAGTGTGTTTTTGTGAGAATGCCTGTATGTGTGTGTGTGTGTGTGTATGTGTGTGTGTTCTTGGATGTGAAATCAGCTGCTGAACTTTTCCACTCATTGTTTCTCATCAAACTACTGACTAAAAGCCGAGTATAATTACCGCAACCGACAGTCAGAAGATGGCGTGTTAGTGTGTGTGGGCTGTGGTAAAGTTTGATTTTGGTGTTGGTGGTGTGTGTATGTGTGTGTGTGTGTGTGTGTGTGTGTGTTTGTGTATGAGATGCCCAGTGTTAGATGTGAAATTTTTGTGCAGTGTTTTTATGGTCTAGAGTGAAAAAGGCGAGTCGGAAAAGAACAGAAAGATCGAAGAGAGGAGGAGGAGGAGAGAAAAGCTAAACTGCCAGGGCTAATCGAGGTTAATAAGCTGCTGTTATTTTGGCTGGAGGCAAAAAAGAGATAAACCACTTCAAAAGCAGTGGAGAGAAAAAGAGGTGCGCGCACAGGAGGGGGAATAAAAACAACTTGAAGAACTAGACCAACGGACTGAGGGAAATGGAGAGAGAGAAAGTTGAGGAAGACTGCTGTAGAGGTTTGAGAGAGAATGTGGTCAAGTGATATAGAAAGAAATAAAGGCAGAAAAAAAGAAAGAAAGAAAGAAGGTGAATACTGTATAGAATAGATTATATATATATATATATATATATATATATATATATATATATATATATATATATATATATCATGTATAGTATGTGTTATATCATCAAAAAAAATGTGTCCCTATTTTTGTTCATTTTAATTTTTCTGTATCATTTGAGCGTGACGGCTGCTCTTTATGCCCTGTGCAAGTTTAATGATGATCGAACCAATAGAAATGCTCCAAATTTCCTTGGACTAAAACCCTTTTTCTATTAACTTACGTTGAAAGTTAATGAATATTTTGGACATATTTCTTTGGACAGTGACACTATGTACGCTGTATGGCCATAAGTATGTGGACACCTCTTAATTATGTACCTCAGGTACCTCAGCCACACAAGCTTAGTAGCTTTAAACCTGCAACCTTTACCGCAAGTCACCGGAAGTCTGCCCTGGACAACAGTAAGTGCTATTATTGTGAAATGGAAGTATCTAGGAACGACAACAATCACAAACTGGTTGATGTAAACTCACAAATTAGGGCTACCGTGTGTTAAACCATGTAGCACTACAGAATAAACTCTCGGGAGCTTCTCGGGAAGCTCACTATAATCTCACTAAGATCAATATCCACAATGGCAAGCATCGGCTGGAGTGATGTGAAGTACACTGACACTGTTCTCTGCATTTCTGACCGTCTGATGGACAAATCTGGGCTTGGTGGATGCCAGCTAGACGCTGCTTACTAGAATGCATGGTGCCAGCAGTAAAGTTTGGTGAAGGAGGGAAAATGGTCTGGGTCTGTTTTTTAGGGTTTGGACTCGAATTTCGGTGATGGGTAAAGTTAACGTACTGCATACAAAGACATTTTATACAATTATGTGATTTTAATTTTAGTTTTGAGAAGATCCTGTTCTGGCATGACTGTGTTCCTCTGCACAATGTGAGCTTCAAAAAAGACAAGTTTGGTGTGAAGAAACTCCCGCGGCCCTGACATTAACCCCACTGAACACCTTCAGCATGAGCATTGGAACGTTGGTTGCGAAGCCAGGCCTTTTCATTTAACATTAGTGCCTGATTTTTTTACTTAAGGAGGCACAAATTCTCACAGGTTTCCTGCAAATCCTTGTGGAAAGCCTTCCCAGAAGAGTGGAAGTTACTTTAACTACAGTATTAGTGGCAACGCTTATATTGATGTTATGGTAAAGTGTCCAGGTGGCCAAATAATGTATGTATATAAGTATGTATGCCTGTGTTGTAGAGAATGGGGTACGTTAAAGAACCCATTAGAAACAGGAAAAGGTGAAAGAGAAGAGAAAGAGAGGCGGGGGGGAAGGGAGTGGTCGAGTGGAGCTGGGTGGGCGAGATAGTGACGGAGAGCAAAAAGAGGAGAAGAAAGGAGAGGAAAGAGGGAGGAGGTGGAGGAGGAGGAGTGCATATTTCACACCTGCTGAAGACTCAACGCCTCAAACAAGTAATTACACATCTCCACCGTGTCCTTCTGACTGCCTGACAAAAGAAAGAGACAGAAGAGTGTGTGTGATGTTTGTGCTGGAGGACACCCTGAGGCTCTCTCTCTCGCTCTCTTGCTCTCTCTTACACGCACAACTAGAGTACTGTCGAGCCCTCTCTGAAGTTTGAGAGCTCATTTGCTGCTATTTTCTCTGTGTGTGTGTGCCTTCATGAGGCTTAAAAGGGTTCACAGACTGATGATGGTCTTACACACACACAGACACTGGATTGTTTTTATACAATGTCAGGACATGGTGTCATCTACACAATGTGTTCTATGTGCGATAAACATGCTATACTTCTGAAATTAAGGGTATAAATAAGAAGTTCGTCCCCCACTTGCTGCAGTAACAGCCCCTACTGTTCTGGGAAGGCTTTACACTAGATAATGCTATGAGCATTTGATGGCATTCATCCACAAGAGCATTAGTGAGGACAAGTACTGATGATGGATGGACTACAAACTCCACTCCAACACATCCTAGAGATACTGGATGGCGCTCCATCACTGCAGAGAGTGCAGTTCCACTGCTCCACAGCCCAATGCCGGGGGTCTTTACAGCCATCTATCTGGCATTTGGCAGCATCTCTTTCAGTTAACAGTTAGCTACTATGGAAATTAACACTTGTGTGAACCATGACAGAAAATTCGACTATAAATTCTGCTAGCGCCCTTATGGGGTTCTAGTAGTGTTAGTTGGCACAAAGCTAATGGCGATTCACATGAAAAGTTTTGGCTGCTCTAGATTAAACACCAACAAACCAACATTTGAAGCTATTTTATTTGAAGCTTGTAAAAACATATTGTAGTGGGGAAAGTCATGGGTGGCTGAGAGAACGACCAGCAACTCTGGCTCACAGTGTTGAGCTGTGAGGAGTCCAGCCACAATCAAGCGGAGCTGTGGCACCAAGAATGTAACACTGAGAGAGGATAGGGATGTTCGCATGTTCCTCAGGGGACTAGACTGGTAGGCTGCCAGGGCACTGGGCCTATGAAGGTGGGCTATGCAGCATCCTTCTACTAGCCGCGCAGCATCTGAGAAGTGCAGTAGGCTTAGCCATGTAGAGCGGCCACGTGCAGAGGCTCATGGGAGGCGCGCACCCCCCTGAAAATAGACTATTGATGTGGTTTAAAAAAGAGCTGAGGCACAGAGCTGCTGCTGGCTTCCATTTATAGTAACCGAACAAATCGCGTTGGTCAGTCTATCAGACATGCTCCCAGTCAGTGGCGCGTCTAGGACGGACAGAGGGACAGCTTTTCTCACAAAATTGGTTCGTTCTAACAATGAAAACATGACTGGTTTATTCCAGTGTCAGTTTCTAATGACAGTATGGCAGATACAGTCCATTATTAGGAGATTGTGAGCTGAACTGCGGGCCTAATACAGCAGCAGACCTAGATACTACTGGGAAAGAACCTAAACATAGAGTTTTCCATTGGACAGTTCAAGAAATGAATGCTTATATTTCTGACCAACATTTAACAATGTAATAAGATTATTACCACAATATATCCAGTACTTAAATTCAGTGAACATGATTAATTGAAATAAAACTGAACATTTTATTTTTATTCCACAGAAAACCTTAGGCCTTCTGTGAGCCCTAAGGGTTCCTCACTTAAATATGTAAGTATTTACATTCAATAATAAGATGCCCTAGGTGTATTATATACACATAACAACCTATATGTTATAAGAATGTACTCAAGTTTGACCCAAAAGAAGAGCTTTTGCATACTCAGATTTAGATAAATGATGTATGTAGCCTTTATAAATATAACTATACCAAGTCAGGGCTGTTCATTGGTCCTGATAGTGTAGGCTGCCCTTTTTCTCAGCCTCTCAGGACATTGTTGTCCCGATAATATACGAAAACAAACACATATGTATCCACATATGCACACGCTCATCATAAACACTCATCATAAACACCCACATAAACAAACTATCACCTTGTAAGGCATGTAAACAGTAAACTGGCATTAGGACAAGGATACCATTCCATGCATATGCAATCTCCAAACAAAAGCACATCTCCAACAAGCAAGACCACACACACTCGATAGAGGAACTTCATGTTTTAACACCTGAAAAGTAACATCTAGGTGCTTAAAATATAAAGAACTTAACTTCGTTAGCTCTGTCCATTTAAAAAAACCTTCATTCCACACAGCACTCCGTGGGAAGACTGAAGTTGTATCGAACTCTAAATGCTTTTCACATGCTAAGCTCTTAAAAACGCTGCATTCTCTGAATGTGTTTGTAACCATGAGCGTAAAATTGGAATCAAACTGCATTTTTGTTGGGCCGGCAGCGTCATCATCTTTGCCATTTGAGAATCATTTTGATCGATTGTGAGGGGGGTCTGCGTTCACCAGGGGAGAAATTAGAGGAACAATGCTTGGGCGATCATAACTATATGCAGCTTCTTGCACATCTTTTTTCTTCGCCGCAGTGTTTTCAGTTGCTTGAGTCGCACAAACCAATTCCACATGGCCAACACCCATGAACAGCGCACAGTAGTGATGCTCATTATTTTCTCACAGAATGTATTAGCATGTGCAGAAATGAACTCACGCGCCTCCCAATCTTGCACAGTTACGACTGAAAACAAGAAAAAATATTTGTGCACGTGTTGCGCCACAATACTTGAAAATGAGTGACTTGATATCATCAGTAACTAAGACCAAACCTTAATCTCAGTAACATATCAATAAAGAATAGGTACACATTTGTGATAACTTATATCATTAGACTGTAATATAGTTGATACTAGGAGAAAGGGGAATTCCACCAATTTTTCTAAATTTGTCATGTCATTCGCAGTGGTTTGATGTGAAGCACACCATTGCATAGAAACTGATATTGAATTGTTCACAGTGGTGGTGTTGGGAACCAGATGTCATGCCGCTAAAAGCTCCCTAACAGAAAGCTGTTTCAAGCACATTGCCTTTTGTTTTGTAAGCTCCACTCATAGCAGAGAGGTTCAGTCATTTGCAAATTCAAGATTCAAGAGTTTTATTGTCATATGTACAGCAGAACAGACAGTTACACTGTACAATGAAATTCTTACTTTGCTGTTCCTCCATTCACCAATAGATAAAGATAACAAATAAAAAAAAAAAATATATATACATTTTATATACACAATATACAAAGTATAATAATATAAGTTGAAGTAAATAATAGTATTTTTATAGTTAAAGATTAAAAAAAAAGTTATGTGTGCTTTTACACAAATGTGAATGATGTAAATGCTTGAACCCCCCCCCCCCCCGTCAAATTTCATTTTCTGTTCATTTTCTAAGTGAAATTAAGCTCATAGTCTTCTATAAAGAATAAACTTAAGCACAGCCAGTTGTAGTGCAGAATTTCAATGTATTTTTTGTTTTACATATCACATTTTTCCCAAAATGGTAACAAAGAAACAGAATTTGTGCACTAAGATGTGCAAAAGTGAAAAACATATTTTTCTCTTTGGATTTAAAATAAATTGGCTAAAATTGTATTTGAAACATTGTGATCCCTGGTTCCCATCACTGTGAATTAATTTTTCATTACAATGAACTGTTTCACATCAAATCACTTTAAATGACTGTTCACATTTTGACAGTAATTTGCCTGTAAATTAAATTCAGTGTTATTCCCCTTTAATATACTTCAAAGGAAAGTTTGAAGTGCTGTATCTTATAGCTGTCAGTATTTGTTGAAATGTGTTAGATGAATGTGTAGTCATGCATAAAGACACTGTACACTCCGTTCTACTGACAGCACTCAACACACACTCCTCAGCTTCACTGCACTACTTTTCACTGCAGAGGGAATATCTCTAAAACTGTGTGATCCTAACCGACAGGAATTAATGTCATGCATGATTTAGAGCAATTATTAATCATTGTATTTGTGTTGTGCTAAGACACCCAGAATGTGTCATGTGTAATGCAAGAGAAATTTGCCCGTAGCTGCTGATCTGCTGCCAGAACGTTCGTCTTGAAGCAGTTTCACTATTCAGTGAGACAGAAACAAGCCAAATCACACTGCCTGTCAAAATGTCTTGTGAAATGTTCCTAGCAATGTTGGATTTTTACTTTTACTTTTTAATTAAGTAGGAAATACGACCTGCATTAAGTTCATGTAGGTTAAAGGCATCTGTGTTAAATAAATTGTATTATCTCTTATAAGGAAATATAAAAAATGTAAAAAATAAAAAAATCTGTTTATATACAGAATTATGTATCATCTCTGAGTTACATCTACAAGGTGGACCAGTAAGGTAGAAGTGTCAAGTAGAGTGGACAATGTGTAGACACTATGTTTAAAAACTCCAGCAGCACTGATGTGTCTGATCCACTCATACCAGTGCAACACACACAAACACACCACCACCGCCTCTGTAACAGCAGTGCTGAGAATGATCCACAATCCAAATAATACCAAACCAATGATTGGTTAACTCTAATTTGTGACATACAAAGCTAAGCTGCCACATAGATCACGACAAATCACTTTTTCTGAATATACTGAGAAAGCATTGGTAGAAAAACACCATAGACTGCTCTAAGTTGGTTTATGCTGGTGTAGTGCTGGTTTAGCTGGTTTTGCATGGTCATCATGGCCTAATCTACCATATGAGTGACTTGTGTGAAGCCCAGGGGCCAATATCTCTGTGTAAATCAGTGGACAGTGATGTCTGTGTAGGTAAAACATAAACAGGATCATTTTGGCATCTTCTAGTTATCATCTCACCATTGACTGACTGACTGACTGACTGACTGACAAGGTCTAAGTTCTGTTACAGTTATGTTGCAAAGTACTGATAGAATGACGTTCCTGCTCAATGAGCGCTGGGATGGGCTCCAACACCCAGCAAGAGAAGTGGTTTAGATGGTTATGATGAATGATTGAATTATGATGAATGATTGAACTCCGTATTTCCAGTATTTAACTCTCCTGTTTTTTCAGCAGTGTATTGTTGTCTTCCTGCCATCAGCCTCATCTAATGTTCTGGACCAAAATTTGCCTTATGTCACAACAGTTTTGTGTAGCATCACTCTGATCACCAGCTACATAGAGGTTGTACTTTATCTGGAAGTTGAAGTAGCTGGTCGAGCCGTACTGTGGGCTGGAAAGCACTGTTAGTTTTTTAAAAGGACAATAGCTCTATCTAAAGACATGTCTATGGAATATATACTGTTATTACAACCCAACAAACAAAACAAACTCATTTGTTGAAAACGTTTAGGAAAGCTAAATGGGGACTATATATATGAGACTAGAAGAAGTGAAACCAAGCTGAACCTTGAGGTTCCTTCTTGGATTCTTAGAGAAATGAAGAGGTTTTTAAGAGCTCGATTTGTGTCCTGTCCAAAGAACTGACCGTTTTGTTTTACTTTGGTTTTCGGTTTTTACAGCTGTTCTACAAATTACGACACAAGTGACAGTTCTGTACTGAACGAAACTCTCCACACTTTGTCTGAAGGTTCACAGCAAGACATTAGGAAAGAGGCCTTTGGCTTCTTGCATATTTAGAGCTGACAGTTGTAGTTAGTGTTGACTGAGTCACTGTCTACTTAAGGGTAAACACACTATTTATCTTGTAGTCAGTGCGCCTGATTTGATTGTTTTATTTGATCCGAGTGTTTTGAATTGTGACAGCTGCGACGGGATTTGCAGGAAATGGTTCTCATAAGAACATCAACATTTTTGTTTCTTTGGTTTTTGCGACGTGTTTTGATAAATGCTGGCACTTGCGTTGCAACTCTGAATTCATTTCTGAGAAATTTGACGCTTGAGCCAAAAGATTAAGCTCTCGCTCGGTGCATAATGGAACAATGCTGATTAAGATCACCTCCAGTGAGGTCCATGTCTTCACTGCTAATGGTGTGTTTGTACGGCCCTTGTAAACTTGTGAATTTCTGAGTTTACCTCAAGGAAGCTGCACTGAAACGACTGACAAAATTGTAAATACAAGTGGTAAACGCTGGGAAGAGGCATGAGTTTACGTGTTGTGACACATGACCAGCCAGTACTGTGTTTGATGCCAGTTGAAATAGAGGGCATTACATTACATTGAAGCCCAAACCCGACGCGTACCCACATCTTTGAAACCCGAACCTGCCTGCACTAGCAGTGATGGATTTCTCCAGACGGGGTTTAGGTTCACAGGGCTCTGCTTTGTTTCTAAGTGTTTGAGTTGACTGATAATAAATGAGCTACTCTGCTGCCGACACTAACTTAGAAGGAGGTGGCCTTAGAATGAGTCCAGTCAAACCCTACAAAACGAGCCAGTCCTTACTACTCAGCCATCTCCAACTTCTTTATTTCATGCGTAACCGTTTGTGTACACAGACTAGACTATAGTGGAGAGAAAAAGAGTGAGTGCAAGAGGGAAAATGCATGAGAATGTGTGAAATTATGTTGGCAGTTTCTTTCAAGCAAAAATAACCATCAGGTGTGAAAAATCAGTTCAAACCCGAACCTGAAACCTGAAATTTTGTGAGCCTTGTTGGTCTCCATAATCAGATTACCAACATTAATGCACCAACATTAAACATGCTAATGCCACTTAACAATGTATATATGATAATGTGCATAGATAATCATATGATTAACCATACATATAGTGAATATATAGGCCCAATCAGTAAGCAACCAACAATACATTTTTTTGTTGCACTGAGCCATTTCACTGGTCCATTACTAAATGCATCAGAGTTGAAATTTGAGCTAATTGTGAATAGAACTCATAAACATTAGCCCATATATGACTAGCAAACATGGCTTTAAACAACTGTACACACATAAAATCATAATATTTTTATAAAAACACAATAAAAGTTTGGTTAACTGTAGATAACGTGTTATGATAGTGTAATTCATGCATATTTTTAGACTCATTTAATTCAAAACAGTGGGCTCTAACTGTTTACCATGTGGCTATAAATTCAAAGCATATTGCAAACTAACTAGTGAGAGACGTAACGTAATAATGTTTCAGATAAAACCAAACGTTTTTACTCTCAGGCTGCCAAGAATATTACACAATTGTTTATGCAGAGATTTAAACCCCAGATGCCAGTACGCAGGTCATGGTGTTACTCACTATGTTATCTAATAGTCGTAGTAGGGAGTTATATAACTCTAAGGCTACGTTAACACGGTGGCCCATATCTGATTTTCTGCCAGTCTGAACAGATCAGCTCTTAAACTGACCAACAATGCTTCATGTGGCACATCTATCTAGAGATAACCAGTCATGACTGCTGACAGATACAGAGGTTTCATTTGTCACAGCGATCATAAAAGCTCCAATCACCGGTTTCAGGCGGTCAAGCATGCTTAAAAAAGACATCGTTTCAGTCGTGGCCAGTTCTTTCATTAACGTTTTCTGTGCTTTTTTCTTCGGCGCAGCAGCCTCGTTCTCCTGTGTTTAACCGTTTCTTTGGATTTGCAATTTGTTAGCATTTGCGATAGATGTCTTCTCATTGCGTTATACAAGAAAACTAGCCCAAATGTTTATGAGGTCTCACGAAATTATAGGCAGCATGACAGTTAAATTGATGTAAAAGTCACATGTATTCCAAACAGGCTGTTAGGACTGAGCTGCACTCCCGCATATCAGATATGTATTAAATTTCAGTACCGAATAGTAAAGTGTCCCAAATCTGAACCAAGAAAAAGTCAGATTCAGTGTTTTTTAACACATCTGTGTCACATGTGTTGAAAAAGGTGTGGGCCTCTATTACCTGCTGTGTAAATGTAGCTAAGGCACTTCAGAATCTTTCTGAATCCCTGTTTTATACAATAATAAAAACTTGGTGTATCATTCCATTAATGGCGCCTATTATCAAAATTATATCTAGATATGGGTGAGAATAACCACATTATGGAATGTGACACATTCTTAAAGAGATTATCAAAGTTTTAGTCTTGGGATTTTTAGTGCTTTTGTGATTTGATTCCTTCACCCTTTTTATTACAGTGCACTTACAGTTTCACTTGTTTTTACAATGATCTATATGAGTTTCAGTATTTAAAATGTTCTTTCATCAGCCCAGAATGCAATCATGCCCTTAGTTTGGTGCTGACTTCAGCCCTGCATGTCCTCCAGCTTTCTTTTTATTGTTCAGAGGTGTCAAGTAACAAAGTACAAATACTTTAGTACCTTACTTAAGTAGAAATTTTGGTTATTTATACTTTACTGGAGTAATTATTTTTCACATAACTTTTTACTTCTACTCCTTACATTTACACACCATTATCAGTACTTTCTACTCCTTACATTTACACACCATTATCAGTACTTTCTACTCCTTACATTTACACTCCATTATCAGTACTTTCTACTCCTTACATTTACACACCATTATCAGTACTTTCTACTCCTTACATTTACACTCCATTATCTGTACTTTCTACTCCTTACATTTACACTCCATTATCAATACTTTCTACTCCTTACATTTACACTCCATTATCAGTACTTTCTACTCTTTACATTTACACTCCATTATCAGTACTTTCTACTCCTTACATTTACACTCCATTATCAATACTTTCTACTCCTTACATTTACACACCATTATCAGTACTTTCTACCCCTTACATTTACACTCCATTATCAATACTTTCTACTCCTTACATTTACACTCCATTATCAGTACTTTCTACTCCTTACATTTTTAAAATAGCCTCGTTACTCCTATTTCATTTCAGCTTGTTTTTATTCATGTACATTTATATAAGATTATTAATAAT
The DNA here is from genome assembly GCA_021613375.1 of Megaleporinus macrocephalus. Lineage (NCBI taxonomy): Eukaryota > Metazoa > Chordata > Actinopteri > Characiformes > Anostomidae > Megaleporinus > Megaleporinus macrocephalus. Next base: position 35,788,690 of record CM038713.1, read on the forward strand.
GTGTTTGAAGTTTAAAGTTTTGCAATGGGCGTATATGCGGCTGAAACAGGAAGCCTAGCGCATCCCAAATTTATCAACATTAACATTTTAATATAACATTATAGTCATTATGGCTTTTAGAAGAATTATTTTTTGATGAGGTGGGCTAGTGCACTATAGACCCCTGTGGTGCGGCCTAAGCTTTTGTCCTAATGACATTTTTCCCCTTACATTACTTTTACTTTTATACTTTAGATAGTTTTAAAAGCAGTACTGTTACACTTTTACTGGAGTAAAAAGCTTGAGTTAATACTTCAACTTCTACAGAAGTATTTTTAAACTCTAGTATCTAAACTTCTACCTGAGTAATGAATGTGAATACTTTTGACTCCTTGTTATGTGGTCAAGTGAAATATGAAGGTTCACCATATCGTATTGCTGTCCAATGAAAAACATGTATCTTACGTATTCCACATCATTTGAACTCAGCAATGGCCTTTTACATTGCGGCAAAATTTTATGACTAACGGACCAATAGAAATGCTCCAAAATAGCTTGGATAAAATTCTGGCTCTATTAATTTTGTTTTTTATTGGACAGCGATGATATGAAGGTTCACTGATAACTCATATTAATGCAAATGTGTAAACAGATCCTGGCAGAACCAATAAGCTGTGATCTCAGAGTAAGACAGTGTCTTATGTCACTTAAACAAATTTTAAAGAATGACAGAGGCTAAACTAAAATTCACCATGACCAAGATTGCACTTATACAGACCCTGCTCCCCCACCCCTGGGGGTTTATCTGTGGTGAACTGGGACTGATACTACCACAGGATAGTACACAGAACTGTCATACTATATATACACGTTACTATAGTACTGTATATGTATTATAGATACCTATGAGACAATAATTAAATATACATATAGTATTTATACATTATATATTACTGTATAGTACAAAAAACATTGTAGAGTATTGAACAAGTATTAAACAGCACTACAGGAGTGTGGTGTCTGAAAGTGCTAATATAGATCTATAATAAAAAGGGAAATTTACCAGCTGGTCATTTCCCTTAACCAGAAGTTAAAAACATAATGGTTTTTGAGGACTATCTGAACATCATCATCATTTTTTCTTACTGTTGTCTACATTCCAGTTCATCAGGCTCACCTTGTGCTGCTATTGGCTGCCGTGGTGGGGTGTGTCCAGGTGCAGGATCGTGCAGTCATATTATCCAATGAGCGGAGCACCATAGAAAGGACGTACGAGCTGACCAAATACCTGGACCACCAGCTGAAAGAAATCAAAGACACTTACGTGAGTCTTGAGTAATTGCACTTGCGGTTTTGCTTGTTTATGTTTATGTGTGTGTTTTTCCCTCTCGTCACTCGTCTCGCTGACCCCCCCAACAACCACCACCACACACATAAAAAAGTTTGTATTCCTTTGTGGGGTATTTCCACTGATGTTTGTATGATTGTAGCTGAATTCCACAGTACCTAACCACACCCTGAACTTAACCTCCAGAACCACGGTGAAAATCGTTTACTTTTTTTTTTGGTTTTTATTTGTTTTCCATGGACACCGCACACGTCCCCACTACGTCAAAATGTTCATGTTTTCCATCGTCTCAGAGAGATTAAGTCCCCACTAAGAGTTTTATACACACACAGGCTATTTTCCTCTCTACTCTCCTGTCTTTTTCGCTGCTTTTGTCTCTAAATCCTGTTCCATTTTTGCAACTCTGTCCAAATAACCCGTCTGTGTTTATTTTGGATGAAAAACAGTGGGAAACAGAAACTCTGTTTTTTTCGGTGAGACTACGCACCACTGTTTGGACTACGCGTCATTCATCATAGTAATATTTTTAGCATTTTATTTACAATAATAAGTTTCAGTGTAGATTTAGATCTTTTATACAAGACATCAAACGTTACTTTAGATGCTTCATTCACTGGTTGAGTTTAGGAACAACTTCTAGTGTAATTATCTCTTCAAAGCAGGTTCTTTGATCGGATGCATCTGCTTGAGACTTATAAAGTATGAGGCTTAGTAGACATCATGTTATAGCTTCTTTTTTTTATTTTATCTCTGCTCCATCATTTCAGAATCATGTAGAGCTCTGTTTATCATTTATAAAACTTCATTTATTACAGCTTCAGACTGATAATTTGTGCAGGATTAGTACAGTCATAAGCAAAAGTTTGAACACCCTCTATGTTTAATATATAAACAACATTAACAATAAAAGGTGCTATTAATGAGCACATGCCATAGTCAATGTTTATTTTTCCAATATGTTCAGAAATGATGCACAGAAATGTGTTCTTGAAAGAGGATATGTTAAAGAGGACCTATTGTGATAATTTTTTAATGTATATAATATCATTTATGGTGTCCCTCTGTCTGAAACGCCCTGTTAGAGCTCCTGTGTCTTTAAGCCCCGCCTCTTGATGAGCCCTGTGCGCTCTGACTGGTCATCTCGCCCACTTTTGTTCCTATTATTGCTTGCAACAAGTTCTACAAGGGATGGGAGTGTTATGGCCAACGTTTTTACCTCTGGCACGAACTTTGGGCTTTATAACTTTGCAGACTGTTTACAAAAAGCTACATAACTCACTAAAGGAAAGAGTTTGAACTTTAATTTAGACTATCAACCAAGCATGTCATTTGAACAGGGGTGCCCAAGCATAGCCAAATCATTTTGTATGTCTATATACAAGTTTGTGGGTTCCTTGTAGAGGGGAGCTTTGACTCTTTTCCACTTTTAAAATCAACAAAACATGGAATCTGAAACTTTTGCATACATGAATAAATGGAAAATTCCAAAAGCTTGAAGTAAAACATGATCTGTCTGTCTCTCTTTTTCTCAGCTCTCATATCTTGGCCCTCCATTCAGTGACCCCGGCTTCTCTCCACCACGCCCCAACATCTCCTCCCTGGCCGTTCCCAGCGCGGCCACACGAGTGGATCTGTGGCGGGGGCTGGAGAACGGTGCCCGTCTGGCACAGAACCAGCGAGCCTACAGTGTCCTGTTGAGTGCTGTAAGGGAGCTGGCCCGCTCCACGCTGTGCCCCTACCTCCAGAGCTCCCTGCTGCATTTCTGCTCTGGCCTCAGCGGCCTGCTGGGCTCTATATCGGGCCTGATGAACGCCCTGGGATACACCCCACCCCTGCACGCCAACGCACCGGCCAATCAGAGATACGGCCCTCTGCTGACCTCTCGGCAGAGCGCTGGCGTTAACAGCCCCATCCCTCTGAGGAGCAACCCGGCCCGCAACCAGGGCGGCATGACCGCATCAGGGGTCAGAGATGGGACGCCTGGAGTGGACACTGAGAAAAGGAGAGATCGAGAAAGGGAAAGAGGTAGAAGAGGAAGAAGGAGAGAAGGAGAGAGCTGGACAGAAAGAGAGGAAGAGGAGAGGGATGAAGGTTTGGAAAGGTGGAAGAGGAATAGGAAGTTGCTGATGGTCGAAGAAGACAGAGATGGTCAAGGAACTGGCCAGAGCTATGACCAGAACAGCAGCAGCAACAAGAACAACAACACCCACATCAGCTATTTCAGCAAACACAGTGAGGACAAATACAGTAACATCAATGGCAATAGCAGCCACTTTCCCATGGACGCTCTGCTGCAGCGAGAGAGAGCGCAAAGGATAAGCGGAGAAGAAGAAGAAGAACAGAGCGTCCCTGTACTCTTCTCCTCTGCATCCCTCCGTCCCATGCGCTCAGGACGCGCCCTCCCTCCTCCCTCGACCTTCTCCCCCCTGACCCTGCTCTACCCGGACGCTGAGGTTCCCAGCTCGCTGACTGCGGGACATCCTGCACTCAACGACTTCACACGGAAGGTGGAGGGCTTCTGGGTGCTGCGGGAGCTGCAGAGCTGGCTGTGGAGGTCCGCCAAAGACTTCACCAGACTGAAGAAACGACTACGTGTATGAGTGTGCGTATGCTTTTAAAAAGTTTGGAATCGTTCCTTAAATGCTTGGAGTCTCTGTTTTCAATCATTTAAGGGAGCTAGGGAATCACCAAACTGTGCCTCCATTTCAGCCCTCCAGGACCAAAGTCAAACACACCTGTACTGTACTGACTCTTTGCGTCTCAACTTTTATTTATTATTTAAAAAATGCCGACTGCAGACTTCATAACAAATGGACCAATAAAAATGGGCAAAGATTTTACACGTGCAAACTTCGAGGGTGCTACTGAAGTGGACTACTGAGTGGTCCAAAATGACTTGGAACAAATCTATTTGTATTAACTTTAATAGATTTAAAGTCATATGCAAAAGTTTGAGCACACCTAGTGAAATTACATGTTTTGTTGATTGGCAACAAGCTGCAGAAAACATATATCAGCACACTGTTTATCTGCTGAATTTAACATACTGGAAAGAAATAAAGCATAAAATGTGGCATAAAAGGGCATCTGCTGTGCTCCAAAATATAAATAATCTTCCAATGACACATTACATTTAGTAAATAAATAGAAACTGTGTAATAAAAATAGTGCTATCTAATACCACATTGTTTAAACTTTGTAAATTACTATATAAATCAAATTATTATATGTAATATTTATAAAATGCCAGTCATTGAAAGGTTTTTTAGGAAACCACATGGTATCAAGGGCACAAAGAACCCTTTTTAGGCACTAAGAATGCAGTTAATGATAAGTTTCTTTTATTTTACTTTAAGAAGATTGATAATTGAGACCAGGTAGTCATATGTACCAGTAAAGCACTTTATATTCTAATATAAAATCTTATATTAGAATATAGATTATTATCAGCCACATCTATCAGTTCATTTTTTGCCCCCTAAAATTGATAGTGGCCACAAGATGTTCACGTCGGTCAGGTACTAGTTTCTATATAATAGACTTCAGTAAAGAAATGTAGAACTTAATATATATATCTTATTTTCATCCAATTTATTAAACCCAGCGAATAAATAGAAACTACAGTTTGCAGACAAATGCCATATTTAAATTCCCTTATTTAAAACAAAAAAAACCTTTAAAAATTAACATGGCATGTCTTTTCTGGGTGTGTTGCAAGCCTTTGCATACGACTGTGTATATGAAATAACAGAAAGTGGTTAACATGAGAAGCGATTCCAAACTTTTGAACAGAGGTGTGTCTGTGTGTGTGAATGCGGATGAAAGGTTCTCATGTGGAGATGAATTTCGCTCCAGGATGGGACTGAAAAGAACACAGTTCGCTCTCGCACTTTGCACTCTCATGGAAAAACCAGACTGGCCTGAAAAAGGGGGAGACAGATGAACTGGCCCGAAACAGAGCAGACAGGCTGCTCATTGAGTGTGAGAAGCGACTCAGCAGTTTAGGGAAAGTGAATCATGAATCACGTTTGGACTGAAACAGCGGAGAAAGGGTGAATGGGGGGAAATAAAGAATAAAAGGGAGAGTTGAGGAATGGAAAAAAAGGGCAGAGAAAGCTCCTGCTGTCTCATTAACTGACTCAGCAACTCGTCACTAGCGGTCACCGCAGTCTTTCCACTCCCACACACACCAGCAGACTTACCATAATGCTGTTCGTCATGCGTGTGTGAGTGTGCGTGTGTCTGTGTGGAACGGGTGCGTTAGCAAATCACCCGGTTTATTCGCTTTCCTCAATAACGAGTGGAACACTTGTGTCCCGTACAAGAACTTTCACTATACAACGTTTGCAAATGTGTGTTTGTATATTTGTTTTTATGCACTTTCAGGAACAAAAATGAACCAAATCTGTAGCAAAACCAGTGAATTACAGGACCTGTGTTGACAGTGTAAGGTGCTTTTTACAAACATTCCATGTTTTTAAAAGTTTTTAAAGGGTCCATATCCGTTTTTTTCCAGTCAGTCTTCCATTTATGATGTTTGGGTGGAGCTCATGTATAAAGAAATTGACATATTTTATTTTTAAATGAGTTTTCCAACCTCTTTATACACAACCACTGACTGTTTTTGATTACTGTGCCTTTAAGACTAATATATGTAAATACGCTTTGTTCTGATTGGCTGCCCTGTATGTCCTGTTTTCTGAAAGTTGTCTGGGCTGAAACACTCTTTCTGATGTCATAGGTGAAGCTGCACTGGCATTGGCTGGGTAGGTGTATATGCATTGTGACATCACAAAAACAGTTTGTATGGCCGAGTGTGGATTGTAAGGATTGTAAGTACATTCTGAATGGTACATTCTGAAATATGTGTTTAAATACTATGTACTCTTTTGTAAACAAACATAAAAATGATATGGGCCCTTTAAAGGCATTTCTTTTCTTTACTGAGGTAAGGGTTAGGGTTTATGTAGGGTTTTATAGGTTTATATATATATATATATATATATATATATATATATATATATATATATATATATATATATATATATATATATATATATATATATATATGAAACATATGGGACAAAGGTCTGACCCCACATCCTGATATTGTATAAAGACAACCATGGCTGTCTGTACATGTTGTTGCCGCTGATAAACAGCATAAGAAGCACATCTACAAGTGAACCAGGAACTTTTCTCATGTGCAAGAGTCACATTTCTGTGTGTTTGTATATTTCGAGGTTTGTTTTTTTAAGTATTTATTAAATATTTTATTTATTTCTCCTTTTTTTGGTACAGTGTCACATGAATAAATCCTTCTGTAAAGCCTGTTTTGTGCGGCTGTGCTGTTTGTGTGAGAGAGGTCTCGGCGCTGGAGGGAAGAGCGGGGGGACTCGGAGGATAGAGAGAGTTTTATTAGTCTGTCTAAATGAAATTTATGGCCACTCTTTCATCTAACACCACATCCTCTCATCCCTCGCTCTCTTCCCCTCAATCTCTCTCACGCCTCTCCTTTTCCCCTTACGCTCACCTACTGCCTCTCTCACGCACACACACACACACACACATGCATGCGAACAATGACCGTTTAACACTCCAATAAAAGAATAAACAAAAAACATTAAAGCACATTAAACCTCCATAAAGCTTTTATCACTCAGACAGTAACTTTACAGAGAGAGGAAGAAAAGTTCATAACTTTAAAATACATTAATACACAGCACTGTGCAGAAGTCAGAGACCATCTGTCTTTTTTTTTATTTCCAAACTTTTTTTTTACATTTAAATAATTCAGGGAAAAAATACATATTTCGCACAATATTACACATAACACAGATTTCTTTAAGCTTTATTATTTTTCTTCACCCCCAAAGTTCAGTTCTAGAATCTTTTTTATCATCACAACTTTATTGCAACTGTTGTTTTATTGAGTTTTTGAGATAACAAACATAACAAATACTATTTCAATAATAATGTTATATTGTTATTATTTTTAAAACAATAATAATAATGTTAATTGGGAAAACAAGAAAGGATTTACAAACAGCAGTAGGATAAATACACAGATTTTTTAGTAATTAGCATTAATTATTGTAAATGACCTCCTCAATACACTTCTACCCACCTAACCTATCCCATTCTACTCGCCCTCACCCACCAGTCACTTACTGTCGCTTACTGAGTTATTTTTTTTTAAGTGACAATAATTCTCTCTCTCTCTCTCTCTCTCTCTCTCTGTGTATATATATATATATATATATATATATATATATATATATATATATATATATATATATATATATATATATATGATTTATTATCATTATTTGTGGGATGTTAGATATAAAATACTTTAGATGTGTGAGTTTCCAAAAACTATTACTGAAATAAAAACAATGAAAATCTGAACTGTAATAAAGTGAAATGTAATATAAATTAGACCGTTTTTATAAACCATATGAACTAAAACAAAACTGGCCACTGTACCAACAACTCGTTCTAAAACTTATTAATACCATTTTTTCTTTAAAGAAGCACAAACACATGTTTATTATCACTTTTAAAATATGAAGCGTTCTAAGATAGTTAAGAAAACCTCAATGTTATACAGTTTTATACAGCTCAGTCAATATAGAATCATCTACAGTTCTGTACATCAGGCTGTAATACAGAAGGTTCTCTATTGGGTCATGGATTCACATGGTTTTTGTTAGTTTTGTTAGTTACAGGCTTATTTTTATTTGCTTTCTTAAGATCTCAGATAATTTATATCATCTGTTGTTTTCTTAAGTTCTCCAGATATGTATGCCATTCTCACAACACAACGAATGTTATTTCAATAAAACAATGTTGGTATGTTGTGACAATGATATGAGAAACTTCTATGCCTAGATAAATGAAAAGAACTCTCTCGCACGGAAAAAAATGAGTAAAATATGCGTGAGAATCCATCGCCCTGCAGGGCCTTCATACTAGACATATCTAACATTTCTTTACAGCTTTAAAACTTTATACCAACAAGTGAAGCTACAGAGTAGCAGCATCTTAATAGAATCATTATAAACACATGTCTGCATAAAAACTGGTCTTGTATTGAATAGTATTCATTACAGTCTTCAGAATGGTAGTGTAGTGTTAATGATTAGTTACTTTTCATGTTTTCAGTGTAGGAATAAATGTAAATATGTCTTTAATGAATGTTTTTAGAAAATAAAAACCAAAAGAAAATTATTAATATTCTTTTTGGAGGGAACATATTACCAAACTCTGCTTTTCTAAAATGTTACTGTAGTATTACAGATATATTTGTATATACAATGTGATTGATCCATATGGAAATATATGAAAATAAAAATGAGTACATTAATATATTAATATAAATATCTAATATATGGACATTAAGCTTGCTTGTCGGAAAATAATTGCACACACGCACACACACACACACACACACACACACTGCAATAAAACAGCATGCATGCAATTTATGTTGCTGTCTTAAAGGCCAAGAAATAAAAACAGCCAGTTTTATTGAGAGAGATAAAGAGAGGTGTGAAAAAGTGATACAAAAATCATCTGTGACTGTTTTCCATGCATAAAACCACACAAACAACATTAACAAATAAATAAAATACAAGAAAATGAAGGATATCGGCCCTTTAAACTCACAGAAATAAACTGAACTTCCTAATCGAAGTAAAACTGTCCAAACATTACAAACTAATGAAAATGTCAGAGCTATGAGAACCCTGACAGACACGCACGTAGAGGAGAGATTTGTGTTTAACTGGAGAACTTCACCCCTCCTGCCCCTGAACAGTGGGTGTTTGGGTTAAGTGTAAAGAATCAGTGGGAATTTGTCTCGTCCCTTCCAGCTACACACCTGCATGCTAGCAGTCCTACTGCAACCACACCCAGCACACGCACTCACACACACGCACACTCACAAACACACACCGGGCCGTCGCTGACGTATGTGAAATTGTTGCTAAAGATGACAAAGGTTAGGGTTGACAAGGTTCACGGACACACACACTTGAACATGACAGCTTTAATTATTTTTTATTTCACAGCAGCGTTTCGGAGGTCTCTCAGCTGAGCGATGAAGTTTTTACTGCATAATGTTGATTAAATATATTCCTATAGAAGTTTAGAACATAGAACATTATTCTTCAAACATCACAAACTGACTTCTCCTTTAATCAATTTCCAGAAAAAATAAATGAACCTCTTTGTAAATAAGCTAGTTATTTGGAGCTTGTTAGTATCTAACATTACCTCTACTAGCTACTCACTTTCAATCTCAACATAAACACAAAGTAAATTAAAGTTGTTATTTAGTGTGAAACTTCCAGTTTAAGATGATTTGCTTCAACCAGTAAACAGTGATACACTCACACAGCATGGCTGCTACTTACAGGTAACTGTTGGGGTTGTGATGCTAATAAAGGTGGAGCTGCTCCTCACTTCAGTCTATTCAGTCTCTTCAGTCTATTCAGTCTATTCAGTGTTAAACTCTGAGTAAAGCTGCTTGATATTGTTAAAGGTTTGAGAATCTGTCCAGAGTGAGATGTGCAGAGCAAACTAACCAGTTTGAATTAAACTTGCCTAGGATCTTGTTAAAGACGTGGCTGAAGTTCATTTCTTATTCACCAGCTTGTTTTGCTGGTTCAAATTGTCAGTTCCACCTTAATTGTTGCTGCAGTTACATACTGGCACCTCTATAAGCTGTAGTATTTAAGGTGGAACAGAACCTTTGATGAAAAATATAATGAATAGGAAGCCAACTTTAGCCTCATTCAGCATGAAAAGATGACCTTCACAGCTGGGAACGGTAGATTTCTGTCATTGCCGCTGCTTCGTTGTCAATGTACATTTTAGGGGGCGAAATAATTAATAAGGCTGTTATGTAACAGTTTAGATTTTGGAATCGACCAGTTTTATTGTCCTCTTTCATAAAAAAAGGAGGATTTGTATGTCATCACTGTTAAAAGAAATACAAGTACATGTACAGGAGAAACCAAAAACTTTCAATGTAAGTTAATATAAAGAGGTTTTATTCTAAATGAGTTTATTGTGGAGCGTTTCTATTGGTCTGTACATTATGAAACAATATGAAGGAGCCGCTCTCGTGTTTGTATGATATGGTACAATTAAAATCCACCCAAAAATACATGTTCAACTTTAAACAGCGATGACATAAAGAAGGAACAACATACACACACATTTTGAGGTTCTTGGTATGTCAGTTCTCAGTTATATGTACTGAACTTGTTGAACTATTACAGTGTAAACACAGTTTTGTATCTTATTACACCTTTAATTGTTGGTTTGTGTGGTGGCAGCTGTACAAAGCTGCAGTTTCAGTACTCAGCATGGCAGAGGAGGTGTAAATTGTCTTTAGCTCTCCTCCGTCAGCCCTCATTACTCCCTAGCAGCTTAACACAGAGTCACAATATTTCACACGCAGGGAATCGACAGGCTCTGCACTAATCTGATAACTGAGTCAGGGATGCTCAAGTTTCACTACTTTATTGGCGCATCAGTCAGTACATGACTGGGAGGAATTGCTTTCAGCCTATACAAACAGTCAACTGTCATACACACACTTTTATGACCACAATAAAAAACAATCTTTAAAATAAATCAACAGCAACAAGGCAAAAATTCTAATTGTGGAGTTTAGGAGGCTAAACTATTAATAAATAAATAAATAAATGCTGGAGTGGCTGTTGGGGTGCCGGCAGAAGGAGACCAGACATAACCACGCTGAGGAAATATTTTAGTTTTTAGCTCTTTGTGAGGACATTTAGAATGGACACACAGACACACACACACACACACTTTGATGCCAGAGCATTCACTTAAATGCGTAATGCAGAGTCCAGTAGACTACAGCCCTGAGGAGATGACCACACGTTGCCAACAAAGGCAGCTTTGTGTGAGTGTGTGCATGTGTATGTGTGTATGTGTATGTGTGTATGTGTGTGTGTGTCATCATGTGTGGGTTCAGTGAATCACTAAGACTCTCTCGGTGAATCACTGTTGGTCTGTGTGTGTATGTGGGTGGGTGTGTGTGAGTCTGTTTATCTATGAATGGGTGTGTGTGTGTGTGTGAGAGAGAGAGAGAGAGAGAGAGAGTGAGAGAGAGAGAGAGAGAGAGAGAGAGAGAGAGAGAGAGAGAGAGCGAGAGCCTGTTTATGTATTTCTGCTCTGTTTTATTTGTTCTGGTTTAAAAGCCCCCTCCCCAAGTTCTCATCTTCTCTCGCTCTCTCTCTCTCCCTTTCTCCCTCTCTGTCTCTCTCCCTCACAATCTTTTTGCCATATGCTTAACAGCATCCAACTCTCGAATCTCTCTTGCTCTTCTCCTGCCAATCAGTCTGTCACCAATTCATCAGCTGTGTATTTAGTGATTGTTTATCTCTCCCTCACCGCTCATTCTTTTTCCTCACTCACTGGAACTGCTCCTCACTGACTCACTGCCCTACTCCGTCTGCTCGTCTTTACTCTGTTTCTCTTATTAATCCTCCATCACCCGTCCTCTCCCCTTCACCTCTCCTTTTTTCTTTCTGTCTCCCCCTCACATTCTCTCTTTTTTACTTTCGTCTCTACTTCTTTCTTATTCACATCTCTCTCGCCCTCACTTTCTCCATCTCTCTGGTTTCACCGTCTCTCTCTGATTATCCCTTCACTTAATCCTTGATCACCAGTTCTCTCTCCCTCACTTTTTTCTCTCTCCTTCTTTCTTTTTTCCTCACTTTCCATCTACTCTTCTCCTTTTCTTTTGGTTCTCCTTTCTCTTTTTCCTTTTTTTAGCTCTAATTATCTCTTTTATTAATGCTTGTTCACTTTTTCACTTTACTTTTCACTCTGTCTCTATCATTTTTACTCTAATTCTTGTTTCTCTCTTGCTCTCTCTGTCTCTTTCATTCACCTTTTCTCTCTTTCTCTTTCATTACTCTTTCTTATTCTCTGTACCTCTCTTCAGTTTCTCTCTCTATCTTTTTTTTCCACTATTTTCTTTATTCCTCTTTATTTGCCCCCCACTTTTTCTCTCTCTCGCTTTTCATTCACTCTCCTTTATTCTTTCTCTCTGCCACTTTTACAAAGCATTTCTTTCTTTCTCTGTCTTTCTCTCACACTCTCGCTGTTTTCCCTCCCTTCCTTGCTCTTTTACATTTTTTCTTATATTCATTTATTCTCATATCTCCCTCTTTTTTCTCACCTTTTCTGTTCTTTATCTTTATTTTCCCTCTTTTCCTTTTTTTATTAATCCTCATTCTCTCTCTAACTCGTCCTTCTCTCTTATTTTGTTTCCCTCCTTCTTCTTTATCCTCTATTCTTTGTGACCCATCTCCCTTATTAATCCTCATTTTCCCTCATTTCGTTCCCTCTCTCTCTCTCTCTCTCCCTCTCTCTCACTCACCCTCTCGCTCACCTGCAGCACATAAAAATTCCTCTTTTCTCTCTCCAGAGGATTGTACCGTCTCCCAGGGAGTTACTGCATTCCTCCCTGCTCAACTCGCCCCATCTGTCGCTTTATTTCTTTGCATCTTTTGCCAAAATGAATGCCCTGATTTCATTGCGCACTCTCTTTCTCTTTCTCTCTCCCACCTCCCTTCTCTCTCTCTCTGTTTACGTATCTACTTATTTATCCATCTCTCCTACCTGTGGCCTAACCCTTCCTGTCACCTCTCTGCACTCACCTGCCACTCCCCCGCCCCCGCCGCTGCCGTGCAATGGAATCTCCCAGCTCCACTGCTGCAGGGCTGGGCGGATTCTTCCAAGAGCTCAGTGTGAGTAGGGGTGGGGGGGGGTGGCATTAGGGGGGCACCTTAGGCACCAGCTGACTGATTTATGACTTAGTAAGTCGATTTTCCCAGATAACAGCAGGTAACCACAGAGGTGTATGGGTGTGTGTGTGTGTGTGTTTGTGTGTGTGTGGGTGTGTGTGTGTGTGTGTGCGCGCGCGCGTGCACACATTAGTGTGGGGTGTGTGTATGAGTGTTTCGGGGTTATTTAACATGTTTTGAAAAGAGATTGCGGATGATTACTTTGGACTCAAATCACAGAGCTCAACATCACCAAACAAGCTTCTCAGCTGCGAGAGTGTGTGTCTGTTTGTTTTTGTGTATTTTCAGAACCAAAATGAAAAAAAGACTGAAAATATTTCCATGTTGATATGAAGTATATATATTCATCTGTTTATTTTAGTTTGTATCAGTAAACTGTCAAAAAAAAGTAGTTTTATAATCTAAATTAAAATGGTTTGGCATGATTTTGAGCTTGAAAACTTTCAAATTAAAACCATGTTGCATAATAAGGCAACTTCAAAAGGACTTCAAGTTCTTTCGAAATTAAATCTTCACCAAAAACCAAGGACATTTATTTTGATAAGCTCTACAGCTTAAAGAAGGACCAGGGCACTGCAGTGCCTTTGGGTCTTACTGTCAATGTCTATAGTTCTCAAACTTTGGAAAAAAGTCCAGGTGTTATTAAGCTTTAAAGACATGTATCCATATTCATTTTAGTTCATTTGTTTTATTTGTTATCCTTTGCTCAGCTGGAAATTTAGAATTATGGCCTTCATTTGCAAGCATTAGGTAGACTAGCAGTAAACAGAGTGAGCCTAGCCAACTAACAGCATGAGTAAAGTCCTTATAGTATAATCTGTTTACTCAGTGACCATCTTTACAACACCAGCAGCAATATCCAGCCATGTCTCTTATATATCTGGGGAGAAACCTGAGCTTAAATTATGGTTTTAAACACACATTTGAAATCTCTGATAAAATCTGAACAAAGCCTCATAAAGGGATTGTAGCATTTGACTCAGTAATGCACAGAAATGTGTGGGGGGGGGGGGGGGGTTCAGTGTATCCTGGCCTCTGTGCTTGCGCAGATCTCTGTAAGGGGCCCTTGCTCTCCAAGTCACTCTCCAAGCCACTGACCCTTTTCCACTCACACTCCACTAACCAGCAAGCTGGTTTGCTCTTCTTTTTTTTTACAGGGGGGGCATAATTAGATGCCATGTGAGTGTTATGACCTTTATAATTCATATGTAGACCAGTGAGAGGTCTCCTCTCTTATAAAGTCTCCAGTATGAGCTGCAAGCTGACCATTAGCACTGAGTCATCCCACTTCTGACACCACTGTGGCTAAGCGTACACAGAGCGTTTGTTCTGAAGCTATAATAAACCCGTCATGACAGATGACATAATGTTTGATGCTAGGACAGCTCATGTCACAAGATTTCTGAGAATACTCTAGTTAGCCGTCATGCATCAAACATTATGACATCATGACAACTTCTTAAGGTGACCAGATTTCTGAAATAAATAAAAAAGGGTCTCAAAGCGACGGGGATGAGGCAAGTATGTGTTTAAAACAAAAGTTTGTTTAAGCCCATAATTCATGTGAATTAAATATTCTTCATAAAATATTTTGACAGTAGAAGAGCTCAGTAGGTCCAGAAAAAAGACCCATGGCTATAGCCCAATAGCCAGACCCTAAACACACCCCTGGGTTAGCTCCGGTTCTGGAGAGACAGAGACGGCTGTTATCAGCATATGCCATATGACACAGTTTTTAAAAAATTATGCAATATTTGTAGACAGGATGTGTACAATGTAGGTGTAGGCTGTGTACATATACAAATCTGACCCATCACCTGGTAATATGATTCACGTCCCATAACCCACCCCTGCTTTTAGTCCCTGGGCAACTTCATGTTTTAAAAACACATTTGCGGTGATGTTGTAGACTCACTTGACACTTGCTAGCCTCTAGTGGAGTTAAACACAGCAGAATTCTCTAAAACTAGGCCAGCAAGTGATAGAAGTGGTTAGTAGTTGCCCCCTCTATTGGCCAAAACAAGCACAACGCAAGACGTCCGCCCGTCTGCTCAGCTTTTAACTCACAGTTCAAAACAGGGAGATTTCCAGGGACAGCTCCAGCTGGGCACATGCCATGAAAGATGCGGACTGCCTCTGGAAAAAGGGGACATCTGGTCACCCTGCAGTTACTGGCAATAGTAACATGACATTGTAATAATAACAAACATTATCTGTCATCATCTGTCATAAAAAATAATAACAGCATCCATGACATATTTATTGTGTGACTATATCTATATTATGTGCCAGGGTTCAAGCACGGCTGGGCAATATGACACTATATATCATTATTGTGATAAATTATGTCACAACACAATACAATAAAATTTGCTGAACATACTGTGGATACCGTCAGTACTTGTAGAACTCTGACCAACTGAGTTTCTCGTTAAAGAGAGAATTATTATTATTATTAATCCAGTTTAACTGGAGTTAGTGCAACATGTAGGCAAAATACTGAATAAAAATCATTGTATTCACAGTTTATAGGATTTTTTTCAAATTGTAGCCCTGTTGGTTCTTTTTCTCAGAGTTGCAACTGATCATAAGGCACAATACACAAGTTTGGACACACATAACTATTTATATTATTACATTTTTTCAGAATAGATTTAGATGTTTTGATGTAAATGTGTTGAAAGCTATGCTTAAATAGTAAAGCTGGTGCATATGTACAAAAACATTTCTTAGCAAACATTTTCCTTTAAAGTAAAAAGTGACAATCCATATTTTTTATAACACCTATAATACACAAACTGTTTTTTTAGAAACAACAAGATCTCAGCATATATACTATCTTCTTCAGTCCCGTTAGAAAAGCTGGGGCTCCTCATGAAGCTGCTGGTGAGAATGTTAAAAGTATGTAAAACTGCATCAGAGCAGATGAGGCTCATTGGTTGTTTTCTAGTTTTGTCACTAATATTATTACCACTAAAATAGTGAAAATAAGTAAAAAACAAAACCTGGGTGGGTGTGTCCAAACTTTTGATTGATAGTGTATGCCATATCGCCCACTGCTAGGTTCAAGTGAAGTGTTACTTGTGAATTGTGTATAGTGAGCGTGGGACATCTGTATGACCTCACAGCCTGACGTTGTATTAAAAACAATGTTTGTGAGCGTGTGTGTGTGTGTGTGTTTGTGAGGTGGAGTGTTGAGTGCGGAGTGTTGAGTGATGGAGTAAATAGGATGCCTGAGTAGATGTTCAGTGGAACCTAATGGGAGGTCTAACGTGAATGCTGGCAGCTTCACAAAACCTTCAAATGAGCAACACAAAAAACAAGAAGCTGAGATGGAGGGATGGAGGAGAGCTTGAACTCTGTCAATATGAGTGTGTCAAGCACGTTACACACACACACACACACACACACACACACACACACACACACACACACACACACACACACACATGTGCATGATGACACTTACAAAGAACGCTGTGTGTGAGTGAAAGGTAAATAAAAAGGCTTTTAGCGTCCCAGCCTGCGCGACAAAGATTACAGTACCAAAACCTCCCACACACACACACACACACACCTATCCAGTGTAATCTCTCTCTCACACTCTCCCTCTTCCACACACACACACGGACAGTCCTATTTTAAGAGGCTTTTAAAAGATCCAAGAATTTTCAACGTAAACGAATGAGCTTCGTGCGGGTTCCCTAAAATCCGGACTAGGCAAAGGTTCCCTTATTCCGTTCTGCTCTCTCGCTCTCTCTCTCTTAGCGTCTCTGTCTCGTCTTTGTCCTGTTGTTTCTCATTGACCCAAACACGAGCTGACAGGTGAGGAATGGTTTTCTCACGCTGCAAGAGCGAGCAGGTGATTTCAGGTTAAGATGGCTCAACGGTCGAAACCGTACATCCAAAAAGTCCAAAACAACATTACAGCTCTCGTTTGTTGTAAAGAAAGAAGAGTGTAATCCCTCAGTAAACAGTGTCAACCAACCAAGGCTTTACAGCTGTTATGTTTTCTTGTTAACAGTTGAGGGGACTTTTCTGGATGTGTGGGCACATTAGTAAAATGTTGTGCTGACGTCTTTTCCCTTGAGTTCATGAAGGAACTAAACAAAAACTCATATTTCAATTTCTGTTGTTTTTTTGTTTGATTTTTTTTAGCTTATTCTGGCTTCTGTGCTTGCACAGCTCTCTATCAGGGGCCCTTGCTCTCCAAGTGAGTCTCCAAGCCATTGACCCTTTTCAAATAGCACTCCACTAACCAGCAAGCTCTTTTTCTTAGAAGGAGGGGGGGGAATTAGATGCCATGTGAGTGTTATGACCTTTATAATTCATATGTAGACCAGTGAGAGGTCTCCTCACTTATAAAGTCTCCAGTACGAGCTGCAAGCTGACCATTAGCACTGAGTCATCCCACTTCTGACACCACTGTGGCATGAGCGTACACACAACACATGGAAATTTTGTTATGAAGCTATAATAACTTTATAACTGAGTAACACTTTACTTGAACCAAACAAAAACTCATATTTAAATTTCTAATGTTTTTTTTTGTTTGTTTGTTTTTGACACAATTTTAAAAAATGCCCGTTGACGCTGTTTATTATTCTGATGTCAAATGGAATTGTTCAGTTTTGCTCAGACGCAGAAGGGTTTTAATCCTGGACGTGTTTAAAATGATCCCATTAAGATATTCTTTTTCGCCAAGGGAGCTCTCCCATTGGTTAGAACTTCAGGGGCTGAAATGCAGGTCCAACATGTCGGATTAATCATATTAGGTAGTGGAATCATGTTTTGATTAATGGTAGGTGAGACAAAAAGGTCACTCTAGGCTTTGTGGAGGTCCTACTTACATGACTAACTGACAGCAAGTACAAGCGCCTGACCAGTGTGCTTTGGTCAGACGTTAGAAATCAGCCTCACAAACTCACAGTGCGACTCATACGAGGTGAAATGTATGTCTGTCTGAACTGTCAGTGACACGGCATTGACACAGGTAAGGTTACAACCTGCATCGCAATCTTTCTGCTGTCGCAATTTCATTCTTTTCTCATGAGCTGTGCTTCCTTCAATAACATCTTCTTTGGTCTCTTTGTCTTCATGTCCATACTGGGAATGTCCATATCAGCAAGCTGGTGCGCGCTCCTGTGAAGTTACATAGTGCTATAGCAGGCATTCCAGGCCCGGAGTGGCAATGACAGCGACGCCATTCTCCCTATTATAAGTCAGTGTACCATCAAAATGATTTTGAAGCTGTTATTTTAGGGTGAAATTGTTACATAATGTTGCTTTAAGGCCACAGCCAAGAGTAACCAGTCAGTGCTGGGATTTGAACCCATAATCTTTAACTCACCTCTCTGCAAAGAGTGCCGATAAGCCGGTTTGTCATTAAACATGGTTTCAGATTCCGTACACCGTGTAGCCATCATCTTCAATTCAATTCAAGTTTATTTTTATAGCACTTTTTACAACAATGTTGTCAGAAATCAGCTTTACAGATGTTTTAAAAACAGACAGTTACAACATATATCCCCCAGTGAGCAAGCCAGAGCCAACAGTGGCAACTCCCTCAGACTGGAGGAAGAAACCTTGGGAGGAACCAGACTCACAAGGGGAGACACATCCTCCTCTGGACAAACAGTATTTACAGTTTAATAAACTAAAACCAAAGAAAAGAGTCTCTGTTTGATGGCAAAGCTTTAGAAGCTGCACAGGTAGAGGCAGTCTCTGACTGAGGCAGTCTCTGACTGAGGCAGTCTCTGACTGAGGCAGTCTCTGACTGAGGCTTTATGTAAAGTGAGCATGAGCTGAAACAGTCCCATCCAATCTCAATGCTGGTGCATCTGGATGGCACAGTGATGTAACTGTAGCTGTTGAAACAAATGGACAGGAGAGCTGGCTGGTGATGGGTGGGGAGGAGGCCCTGATGGTCAGTCTTCCAACAGCTTCCAACAGCTTATCTTACGCTTTCATTTTAATTCATGTACTTTTACCTTATACACTGAATTTAAGAAGTTAAAGATTAGTTTTCCAATTTATTTAAAAGGTGTCGGACAGGGTCAGGGCTTGGTGCAGGTTCAAGTTCTTTCATACAAAACCTGACAAACTACAACAAAATGTAAAAAATAAACAGGTATGCAATGATAAACAATGTAAGTAAACAGATATGCAATGATAAACAATGTAAGTAAACAGATATGCAATGATAAACCATGTAAATCAACATATATGCAATGATAAACAATGTAAGTAAACAGATATGCAATGATAAACCATGTAAATCAACATATATGCAATGATATATTAATCATTTAAACACTATATGCTAATTCATTTAAAATAGTATACAAAACAAGCATATCAAAGATTGAAACGGGACAGGGGCAACAAAAGACTTTTGAAGTTGGGTTAAACAGCTACTGGAACATCTCACAATTAATTAGGTTAATTAGTAAAAGCTCAAATGTAGGCAGGCTGGTGTAATGCATGAGCAATGGTGAGCAATGGTGTTTGCCAGAGATCATCTGCTAGAATACAGCGAGGACACTGCAAAACACTACAGCTGATGTCATCTTGGATTCAAGAGAATTACTGAAATGCTTACTGGCGTAGTTCTCGAAACAATTTATAATCATTGCAAAATATTGCTTCAAAAACGGCCAAAAAATCATGAGAAACTTCTGGAACACATTTCATAACCCTGCACTGAAAGTTCAGAGATCACCAAGAACACTTGCCCTGCAAATGTTTAGGAAACAGCTCTGAAATTCAGCTATAGGAATATCCTCCGCACTGTTACAAATACATTTTTTATTCCTGAGTTATTTATGTAACACTTTGAGTTGAAATTTAAAACAAAGTATGTATGTGTGTGTAGGTTGATACTAGATTGTGTTTATATGTTTGAGTTATTTTTGTCCCAGTTCCAGTGCATATTGCAGTGTATATTATCATATGCAGCCCAGCATGTTTCCTCAGTATCAGGTTGTACACTTAAATATGAAATGCCTGTTATAATGGAAACAGAGACGTTTACGTCCACAGTTTTATAGTGCGGTTTAGACAAGCCCTGAGTGCCTTTCAAAGCCATTTTGGAAAGAGATCTACCTGCACCCCTACAGGGGTTAGCTCCACTGTTTCCTCCTGGGCCCTTTTTAAAGAGTCTACAGTATCTTATCTGCATCTGACTTCTTGAAAGGTAGCATATGACTCACATATTGTCTAGATTATGTGGTTAGTATGCAAAGGCTGATTGCAAATCATTTCTACTTTGTGTCAGCTTCTGGGGAGACGATGTCTTTTGATGGCACGATAAGAGTGCCGTCAGCTGGAAATTAGCTAGAAAGATCCTTCCTCGACTCCGCCGAGTCCAAGAAATGTTATGCTCCATTCAGTGTGAACCGTCAGGGTAAAGACATGTCGTTGAAACAATGAAAGCTCACTGGAGCTTCCCCTTTTAAATGCTTGAATGATACTGTTTAGGGAAGCACACCTGTTTTTGAAGGGAAATACACGCACACACACACACACACACACACACAACTGGGAACACAGACTCATTCACACAAAGTTCAGGGCGGCAGCGGGAATGAAATTGCAGACACATGTTGGCTCTCGAAGGAAAAGGTCAGTTGCATGACTTCCAGCAAGGGTTGATGACCTTCGCTGGCCTTTGAGGATGCAGTCTCAGGGCCAGGGTCAAATCTACAGAAATGGAAATTGGGGATCAGACAAAATGTAAATCCATGCTGTTATCAGATTTACATTTGCATTCTGCTTCAAGGCAACTCGTGGACAAAAACAACTCAAATACATGCTTCCTTACTACAAAACATTTTGCCTTTAAAAACAAGCTTTCCAGGTGTTACACCAATATAATACTGGGCTTAATCCATTGTCTGATTTTGTTAGTATTAATGTATCTCAAAATCTCAAAATCTCAAAATCTCAATATGCATTACATGGCAGAAAGTTCTGGGCACCACATCTACATGTTCTTGTTGAATGACATTCCAAAACCAAGAGTAACCAAGACATTTGCTGCAGTGCCAGCCAATGTTCTTCTAGGAGGGCTTCACACTAAATGTGTGAAGTGGTGATTGAGGTGAGCCACTGATGGTGAGAAATGCTCAGCGTTCCAAGGGTAGCGTCTAGGACAGGGTCGAGGTCAGGGCTTGGTGCAGGTTCAAGTTCTTTCACACAAAACCTGACAAACTACAACAAAATGTAAAAAAAAACAGACATGATTTATAATTAATTTAAAATAGTATAAAAAACAAACATAGCAAAGGTTAAAACTTGAAAAGATTGAAAAGGGACGGGGCAACAAAAGACTTTTAAGTTGTGTTAAACAGCTGCTGGAACATATCACAATTAATCAGGTTTATTAGTAACAGCTCAGTAACATGACTGGGTATAAAAAGAGAATCCAAAAAAGTCTTTGAGAAGTAAAGTTTGAGAGTTTCACTGAACAGTGTGCAGGCAAACAATGCAACAATTAAAAAAAAACATTTCTCAATGTGATCTATCAAAGAACTCTGATTTCATCATTTATAGTACATAATATCATAAACAGCTACAGAGAATCCAAAGAAATCTCTGTACGCAAGGGACAACACCCAAAACCAGTATTTGATGGTTGTGATCTTTGGGCCCTCAAGGCACTACAATACATATAGTGTAGTGAAACCACCGCATGGGCTCAGGAACACTTCCATGTGCATCGACACATACAAGTTAAAACTGTGCCATGCAAAGGCGAAACCGTTAACAGATCCAGAAACGCCGCCGTCTTCTTTGGGCCCAATCTCATTCCATGTGCACTGAATGTGAGATGAAGTGGAAGAGGATACTGTAATCCAACAAATTTCTTTTAAGAAACCATGAACGTTGTGTCATCCTGGCTAAAGAGGAGAGGGAACGAAGATTTTTATTTACACATTCATGAACAAAACATAACTTACAATGCACTTATCTAACTCTGACATTTATGGTCCTTTCGGTCTGTGAACCAGGATCTCTCTCCAGCTGTGGAGTTCCCTCTCTGAATGTCTCTCTTCTCACTCCATGCTGGAGCGACCCAGTCTTTAAAGTGTCTCTGCTGCTTCTCCAGATTCGGCTCAGCTGTGCTGAAATAAGGGAGGAGCAGCCAGCACGTATTAGGGGTCACAGTGGCCACATATGTTATCGGCCCACAGCTCAAAATTCAGCATCCACGCTGGTATTGGGGTACTTTAGTGCACATGGCACAGGTGATTTGCATATCCGTGAAGAAACCATTAACACTGAATGATATATATGAGTTTTGGAGTAACATATGTTGCCATCTAGACTACGTCTTTTTCAGGATAGGTCTTCCTTATTTTAGAAAGACAATGAACCACATTCTGCATAGATGGCTCTACAATACAAGAGTCTGGGTGCTAAACTGCAGTCTGCCTCCAAACTGTTGAGCAGCTAAAATCCTATATAAAAAGAAGAATAGAAAATATTTAACTTTCAAAACTATGGCAACTGCTCTCCTCAGTTCCTCAGTTCTGTGATAAACACAGCAATAAAAACTTGTTCCACCTTTTTTTAAATGTATCACTGACATCAATTCAATATTGTCATACACTACTGCTCAAAAGTTAGGGATCACAGTGAAATGTTCTTGTTTTCAATGGAGTATCTTCCTTCCTTAACACAACAATGGACTGACGGGTCTCTAAAGAAAGTTGTTTCTTTCTGGGCATTTTGAGTCGGTCAGCAAGCCATCAACTGCTGATGCTTCAGATACTAAACTAACCTAGAATGTTGTTCTCCCTTTTATACTCACTTATTAGTAGAATCTTTTTCAGCTGTGCATCACAATTGAGCAAGAGTGTTCTAACAACCAATTAGCCCAATAACATCCTTAACTTGGATTGGTGGCCATACCAGGAGATTTAGGCAGAGGAATGAGAATTAGTGATAATAGGACTATATGCAAAATAAGCCTCTATAGAAAAATAGACTTTAATACAAATTTTTTTTTTCTTTAAAAATCATCTAATACACTTACATTCATTGTGAAATGAACAATATTGCTTGTGAATTGCATGAAAGTTGCGTTAATTGCATGACAATTGCATGAAATGAAATTATAAAGTGATCTAAAACTTTTGAGCGGTAGTGTACATTTAAAATAATCAATATTTGATATGTTGACTGCTATTTTCATTTACATATAGGATTTCAATGACATTGCACATAATGGCATTCCATTTTTGTTTACATTTTACAGCATCCCAACTTTTTGTTTCTTATTTTGTTGCATAATTTCTTTATACACTCTGTCATGCTGGAAAGGGCCATAACCAAACTGCTGCCATAAATCTCAGGAATATTGAAAAATGGCCCCAGATAGATTATTCCTCTTCAACCAAACTTTACAGTGTGCACTAAGCATTAGTGCCAGTAGCATTCTCCTGGCATTTACCCAGGTTCATTGATCAAACTGCCAGATGGTAAAACACCTTTCCAGAGTCCAATTGTGGTGTGTTATAAACCACACTACAATTAGATTGATGTGTGGGCTTGTGTGTGGCCATAATACTCAAACTGTGAAGCTTCCAACAGTTCTTGTGCTGACGCAGCTTCCTAGAGACAATTTGGTAGTGATAATCATAGTAAGCCACTCGCTTGTGAGCAACCGATGGTTGGTCTTTTTTACTTGCTATGTGCTCAAGTAACTAGGTTTCTTGTTCTGAGTGTGTGTGGCCTACTGCTTTATAGCTGAGCTGTTGCTTCTAGATTTTTCCACCTCACAAGGACAGCTTTTACAGTTGACCAGCACAGCTCTAGCTGGGAACATACTTCATAAACCAACTGGTTGGAAAGATGGCATGCTATGATCAAAACAAAACCAATGAGCTCTGCAGTATAACCAATTCTACTTCCAGTTACAACCACATATTTAATACTTTTTAATACTAATAATTACTCTCAGCCCCATATATACATGTTCAAAATATTGTTTTTCCTAAGTCTAATAAATGTCTAATAACCTAAAAGTGGTGAGTCAGCATTCCCCTGACCAATCACAAGGCCAGCTCAACAACCTTTAGCACGTCATGGACACACAAACTAGAGCACATTTCACTGAGGCCTGTCAGTCCATACGAGACAGTGAGGGAGGTCTGTCAGGCTATATGAGTTTGTGATGGAGGTCTGTCTGTACATACAAGATAGTGAGGGAGGTCTGTCAGTCTGTATGAGTTGGTGATGGAGATCTGTCAGTCTGTATGAGTTGGTGATGGAGATCAGTCAGTCTGTATGAGTTTGTGATGGAGGTCTGTCAGTCTGTATGAGTTTGTGATGGAGATCTGTCAGTCCATACAAGACAGTGAGGGAGGTCTGTCAGTCTGTATGAGTTGGTGATGGAGATCTGTCAGTCCATACAAGACAGTGAGGGAGGTCTGTCAGTCTGTTTGAGTTGGTGATGGAGGTCTGTTAGTCTGTATGAGTTTGTGATGGAGGTCTGTCAGTCCATACAAGACAGTAAGGGAGGTCTGTCAGTCTGTATGAGTTTGTGATGGAGGTCTGTCAGTCCATAAAAGACAGTGAGGGAGGTCTGTCAGTCTGTATGAGTTTGTGATGGAGGTCTGTCAGTCCATAAAAGACAGTGAGGGAGGTCTGTCAGTCTGTATGAGTTTGTGATGGAGGTCTGTCAGTCCATACAAGACAGTGAGGGAGGTCTGTCAGTCTGTATGAGTTTGTGATGGAGGTCTGTCAGTCCATACAAGACAGTGAGGGAGGTCTGTCAGTCTGTATGAGTTTGTGATGGAGGTCTGTCAGTCCATACAAGACAGTGAGGGAGGTCTGTCAGTCTGTATGAGTTTGTGATGGAGGTCTGTCAGTCCATACAAGACAGTGAGGGAGGTCTGTCAGTCTGTATGAGTTGGTGATGGAGGTCTGTCAGTCTGTATAAGTTTGTGATGGAGGTCTGTCAGTCCATACAAGACAGTAAGGGAGGTCTGTCAGTCTGTATGAGTTTGTGATGGAGGTCTGTCAGTCCATAAAAGACAGTGAGGGAGGTCTGTCAGTCTGTATGAGTTTGTGATGGAGGTCTGTCAGTCCATACAAGACAGTGAGGGAGGTCTGTCAGTCTGTATGAGTTTGTGATGGAGGTCTGTCAGTCCATACAAGACAGTGAGGGAGGTCTGTCAGTCTGTATGAGTTGGTGATGGAGGTCTGTTAGTCTGTATGAGTTTGTGATGGAGGTCTGTCAGTCCATACGAGACAATAAGGGAGGTCTGTCAGTCTGTATGAGTTTATGATGGAGGTCTGTCAGTCCATACAAGACAGTGAGGGAGGTCTGTCAGTCTGTATGAGTTTGTGATGGAGGTCTGTCAATCCATACAAGACAGTGAGGGAGGTCTGTCAGTCTGTATGAATTTGTGATGGAGGTCTGTCAGTCCATACAAGACAGTGAGGGAGGTCTGTCAGTCTGTATGAGTTTGTGATGGAGGTCTGTCAGTCCATACAAGACAGTGAGGGAGGTCTGTCAGTCTGTATGAGTTTGTGATGAAGGTCTGTCAGTCCATACAAGACAGTGAGGGAGGTCTGTCAGTCTGTATGAGTTTGTGATGGAGGTCTGTCAGTCCATACAAGACAGTGAGGGAGGTCTGTCAGTCTGTATGAGTTGGTGATGGAGGTCTGTCAGTCTGTATGAGTTTGTGATGGAGGTCTGTCAGTCCATACAAGACAGTGAAGGAGGTCTGTCAGTCTGTATGAGTTTGTGATGGAGGTCTGTCAGTCCATACAAGACAGTGAGGGAGGTCTGTCAGTCTGTATGAGTCTGTGATGGAGGGCTGTCAGTCCATGCAAATCAGTGATGGAGGGCTATCAGTGATGCACGTTCATTGGAATATTAAGACTACTCTCCGTTTCTGTTAGTTTTATAACTAAACTTTGCTGAATATTTAAAATAACACTTTAGTATCATACAAATAATCCATATTTTAAAATGTGTTCCAAGGGGCTTTAAAAACCTCTCTGTATCGTTCCTATATAAAGCTACAATTAATAAAATAAAAACATAATAAATATTAAAAAAACATAATAAATGATTAATATTTTAAATTATAAACTACAGACAGCTTAAATAAGTTTAGAGAGTGAAAACAGATAGACTATGATATTTATCTAGAGACCGGTATTGACCATTTAGGGCAGCCATTTCAGTCATTTCAAAGTCAGGGCATAAATTTTATTGAACAATAGATACGCATTGTGAGGAAAATAAAGATTATGTGTATGAGATTTTATCCACTGCTCATGGAATCTGTTTTGCATGCAGCATATCAAGAAAATGCTCAGTGGAAAAGAAAATCCAAGATTGAAATCAATTCCTGGATCATTCCAAAACTGGAGGCAGGGAAAAGAACAAACTTGGCGTTGTTTTGGGCGAATAATGAAAAACAGGATGGTTACAGCAGCTTCAATAGGTCTATAAAGGTAGGTCTTTTCAACAAATGAAACTTGATCTTATCACTGCAAAGCTGTTCTGAAAACATTTGGATAAAGTGCTCTTTCCAACAGCGCCGAGTTACGGCTCATAAAGCGTGCATGTAACGCAGTCATATGCTATCTCTCGTAGGCAGGCTTTAAGTCGTAGCAAACATTATAACTTTTACAATTGTTTTACAAGAGCTAATAGGAATGTTTCACCATATGCAGTTAGGACCTATGACAGCTGGTATAATATAACAATAACAATAGTTTACTATAATTATTAAGCCATTTAAATATGTCATAATTATGGCATAATTGAGAGAAATATTTTGGAAGCATTTCATTGCCATATGGCAACAGCATGCAACAATAGGACAGTAGTCTGTAATTCATACAATGAGAGTAAACCAATACACCACCATAGGACAAATTATTACCCAGGCATAAAGAAAACATCACAGCCAAATTTGTCAAAGTTGTATCACAGCTATAGTGGCAAGCAAAATTTTGGGTGCCCCTATCAAATTAAATGTTTTTACAGTTATGTAAAAATCCGTGCACTACTGTACTTGTGTCCAAAGTAGCATCCATATTTTTGTGTATACATGTTTTACAAATAGATTTCAAAATGTTAATTTTATATAAATTGTATATTGATAAAACCATTTAGGTGGAATGTAAAAATTATAAGAAAACAGGAGCGTTTAATTTTTCAAGCTTCAGTGTATTTATTTAATCATATTTGCATCATAGATTGCACTCTTGTCAGATTGTCAGATGCTAAAATTATATTCTATAGTTTTATAATATATATGCGTGGCACTATATATATATATATATATATATATATATATATATATATATATATATATATATATATATATGTATATATATATATATATATATATAGTGCTGCATATATATTATAAAACTATAGTATATATATATATATATATATATATATATAGTGCTGCATATATATTATAAAACTATAGTATATATATATATATATATATATATATATATATATATATATATATATATATATATATATATATATATAGTGCTGCATATATATTATAAAACTATAGTATATATATATATATATATATATATATATATATATATATATATATATATATATATATATATATATATATATATATGGCCATGCGATAGACTGGCCCAGGGTGTACCCCGCCTTCGCCCAATGACACTGGGATTGGCTCCAGTCCCCCACCCATCCCCTCCTTGGTTGGTTTTTATTTATAATATAATATATGTTTTTTTTATAAATATAAAAGGTATTACAAACTCCCATAGATTGTATTCTTTTGGTAGGTTGCCACAGAACTTTGATCTTTTTTGTTCTATTTTGTTCTTGTCAGGGTGTAAAAGAAGTCCAGATGTGATTTTACACACTTATGATTTGGCTCCAGAAGAAAGCAAACTTGTTTTCCTTTTTTAAGTGAGCTCATGCATACTCCGATGAGCTCTGTTCTTATTGGCTAGTTTACAGGTAAGATATCAAAATGATCACAATCTCAGTATCAATACAACGAGCTAGTTAGAGCTGGTGACTCTAATAAAGGTGACTAAAGCTGCTCAGTACTGGTTGAGAAACTGTACAGAGTGAAATGTGCAGAGCAAACGTCGTTAAGGATCTTCTTAATAATGTGGGAGCTGAGGTTGGCTTCCTATTTGGCAGCTTGTTTCGTGAATTTTCCCGTCCACCTTAAATAGTGGCACAATTACATTTTGGCTCCTGTACTAGCTGTGGCATTTAAGGTGGACCAGAACATTTAATTTAAAAAATAGAACCCATTTTAAGATGGGTATTAGTTTATTGAGAAAAGTATGAAAAATGCAGACATTAACTTCACAGCCTGAAACGATTTCTGCACTGGTGTACTATTTGTTTTGCCGGGCCAGAACGTGAGCTTTTGCTTGTAAATGTTGGGGACGTAAATGTTTATGGGTCATGTCTGTTACGTAATGGATTAGGATTTTATACTGACCTCGTTTGTAAATACTGGATTTATATACGAAGGAGGAACAACAGTACTTGAGCTTCACCTTATGTCAGGTCCATGTACTGAACTCTGCTTATTCAAAATGACAATGTAAATACAGTTTTAATGTTTTTGTGTATGGATTTTGAACTACACATGCTATTGTGCGTCCTACTCTCACTATGTGATGTGTGTGCAAAAAAAAAGTACGATTTTCTTAAAAAAGACCAAAAAGTAAAGACTTATAATGTCATTGCTGCCATATGGCAATGCCATTCAGTGCAGGGTTAATGACCTACTTGTTTTAATAGTGCTAGGTTTGGACACGAATGTCAAATGTGAAGGTGAACAAATGTGTCAAAGCACACACTGTATCCAGGAAGAGGACGTGGTTCAATGACAGAGTTTAGGCCACTGAAGACTATTGTTTCCTACAATTTAACCTTATCCTCAGCTTTTCTTCTCTTGACTTTCATGGTCATCCATCATCCCTGTCGCTGGCGGTCATAACCCATCTATCATTCTTCCATCCTGTCTTTTCAGTTAAGATCATCATCATCTCTCTGGCTTTTAGAAGAACTTTTTACTCCTTAAGACTCCTGCCAGTATAAGGAACATCAGGTCCTAGCACACTGAAACCAGGTTGTTTTGCCCTTACAGGGGTCTCAACTTGATCGGCAGTCTGCCTAGAGTTACAAAGAAGAAGGCATCCGAGTATGGCCTTGTATTATCACATATTGTGGTTTAAGCGAAGCAAAAGTAAAGGAAGTGTCTTGCAGCCAATGTGAAGCATGTATGCACATTCATAGGTCACATTCTAAGGTCTTAATCTTTGTAGAATCTCATATAGTGTGTTCAGCAAAGCAAACATTCATAGACAATGAGCCCCTGCTTTGCTGAACTCTATGGAGTATGAGAGGAACTAAAATACTAAATATTAAACCTTGCTAACTCATTTAAATCAGTATACAGGTTACATCTTACATGCTCTGCTGCCACCTTGTGGTCAGGGCGGGTAGCACAGCTGTATATGGTGCACTTGCCTCCACGCAAAGCTGTTTAAAAACCTTAGAGGCGCTTCACATCTTAAACACCCCCCCCCCCACCATCTGAAGAAATAACAATAAACCAAAGCCTTACGTTTGGGCTTGGGGGTGGAATCCCTCCAGTTTTGCAATGAAACTCAAGCTCGGCCAAACTCCAACCAGTGCCTGGGGATGGAAATTAAAACCACATGAGAGAGAGAGAGAGAGAAAGAGGGGGAGAGTGAGAGAAAGAGAGAGGGATGTCTGTTTATATGTTCATACTGATTGCAGCCCAATCATCGAGAGACAACTTGAGGAATGATAATTAGATCGAAATTGAAGAGTTCCTCTCTGATCCCGACCCTGCGGGTGAGGAGAGCTGACTGCGTTGTCCTCAGATCCGTTGAAGTAAACATTACTCAGATAACCGCATTAATTCAGACAGGGCCGATGGTGTGGGTCTGCCATGCTTCCAAGCACTGAATCCAAATGAAATCTGAAAAGAGTATGTCTCTGGGAAGTCTGCACTGGCGGAAGAGTTCAAAGTGTTTAGGCAGCACTGTGTTGAGTTTTGTAGGCCCAGGCTAATTCTATGCAACAGACGACATGTTTCATGTGTCCTTCCCAAGTCTTCTTACCTTGAACTCACTGGACGCAGAACAAAGACACTGTCCTCGCAGATGAAAAGAAGAAAAGTCTGCGGTCGACTTTCTACCGCACCAGTTTTAGTGTGCTGTGTAGAATTATATTTTTAAAAGTACCAATCTCTTAGCAGCAGCCTATAGCATTCGGATCAGCTGGAAGATTCATTTATTCAGATCTTTCTCTTCACAGCATATTCATAAACATGGTTATGTTTATGGTTGAACAAACAATAGCCAATGGCATGTCGGTTTCATTGACTTTTTAATACTTTCATGATCCAAGGTGACAATAATTATCAACATGTGCCACTGTCCTGCTCCCCGGCCCAACTACATCAATCTATACCAGAGGTCTTAAACTTAAATAACCTGCATCCACTACCAAGGTGGTCTACTCCAAGGGTGTCGTGGGGATCGGGGCAGCTGAAAAAAAGCATGTCCCATACTATTTCAAGCACGAAAAAAGTCCAAGTATGAGTATGCCTGTTCTACTGACCTCATTGGTGAATGCTGGATTTGTATATGAAGAAGGAACAACAAACATAAAGCTTCAGGTTATGTCAGATCCATGTGCTGAACGTTCCACAATGTAAATACAGTTTTCCTTCCTCCTTTAACGGTTTCGTGTATGAATATTAAATTACACACGCTCTTGTGAGTTACACCCTCACGAATTTCTTAAAAACAACTGACCAAAAAGACTTCTATGGCTATATAACAGTGTCATTCTGGGCAGGGTTAAAGATCATGGCCTACTTGTTTTAGTAGTGCTAGTTCGAACACAAATGTCAAATTACCAGCCAGGTGGTCTTTTCCGGGGTGGGGGTGGGGGAGAGAATGTAGAGAAAAAATGCAGAGACTGTGCCATATTCTTTCAGGTAAAATATAGTGTATACATTAGGGGATGTTAATCATTCTCTAGTCCTTCATCAGTGGTCAAAAAGTGTCCCGTGTTTAAGTATGAATTTTAGAACATTTTCACACTGGATCTTTTTTTCCAGACCCAGACTCGCTTTGCGTATTTGGGTGAGACAGTAAGACAGTAAAATGTCATGTATTCAAAAAGTGCTGTGTTTTGCTGAAAGCGTGTTTGTAGTAAAGTAAAATCATAAAAAGCAGCAAAAACAGCATTAAGGCTCATTTAAACTCACTCTCCGTGCGGAAATGTCTGCTTGTGTTTCAAGCGATATAACCGTCGTTGCCCACATACTGCTCTGCGTCAGCTCCGTTGACATGGTTGTTGAGCAACACATCCAGTAGAGGGCAGTACGGAGTAAATCAAACATGGCGACGGTGGATGAGCTTGTAGTTCTGTCCTGTCCCGTCTGTATAAAGGCTCATTTATTCTCAACGTTAAATACGGATATGGGGACGCATGGAGCTTTCTGTCCGTACTCTACATTTATTTTGTGCATTAGTTGCATGTTTTTGGAAAGCTTACTGATACGGACAGGGTGGAGCAATACTACTGCAGACCATGGGGGAAATGCAAGACACCAGTACCTCCATACGAACACGACAAAGACGAAACAGCGGGACTTTTTGAAGATTGTTTGTACAAGTTGGTTAGAAATTTTAACTATGATGTGTCTTCGCCATAGCATAGAGACAAAGCGTTGATTTTCTTAGTTTTTGAAGTAAATACAGAACTACGAGCTCATCCACCGTCTCCATGTTTTATTTATTCTGTACTTCCCTCTACTGGGTGTGCTGCTCAACAACCATGTCAACGGAGCTGATGCAGAGTAGTATGTGAAATGCAAGCCGACATTTATATGTATAAAGCATTAATGAGTCTTCAGTTACCTTTCCGAAAACGTGCAAATTATGTACAAAATGAAGGTAGAGTATGGATAGAAAGCTCCATAAGTCCCCATATCCTGTACGAAACGTTAAGTATAAATAAGCCTTTACAGTAAGCTATTCTTCTGTGTGATAAAGTGTGTTTCCCCAACTACAAAATGTGGTCAAGAAAACACCCTTTATGGGTAGAGTCGGGCGAATGGTCTGGAGCACCAGATAAAAACAGCAGAGAGGCAAAGTTAGTCCGTCACCTCTTTATAGCCAGTCACCACCAAATACACACAGCGCGCCGTTAAAGCAAAAAAGAGAAAAAAAAAAGAAATAAACATACAAACAAAACAAAAGCAAACAGCCTTCCAACAGAGGTGTAAGGCTAAGACTATAAAGTCCCATAACCTTTACGGGCCTACACAGGCATTACTCCCCCCCAGCCAGCTTAAGTGAAAAGAAGACCCCCTTCCTCCATCATTGGGAGGTATAAATACGGGTTGCCCCTCCTTGGCATATACCACAGTTAATTGCAGGTTAAAACATCACATCCCAATTATTTACACAAAGCCCAAAACATTAAACATGGCAATGTCACGGCACATGGTCTCATCACAAACAATAGCTGTCACTGGAATAAATAGTAAACCTGTATACAATAATCAATACACATATTCTCCTTCAAAGACACTCTCCCTCCCCTCCCCGTCTACACAGGTTGGACTCACCCAGGTAAGTTAAATTCAGGAGCTACCCCACTGGTACTCTTTTGGGACCCTTAAGGTAAGTATTAACAGTGCCAATTTGAAAAAGTTAAGAATATATGCCTGAATGTCTTTGGTAATGTGTAGAGGTTACCTACATCATGACATTCTTCTATAACGCATGAACACATTTCTTTGTCACTTTGAGATAAAAGGTCAAACATTAGCAATATTTAACAACTGATATAGTGATTGTGTTGTACAAGTTGTACACATGAAGAACGTTGTGATTCTGGCCTGACAGCTAGTAGTTTGAGACTAATCTATACACATATAGGACTATCTTGTGAAAAACATCCAGTATCGTGCCTCGTTTAACAGGGATGCACAGTGTCATTGATGTTAATCACCACTCTGTTAAAAAACGTTTTAGGCGCTTACCATATAAATGCAGTTGGCAGTCCTACAAGTACAGACTGTAGTCCATCTGTTTCTCTGTATACTTGTTTACCCAGAGCAGGTATTATGTGAGTGGTGGATCATTCTAAGCAATGCAGTGACATGGGCTGGTGTGAATGGATCAGACAATGCTGCTGACGTATTTAAAGACCTTAGTGTCACTGCTGGTCTGAGAATTGTCCACCAACCAAAACTATCCAGACAACAGTGTCCAGTGGGCAGCGTCCTGTGACCACTGATGAAGCACTGGAGCAGAGGTCTCCAAATCTGGGCCTTAAATTCAGTTTCCAGTTTGTAATTACTGTTAGGTATAACACTGGATGGCCAATCAGTTGCATAAATGTTGAATTATGCAGCAACACATGGGCCATCGTCTCTGACTTTCCATCTACAACGTGAACCAGCAAGGTAGGAGATTCTAAAAAAGTGGACAGTGAGTGGACACTGTGTTTAAAACTTAAGCAGCACTGCTGTGTCTGATCCACTCACACCAGCGCAACACATACTAGCACACTGCCACCACTCTGTGGTCTGGATTTGATCAAATGCACTATGAGTGTAGCTGTATGGAAGAGGTTTGAATGCTGTGGCTGTGTATGTCAATGTATTGTGGCATCATAAAAGAAATTACTTCAATTGCAGCTTAGTTTCTATAGATGGACTGGTCAATGAATGGTGCTTTGATAAAACTTTCAGACTACAAGCTCCTCTGAGGAAGGTGGGGAAAATGTGTTTTTCCTTTAAACCCTGCTGAATGAATGCTGGCCATGCTAGACTTAAATATGGTGTTTCTTTCTCTGCTTTCTCTCTAAGCACTTTGCGCTCCTTGCCAACCCAGTCTTCTATAGGAAACATGGAAAATGTCAAACCTAGGACAACTCGAACAGCCCACAAAAAGAATCAATACTCAACTCATCCTGATTGAGGCTCCAACAATGTTTATACAGCTGTGTGACTGTACACAGAGAAAAACGCTGGGAAGGCAGAGTGGCAAATTCACAAAACATAGAAGAATATTACATCCAGCGTCTGGCAGCGTTCAGCCTCCACAGAATAAGTGGAGAATTATTGAATTGTGGTTTGTTAAATCAAATACTAAGTTGCTCCAAATAAAACAAAGTTTATCCTCATCAGCTCATGCAGTGCATTTGTGTAAATCTAATATAAAGTATTTCCGCTGAAACAGCTTTGAGTAACTGTGCCACCCTGTTCCACCTCTTCAGCTCCAAACATACACGCAACTGACAGATTCTCCTGCTAGATTAAATTAAGCTCAGCCCGCATTCAGCTGAGTGTTTTTCTCGACTGTTTATTAAACATATTCTTCAAACGTAGAGAAACTGAAGTGCCCACTGAGATTGTGTCACCGGTATGGTGGGATTTTTTTCCTTCACTTCATTGGAAAGAAGCTGTTTTAAATGGAATTGCGTATTAAGCTATATGAATTTAGAATTCTACAGAATTATTTTTCAGCCTTTAAATACATTCAAATATAATTAACATATCAAGCAATAATCAAGAATTACATTACATGGCCCCCTTGGGCTTTATAACTTTGCAAATTGTTAACACACACACATAAAGCTCCATAACACACTAAAGGGAAAAGAAAAGAAAAGAAAAAAAAGAGGCAGAAAACATATTCAAGAGAAAAAAATTCACAGAAGCCGCTAAAATAAATAAATAAAAAAAAAAATACATATTAGATATATTATATAATACTGGTATATTCTTAAAACGTTCTTAAAAAGTCATGTGATGCCTTTAAAAAAAATACAGTCCACAAATCCCACAAAATAATTTATTTGAAATGTTTTAAATAAATAATATAAATCTTGTACACAGCACTTTATTACTGTATACAAATACAATAAAAGCAAAAAGGGAAGGTTATTTCCAATGCATTAAATAAAATGTTAATTTAAAAAATAAATAGATTTAAACTAAATCTCTCATTTATGATTTTCCTAAATTAGGTCTCAACTTCAATTTTTCCAGGGCTGTCTTTACATCCAGTAGCAAGGACAGCTTCTTCAGACATTTTTTCCAAAGCATCATGCCCTCCAGTGACGTACAGGGGTCCAGGGCTGGCGGTTTGTGACCCTGAGAGAATAGCACACATAGCAATTAGTGTTATATAATAGTAAGTGTGTGTTTGCCTTTTAGTGATCAGGCGTGCTGTGGGGAGGCTAGTGCTGATCAATACAGACAAAACTCTATGAGATTTCTATCCAGTGAATCTACACACGTTCTGAGTCTGCGTATACAATACAGATGATGGTAAAATATTGATACATTTAAATATGTAAAAATAAGTTTTCTTTAGGGAATATGTTGGCCTAGAATGCTCAGCATGTATTCTTCCACTGTAAAAGAGTCTCTCAGGCATCAGGCAAGATATTTATAACTATTTCATGCAGTGTAACTTTTTGTGAGGGAGCGTTTAAAGGTAGAATGTCTGGTTCCATTTACCACAGCTGTCAAAAAGTCTTTCCTTAGAATGGCACATTTCACACCAAACCACTTTAAATGACTTTAAATTTGTTTACAACCTGACAGTACTGTCTGTGCAACATTTTTAACAATACTGGATATTCTCCTTTAAGCACCTGACAGATAAAGAGTAGAGCAATTAGAGCACACAATTAGAATTGACTGGCCTAAATTAAGACTAAAAATCACCACCATAGCATGCCAATATTAGTGTACATGTATAGATGATGGGCCAGGGTTACATCATTGCTATCCAAAGAATAACAAGTATCTTCATTTTTGTCTGTTTGTAGTTTTCTGAATCACTTCAACACTGGTGAAAATTTCATTATGACTGAACCAATAGAAATGCTCCAAAACAACTTTTGTAGAGGTCACACGTTGTGACTTTTAAAATTTAGAAATAAACAAAAATTGTAACTTGGTAAAAAGTAACCAAATGTTTGCATACGACTGGGTACTAGATCACATGGCTGAAAAAAACTACCATTGCTGACGCAAAACAAAACTTTAGATTTTTTCAGTATCTGGCATAATTTGAATGGACTGAAAGAAATTACTTTCAGTCTAATTACATTGACTTACATAAAAAAAAGTCAATGTAATACTGTAACATTATAATTTTGAAGTAAAAAATAAAAATAAATTAATAATAATAATATGTATTTAATGAACTACAGTGTTGTGAAGAAGTATTTACTCCCTTCCCCATTTTTCCAATTTTTACATATTTGTCACACTTGAATGTTTCAGGTCATTAAACCTCATTTAATTTTAGACAAAGAAACAGAATAAACATCAATTACTGTTTTTAAATGATGGCTTCATGTGCAAAAATGTCATTGTCCTATTAGCTACTAAATCAACCATTTAAACAAATTCAGTCAAATACTGGGTTCAATTACAGTAGCCTCACCCAGACTTGATTACTGCCAGACCTGTTCTAAACATCTCCTAAATAGAACCTGTCTGGCAGCCAGACAGTTCTATAGAGATTTTACAGAGATTCAAATACAGAAACGAAACAAAGTCCATGAAGTCTTCCATCTGGAAAGGGTTATCAGGCCATTGCGAAGGCTCTGGGACTCTAGCAAACTACAGTGAAAGCCATTACTCAAAACTGGAGAAAACAATGGTGAACCTGCCCAGGACTCGCCGGTCTACAAGAATTTCACCAAGAGCGCATCGACGACACATCCAGAGGGTCACAAGAACCCAGATGAACATCTAAAGACTTGCAGTCCTCATTGGCCTCAGCTTAGGTCAATGAATATGATTACACTACAAGAAAGGCGCTGGGCAATCTTAGCATCCATGAGAGAGTTGCAAGGCGCAACCTACTGCTGACCAAAAAGAACACAAGGGCTCACAGGGTAGTGATCTGAGGACTCATGAGTGAAAGGTGGAACTTTTAGGATCAGATGGTTCCTGTTACATCTGGTGTAAAGCCAACACCGCATTCCACTATAGGAACACCATACCAACAATGAAACATGGTGGTGGTAGTGTGATGGTCTGGGCTGCTTTGCTTCAGCAGGGCCTGGATGACTTGTCATAATTAATGGAACCATAAATTCTGCTCTCTGTCAGATAAATGTTCCCCATCAATTTATGACCTAAAGCTTAACAATAAACAAAATTCAAAGCACCCAGGCAAATACACCTTTGAAGAAAAAATAAATAAAAATTTTGTAGCAGCCAAATAAAAGTGCTATCTCGAGTCCCATTAAGATGGGACGAGACAAGCAGTTTGTGCTTAAAAAGCCTCCAATGTAGCCAATTAAAGCAATTCAGCAAAGAAGAGTGGCCAAAATTCCTCCACAACAATTTAAATACTCATCACAAGTTATTACAAATGTTTGACTGCAGCCGTTTCTGCCAAGAGTGGCACAACTTGTTATTAGCTTTAGGGGGACAAATACTTTTTCACATAGGTAATATAGGTTTTAATTAATTCTTTATATTCAGTAAATAGAATAATAATTTTAAAGCTACATGTTCACTCATGATTCTTTATGTATTAAAATTAGTTTGATGATCTGAAACATTCAAATGTTTCACATTCAAACAGAATTTACTGTAATTTATATATATATATATATATATATATATATATATATATATATATATATATATATATATATATATATATATCAGTTTTATGCTCAGATTTAAAAAGTAATACAGAACATGCCATATCATTAGATATGCGAGGCTTGACATTTCTTTTCAAAAGCGAATTGTAGATGATGATCAAGTTTGGACCAGTCTCATCCAAGCTGTCAGGGACAAGCACAATATTGCAAGAGGATCCCAGAGAACAAGGGAAACTGGCAATGGAGCAAATTTCTATGTAGCTTCACTGACAGAAAAGACAAGAACAAACATGTTTCGGAGGAAGAGGCAGCATAGACAAAGTGCTGTGGGAGTTACGCTCTTGTTCCAGCATCAGAGAGTTTTCGGGTTGAGCAAGCTCTTGGCTCAGATGCGGGTTAAACAACTGCAGACCTGTGGGTTCATTGGTAAGTGAATTTTAGACAGTGTGTACCAATTTTTTGTACTGATTCATAGATCCAGTGTAGAAATTATGGGGTGGGGAATGCACTGCCCATACCACCTGAACCATCACTCACACTTTGATTTTGACACTCCAAAAATGTGTAATATCAGGCAACCGCAACGGAAGAACAGAACTGTCTGGTCCGAAACCGGTTACCGAGGAACCCTAGTTCTATTTCTCATGCACATTTAGATATAGACGATTGTTTTAGTTAAAAAAAAAAAGTTAATATATTAGACCTGCTTAATTAGCAACTAGAAGAAGTAGCACTGCTGCCCTGACGGCGTATTCTAACTTCTTGTCAATACTGTTGATGGTTCTGCACTTGTTAGACATTTTAAGGTAGCAAATTTCTCTTGGCAAGAAAACAGGTTCATTAGTAAACAGAAGAAGTGGTATAAATAGAATTTGTTGTTCTTCTGTTGTTTGGAGTATACATTTACCCAGCTACATCATCTCCTTTATAGTAGTAATAGTTTAGAAATATTAAATTTTTTTTATAATAATTACAGATATTTAACAACTTAGAACTTGTTTTAAAAAGTGCTTCGCATTAATGTGATTTGTTTACAAACATATCCCATTAAAACTTTTATTACTTTGATAGATTTTTTTTTTATTTATTAAGTTTTTTTATTTATATATGTTTGCAAAGAGTCCACAGCATGTCACAGAGATCATGTTTAAAAGAGATTGGGAAGAAAAGTCATTCCTGGACTCACCAGTGCTTTCAGGATTTCCTGAACTGAATGTGTTCCTTGAAAAACTTCTTGAGACACATTGACGTGAAGGCCATAGCACTCAACCTGGTGCAAAACCAAGAAGGTCTGCAAAAATTGAAAATTGGAAATCATGATGTATTGTGTTTTAGCTTGAGTCGTAAATTCAGATACACAAACATTATAACAAATCTAAATTACGGTGTGGGTACCTACCTGTGCCACTTCATCAGTACCTTCACCTTGTAACAGTGTCTGAAAGAAAACAAAATGTGTTATTTTACTTGTAAACAAGACATAATGGCTAAAGAATCACTCAGGCCTTTGATAGTTATTATAGATTTTATTATCCCTAATCAGCAGGTTTTCACTGTGACTGTGCAGTCAGCAATCTGCCAATCCATTATTTTGGTCTGTGCTGTAATCTCATGCCAGGTAAGTGCACTCATGCGGTATACTGCTGTTACACCTTTGATAAACGCTGTAGCATAATTATGTATGACTCATTATGCTGCCAAATGCTTTCTATGTTTAATGACATTTCTGAACATTGGCAAAAAAAAAACATCAGCCAACTGGGCTGCAAATAAATAATCAAAAATATAAAAATAAAGGGTGCTTCCCTGACTACAGTTTGTTAAATGACACACAAGATCTGATTTGAACATATTTATAATAAAATAGATACAGCTTAATACATAAATAATTTCTCTTTTTTCCCAATATATTGAAGATGCAGTGTGTGATATTTAATGTCAGATAATGGTGATGTTGCCAATTGCATCCAATGAATACGTCTTTAACACTAATACACTTCTTGGACCCCCTTAAAGTCTCTAAATTATATTTCTCTGTGGTTCCTGAAAATATACTTGATGTTATTATGTATGTTAAAGTAATTGCCTGTAGAACCTTATGGTAAGAATTTCCAGTACAAGTAATATCCAAAGGATATTATACTAAGCAAAAGTCCTAGGCAGCTACTGTACATTTAAAGTTTAAAAGCCTTCCTCTTAGCAATAAATGTATTTTCACCAGCAAGACGCAAGATATCATTAATACAGATGTAAATAATCATATATACATAAATAAACATATATAGTAGCAAAAATACGTTTAGTTCCAGATTTCTCCTGGACACCCCAGACATTGTTTGAATGTATTCAGTTCCTTCAGCAGTAATCTTGATTTAGCTTAATGAAGTACTGAGCAGTCAAAGCAGGTATTAGATGAGAACTGTAAATAATACAGGGTTGTTTTCACAAGGAGAAGCTTGGAAAGGGTTCAATAAACACACTGACGTATGTAAAAGCACTACTTACTGTATTAATACTGTTTAAATATTAATAAAGTGTTTTGCTAAATGTTTTGTTTTTCCCCCAAGTGCCTAAACCTTTTATACAGTACTGTAGGTGAATTGAACGGCTCTGCAGCTAAGACCCTGTGCATGAATAGATGTGTGATATCTGTGTGTGAGCTGTAAAGTTACTAATACAACACTCAAGTCACACAGAGGTAGTGAGTTTGGGCAAAAGAACGGTCAGGCTTTGAGCAAAATAACCTTACTATTCTACCACTCTTAAAAGAAGAAAAAACAACAAGTCGGTCTTTGTTGGAATAAGACTAAGCTAGTGAAAACACAATGATTCATAGTTACAGGTATTTATACAGCAATGAAGACATAACTAATAATTCACCCTAAATCTTACACACTGGTCCCTCAAACTCAGAGAATAAAATTCACAGCAACAGTTATTCAATAGAAGTCTTCAAACATTTGCACTTGACTGTACACATTTCACAAAACGCAGCAGGAGAGCAACTCAAATCTGCTAAAACAACATTGATTTTAAAGTATATTAAAAAAATAGAACTATGTTGAAGTCAGTGACCCAGCCTGAACTTCTCTTAGCAGCGACACCCAGAAAAAAAGCCATGAAAACAACTGGGATCTGAATATTGCTGTGTTCCAGGCTTGGCAGAGCATCAGGGTAACTGGGCTGTGCAGCAGTTGAACTGCTCTGGAGTGATGGAGCTCCATCCAGTACCTTTGGGATGAGTTGGAGTGATCCAGAATGGATCATCCAACATCAGTTAAAATTCTATCACGGCTGAATGCAATCAGATCCTCACAGCAATACTCCAACATTGAGTGTAAAGCCTTCCCAGAAGACTAGAGGCTGTTACTGGTGACAAACCCCCTATTAATATCTTTCATTTCAGAAGAAACAGTCTAGGAGCTGCTATCCACAAACTTTTTCCAGACCCAGGTTAAGCATGATCATAGACAAAAAAGGAATTCCAAGACATTGTTAATCTTAATCAATGTTGGAAAAACCAGTCCATAGTGCATTTAGTATTTAAACATTAAAAATTGCTTTATCGTTGTGTAGAATGTTTATTCGCAGAGCTCTGAATCCAGTTAACTCTTACCTTAGCTGATTCTTTGAATTCAATCCTCAGTTCTTCCTCCACATTTGTGATCTCAGTGGCAGTTTTTTCTAGCAGATATTCTATATCTGCCTTTGCATGAGACATAAAAAGAGGGTTGCCGTGTGTTCCCCACAGCCACAACAACACAGGGAAGACCTGCACCCACCAACGCTGAGCCACATTCACTATAAGATCAATAAGAAATATAGTGTCAGATCAATTGTTATTTATATATATATATATATATATATATATATATATATATATATATATATATATATATATATATATAGAGAGAGAGAGAGAGAGAGAGAGAGAGAGAGAGAGAGAGAGAGATAAAACAGAGTTCTTACTCTTCTGTTGTCAGCTTTTCTGCTTTTCTGTCTGCATGGAAAACTGAAGCCAATTTTTATTATATAGCCTACCGATTAGTCTGTGTGACATCACAGTTTTTGGAATTTCGTCCTTTCCTAACTGTTTTCTGCGATTGTGAAAGTGAGATGGAAATAGTGCTAATACTTTAAACATGAGCAATCATTTGATCATGTGTGGGTGCAAACCTGCTTGTTGGTGCCAGCATATCATATACAATCAGTCACCATGTCAACCATGCAAACAATTATTTACAAAACGTGACAACCTAAAACGGAAACCCACAGAGAAATGTCTTACAGTCTCCATCTGTTGAGTTATGAATTGTGTGAGTATTTAAACATATTCACCAAACAAAGTATAAAATCTGTTTATTTAAGCGTCACTTACCTGTGTTTATCAGTCAGAGATGAAAGAAGAACATAATGACATACAGAAACATATATTTAGCAAAGGTGTCAAACACATACACATTCATTACTCAGGTAGAGGTATTGATACTAGGGTTTAAAAATACTTCTGTAGAAGTTGAAGTATCAACTTAAGCTTTTTACTCCAGTAAAAGTGTAAAAGTACTGCTTTCAAAATTACTTAAGTATAAAGTAAAAGTAATGTAAGAAGAAAAAATGCCATTACGGACAAAAGCTTAGGCCACACCACAGGGGTCTATAGTGCTCTAGCCCACCTCCCCAAAAACCCCATTCTTCTAAAAGTCATAATGACTATAATGTTATATTAAATTTTAATGTTGATCAATTTGGGATGCGCTAGGCTTCCTGTATCAGCCGCATATATGACCATTGAACATGAATGTATTTTAGTACAATGTAAATATATTAAAGAAGCATATCTATGTCCTACTGAGCATTAACATCTGTTTCATGGAGCAGAAGATATGATGACTAGTTGTCTATAAGTATTGTAATGGTGCAAAAAGTGAAACTACAAAAGGCTGTTATCAATAATCTTTACTGGAATGTAAATGTACCTGAATGAAAATAAGCTGAAATGAAATAGGAGTAACAAGGCTGTTTTTAAAATATAAGGAGTAGAAAGTACTGATAATGGAGTGTAAATGT
The DNA here is from genome assembly GCA_021613375.1 of Megaleporinus macrocephalus. Lineage (NCBI taxonomy): Eukaryota > Metazoa > Chordata > Actinopteri > Characiformes > Anostomidae > Megaleporinus > Megaleporinus macrocephalus. The sequence goes on from CM038713.1 coordinate 35,831,636, forward strand.
AAGGAGTAGAAAGTACTGATAATGGAGTGTAAATGTAAAGAGTAGAAAGTACAGATAATGGAGTGTAAATGTAAGGAGTAGAAAGTACAGATAATGGAGTGTAAATGTAAGGAGTAGAAAGTACTGATAATGGAGTGTAAATGTATGGAGTAGAAAGTACTGATAAGGGAGTGTAAATGTAAGGAGTAGAGAGTACAGATAATGGAGTGTATATGTAAGGAGTACAAAGTACGGATAATGGAGTTTAAATGTAAGGAGTATAAAGTACAGATAATGGAGTGTAAATGTAAGGAGTAGAAAGTACAGATAATGGAGTGTAAATGTAAGGAGTATAAAGTACTGATAATGGAGTGTAAATGTAAGGAGTAGAAAGTACAGATAATGGAGTGTATATGTAATGAGTACAAAGTGCTGATAATGGAGTGTAAATGTAAGGAGTAGAAAGTACTGATAATGGAGTGTAAATGTAAGGAGTAGAAAGTACTGATAATGGAGTGTAAAAGTAAGGAGTAGAAAGTACTGATAATGGAGTGTAAATGTAAGGAGTAGAAAGTACTGATAATGGAGTGTAAATGTAAGGAGTAGAAAGTACTGATAATGGAGTGTAAAAGTAAGGAGTAGAAAGTACTGATAATGGAGTGTAAATGTAAGGAGTAGAAAGTACTGATAATGGAGTGTAAATGTAAGGAGTAGAAAGTACTGATAATGGAGTGTAAAAGTAAGGAGTAGAAAGTACTGATAATGGAGTGTAAATGTAAGGAGTAGAAAGTACTGATAATGGAGTGTAAATGTAAGGAGTAGAAAGTACAGATAATGGAGTGTAAATGCAAGGAGTAGAAAGTACTGATAATGGAGTGTATATGTAAGGAGTAGAAAGTACTGATAATGGAGTGTAAATGTAAGGAGTAGAAAGTACTGATAATGGAGTGTAAATGTAAGGAGTAGAAAGTACAGATAATGGAGTGTAAATGTAAGGAGTAGAAAGTACAGATAATGGAGTGTATATGTAAGGAGTACAAAGTACTGATAATGGAGTGTAAATGTAAGGAGTAGAAAGTACATATAATGGAGTGTAAATGTAAGGAGTAGAAAGTACTGATAATGGAGTGTAAATGTAAGGAGTAGAAAGTACTGATAATGGAGTGTAAATGTAAAGAGTAGAAAGTACAGATAATGGAGTGTATATGTAATGAGTACAAAGTGCTGATAATGGAGTGTAAATGTAAGGAGTAGAAAGTACTGATAATGGAGTGTAAATGTAAGGAGTAGAAAGTACAGATAATGGAGTGTAAATGTAAGTAGTAGAAAGTACTGATAATGGAGTGTAAATGTAAGGAGTAGAAAGTACAGATAATGGAGTGTAAATGTAAGGAGTAGTAAGTACTGATAATGGAGAGTAAATGTAAGGAGTAGAAAGTACTGATAATGGAGTGTAAATGTAAGGAGTAGAAAGTACAGATAATGGAGTGTAAATGTAAGTAGTAGAAAGTACTGATAATGGAGTGTAAATGTAAAGAGTAGAAAGTACTGATAATGGAGTGTAAATGTAAGGAGTAGAAAGTTCTGATAAAGAGTAGAAAGTATTAATAATGGAGTGTAAATATAAGTAGTAGAAAGTACAGATAATGGAGTGTAAATGTAAGGAGTAGAAAGTACAGATAATGGAGTGTATATGTAAAGAGTAGAAAGTACTGAAAATGGAGTGTAAATGTAAGGAGTAGAAAGTACTGATAATGGAGTGTAAATGTAAGGAGTAGAAAGTACAGATAATGGAGTGTATATGTAAGGAGTAGAAAGTACTGATAATGGAGTGTAAATGTAAGGAATAGAAAGCACTGATAATGGAGTGTAAATGTAAGGAGTAGAAAGTACTGATAATGGAGTGTAAATGTAAGGAGTAGAAAGTAATGATAATGGAGTGTAAATGTAAGGAGTAGAAAGTACAGATAATGGAGTGTATATGTAAGGAGTAGAAAGTACTGATAATGGAGTGTAAATGTAAGGAATAGAAAGCACTGATAATGGAGTGTAAATGCAAGGAGTAGAAAGTACTGATAATGGAGTGTAAATGTAAGGAGTAGAAAGTACTGATAATGGAGTGTAAATGCAAGGAGTAGAAACTAAAGATAATGGAGTGTAAATGCAAGGAGTGGAAAGTACTGATAATGGAGTGTAAATGTAAGGAGTAGAAAGTACTGATAATGGAGTGTAAATGCAAGGAGTAGAAAGTACTGATAATGGAGTGTAAATGTAAGGAGTAGAAAGTACTGATAATGGAGTGTAAATGTAAGGAGTAGAAAGTACATAATGGAGTGTAAATGTAAGGAGTAGAAAGTTCAGATAATTGAGTGTAAATGCAAGGAGTAGAAAGTACTGATAATGGAGTGTAAATGTAAGGAGTAGAAAGTACTGATAATTGAGTGTAAATGTAAGGAGTAGAAAGTACAGATAATTGAGTGTAAATGCAAGGAGTAGAAAGTACTGATAATGGAGTGTAAATGTAAGGAGTAGAAAGTACAGATAATTAAGTGTAAATGCAAGGAGTAGAAAGTACAGATAATGGAGTGTAAATGTAAGGAGTAGAAAGTACTGATAATGGAGTGTAAATGTAAGGAGTAGAAAGTACAGATAATTGAGTGTAAATGCAAGGAGTAGAAAGTACTGATAATGGAGTGTAAATGTAAGGAGTAGAAAGTACTGATAATGGAGTGTAAATGTAAGGAGTAGAAAGTACAGATAATTAAGTGTAAATGTAAGGAGTAGAAAGTACTGATATGGAGTGTAAATGTAAGGAGTAGAAAGTACAGATAATGGAGTGTAAATGTAAGGAGTAGAAAGTACTGATAATGGAGTGTAAATGTAAGGAGTAGAAAGTACTGATAATGGAGTGTAAATGTAAGGAGTAGAAAGTACTGATAATGGAGTGTAAATGTAAGGAGTAGAAAGTACTGATAATGGAGTGTAAATGTAAGGAGTAGAAAGTACTGATAATGGAGTGTAAATGTAAGGAGTAGAAAGTACAGATAATGGAGTGTAAATGTAAGGAGTAGAAAGTACAGATAATGGAGTGTAAATGTAAGGAGTAGAAAGTACAGATAATGGAATGTAAATGTAAGTAGTAGAAAGTACTGATAATGGAGTGTAAATGTAAGTAGTAAAAAGTACAAATAATTGAGTGTAAATGCAAGTAGTAGAAAGTACAGATAATGGAGTGTAAATGCAAGGAGTAGAAAGTACTGATAATGGAGTGTAAATGTAAGGAGTAGAAAGTACAGATAATGGAGTGTAAATGTAAGGAGTAGAAAGTACTGATAATGGAGTGTAAATGTAAGGAGTAGAAAGTACTGATAATGGAGTGTAAATGTAAGGAGTAGAAAGTACTGATAATGGAGTGTAAATGTAAGGAGTAGAAAGTACAGATAATGGAGTGTAAATGTAAGTAGTAGAAAGTACTGATAATGGAGTGTAAATGTAAGTAGTAGAAAGTACTGATAATGGAGTGTAAATGTAAGGAGTAGAAAGTACTGATAATGGAGTGTAAATGTAAGGAGTAGAAAGTACTGATAATGGAGTGTAAATGTAAGGAGTTGAAAGTACAGATAATGGAGTGTAAATGTAAGGAGTAGAAAGTACAGATAATGGATTGTAAATGTAAGAAGTAGAAAGTACTGATAATGGAGTGTAAATGTAAGGAGTAGAAAGTACTGATAATGGAGTGTAAATGTAAGGAGTAGAAAGTACTGATAATGGAGTGTAAATGTAAGGAGTAGAAAGTACTGATAATGGAGTGTAAATGTAAGGAGTAGAAAGTACAGATAATGGATTGTAAATGTAAGAAGTAGAAAGTACTGATAATGGAGTGTAAATGTAAGGAGTAGAAAGTACTGATAATGGAGTGTAAATGTAAGGAGTAGAAAGTACAGATGATGGAGTGTAAATGTAAGGAGTAGAAAGTACAGATAATGGAGTGTAAATGTAAGGAGTAGAAAGTACAGATAATGGAGTGTAAATGTAAGTAGTAGAAAGTACTGATAATGGAGTGTAAATGTAAGTAGTAGAAAGTACAGATAATGGAATGTAAATGTAAGTAGTAGAAAGTACTGATAATGGAGTGTAAATGTAAGTAGTAAAAAGTACAAATAACTGAGTGTAAATGCAAGGAGTAGAAAGTACAGATAATGGAGTGTAAATGCAAGGAGTAGAAAGTACTGATAATGGAGTGTAAATGTAAGGAGTACAAAGTACAGATAATGGAGTGTAAATGCAAGGAGTAGAAAGTACTGATAATGGAGTGTAAATGTAAGGAGTAGAAAGTACAGATAATTAAGTGTAAATGCAAGGAGTAGAAAGTACTGATAATGGAGTGTAAATGTAAGGAGTAGAAAGTACTGATAATGGAGTGTAAATGTAAGGAGTAGAAAGTACAGATAATTGAGTGTAAATGCAAGGAGTAGAAAGTACTGATAATGGAGTGTAAATGTAAGGAGTAGAAAGTACAGATAATGGAGTGTAAATGTAAGGAGTAGAAAGTACAGATAATTAAGTGTAAATGTAAGGAGTAGAAAGTACTGATATGGAGTGTAAATGTAAGGAGTAGAAAGTACTGATAATGGAGTGTAATTGTAAGGAGTAGAAAGTACTGATAATGGAGTGTAAATGTAAGGAGTAGAAAGTACAGATAATGGAGTGTAAATGTAAGGAGTAGAAAGTACTGATAATGGAGTGTAAATGTACGGAGTAGAAAGTACTGATAATGGAGTGTAAATGTAAGGAGTAGAAAGTACTGATAATGGAGTGTAAATGTAAGGAGTAGAAAGTACTGATAATGGAGTGTAAATGTAAGGAGTAGAAAGTACTGATAATGGAGTGTAAATGTAAGGAGTAGAAAGTACAGATAATGGAGTGTAAATGTAAGGAGTAGAAAGTACAGATAATTAAGTGTAAATGTAAGGAGTAGAAAGTACAGATAATGGAATGTAAATGTAAGTAGTAGAAAGTACTGATAATGGAGTGTAAATGTAAGTAGTAAAAAGTACAAATAATTGAGTGTAAATGCAAGGAGTAGAAAGTACAGATAATGGAGTGTAAATGCAAGGAGTAGAAAGTACTGATAATGGAGTGTAAATGTAAGGAGTACAAAGTACAGATAATGGAGTGTAAATGTAAGGAGTAGAAAGTACTGATAATGGAGTGTAAATGTAAGGAGTAGAAAGTACTGATAATGGAGTGTAAATGTAAGGAGTAGAAAGTACTGATAATGGAGTGTAAATGTAAGGAGTAGAAAGTACAGATAATGGAGTGTAAATGTAAGTAGTAGAAAGTACTGATAATGGAGTGTAAATGTAAGTAGTAGAAAGTACTGATAATGGAGTGTAAATGTAAGGAGTAGAAAGTACTGATAATGGAGTGTAAATGTAAGGAGTTGAAAGTACAGATAATGGAGTGTAAATGTAAGGAGTAGAAAGTACAGATAATGGATTGTAAATGTAAGAAGTAGAAAGTACTGATAATGGAGTGTAAATGTAAGGAGTAGAAAGTACTGATAATGGAGTGTAAATGTAAGGAGTAGAAAGTACTGATAATGGAGTGTAAATGTAAGGAGTAGAAAGTACTGATAATGGAGTGTAAATGTAAGGAGTAGAAAGTACAGATAATGGATTGTAAATGTAAGAAGTAGAAAGTACTGATAATGGAGTGTAAATGTAAGGAGTAGAAAGTACTGATAATGGAGTGTAAATGTAAGTAGTAGAAAGTACTGATAATGGAGTGTAAATGTAAGTAGTAAAAAGTACAAATAATTGAGTGTAAATGCAAGGAGTAGAAAGTACAGATAATGGAGTGTAAATGCAAGGAGTAGAAAGTACTGATAATGGAGTGTAAATGTAAGGAGTACAAAGTACAGATAATGGAGTGTAAATGCAAGGAGTAGAAAGTACTGATAATGGAGTGTAAATGTAAGGAGTAGAAAGTACAGATAATTAAGTGTAAATGCAAGGAGTAGAAAGTACTGATAATGGAGTGTAAATGTAAGGAGTAGAAAGTACTGATAATGGAGTGTAAATGTAAGGAGTAGAAAGTACAGATAATGGAGTGTAAATGCAAGGAGTAGAAAGTACTGATAATGGAGTGTAAATGTAAGGAGTAGAAAGTACAGATAATGGAGTGTAAATGTAAGGAGTAGAAAGTACAGATAATTAAGTGTAAATGTAAGGAGTAGAAAGTACTGATATGGAGTGTAAATGTAAGGAGTAGAAAGTACTGATAATGGAGTGTAATTGTAAGGAGTAGAAAGTACTGATAATGGAGTGTAAATGTAAGGAGTAGAAAGTACAGATAATGGAGTGTAAATGTAAGGAGTAGAAAGTACTGATAATGGAGTGTAAATGTAAGGAGTAGAAAGTACTGATAATGGAGTGTAAATGTAAGGAGTAGAAAGTACTGATAATGGAGTGTAAATGTAAGGAGTAGAAAGTACTGATAATGGAGTGTAAATGTAAGGAGTAGAAAGTACTGATAATGGAGTGTAAATGTAAGGAGTAGAAAGTACAGATAATGGAGTGTAAATGTAAGGAGTAGAAAGTACAGATAATGGAGTGTAAATGTAAGGAGTAGAAAGTACAGATAATGGAATGTAAATGTAAGTAGTAGAAAGTACTGATAATGGAGTGTAAATGTAAGTAGTAAAAAGTACAAATAATTGAGTGTAAATGCAAGTAGTAGAAAGTACAGATAATGGAGTGTAAATGCAAGGAGTAGAAAGTACTGATAATGGAGTGTAAATGTAAGGAGTACAAAGTACAGATAATGGAGTGTAAATGTAAGGAGTAGAAAGTACTGATAATGGAGTGTAAATGTAAGGAGTAGAAAGTACTGATAATGGAGTGTAAATGTAAGGAGTAGAAAGTACTGATAATGGAGTGTAAATGTAAGGAGTAGAAAGTACAGATAATGGAGTGTAAATGTAAGTAGTAGAAAGTACTGATAATGGAGTGTAAATGTAAGTAGTAGAAAGTACTGATAATGGAGTGTAAATGTAAGGAGTAGAAAGTACTGATAATGGAGTGTAAATGTAAGGAGTAGAAAGTACTGATAGTGGAGTGTAAATGTAAGGAGTTGAAAGTACAGATAATGGAGTGTAAATGTAAGGAGTAGAAAGTACAGATAATGGATTGTAAATGTAAGAAGTAGAAAGTACTGATAATGGAGTGTAAATGTAAGGAGTAGAAAGTACTGATAATGGAGTGTAAATGTAAGGAGTAGAAAGTACTGATAATGGAGTGTAAATGTAAGGAGTAGAAAGTACTGATAATGGAGTGTAAATGTAAGGAGTAGAAAGTACAGATAATGGATTGTAAATGTAAGAAGTAGAAAGTACTGATAATGGAGTGTAAATGTAAGGAGTAGAAAGTACTGATAATGGAGTGTAAATGTAAGGAGTAGAAAGTACAGATGATGGAGTGTAAATGTAAGGAGTAGAAAGTACAGATAATGGAGTGTAAATGTAAGGAGTAGAAAGTACAGATAATGGAGTGTAAATGTAAGTAGTAGAAAGTACTGATAATGGAGTGTAAATGTAAGTAGTAGAAAGTACTGATAATGGAGTGTGAATGTAAGTAGTAGAAAGTACTGATAATGGAGTGTAAATGTAAGTAGTAGAAAGTACAGATAATGGAGTGTAAATGTAAGTAGTAGAATGTACAGATAATGGAGTGTAAATGTAAGGAGTAGAAAGTACAGATAATGGAGTGTAAATGTAAGTAGTAGAAAGTACTGATAATGGAGTGTAAATGTAAGTAGTAGAAAGTACTGATAATGGAGTGTAAATGTAAGTAGTAGAAAGTACAGATAATGGAGTGTAAATGTAAGTAGTAGAAAGTACTGATAATGGAGTGTCAATGTAAGTAGTAGAAAGTACTGATAATGGAGTGTAAATGTAAGTATTGGAAAGTACTGATAATGGAGTGTAAATGTAAGGAGTAGAAGTAAAAAGTCAACAGAAAAATAATTACTACAGTAATTAGCCATAAAACAGCCACAAGCGAGATGTAAAATCACACAACTGTATTTGTCTAATCACAACAGCTGGAGAATAGTACATTGCTGTGTTATTAATGTATAAGTAATTGAACTATTTAGCCCCAGAATAACGGACTGACCACCAAAATGTCCAGAAATCAACATCACTGAATGTATTTAGTATTACATGGAGCAGAAAATGCTCCAACAACTTCTAAGTCTTAATCTTGGAAGTGTGAAATAATATATCTGCAGGGCAAAAGCTGTAATAAAGGCAACAGGTATTTCACTAAATAATTAAAAAAACATATTTTGAGTATGAGGGGGGCACAGTGGTGTAGTGGTCAGTGGTATAGATATATATACATTTTATACTTCAGTTGTGGCCCTGGTAAAAACAGAGAGGAAAAATCTTAAAGTAAACCCTATATTTAATTAAAAACAATATAAAGAAATATTTTAAATATGAATTTCACAGATGTGTAAGTCAGCCATGCCATGTGCACTAAAGTTCCTTATACCATCACAGATCCTGGCTTTTTAAACGACCGCTGATAGCGAGCCGAATGTTCCCTCTCCTCACAAGTGTCTTTAGGCCAAAGGAAATGTACATTTTGATTTATCAGAGAACAGAACACTTTTCATAACAATTGAGTTATTACTTTAAACTACTGGTGGAATTCTGCTTTAAAAACCAAGGGCACATAAACTTTTGATTGCAGGGATATAGAAAGTTGTGAAATGTTGAGGATGCTGAAATTTCAAGCAGTATATACAAAAATTATGTGTATGTTTGATGTTTTTGATATTTCACGTAATACAGAATGTGTACCAATGCGCTATAATGTGGCAGACAATGGCGTATGTACACATATATTTGAGTTATCGTTGTTTTTATTGGCACACAAAATGGCTACCTGAGTTTTAGGGCGTTTAAGATGCAGCATTAAATTAAAGGAGCAATATGTAAGATTTGTAGTCTAAAAATATTCCAAAATTATTAACATTATTATTAACAGTTCTGATTTTATGTGAAAGCCATCTATGTATTATGCTGCAGAGATATCTTGCTAGCATGCTAACTAGCTACCTATCTCGTAATACCACTTTGTATCTCAAGAGGCGATAATAAATCACTGTGGCATCGAGTCAAGTCAGATTTTTTTATGATAGGGTTGAACACTACATCTTTCTGGTGTTATGCTGCCCCCTTTTGTTTATACTATGAATTTGACAGGATGCATCCCTTTACAGATTGCTCCTTTAATCAGTTAAAACATAAATAAACATACAAACTTCACCCTGAAACAAACACATGCCTTTACTACACTTAGTTTTTACTATGTTCAGTTCTCATGTTTACTCATTTATTCTTATTTTAAGTAGTTCAAACCTAAACTCTGGGAATCTGAACACCGCCCCAACACACACACAAGGTTGTTTGGCTGTGTTCATTCCAACACAATTTATCAAAAAGCTGTCCGACAAAATGCAAATTTCTTCAAAACGAAAACTTTACAGGAGAGGGCAAAAGCTTCCTTTACTTTCAGTGCAAGTTTCAAGTTTCAGGTTTCAAGTTTATTTGTCATTTACATATCATGTCAGGATGAGGCTCAGATTATCTCTCTACAGCAGGAAAGCATTATATATATGTAGTAACAACAATGCATAAGCTGAATAAAATAAAATAAAATGAAATTGTTTATAAAATAAATATAGGTATCAGAGGAGATATATATTTAAAGTCACTTAGTGATATTGTTCGTAGCAGTGATATATAATTTTAAAAATTTAATAGTATTGTAAAGTGTTCATTATAAATAGATCTTATTTAAACAGACATAATGTTTCTTTCAGCCCAATCATTATGAAATTTTCGCACAATGTAAAGGACAGCTGTTGCGCTGAAAAACTAAAAAAAACCTTGGAGATACTTTCTATTTTGGAAAGTGATGATATACATATACCTGTGATGAGCACAATTACTGTATAAACATGTTTTTATATGATATTTAAAATATTTGTTATTGTAAATATCTTTCTGATTCGGTCTGTATGTAAACCTGCCGTATCAATCACTCATATTACAGTGTTGCGCCAATTTCATAAATGATTCTGCATGTCTGACATGCTGGTTGGCTGTGCTGCTCTGTAGATGTACACCCTAGCCTAAAGCACTAAGAGAATTCCTCAACAATGCGTCTCACACCAGGTCGGTCTCAGCCGGTTATGAATGCAGCTTACTATCAAAGAGGCAAATACCGACTTGAGCTGCAGATGGAAATTTGATGGCTGTAAAGCTGCTCTAGGGAAATGACGTGTTCGGCTTCATACATGCAAATGAATTCAGACGTCACTATGAAGCTCACAAAGGAGAGATTCTTTGTTTAACCTCAGACCAGTATTCTCACATTCAGATTGGTATGTTTATCACAAAGAGCACATATTAATGAGTACTCGCTAGAAATTATAGGGTTCTACTGCAACGCCACACTTCTGACTTTGATACTGATACCAAGTGCAATAACAAGCTTGATCAAAATAATACTATGCCAATTGAAACCAATAAACAAACAAAAATCATTAGGTTTATATGCACACGATAGCCAGATTAAGCTCTTAGGCTGTGGCATATTAGACTGGGGTCCAGCCCAAGTGTCTAGACTGAGACACATCCATCAAAAATGTATATTCAGTCTGGATATGCCAACAGTTAGATTTGGACTGGCAATCTGAACAAAGTTATTGAAGCTATTTATAAGGAGGTTCAGTTCATATTACAGTAAATTCCTGAAATATATGTTCTGAAGAAATCTCAACATCAGCAAAGAGGAAAAGTAAGGACATTGCTTCCAGATATCTGGAGAGCTGACTGTGGTATTCCTATCATTTATGTGAAAAACGATCACTGGGTGCTTTATATTTAAAATAATAGATATAATGGCAACGTCATTCCGAGTGGTTTGATGTGAATTCTAGAGAAAACGCTATGTGGGAAAGTAACACTGCGCTTCCTCCTGAACACACCATCCCCACTGTGAAACATGGCGGTGGCAGCATCAAGCTGTAGGGATTCTTTTCTTCAGCAGGGACAGGAAATCTGATCAGAGTTGATGGGAAGATGGATGGAGCTAAATACAGGGCAATCCTAGAAAACCTGTTGGAGGCTGCAAAAGACTTGAGACTGGGAAGGAGATTCACCTTCCAGCAAGACAACGACCCTAAACATACAGCCAGAGCTAGAGTGGAATGGTTTAAATCAAAGAATACTCATGTGTTAGAATGGCCCAGTCAAAGTCCTGACCTAAATCCCATTAAGCATCTGTGGCAAGACATAAAAATTGCTGTTCACAGACGCTCTCCATCCAACCTGGCTGAGCTTGAGCTATTTTGCAAAGAAGACAACGTCATTCAGAGTGGTTTAATGTGAAACATACCATTCTAGAGAAAACTAGAGTTCAAGTTGTTCACAGTGGTGGTGACAGTTTTTTCTGAACACTTTGTCTGAGATGTTGTTGTGCAATAGTTTTAATAGATGTTTTTGGCCTAAAATGTAAGAGGATGTCGCAAAAGGCAAGAAGTCTCCAATTATTTGACCATCATCAGCATTACTTCCAAAAGCTGGGAATACTGCTGCCAGATAGAATTCCAAGTTGTTCTGTTTCTCTGCAATTCACCACTCCACAGCAATCCACCCCAAACCACCCATTTTTTTAAATCTGCACAAATGTATAGAAATTCACTTTTAATAGTAAAGTGATAAGATTAGAAGGAAGCTTGGGGTGTCAGACTCAAGTCTGGAGGGTTTGGTGATTCCCTTCCTCAAATCCGATTATTTGAATCAGGAGAACTGCAGTGGGGAAATAACCAAACTTCACTCAGAACCAACACTCCGAGACCAGAGCTGAACACTTGTGCTGTAGAGCCTAGATATGGTTCTTTGTGGACCTCTCACCAACTCTGATTCACCACACATAAGAAGACTTTATGGTTTTTATGATTTTGATGGTTCAGGAGACTGTTCAAGGACAATTTCACCTTTTTTTTATTTCTCAGAAGTTCAGCTCTTGAGGTGCACACACAGTATGTTTATTTGTAGAAAATCATATAAATTCATATAAACATTTTCAGAGGACTTTTTCTGCCTTACCAGTCCTGCTTGTCTCTCCACCATAAATACATTAAAATAAATTGATTAAAATACATTTTTAGTCAAAACGTTGTTTAAAAACTATCATACGTTTATGCCTTAGATACCAGGCCGCATATATATAGTCTACATAAATTATATTATAGAATACTTGTATAATATAAATAGTCTACCATGTCATGAACAAATTATACCTCATTTTAAAGCTGTGTCAATTTCTCAGCCCGTCATGTATGACATATGGCATATGCTAATAGCAGCTAGCCCAGGAGTGGGTTTAGGGTCTGGCTAGTGGGCTATAGCAATGGGTCTTTTTATTGCTGAAAATATTTAATATAAATATAAATTATATGCTCAACTAACCACTGAATCTTTTGTGGTATAAATGTTTCAGTTGGCCTTCACCATAATTAATTCTATCACAACAGTTATCATGTTCAATTTGAGCTAACAAAGTAATTGAATGGCTCATGTTGTTGTTGGTTGCAACCATTCCCCCGAAAGCAACTGGCAAAACCAATTAGAGGTGTCATATTGGGGGTCCTGTCATGTTAGACCCACCAGTGAGCTGTTTAATACATTATGGTACCAAAAAGCAGTGATATATCATGCAACACTACTGAAGGTCAGCTTGAATATTCCTTCTATGTAGTCCTATATTTCCCATGTTCTTCTGTATTCCTCTTCAGAAGGTAAATGCAGTGACTCACTTCTGAAGATAACTGAGAAAGTGGTCATGTTCCTGATAGCAGTTTCACATGCTCACTTACAGAGAAAACAGCTCACTGCAGGAATAAAGGATTAAGGCAGCTGGAGGAGTTATTTCTCAGGAGACTAAGACTGGGATTGAGAAAGTACTGACCTAAGGATATAAATCTAATATGTTATTGCTCAACATTTATTTCTTTATCCATTCCTGAAGAAACATGCATCACAGACGGGTTGGGCAGCACGTAGTGATTCCTGAAAAAAGGGTATGCATTCACAACACTTCACCCGCCAGAATACACACTCTTAGTCAGACTGAGTGACATAACATTCATTTATCAGGGAAACTGAGTTTATTAAGCAAAACCGGAAATTAAACAAAAGCTTAATTCATGCACTGACCTTGACTGTTAAATATATATTCTTCTGGTCGTTGTGTTCTTATTTTTACTTTCTATTCCTGTTTTTATTTATTTACCTTATTACTTTTTATGACCATTGTATTTGACTGTTTTAAACTAATTTTGTTTTTATTGAGTCTTTATTTCAATTTGTTTGTCAACTATACATTTATTTTAATTTCTTTTTTTCAACCCTTTTGAGCTGTAAATGCTCAGCTGCACTGAAAAGACAGGTCACACTAATTTAAATACAAAGAGATGTATTTCCAGAGTGAAAATAAAAGTTGATTATGGTAGAACTCTAAAGGTCAGTAGAACAAAACCCTGGATCTTTGGACATTTGTATCATTAGTGCCGTGAATACATGATCAACATTGAGCAGTAAGTCTGAGCAGCAAAGTCAACTAGTCTCCCTAGTCTCAATCCTGGATTAAGATTACATTATGTTATACAGACATCTGGATTATAAGTAGAACCACACCTTTGTAATACAAACAGACAAACACACATACACACATAAACACTTACACATACACACACACACAGATATGATGATGTTAATGAGAAAGCTATGATCGGTGACCTTAGTTGTCATGTAGGTAGACAGTGGGTGGAGGAATCATAACAGAATCCTCCTATTGGCCATGTGTTTATAAGTCAGTAACTTCATTACAGTCGACTGGGTTATCCCTTGAACAGCTGCAGATGACTGAAGAGCCTTCTATTAAAGGATTTGTTGACACCCCTGCCCTGTCATCATGGCACCCACTTTAGAAAAGACTGTAGAGGAGACTGCAGAGCACTGCATCTCATTCTATTCACTCTCCACTGCAAGATCACTTAATCATGTATTCTCACTTGAAAAGGCATCTAAGAGGTTATGAGGGCATCTGCATGACACCGCACCACATTTTCTCCACTGGAAGAGGATCCATTAGGAAACTTCCCCTCATTTCCCCTTACACATGTAGGAACACACTTCACAGCACAGAGAGATAAAACCAATAAAATAGATAGACATAACTGATGGAGCAATATGCCCTCTGAAGCTATTGGATGTGCAGTACACAGTTCAGCCAGCAGATGTCGCACCAACACTGTTGTGTGTCAGTGGGCTCCTAAAATCAGATATACACTACTGTGCAAAAGTCTTAGACACCTAATCTTATTGTCCTTATCTTAGTAGTAACATATTTTCACACATGAGAACATTGTATATCATCAGAGCATAAATACCATACAAAATATTATGAATATTTTATATTCATACTATTCATAATAATATGAATATTGAAAGAAGCAGATAATATCTTGTGTGCCAGTTTAAAGACCAAAGTTTAGTTCCAGATTTCTCCTGGACGCCTCAGACATTGTATGAATGTATTAAATTTCTTCAGCAGCAAATCTTGATTCAGCTTAATGAAGTACTGAGTATTTAAAGCAGGGATGATAACTGCAAATAATACTGGGTTACCACAAGGAAAAGAAACACACTGACATATGTAAAATCACTACTTACTGTATTAATACTATTTAAATATTTCATTTGAGTGTTTTGCTGAGCTTTGAGTTTGGAAAAAATAGCTTTTTATATAACGTCCCCAAAACCTCTGCACAGTACCGTACTAGTCAACTTAAAATAATAAGACCTTTTACCTTGTTATGTTTACCTTGTCATATTGTGTAATGTCTGGTTATATTAAGCACAGTTCCTCATACCAGATCCCACCAAAAATATCTTTCTTTCTCAAATAGCTTTCATTGAAGTTACTTTTGCCCACCTCAAAAACCTTATGGGTTTTTTTTTGTTGATATCACCTCCTCAAACAGTGTTTCATTCAGAAAATACAGAAGAACATGGCAAATATAGAACTACATAGAAGGAATATTCAAGCTGACCTTCATGTTTTAAGCTTTTCTATGATAAAAAAAAACTATATATATTGTGTTATTTCTCATAGCTGTAACTCTCTGTGCATATCCCATCATTAGCTATTTTTCATGTTAACATGATGGCTGGACCACGAATCCCCTCATCTGAAATGTGTTTCCCAAGTTTGCTTCTTTAGCATTACACAGGATCTACAAGGTTAACATAGTTAAAGATTAGAGCCAGCAGCAGAAGCATACAGCACCATACCTGTCTAAAACCACATCCACACTGATGGCTTGGGGTGGACTTCTTGTACTGGATGGTGAGAAATACAGGGGGTCATGTATATCCCGCACCCGCAGTTACCCTGTTGGACCCCATGAATGTCTCTCCAAAATCAAAATTCTTAATAAACTTATTCTAATAATGTGCTGTTCAAAGAAAGGGGAAGACTCTGTGGTGGTATTTTTTACTAGCTACACATGCAGCATTTGGCCTGTGGGTGGCACTGTAACAAACTGGTTCACTCAGTTACTCTTTCATGACCTAGCAACTCTACTATACCAAATGGGCCTGGTCACACTGATAATGGGGGAACTGGATCAGAAACCTGAACTCCTGTCAATTTTGGGTTCTTACCTGTCTAAAACAGGTAATAATGGCATAATTGTTTGTTGCACAGTATTCTGCTAAAAAGCTAGCTATTTTTTTTCCAGTCTAAATAAATGAGTGCACGCTAAAGACAGCCACAGGTATGATTGTTGTCTGGTGGTCAATTAAGAAAAGTCCAAGATCTACAGTTTTTGATCTCAGTCCATCTCTATTTTTTACATGGCTTTCTGTTTTACACCCTGATTACTGTAAGTGGGTAGATCGATAATGAAACGTGTATATATATATTTTTTGAAGAATTGCAAATACATGCCTAGAGTATAAACTACTTATTTACATTATCCTTACTGATTATGAGTAGTTTGGAGCATGTTATGCAGCTTTTAGAGCGTATGTGATGCTATGTTATTAGAAATGGCCGATATGCTGTGTTTCAATATTGGTATTGGAAAAAAACGCTTATTGTTGTGCCATTTCTAATGGCAGACCATATGGTGTTATTTTACTCCAACAATCGTCCCAGATTCCTAACTGTACCTACTAGAATCATAGAAAGAGAAGCGATGGGGAACACTGGGCTGGGTATTTCTTTGCTGCAATGCTGAAATGAGTTTCTAGGTTTGCTTCTTTAGCATTACACAGGACCTACAAGGTTAACATAGTTAAAGATTAGAGCCAGCAGCAGAAGGTCCATACTTGTCTTAAATCACGTCCACACAGGTGACTTGTGGTGGACTTCATGTGGTGAGAAATACAGGGGGTCACGGATGGTGAGAAATACAGGGGGTCCACATTGGTGGCTTGGGGTGGACTTTCTGTACTAGATGGTGAGAAATACAGGGGGTCCACACTGGTGGCTTGAGATGGACTTTCTGTACTAGATGGTGAGAAATACAGGGGGTCCACACTGGTAGCTTGAGATGGACTTTCTGTACTAGATGGTGAGAAATACAGGGGGTCCACACTGGTGGCTTGGGATGGACTTTCTGTACTAGATGGTGAGAAATACAGGGGGTCCACACTTGTGGCTTGGGGTGGACTTTCTGTACTGGATGGTGAGAAATACAGGGGGTCATGCGAAAGATGCAGATCCTGCTCCATTCGGAGGAGCCCAGCAAGAGCTGCCACTCCACTTTAAGGAGGTACAAAGAGAGTCTGAATAGTTAATTTGTTGCTTTAAAAAAAAAACTTTAAAAAACTGAGAAGATAAGATGAAGTAAGTATTTGTATTATTTATAGCAAGTAGATGAAACAAGAAACCAAAAACTATTTTAAGTATGGTATTTTATTTTTTAAAATTGTACTGGCCGATACTCTGTGTTTCAATATTGGTATTGGAAAAGAACTCTTATTGTTGCGCCAATTCTAATGGCAGACCATATGCCATTGTTTTACTTCAACAATCGTCCAAAATTTCAAACTGTACCTAAGTTTAAAAACCTAAGTTTTAGAATCATCTTGACTGATAGTAAGAGAAGCGGTGGGGAACACTGGGCTGGGTATTTCTTTGCTGCCTGCTGAGGTACCTGTTTAAAATAAAAGAAAAAAACGCCGTAAGTTTAGCATCAAACTTTATCCCTTCGCTCGCCAAGAACATCTTCAGCTGTGGAAAGCAGCAGCAATGTTAACACTTCTTTTGCTGCTATTCATATTACTTCTTTTGTTTGTGGACAAATGTGGCGTGTTGCCAAGTGCGTCAACCATTGTTGTGTTTTCACTGCCATTCATTGGCAACCTCTACTTATGTAATTTAACTGGGAGCAATGTCATTTACAATAGAGTATGCAGCATTTAATTTGAACTGGGAAGTTGGAATTACCTAGTTTTAATTGGAATGAAAGTTGGATTTTTTTCACTCAGAAACTAGAGCCTCACCAACCTCAGCCTCAAAATCCAAGATGGCTGCATTGTCCTAACATCATCCACAGCCATCTGGTTTGGTTCCTCCACTTCGAAAGAATAAACCAAAGCGATTAATCAGGACAGCAGAGCAGATCATTGGATGTAATCTGCCAATGCTTCAGGAGATCTGCAACAGCAGGGTGATGAAGCATGCTGACACAGTTAGAGCTCACCACTCGCATCTTGGACATCACCTTTTCCAGCCACTTCCTTCTGGTGGAAGACTCGACCATCAAAACCAGCACAACCAGACATGCTAATAGCTTTTCCCCTTACAGGTGGACACCATGCACTTTAAATTTAAATGTAAATAGGATACTCCTATAATTTACTGTATCACAGTACCTCTTATGATAATTTTGTATTACAGTAACATGTGTATGTGCACAGCAGTACAGATGTACGCAGATGCCTCTGACATACCGTCAAAACACATATTTCTTCACACTGATAATTTTGTCAATAATTCTTAAGTTGATAATTTTAGTTAATTTTGGAAAAGTTTTAAACTAAATATCTTACATATTGCTCCTTTAAGTAATGCTGCTTTATTCAACAAAAATGCTTAGTGCATCTATATAAGTAAAGTAGGTAGCTTGGTGTAGAGAGTACCTAGGCAATCTAATTTACCTCAGATTTTGTGGTTAATGTTTAAGGTTTGTCTCTGGCAGCTCCCATTCATTGTCTTGAGACTGGGGAGATCCTGCTCTATTTGGAGGTCAATAGTTAATTTTGGAATGTTTTAAACCAAACAATCTTACATATTGCTCCTTTAAGTAATGCTGCTCTATTCATTTTTAACAACAAAAGTTAATAATGCATCTATTTATAAGTAAACTAAGTAGCTCAGTGTAGCGAGTCTGTGGACAGCCCAATTTAGCTCGTATTTCGTGGCTAATGTTATGTCCCATTCATTCTCTGAATTTCCCTGAGCGAAGGACTGAGAACACCCTGCTCCGTTCAGAGGAGCCCAGCAGGAGCAGCCAGCCAGCAATAGGGAGGGACAAAGAGAGTCTAAAGAGCTAATTTGTTCTTTTTGACCATGACCAGACAGTTAAAGTCAGTTTATATATATCTAAAGTCAGTTTATATGTGCTGTCAAAAATGGTCATTGCTTCATGCTTTACTGAAAAATTCCAGTTAATTCTGGAATGTTTTCAGAATCTTACATATTGCTCCTTTAAATAATGCTGCTCCTTTTTATTTCAAACAACAACAACAATGCTTAGTGCATCTGTTCATAAGCAAAGTAAGTAACTCGGTGCTCAGCGTAGACAGTCTAATTTACCTAATATTTCGTGGCTAATGTTGAATGTTTTGCCTCTGGCAGCTCCCATTCATTCTCTTATTTGCCCTGAGGGAGGAGTGAGACTTTGGAGATCCTGCTCTGTTCGGAGGAGCCCAACAAGAGCAGCCACTCAGCTTTAAGGAGGGACAAAGAGAGTCTGAAGAGTTAATTTGTCGTTTGTGCCGGGAGACCACGACCAGTCAGTTCAAGTCAGTCAGGGAGGGAGAGGGTGTAGGCTCACAAAGAAAGAGTTAAAAGTGGGCGCCCGCGACTGTTTGAGGTGCCTTTTCAGTTGGGGTACAACATCTGGGCTTAAGTCGAGTCACCAGTTAGAGAGATATAGCAGCTGTTCGCTTTACTTCATAGCTTTCCGTTTAGCGCCGAATCCAAAAAAAGAAAGGAACTGAAGAAGAAACGACACGTGGTGGTGTTTGACAACTGAGAAGACCGAGAAGATAAGATGAAGTAAGTTATTGTATTATTTATAGCAAGTAGATGCAACGAGAAACCAAAAACTATTTAAACAAAGGACTGAACTGAAATATGTCTATAAACTAGCCCGGTTATCTTCCTGTAAATCTAACAAACGTGGCACTGAAGTCGAAGATGAAGCCAGCTTCTCATTCACAATTCCTCGTTCCACCTTAAATGGGGCAGCAGTCGCTACAGTACTACAGTCACTACAGTAACTGCGGCCCCATTTAAGGTGGAACGAGGAGTTGTAAATGAGAAGCCGCGTGCGCTGTAATAAGTTTAAATTATCACATTAGCCACGTTAATGTAGCTTTTCTGGGTTTCCTTTCACTTTTTAAATGCTCTCAAACTACTGAACCACATTTTAAGGACTTTTAAAAAGTATATAATTGGACTTTAAAGGCTGAACTTTCTGAGACGTTTGAATGAAGTTCGTTTGCTACCTAGCTAACGTAGCTAACGTAGTAGGCTCGAGTTTACTGGCGTTGCTTGCCAAAACAAAGGCTGCTCTCTTTTCCCTAAACGGTCAGGGTTTCTCGTATGTGAGCGAGTAGTTATTGTGCTAAGTTAGTACTTTCTTTTAGACTTTCGAGGACATTTTAAACGTGTTTGTTTTGGCGGTAGAAGTGAAGTATGATGCGTCGTGATGGAACGATTAAACATCGCGATATTTTCCGCAATAAATATCGCGATCTCACAGTATCGCGCCTGTTTGCATTAAAGGGGAAGTCCACCAATAATAATAATAATAATAATAATAATAATAATAATAATAAAAATAACGGCTTGATAACTTGATAAAACATACTTGATATGTTAACAGAGTCATTCAGGATGGACTTGGTATAAAGTGGTTAATTTGTAGAGAAACTGAACACTCCACAACACAGATATAGCCGTTTTATATACTATCCAAAACCACCAGTGACCCTACGTGCGTGTGAGGTGGTATACATAATGGTGATGATGGTAAAATCTGAAAAAAAACTGAAAGGGGGGTGGGGGTGGGGGGGGGTCGCAGGGGGCATTTTGTCCTACGTGATCCTCACATGATTTTGTCCCTCAACCTTGAATGGATTAAAATGCATTATAAGATTATAAACTTAATGTCTGAGCCAGAAATATGTGTTCCATATCAATCCATTTCATGTAATAACTTATTGTGAGGGAGCTTCCATTAAACTCTTCGGACGTCTGGTTCCTATCGCTACTACTTGTAACAATTCTGACTCGGTAAGCTTCTATAGAACAGAGCATTTTCGCATTTTAATTAAGATAATCCTTTATTAGTCCCACAGTGGGGAAACGAATGGCAAGGCAAAAAATAGATAAATAAACAGTACAGTATATACAATATAAATAATAATAATTGTGTGGAATTTTTGAGAAATCAATGAAGTTCCATGTCAGTAATAGCAATAATCCCACAACTGTTGATATTCTATGTTCAGAATCATGTCATACATACCTTACATAGCTAAGGATTGTACCAAAGATGTCCTTATATAGTTACTGAAAATCAGCCCTGTGTGATTTTCATTAATACACTGCAATAGATGATGTCTTAAATCTAGTTGATGTGTCCAAAGTGTTTCATTTGGAAGTTGTAGTAGGCTTATTGTAAGTGTATTGAACCCTATTTGTAGGCGTTTTTAACAGTAGAAAGTGATTTAGTAACTAAGATTATCCCACTTTATTAAGTTTTGCCTGTTAAAAAAATTGTGCTTTAAAAAAAAAAAATAAAAAAAAAAAAATATATATATTTTTTATATATATATATATATATATATATATATGTTACAGCTATCCTAAAATGTAAAATATTCTATATATTATTTGCAGAGTGTACTAGAATAGGCGATATTTGGTCCAGCTCTGGAGCTGAATGCAGGGTCAGAGCTATTGAGATTGAAGCAGCTGGATACTGTTGACCCCCCACTCATGTCTCAACTATTTTGACCCTTCGCTGTCGGAGACTGACCACCCCCACTGTGCGCTCTGAGCTAGAAAGGATGATTAGAGGTCGAGCACAAAGGGGTGAGAGAGTACAGAATCAGAAGGGGGTAGATCAGAAGTTATTGTTAGCAGCGGTTGTCCTCAGGGACATGCGCGCACATGTTAATTGAGCGCATGTTCAAAACCGTCTAGTCATGCTTTCAGATCAGTGAATTTAGCTACCAGTTGTTGGCACACACTTCAGTTGAGTTGCACAGCTTGTGTAATCTCTATAGAAAAGCATTCCCAGTAGAATAGGAGACTCTGGAGCAACAAACGCATGAGCCGGAGGTCACCATGTATAATGCCATGTATAGGCTAGGGCGGATTAAGCCCCCCAGCACTGGGCACTGGGCTTTGTAGCAGTAGAACTGCATTCTCTGGAGTTGTGGCGCTTTGGATGAAGTTTGTGATCTAGAACTGATGAACCAGCATCAGCTAGTGACCTTACTAATGCTCTTGTGGCAGTCTCTGTCGAATCTTTGTAAGTGTTCACAGAAGACTAGAGAAGAAATGTTGGAGAAGCAGGTGTCTTCAAACATTTGGACATGCTGTGTATACACTCAAACACTTCTCAGGGTGGTGCAAGGTCATCAGCAATGAGTTGTAAGTCATTTCACTTTCACGAGTGAATCCACACCCACTCTCATTTACACTTCTGAGAGTAGTCATACCTGCTGTCGGTGTCATGCCCAGCGCTGCAGCCTTGAAAATTTATGAGTGAGCACACTCCCTAATAAAGGCTGGGCTACTGCTGCCAGAGCTCAAATGCATCACGTTCCTGACATTTTAGCTGATGGTTTATTGTCATATAAATAATGATGTTACAGTTAGTTTGGCTCAAATAAAGAAACAACGCTTGATGCCCTCTTATTGTCATAGCTACAAGTCAGACAATAGACCTTGTTGATGTCATAAACTCATAATCTGTCTTAATAATGCACACAAGCAGGTAATATGCAAGTAAACCATAATTCTATCATGGCCATTGTAAAGAAACATTGACTGTGGGCACTTCACATCAAACCATCTCAAACATCTCCAGATATAAATTATGTAGACATTTCAAATAATTGGCCAAAATAAGAAAAAGTTCTCAAATATTGCGAAATAAGTTTTTTTATGTTTGGCTAAGGTGGAAAAGTTTTCATATCAGTAAAGGAAAACTGCAGAAGCACTCACAGCATCTTAATTCCTATATTAAATGGGCCACTGCCTGCTAGCTTGGTACGGTTGACTGAGCGCTGTTAAAACTGACCTACAGAAAGCTTATAAAGGTTTACATTGGCGTTAATTAGCGTCCCTCCATTGCAAATGGCAAGCATGATAAGAAAACGTTTTTAGAACGTTTACAGACTGGTAGTTGATGGACACATTGATTTTATTGGAGTTTGGGAAATGACAATAACAATTTCAGAAATATTAAATACAAACCCTGCTATGGACACTGTGCGCATCCAAACTTCGCCACAAATCCGTAATTGCCGTCGGCCATAGTCGGACCCAGAAGCGCATAAGTGGAAGTTTAATGTGGAATGTTCTTGTACTCCTTTTTTTTTTTTACACAGAATCTAAAATTGAGAGGAAATGAAACAGGCGGTGCAGTAGAGGACTAAGTGACTGCGTGTGTGCGGCAGGACGTATGCTAATAGGCAGTGTGAGTTATCTCAATAGAAATCTCCTCCTAAGCCAGGCTGTTGAGGACAAAGCAGTCTAGTGGAGTGGGTTTAATCACATTACACACAAAGGCGTGCGCACACTGAAGATGTGACCCCCACACGCTTCCCTTGACCTTACTTTCTCAGTCCTCTCCTGGTTTTTCTTCTTCCACACTGCAGATTGTTTTCTAGGTTAAGGCCGTGTCCAAAATACTAACTTTACAGGAAACGGCAGCAGAAATCTTAGTGTTTAATGTGAGTTAATGTAGCCAACAAGAAAAAAACACATTAAAATGGAGATGCAAGCATTGAAACCTACACTGTGTACCAAAAAAGTTTGGACATTTGTGCCACACTTAAAATCATGGCGTTATATTTGTTTTGAAGCAAAATGTTAAACCAATTGACTTTTTATTTTAAATAAAACAAATCCAAAGGATTCAGCTGGTGTGTTTCAGATTGTTGCTGTTTGAGCAGTTTCTTCACAAGTGTTTGCAGGTTTGCCTCCAAAATGTAGTTGTACATTTCAGGGCTAATGATTGAATCAACAAGCTCACCAACATCAGTGCAGGAAAAACAGCCCCAGACTTAATGTTTACAGACTTTCTTACAAGGCTTTTTTTTTTTTTTTTTTTTTTTACAAACGGTGTTCTATTAGTTTGGTGTTGTTGTTGTTGTTGTGTTTTTTTTTGTTTGTTTTTTTTTAGAAACATACAGTAAAAATATAAAAAAAAAAAACTTTTAATTAATAATGCTGCTGTTAGACTCTACAAACAGCAGTGCCCCCAGCAGAGACCACATACACACACACTTCAACTCTACACACTTACAGGAAATATAATTTTTTTCAGTGTAACAATGTGCACTTATTTGTAAATATATTCTTAAGAGTTTTTGGCTTTTTATTATTTATGTTGTATATACTGTATTGTTTATTTATCTATTTTTGGCACTGAGTGTCTTGCTGTCCCTTTGCTGCTGTAACACTGTGAACTTCCCCCCACTGTGGGACTAATAAAGGATTAACTTATCTTAATTCAGGGTAACATAATGACTTGTTTTGGAGGTCCAGCGTTTTGTTCTGTCAGGAAGTATGAGCTTGTGTATGACTTCACAATCTGACATTGTTGAAGAACAAACTGCTGAGTGTGTGTTATTTTTTTATTTATTTAATTTTTTTCTGAATTTATTTATTCTGTATAAATATCAGTGATGTCAGTGGAACACTCGTACCCTGCCAGGCAGGTCTGGTATTTGCTCTGCCTGAAAAGGTCACAACAAAGTCAATGTCGTAGGTACACACAGCCCAGTCATAGTTAGCAGGGCCTCCTGGGAAGATTTCATATTACATTTATTGAAGGCATTGCGAGTGAAACTGTCCAACAAGCCAACAAACTTCAAATGGATTGAAATAGCATATTTATCATGTGCAGCATAAATGGACACGGGAAAAAGGAGTATATTTGGAGCTGAGGGATGACTCATATATTCAGGTTTGCCTATTAGCCTCAAGAACTCAAGTTTAGCAGTGCAAATGGAGTAAACTGGGTTTGTGTCTGTTTGTTTTGTTGGGGAACAGAAAATAGACATGAGGAAATGTGCCATATGGTCTTGGGAATATTTTTTGAAGCAGTGCTGTCTGTAGGAGCATTGACAGGAGACATCTGTTACAGGGCAGATTGCAATTTACGTTGCATTGTAAGCAGCTATGCAGTAATTTGGATGTTTATTTACGCTGAGCTGAAGAGAGAAGAGGCTGAACAAAGGCACTTCTTGTTTGTTCTCTGTGTAATTCTATGGATGGCACTAACTAACTTCCAATATTTTTTTTTTCCTCTCTCTCTCTCTGTTAGAGGGATGGCTCCTTCACTCTCTCAGGCATTCCGGAGGCGATGGTGGATGGCCGGCACGGCGGTGATGGAGAATCTGTTTTTTTCAGCTGTTTTGCTCGGTTGGGGGTCTCTGCTCATCATGCTGAAAAACGAGGGCTTCTACTCGCACCTCTGCGAAGGTATGTCGTCCTAGAAACCTGAAACCATGGGTTACCAAACAAAGCAGGAGTGTCGTACAGGTAGTAATAAAACAAACAAAGCAGAAAGATTTCAAAGTATGTGTTATATCAAGCAGAGCTACTGGTGTAGTATACGAACCGAGACATGGAAACAAACAGTCAATCTCAACTGGAAAACCATGAAACGTGAGCCAGGGACTGTGAGAAACCCGAGTTATCCAAAGTCATTAATAAACTATAAACTGATCAGTTCTCTGCCTCTGCTGTCTTTCTTTTTCTTGCCCTACATCTCTCCTCTCTCTCCTTGCTCTCTCTCTCTCTCCCTCGCTCTTTCTGTTTTTCTTTTTTTATTGTAGTAAATGAGACTGGAGTGTCACATGTTAGCCACACCAACGTGTCAGAGGACTGGCTGAGCTGTGTGGACCAGGAAGAGATGCTGAACCTGGGTTTCACAATCGGTTCCTTCCTGCTCAGTGCTGCCACGCTGCCACTTGGCATCCTTATGGACCGATATGGCCCCAGGCCCCTCCGTCTCATTGGGAGGTATGCACATGCTCTTGCGCACAGCCTACTTTAAGCGGGTAGAGCAGAACGAGGAAAGCTGCATTCCATTAATTCACTTTCTTCCTTGCTTAATATGCTTCCGAGACACTTTAAACGCCGGATGTGACGAGCCGACCAGGAATTGGTTTGAACACAGTGTCTGATGGCCTACATGCAGTTGCATGGCACATGAATTCAGATATGTTCAGCGATAAGCTTCTGGGTGCCCAACGTTTTCAGTAAACACAGCCCAGGATGCATTTCTAATGAACGACAGTCAAAGTAGTGAAGACACAGTCAGTAGAAGAGTGTAGAAATGGCTCTGGATTGATATGGAGATGTTTAGCTTCATAAGCTGGCAGCACCTGCTGAGATTTCTTTACAGTGTCGTAAACTTTACTGTCCCACAGGACCTTTTTTTGGTTTGTTTTTAAAATATTTCATTTAAGTTTTACAGTTCAACAAACAAACAGGACACATCAATAAAATAAAGAACAAAACCCACCCCAACCCATCCCTTCAGCTATGCTAGCAGAAAAAGAGAAAGGGGGAAAAAAGAAAAAAAAACAGTACCTTGATACATTTTGTAAATATTTACATATTTCATGCCCCATTACACTTCAAACAATACTTCGATCTTGCGATCTTGATGGTCCTCTAGATAGACAAGGAAGGGATTCCAAATATCTGAGAATCCACTAGCATTCCTAGCACATTCATATCTGATCTCTATATGAAATGTACTACAGAGCTCGTTCAACCAAGTCTCAAACTTCGGTACAATTTCTTTGTTCCATACCAATTAAAAAATAAAAATAAATAAATAATATATATATATATATATATATATATATATATTTATTTTTTTTTTGCTATTACCACACCGTGCTGTTTTGCCTGTGTCCTGCAGTGACCAAAAGCCCCCTATATTTAATGACCAGCCTAAGATAGCAATTGCAGGGTCTGGAGAGGGGTAACTTTTGTATTTTTCAGAGTAACTACTCAACACCTCTGCCCAAAACTTTAGGTAGTTTACCCACAGGACTTTTTAATCACCATCACCCAAGATAGGTTACCTCAACCTTGTAGATACATTAATCATCCACACCATGATCCTCTACAAGCTTTAGGAGTTTGACCAATGAGTTGTAGGAGCAGCAGTCATTATTATACAATATAAATAGTGTGTGGAGGCAAAAGTACAGTACGTGGCCTTGAGTGGCAACTGAGATGATGAACTGTCCTGCAGGTGGTCCGGCATATAATGCCTGCTTGTCTTAAAGACCCTCAGATATACACTGCCCTGCCCATGAATTAGAGACATCTATGTACACCTATTTGCAAACAGAAGCATTTCTCATTGCTCAGCACCATCAAATCTTCGAAGTGAAATTTAAAGTGCAGTAAAGTTTAGCTAAGCATATAGTTTTAGCTAATGGATCATATCAGATTATTTTTTAATCTTCTTTTGATGCGGTGATATTGGGCCAATACCAGTAGTGAGTATCGTATTGACACACCCCTAGTTAAAATCAGCAGTGCTGAACTCCACATACAGACTCTTGGCAGTGCATATCATGGAAGGTGTTTTGGGACATTGGTGTATTTACTGCTTCCACTAAGCCATTTGAACTGTAGGCAATTTGTAAAGGGTCCAGAAGGGGGTTTGGAACAGATTCCAAATGTTCTGAACGTTTGAATGATCTTGTGTCGGGCCTGTTGGCCTGTGAATACGGGACTTACATGAACTATGCAGTATCTCAGAGTGCCAGGGGGAAAAGGCTGCTAGGTCCAGCTGTGTTCCTCATGTTCTGTTTTTGTAGGAGTTTGTGAACTACTTCAGTTTTGACAAGGGGAGAGGGTGAGGAGATGTCAAAGAGAGTGAAGAAGTAGTGTGGGACTGGATTAAACCTGAGCGTAGATCAAAGAAGGGGTGGAGAAAAGGGAACCCCATTGAAACCAGCTCCTGAATTGCAGTCATAGCTGAAGGTGAGAGAGGAACGTTGAGCAGAACGGCAGTAAAACCGGTTGAGTTGGTTGCCGGTGTGGGGGATGGGACGGGGACATGTGTCTGCGTTAATGTGGTGTAAGACTTTACGGGGACCCCAGACAGTCCTCGAGAGGTGTTTTTAGAAAACTTGCTTCAGGCTTCAGCTATACTTGGTGTGTGCAACTCGAAGTGCCAGTTAGTTGTTTTGTAGAGCGATAGCTTTGTATTCCTAGAATAACTGGGACTTATCACGTTTATCTGAGCAGCTGTTGCTGCGGGTGTGTGTTGATAAGATTGTCTGCATTTCAGTACTCTAGTCTTCAAATGATATTTGGTTTGTACTATTAATCATGTGTACTGTTTTTAATAGACTGTACTATTTTGTGTATGCAAATGAGGTGGGTGATGTGGTAGAAATATAACATCACAATACTAGTAGACCACATGAAAATGTCTTGAAGAACTAATAATATCAATGATATGCTCAGAATGGCCATACTGTAATATGGAGATGTGATCTGTGATAAATATGGCATTGGGTTGTGTATAAATATGACCCATTTCCATCAATTTGAAAGGAATATTTTGAATTTGCTAGGTATAGTACACATCCACAGCACTCTAGACTGTCTTAAAACATTTAGAAAGGCTGGGTTTGTATTATTTCTTATCTGTGTCGCATTTTTTAAGAATTGTTCTATTTAATTATGTAGCAGTCTTACAAATACATAGCACAAAGTCATATGTCCCCTCTCTCTCTCTCTCTCTCTCTCTCTCTCTCTCTCTCTTAGTGCTTGTTTTGCAGTCTCCTGTGCAATGATGTCTGTATCTGCATATAAGCCTCAAGGTGAGCCATACATCAACAAAATACTACATTATGTTTATAGTAGTTGCAAGCAAATAAACATATCCTATGGGTTTATCACTGTCAGGAATAGAGTTCATGCTCATGTGATGTCTGTGAATACACATACAAATACATAGCACCTACTTATTTCAATGCTTTTGTGTCAGATATTGTATTTTTATTATATTGCATTGCTGAAAATGCCTGTTGCTTCTTATTCTTACAGCATTTACAAATATCTTTGGTATTACATGGTGTCTGATCTCTCCCTCCGTCTTTCTCCATCAGTCCTCTCCGCCCTCATATTTCTTGCTCTGTCGCTAAACGGTTTTGGCGGGATCTGTTTGACCTTCACTTCTCTCACGGTAAGAAACAGGAAGGGTAAGAGGGCAGATGGGTTCATAGATTTGTTTTGTTGTGCCGTTGTTATTTGCAGGCTGACGTGTGTTCAGCCATGAGAGGCATTAGAAGGGGTGGGTGCGAGTGTGAGCGTGTGACTGTGTAAGGATGGGCATTGATGACGTGCAGAGTGGGGTGTTTCTACCAATCACAGCTGCAAATTTCTACACGCCTTCTACCAGCCCCCTCACACCCATCCTCCTTGTCCTAAAGGCACAAGGACGGCAACAGTGCTGTACTGTTTCTATGCTGGGCTGTTCACATTATGCTCGTTACACATCATCAGTCTTGCTTATTCACTACGCTGCGAGTTCTGTTAGTAAGTTATTAAAAAGTTGTTCGCACAGTACTGTGTGAAAGTCAGAGACGATCCTTTCCTTTTTTAAAATGGCCTTTAAGTAGAAGGTACTCATTTTTTTAGCATCAGAAGAAGAAAAACGGTGGACAGACACTTTCAGTGTTCAGTTTGTCTTTGCATTTATTGCAGTTTTCGTTTGTGTTGGAAAACTTGCTTTAGATTTTTATTATTTTTTTCAAAGAAATCTGCAGAGATGTGTTTACATATCGCTGTGTATTGGCAAGAACCTGCCAATACGTATCGTGATACAGCAGTCACGATTCAATATATTTCGATATACTGCGAAGTGATATTTTGTGATTTTTCAAATCCTACTATCAAAACACACCAATACTTACAATAGCATTGCGCCCTTGTGCTGCTTGTTAATGTTGGAGTGGAGCTTAAAATGGATTACAACACTGCCATTTACTGTTAAGAGGTTTAAACACAACACAGTGATTCACTGTCTGCCACGAATCTGTGTATCGATACTGTGTTTTTGAGAATCGATACAGTATCACTAAACATAATATCCCAATATTCCATATTTCGATATTTTCTTAAACCCCTAATTTTGCACCTCTTATGTTTAGTCGTAAGGCTGGTTAATGCTCAGCATTAAATATGAATAGGGTAGAAACCTTCTGTCTGTCATCATTTTGTGTGTTTTTGTGTGCCCTCTGAAATCCTACAGATACAATCAACAGTTTAGCCAATAGTTTAGATCGGCAATGCTTAATATTTCTTAATGTTTAAATAAGTTTTCTGTCTACATGTTGCACTGCATTTAATGACCTCAAAGACCACCATCGTCCACAACGCTGCCTTTCCAGTTATTTCGCAGTAGGTGAATAATGACCTCCTTCATCTTCACCATGTATGTTGTTGTCAGGACTCTTTACTACCATTTAGTGGATGTATTGCCACTAAACATCCTTGTGAACGCAAAGACAGGCGGAGGTATGTGGGCAGTGGCGGTTACAGCGTTTAAGTGGACGTTATCATTTTCATATGCAAATGAAGCATATATGAGCTTTTTTTGCTTCTTGTGGTCTAGGCAGTCTCTGGGGTGGTCAGTCCATTGTTCTGAGAACAATCCTTTCAGACCCATAGCACTGAGTTGTAATTAATTTTAATTAGAAAATTAAAGTTTTAATCGCTGTTTAGTTTTGGTGGTCTACCAGGTGTTCCAGGTGGTACTTAAAAAAAAAAGTCCCATTTTTACCTGGTCTTTCAATCTTATAAGAATCTTTGAAACTCCAGTTCGGGAAACTCTTTACTTAAGGACCACCATTAGTAAACTAAAACAAGGGTGGTCTCTGACGTTTGCATGGTCCTGTATGTGCATGTAAGACAATGGCTGCATTTATAGACAGTTTACATACATTAACACCGTCGTTTCCATGCACACACACATTCCTCTACGTGTGTGATCATTGGAAAAACACATGGCCCGCACGCTGCACTGAACACAGCTGACCCTGTTCATCCAATGACGGGGCGATCAGGCCTTCAGAGAAACACAACATGGCACGCACGCTTACTCAACTGGTGGGTTGGTACCGGCATGGAGAGAATTGCACCATGTTGTGTTGTTGAAGGGTATGACCTGAAACACGTGGTCTCTCACACACACTCCCACGTAGTTCTCTCCCATTCTTTATCTCACACATGGTTCCTGTTAAACGCAGAGAGGTTTTTTTTGCTTGTGCCGGACACCCTGCTTATCTTCGACCTTAACTATGTATACTGGATTGTAGGGGATTTATTTAATTGCTGAACTGAGTCCAGGAAATGCCCTTAATGACCTGTAGCCTCTGTTTTGGTTGAGGTGTGTGTGTGTGTGTGTGTGTGTGTGTGTGTGTGTGTGTGTGTGTGTGTGTGTGTGTGTGTGTGTGTGTGTGAGAGAGATACAGTGTCAGTGCTTGATAAGTGTCTGTGAGTATCTTGTTCCAGGGTCAAGACCCAAAGTCAGGCACTACAATTTTTATTTACTTGTTTATTTATTTGTTTATTTTTGGATGGTAACACGTACTGTCAGTCTTTTTTTAGTTTCGGTCACCACATTTGGGATGTCCATTACAGAGATCCATGAATCAGTTCGGTTGACTACACCCAGACTAAATATACTAAATAAGTCTGCAGTTTTGACTTATCCTACTTTTTTCGTTTAAAATTAATTCATGATCTAATTTTAACGATTGTAGTATTGCTGATATGTGTTTGATGTACTTCGTTTATTTACAGCTAATTTTGTTAAAAATATTATGCTGTTTCTTATGAGCTTGTTAAAAATGGTAATAAACCAGTTTAGACCATGTTTCATGACTTACTTGCGCTAATAACTACATGTAGCCCTGTCGTGGCATATGGCCCCGCCCTCGAACGGTATCAGCTATCGACCGATCATGCTGAAAGTGATCGGAATCGGCCTCAAAAATGCTGATTGGTCCATCCCATATATATATATATATATATATATATATATATATATATATATATATATATATATATATATATATATATATATATATATATATGATGAATCAATCAATGAATAAAATTGTCTGGTTCCATTAACCTGAGTTGTCTGAACTAGGTTTGTGCTTTATAACAGTTGGATTGTTCCTATACCATCTTTGTACTGCCACAATATCCAGTGACCTGGACATGGATTATATTATTTTAAGAATTAGCCCAAGTTGCTTGTTTACCTCTTAAATTCCCTCTTTCGAAAGGATAATCGTATGTGATCTTACTTTCTTTCCGTTTCAGTTAGCTTTACGTTTACCATTAAGTAGCCTGTAAGAACACTTAAAAAAAAAAAAATCTGTTGTGCCCATAACTGCAAAAAAAGATTGGTGGAACTCATTCAGAAGAAAAGTTGCCATGCTGTAATCTGGCTGTTTAAACCTGATGAAAATGGTCAACCACTTAATCCCGATGGCATATAAATCTTTCGTAAACAAATCATAGCAAAGAACTACTCATATTTCACACTTAATTCATAACCATCCATCACGGTTACTGCACAGTATCAGTAGTGAATGTAAAATCCAGTTGTTTCCCAGAGATGTGAGTGATGATAGCTGTTGCTCTAAGAGCTTACTCGTTGGAGTTAAAGCTGGAGTCGGCTTTTCTGCATCACAGTGATAAACAGCTGCAGCGTTGTGGTAGGTGTAAAAAAACCAAAACAAAACTGTGCTGTACTCCAATAATAGTAATAGTAGTAATAAACTAAGAATGATAATAGTCACTACTACTGTCACTGTTGTTGTTATACATGCAAAACTGATAAAAAAAAAAGTTTGTTTAAGATTGCATTGACACGTGCTTGACAGAAATATGTTTAATGTAACCTCCACACCTTCTTACGCTAATTACCTTCTTCAGAAGTCATTGACTGACTGGATCAAATCCAATAGTAGAGTATGTTATGCATGTCGGTATGAAAGTGTTGCAGGAAGAGGTAAATAAAAGCACCACCTAATGCTGGAAAGGTAAATCAGAGATGGGCTGTAACTGCGTTACACAAACACGAACTCGAGTGCACTTGGTGTAGTAATGCCACATGTAGTTCCGTCACATTCTTGAATCTTTGAGTGAACCGCTTGTGGATGACTGTAGGATGTGAGACTGTTCCATTTCCAAGAACTCTTTATGGCTATGTGAGTGGCTTTATCTTACGAGAGGAGGAGGAACCTGTTCACACTCCTATGGCACTAGTTTGTTACCTTGTTGTTATTTGACACAGCTGTCTGAAGCTTTTCCACTCGTGTGTGATTTCGGTAGAAGAGAAGCGGCTCCAGAAAGTTAACACTGTTCAGTTAAATTCAACTGCGATCCTGAGGAAAAACGAAGGGTAGAGTTTACACCTTAAACTTTGTGCAGAACAGTCAGGTGCTTGTTCATTTCCTTTTGAGATTTAATTAAAAAACTCCTAAGAAAGAGGGTTCTTAAATAGTTCTTTAGTAAAGGACATGGTTAGACATGAATTTGTCATTAAATTACTCATTGCAGTTCATAAAGTTATTATTTTTTTATTTATGGTATTCTTAATATTCTACAGTTGGTCAACACAGACGGAGTTTGAAGTGATATATAAACATGGTTTAAAATGTGCTCGTTACTCAATACAGTATACAAATTATTTTTGTGATGTCACAGGACTTATTTACATATTCTCTTAATAGGTGTTTTAAAGCTGTTGTAGACTAATTATTTTCTAGCTATAAAAAGTGTTTTAATTCAAAATGCTTTTTGATTGAGGCACAATACAAACAGAAAAGAGCTCATTTCTGTTTATATATGCTTATGTACATTATCAGCCAAACGTTTTAGATACACTACCAGACAAACGTTTTAGATACACTACCAGCCAAACGTTTTAGATACACTACCAGACAAACGTTTTAGATACACTACCAGTCAAACGTTTTAGATACACTACCAGACAAACGTTTTAGTACACTACCAGACAAACGTTTTAATACACTACCAGACAAACGTTTTAGATACACTACCAGACAAACGTTTTAGATACACTACCAGTCAAACGTTTTAGATACACTACCAGACAAACGTTTTAGTACACTACCAGACAAACGTTTTAATACACTACCAGACAAACGTTTTAGATACACTACCAGCCAAACGTTTTAGATACACTACCAGACAAACGTTTTAGATACACTACCAGACAAACGTTTTAGATACACTACCAGTCAAACGTTTTAGATACACTACCAGCCAAACGTTTTAGTACACTACCAGCCAAACGTTTTAGTACACTACCAGACAAACGTTTTAGTACACTACCAGTCAAACGTTTTAGATACACTACCAGACAAACGTTTTAGATACACTACCAGCCAAACGTTTTAGATACACTACCAGACAAACGTTTTAGATACACTACCAGTCAAACGTTTTAGATACACTACCAGACAAACGTTTTAGTACACTACCAGACAAACGTTTTAGATACACTACCAGCCAAACGTTTTAGATACACTACCAGACAAACGTTTTAGATACACTACCAGACAAACGTTTTAGATACACTACCAGTCAAACGTTTTAGATACACTACCAGCCAAACGTTTTAGTACACTACCAGCCAAACGTTTTAGTACACTACCAGACAAACGTTTTAGTACACTACCAGTCAAACGTTTTAGATACACTACCAGCCAAACGTTTTAGATACACTACCAGACAAACGTTTTAGATACACTACCAGTCAAACGTTTTAGATACACTACCAGACAAACGTTTTAGATACACTACCAGCCAAACGTTTTAGATACACTACCAGACAAACGTTTTAGATACACTACCAGTCAAACGTTTTAGATACACTACCAGACAAACGTTTTAGATACACTACCAGTCAAACGTTTTAGATACACTACCAGACAAACGTTTTAGATACACTACCAGACAAACGTTTTAGTACACTACCAGCCAAACGTTTTAGATACACTACCAGACAAACGTTTTAGATACACTACCAGACAAACGTTTTAGATACACTACCAGTCAAACGTTTTAGATACACTACCAGTCAAACGTTTTAGTACACTACCAGTCAAACGTTTTAGATACACTACCAGCCAAACGTTTTAGATACACTACCAGACAAACGTTTTAGATACACTACCAGACAAACGTTTTAGATAAACTACCAGACAAACGTTTTAGATACACTACCAGTCAAACGTTTTAGATACACTACCAGACAAACGTTTTAGATACACTACCAGTCAAACGTTTTAGATACACTACCAGTCAAACGTTTTAGTACACTACCAGTCAAACGTTTTAGATACACTAGCAGACAAACGTTTTAGATACACTAGCAGACAAACGTTTTAGATACACTACCAGACAAACGTTTTAGATACACTACCAGTCAAACGTTTTAGATACACTACCAGTCAAACGTTTTAGATAAACTACCAGACAAACGTTTTAGATAAACTACCAGACAAACGTTTTAGATAAACTACCAGACAAACGTTTTAGATAAACTACCAGACAAACGTTTTAGTACACTACCAGACAAACGTTTTAGATACACTACCAGACAAACGTTTTAGATACACTACCAGTCAAACGTTTTAGATACACTACCAGACAAACGTTTTAGATAAACTACCAGACAAACGTTTTAGATACACTACCAGACAAACGTTTTAGATACACTACCAGTCAAACGTTTTAGTAACACTACCAGCCAAACGTTTTAGATACACCACCAGACAAACGTTTTAGATAAACTACCAGACAAACGTTTTAGATACACTACCAGACAAACGTTTTAGATACACTACCAGTCAAACGTTTTAGATACACTACCAGACAAACGTTTTAGATAAACTACCAGACAAACGTTTTAGATACACTACCAGACAAACGTTTTAGATACACTACCAGACAAACGTTTTAGATAAACTACCAGACAAACGTTTTAGTACACTACCAGTCAAACGTTTTAGATACACTACCAGTCAAACGTTTTAGATACACTACCAGACAAACGTTTTAGATAAACTACCAGACAAACGTTTTGATACACTACCAGTCAAACGTTTTAGATACACTACCAGACAAACGTTTTAGATAAACTACCAGACAAACGTTTTAGATACACTACCAGTCAAACGTTTTAGATACACTACCAGACAAACGTTTTAGATACACTACCAGTAAAACGTTTTAGATACACTACCAGACAAACGTTTTAGATACACTACCAGTCAAACGTTTTAGATAAACTACCAGTCAAACGTTTTAGATACACTACCAGACAAACGTTTTAGATACACTACCAGTCAAACGTTTTAGATACACTACCAGTCAAACGTTTTAGTACACTACCAGTCAAACGTTTTAGATACACTAGCAGACAAACGTTTTAGATACACTAGCAGACAAACGTTTTAGATACACTACCAGTCAAACGTTTTAGATACACTACCAGTCAAACGTTTTAGATAAACTACCAGACAAACGTTTTAGATAAACTACCAGACAAACGTTTTAGTACACTACCAGACAAACGTTTTAGATACACTACCAGACAAACGTTTTAGATACACTACCAGTCAAACGTTTTAGATACACTACCAGACAAACGTTTTAGATAAACTACCAGACAAACGTTTTAGATACACTACCAGACAAACGTTTTAGATACACTACCAGTCAAACGTTTTAGTACACTACCAGACAAACGTTTTAGATACACTACCAGACAAACGTTTTAGATACACTACCAGACAAACGTTTTAGATAAACTACCAGACAAACGTTTTAGTACACTACCAGTCAAACGTTTTAGATACACTACCAGTCAAACGTTTTAGATACACTACCAGACAAACGTTTTAGATAAACTACCAGACAAACGTTTTGATACACTACCAGTCAAACGTTTTAGATACACTACCAGACAAACGTTTTAGATAAACTACCAGACAAACGTTTTAGATACACTACCAGTCAAACGTTTTAGATACACTACCAGACAAACGTTTTAGATACACTACCAGTAAAACGTTTTAGATACACTACCAGACAAACGTTTTAGATACACTACCAGTCAAACGTTTTAGATACACTACCAGTCAAACGTTTTAGTACACTACCAGTCAAACGTTTTAGATACACTAGCAGACAAACGTTTTAGATACACTACCAGACAAACGTTTTAGATACACTACCAGTCAAACGTTTTAGATACACTACCAGACAAACGTTTTAGTACACTACCAGTCAAACGTTTTAGATACACTACCAGTCAAACGTTTTAGATACACTACCAGTCAAACGTTTTAGATACACTACCAGACAAACGTTTTAGATACACTACCAGACAAACGTTTTAGATACACTACCAGTCAAACGTTTTAGTACACTACCAGACAAACGTTTTAGATACACTACCAGACAAACGTTTTAGATAAACTACCAGTCAAACGTTTTAGATACACTACCAGACAAACGTTTTAGATACACTACCAGTCAAACGTTTTAGTACACTACCAGACAAACGTTTTAGATACTCTACCAGTCAAACGTTTTAGATACACTACCAGTCAAACGTTTTAGATACACTACCAGTCAAACGTTTTAGTACACTACCAGTCAAACGTTTTAGATACACTAGCAGACAAACGTTTTAGATACACTACCAGACAAACGTTTTAGATACACTACCAGACAAACGTTTTAGATACACTACCAGTCAAACGTTTTAGTACACTACCAGTCAAACGTTTTAGATAAACTACCAGACAAACGTTTTAGATAAACTACCAGACAAACGTTTTAGTACACTACCAGACAAACGTTTTAGATACACTACCAGACAAACGTTTTAGATACACTACCAGACAAACGTTTTAGATACACTACCAGACAAACGTTTTAGATACACTACCAGACAAACGTTTTGATACACTACCAGACAAACGTTTTAGATACACTACCAGACAAACGTTTTAGATAAACTACCAAACGTTTTAGATAAACTACCAGACAAACGTTTTAGATACACTACCAGACAAACGTTTTAGATACACTACCAGACAAACGTTTTAGATACACTACCAGACAAACGTTTTGATACACTACCAGTCAAACGTTTTAGATACACTACCAGTCAAACGTTTTAGATACACTACCAGCCAAACGTTTTAGATACACTACCAGCCAAACGTTTAACATTAGTTAACATTAAATGGAAGAAAAATGTGTTCTTCTTAAGAGTCTAATAAAAGTGGTTCTATGCAGCAACAGAAACTGTTCTGCTGCAGGGTAGTTTTACTACAAATGTAGGCAATAGTTAACATTTTATTCTTTCACTGTCCCCCTCTGCTGCAGCTGCCCAACATGTTTGGAAGTCTCAGTTCTACAGTGATGTCGCTGATGATTGGATCTTATGCGTCGTCTGCAGTCACCTTCCCTGGAGTCAAGGTACGAGGCATCTAAAGGAATTTGCTAAAGACCATCTTGTCTTTTTAAAGGAGCAATGTGCAAGATCTGTTTAATTCATACTCCACACAGTGCCTCCTCTTCCCTCTTCGCCACCAGTCTAAAGAATCATTACCAGTTCAAAATCAAACTTCATCTCTTTACCTGCCCCAGGTCTCTTCACTTTTGGAAAGCAATGACAATATTTTTCTACTGGTTCTCATGTATTTTGCTTTTTAAGATCTTTTTGATTTGTTTTAAACTAAAATCACATTGATTGCATCATCTTTGCAGCATATTGCTCCTTTAAATCTCTCTAGTGATTTTACCACCATGTCATGGAGAGTGATCAGATAAGACTCTTATTAAAATATTATTGTGTATCTTTGAATCTAGTGTATGTAATTGATGTTGCGTTAAGTAAATAAGTAGTATAATGTCATGCTGCCAAAGTAGTGTGTGTCACGCTGCCACAAACCAAACCCAGATACTACCATTGACAAAAACTATTCCGTGGGAAAAGAATGTGCTCTGACAAGTACTCGGGAACATGTTTCACTTAGTCTAGTGCAAAGACCCATAATTGTTGCATCAGAAAGAAAAATCATTTGCATGGTTAATGTCAGGTATACCGGGGCAGCGTTTTAGTCTTACACAGTGCAAACTTGAGCCTTTGAAGTCCGGAGTTGTTACAGCCTTTTTTATTTACAGTGTAAATGTAACGTAAACATAATACGTAATACATTTAGTGTACATTCTGTATCCGTGTGTTCTAGCCTGCTCGTCTGACCCATTCTGTTTGGTTCTCATGTTCATAATGTTTAAAAATTACAAACATATTGAAAATATAAAGTATAGCTTTTTTCTACTTAACAAGTTCTACAATTCTACTAGGGCTACTAACGATTCATTTCTTAATCAATTTATTTTTTCCGATTAGTTGATTAATCTAACGACTAGTTTTTAGATTAATGTGAGTGTGTTAGGAATTAAAATGTTTATTATTTTGTTATGGATTTGTAACCAATGGCCAATTTTTCACTGTCCATCCATTGGTTACGTTTTATATATATATATATATATATATATATATATATATATATATATATATATATATAAGCACGAGGAAAACGCATGGCCATTCTAGATTTAATATCAAAGGGTGCCTTACATGCAAGTCATCTATAAATGGTTAAAAGATTAAGACTATGCTCTGACTCAACTTTTAGAGGCACAAATGACACGTAGCCTACACGCCTCACACAAGAAACGGGACAGTTTGTGGACTGTATATATATTTTGGCAGAGAGCTATTTGAGAACCAGCTATGTTTTAAAGCCCCGCCGTATCGAGAACAGTCCTAGGTATCTACACTGGACGATTAAGAAACGGTTATCAATGAGACTTTGTTAAAGCCCTATTCAACCCTTTCATAAATTCAGATCATAATAAAATATTTCCACTTTTGCTTACCAACATAGATTTTCCACTGATTTCCACTCTCACTGATAATAAATTAGAACATATTTTTAGTGCCTGTGATTAAAGGAAATGAATAAACCTGATTGTCTGTCCAAAACAGAATAAATCGTGAACATTTGTAACTCTCTTTCTTTCTTTCTGCAGCTGATATATGATGCTGGCGTGTCGTTCACTGTGATCATGTGGGTTTGGGCCGGCCTCGCTGTTCTGGTCTTCCTTAACTGCTTCTTGAACTGGCCAGCGGAGTCCTTCCCCACACCGGAGGAGATGGAAGAGATGTCAGTGTAAACCCTTTTGTCGTGTTGACGTCTATGTGGTTGTATGAGCACATTTACACTAAATGGTTTCTCTGTAAGGGAAGCAGGAGGTTTCAGTGTTTAAAAAAAAAAAAAAAAAAAAAAGGAATTGAACCAACGTCAGGTGCTGCGTTCAGGTGCTCATCGGAATGTCATATACACCACGATAAACTAGTACATACGGCTTTACTCAGGTACTTGTTTGAGGATACGCCCGCTACACAAAAAAGAAAGTATTAGCTGTGGTTAAAAGCAAAAGTACATCAGGTGTATATCTTCCTGTATTCTCGACAATGTAGTATTTAAGTTAAAACTCAAGTGGGACAGTTGGTATTTCTCAGTTTCCTACACCACTGGAACGCAGCGTCAACGTATAAGCACGAGTGGTATTTTAAACAGCATTTGACAAATTCCTGATAGCAGCAATGAAGACTTTTAAGGACTTTGTATTTAGAGGTGTTTAAATATCCAAAGCCTGTTGAGCTTTACACATAAAAATAAAATACTGCTGTGGCCAAATGTATGTGGGCACGTGACCACTCCAACTAACGTTTTACAGTGTACATAGAAATCTTTGGTTTGTGTGCTGCTGCTGTCCCACCTAAACATAGCAACGCACGTCCACATACTTTTGGCCATGTAGTGTATCTTTTGATTAATAGCACCTTTATTAGAGTAAATTTTTTTTGATCATTACTTCTTTACTGAGAAAGGTTATTCTTTTTTAAAACCTGAATATATATATATATATATATATATATATATATATATATATATATATATATATATATATATATATATATATATATCTCAGAGATGGACCGATCAGCATTTTTAAGGCCGATTTCGATCGGCGATCACCATTCCGCGCAATCGAGGGCGGGGCTGTCTGCCATGGCAGGCTACATGTAGTTATTAGCTCAAGCAAGTCATGAAACATGGTGGAAACTGGTTTATTTTTATTTTTAACAAACTTGTGAAACAGCATAATATTTTTAACTAAATTAGAAGTTGGTCTATGTGGGCGTAAACCGCTTGATACAGCTCCAGAAGAGCCACATCTGAAAAGTATCTCTACTAGGAACAGCAGAGCGGGGATCCAGGTGGAACATTAAGCAGGAGAATGAACGTCTTCTACAGCCGAGAAGAGCTGCTTATCTAGAACTATACACTCAATCACTCTGGCTGTGGTTCTTTAGCTCTCTGGCTGTTTCTGCTGCTGTTCTGTTCATACCGGTCAGATCTGGTCTGCATGGTTCTCTGGGTTATTAGTTTTGTGCTAGCTGTGCTGTTTACTGATACTCACTGTATTCAGCCGCGTGGTGTCTCTGAAGTGCTGTATCAGATTAGTAGAGTTAAATGTCTTTGTCTTGGTTCCCCCATGAGACACGTAGATTTCACTAATTTTACAGATGTTACAAACTGCCCTGGATGAGAGTCCACCGCACATGCGGTGAACGTCGTAAACTGAACTCGCGAAGCCGCTGCTTTAGTCACTCTGTGGAAAATGAAAGGGTATTTATTTCCACCTAGCGGTTCAGATAGGAATTGCAGGGAGCTGGCTGGAGGGGGTTTCACAGAGGGCTCCTCTTCCTGGATTAAACGCTAGCTAGAAAAACAGAAATTAGGCTCACTTGTTTAACGACATTGATCGGCTAAATTGGAGAAGTATCGACCGATCGCTGATCACATATTTTGATTAAAAATCGATCGATCCTTCCATCTCTAATAAATATATATATATTTATGTATTTATTTATATATTTATTATCTCTTTTGGACACTTTCTCTCACAGGCAGAAGATGCGCTCAGCAGACGACCCTCAAAAGCACACTCTGACCTCAGTGGGAGAGAAAATAGAAGAGCAGGTGAACCATTCGACTGACAAACTGACTGAAGCTACCCAGAATACAGCGAGTGAGTCATCCACGGCCGAATGCATACCACCATTGTCCTGCTAAACCAAAGACTTTATAGTCAAACAGGGACTTTGCTCTCTGGTTCGAGTGGGAACATTTTGCCTTATAGATTTTTTTCCCTGCCACTAATGGCCTCCTGTCTCTTTGGCAAACAACATTTATAGCTGGCGTACAAATGCTGCGCTCTAAAGGATGTGAGCAAAGGAGTGATGAACATCCCGTCCCTTACTGAGGAACACGGGTGCGGTTAGGCTACAGAGTGATAAAGTTTAGATTAGGTCTGTAGCTCACAGCATGTAGGTCAGAGGGCCACCGAGTTCATCTAATCAAATGAAGTTCTTCAGGGACTGAGACAATGACATAACTGTTGAAAGTCAGCCTCATCTCTCCGTTTTATGTGGTATTTCTTGGGTGGGGGGGGCGGATGGGACAGAAAAGCCAGACCTGGTGCTTAAACCAGGCTTAATAATGTCTGAATTCCAAACGTTATTGGGTACCTTTCATTTTCAGGCTTGCTCCTTCGGGGTTACATATAACGGCCAGTAGCCCTCACTTAAAAGTCAAATAAATGCAGAAATCCCCATGGAAACAGCAG
Source organism: Megaleporinus macrocephalus (assembly GCA_021613375.1). Classification (NCBI taxonomy): domain Eukaryota; kingdom Metazoa; phylum Chordata; class Actinopteri; order Characiformes; family Anostomidae; genus Megaleporinus; species Megaleporinus macrocephalus. Next base: position 35,874,115 of record CM038713.1, read on the forward strand.
CAGCAGCAGAGAATTGATATGATTTTATAAAATGATGTTCTCGGTGGGGGCTGGACATTAGGATGCCAAATCTTTTCCCAGAGCGTTTGAAATTGCGAATGGGTCCCGACATAGAATGTACACTCAGTTCATTTTGTACTAAGTGATTTGGGATATGAGAGTAAACTGGTGTATAGCTTAGTGTATTAATAGGGTTGCAGTGATGTATCAGTTTTATCCCTGCCGTAAATAATACATATCAAAATAAATTATATTACCACTTATTGAAACATATCGCGATAAATACCGATATCAAATTATTGTCCAGTCCTGTGCTGTATACCATGAAACTTTGAAACTGTGGTATTTTCTGAGACTGGTTCCGTTCTGGTTCCACTCTAATATTGTTGCAACCCGACTCATTAAAACATTTAAACAGGGCTGTATAGTCACTTATATTTTAGGTGGCCGAGGTTCCACTGTGGCTTAAACCAGGTGGCGTTCACGTCATTGTCAAAACATGTAACCATTTGAGAACCAGAACATCACACAGCTCTCTCTCTCTCTCTCTCTCTCTCTCTCTGTCTCCCTCTCTCTCTCTCTCTATCTCTCTCTCTCTCTCTCTCAGATGCCATTCCATTTCGACGATCTGTGTTTTCCCCAATCTTCCTGTGGAGTCTGGTTACAATGGGAATGTCTCAGTTGCGCATCATCTTCTTCATGGGAGCCATGAACAAAATGTTGGAGTTCCTGGTCACACATGGCAACCCTGATAGTGAGTTCATACACATACATCAGCTTCTGCAGCTGCCCATATGCACACAGACGCCTCCGTTTGTGTCTACGTAAAAGCGTCTATATGAAAACACTGCAGTCTGTTTTCCGTTCTTTCGGTTGGATTAGGTTCAGTTGTGTGTTTGCACTTTTGCAGAATCTGATGAACTGGTGGCGGACGCTGAAGAAAAAGGTGAGGGATACACTACGTTAATGTCACTTGTGAGGAAGTACAACTGCATGTTTGGAAGATAATTCTGTCTGTGTATAAAATTCAAACCTCTCTGGAGGATGTTTTAGCTTTTCCCTTTGGAAAATCAATTATTTGTTCTTACGACACCAGTGTATGTAAACATACACTGACTTACTGACTTGTATGTGTTCTTTCTCTAGTGAGTTTCTACTCGTCCATCTTTGGTACACTGCAGCTTCTGTGCCTGGTCACTTGCCCCCTGATAGGCTACATCATGGACTGGAAAATGAAAGAGTGTGGGGACGACACGACTGCTGCAAAGGGCGACCAACTGTGAGGAATTTTACTGTCTACTGTAAGGTTGAAGAATAGAATTTAGATATAAAATATACTGCTGTTAAACTGTGTTTCCTGTTTATTAGGTGCACTTACCTTGTACTTGCACTTATTGGCCATTTTATTAGAAACACCTGCCTTTATATGTGCACTTTGTAGATTTACAGTTACTGACTGTGATTCTGCTGTTGCTCTATCGTTTATCAACCTTTCACCTTTTACCCGGTCTCTCACAGTTGAAAAGATACATCTGTTCTCAGTCTCTCTCTCTCTCTCTCTCTGTCTCTCTCTCTCTCTCTCTCTGTCTCTCTCTCTCTCTCTCTCTCTCTCTCTCTCTATATATATATATATATATATATATATATATATATATATATATAATGTATGTATGTATGTATATGTGTGTATATGTATATATATATATATATATATATATATATATATATATATATATATATATATATATATATATAAATGTATATATGTGTGTGCTTTAGAACAGTTCTAAAACGTTTGACTGGTAGTGTATCTAAAACGTTTGACTGGTAGTGTATCTAAAACGTTTGACTGGTAGTGTATCTAAAACGTTTGGTTGGTAGTGTATCTAAAACGTTTGGCTGGTAGTGTATCTAAAACGTTTGACAGTAGTGTATCTAAAACGTTTGGCTGGTAGTGTATCTAAAACGTTTGGCTGGTAGTGTATCTAAAACGTTTGGCTGGTAGTGTATCTAAAACGTTTGACTGGTAGTGTATCTAAAACGTTTGACGGTAGTGTATCTAAAACGTTTGGCTGGTAGTGTATCTAAAACGTTTGACAGTAGTGTATCTAAAACGTTTGGCTGGTAGTGTATCTAAAACGTTTGGCTGGTAGTGTATCTAAAACGTTTGACAGTAGTGTATCTAAAACGTTTGGCTGGTAGTGTATCTAAAACGTTTGACTGGTAGTGTATCTAAAACGTTTGACTGGTAGTGTACTAAAACGTTTGGCTGGTAGTGTACTAAAACGTTTGACTGGTAGTGTATCTAAAACGTTTGACGGTAGTGTATCTAAAACGTTTGGCTGGTAGTGTATCTAAAACGTTTGACTGGTAGTGTATCTAAAACGTTTGACGGTAGTGTATCTAAAACGTTAGACGGTAGTGTATCTGAAACGTTTGGCTGGTAGTGTATCTAAAACGTTTGACTGGTAGTGTATCTAAAACGTTTGACTGGTAGTGTATCTAAAACGTTAGACGGTAGTGTATCTAAAACGTTAGACGGTAGTGTATCTGAAACGTTTGGCTGGTAGTGTATCTAAAACGTTTGGCTGGTAGTGTATCTAAAACGTTTGACAGTAGTGTATCTAAAACGTTTGGCTGGTAGTGTATCTAAAACGTTTGACGGTAGTGTATCTAAAACGTTTGGCTGGTAGTGTATCTAAAACGTTAGACGGTAGTGTATCTGAAACGTTTGGCTGGTAGTGTATCTAAAACGTTTGGCTGGTAGTGTATCTAAAACGTTTGGCTGGTAGTGTATCTAAAACGTTTGACTGGTAGTGTATCTAAAATCTGTAAATTTGGCAGTTGTGTGAAAATTTTATGATGAATAGACTAAAACAAAAAAATGCTCAGAAAAAAACAGGTTCTATTGACTTGCGTTGAAAGTAAAGGCTGCTTTTGTCTTCTTCTGTAAAGTTACTCATTTGGAGAAAATATAGTGGTTCCTCCCACTCATGAATGGTCAATGAATTGTGCCTCAACTGATGCAGTCAGTAATTGTAAACCTACGAAATGGACATATGCTTGGTACTTCTGATTAACATGACTAACAACAAATATTTTTGATTTATATATATATAGGGCTAAACCACAGGTACTTCATATTTACTGTGCAACACCTTTATATCTTGCTGAGGTCAATATAAAATGCTTGAGTACTCATCAAATAAACATCTTATAAAAGGATAAAATTTAAGATACACAAGAAGATACTGAAGGATTTCACTGTCTTGTACAGAAACAGTACTGCCGGCAAGCCAAAGCGAGACAGAAAGATCCAGAAACTGACGAATGCCATGAGAGCCTTCACTTTGACCAACCTGCTGCTTGTCCTGTTCGGGATCACATCACTCATCGACAACCTACCTCTACAGGTAAAGACTCTCACTGTACCACATGCTCACAGATACACAAGCAGCAATCATCTGAGTTGTGACCAGTGGTGTTACAGAAACATCTCATCTCTGAAGTCTTATCTATTTAGTCACCCTGGTAACTTAAAGTAGGACTGAATTTAGGACAGAAGCTAATATAGAACAAGTTCATAATCCTATCGACAGGTTTTAACCTGCTGTTTCTATCGAGGTTAGGCCGCTGTGACCGACAGAATATTAAGTATAACTAGCTTTTAACTAGATAATACCATCAGATTCATTTACACAGGGGTATTTAATTAGAAGTCAGTAAGGTCCGGTTAGAGGAGCTTTCCTCAGACCAAGGTCCGGACCATCATAATTTCTAACTTGTGTTATGAGTCAGTGGCGTATACTGTTTACTGAAGTAGCCCAGTATCAGCATCTTATACCATCAGCTACTGAAACACCAGCACATCCCACATACCGTTCAGTATATTTCAGTATATTTACAGTTTAAATGCTGAACTGAATGAATTATTTATAAACTTCTAATAAACTTCAAGTAAAAACAAGAGCTACATAAAAAATAATTATTATGCTTTTAAAAAAAATGCATCTTAAAGTGTTTATTTATAGAGAAAGTAAATAAAATGTGCTTCTTTTTGTTAACTCAGTTTCACAAATTGACATGTTGGTTTACACGGTAGTGTTCTTCAAAACTAGGCGAGCAAGTCTCGGTCCGTTCCTGCTTAAACAGTCTGTTTTCGTTGTTGACTCTGTTTTTACGTTGTTCTTTCTGACTCTATTTATTGTCCGACTGCTGCTTCTCGCTTCGTACCTCGCCTGTGTGCTCGCTGCACGCCTGAATATGCTTAGATCTGATTGGCTGAGGAGCCTTTGCCGATCTTACAACGTACGTGATTGGTCTGTGAGTTTACTGCACCGCAAAGCCTGTATACCATAAAGACTAGAAAAGATCTGCCAGTCAAAATAAACACTATTGAAATTAAATCCTTCTCAATAGTTTATCGCTTTGGCTCCGTATTGAGCAACGTCTAGGTCCGGACCCGGACCGCGGTCCGCCTATTAGTGACCTCTGCTCTACAAGAAACATGAATAAGGCATTTTCCTGCAATTGTAGAACTTTTTGGCATAAATTTGTTTGGTTTTTTTTTGTTTGAATTCTTCCAGAGTTAACTACAATTATTAACAGAACTATCTGGTCACGGCAACAAACCACGTTTGGCAGCATCAAATGATTTAAACTATCTTGTGATATGTTGCCCCCAATTGTTCGGAATATAAATTCCACAGATGCCTTGTTTCACACATAAGTACTTTAACAGCTTGTTTGGGGAAAATACAAAATCCTAACATGCATTGTCTGTTGAGGATGTTTTAACTATTTGGTTCGTCTAATGACTGTATTCACCCCATTCTTACGCCACCAGCTTATGTAAACAAGCCCTGACTTGTTTGTGTGTGCTTTCTCTTAGAGAAGAAGTTCTCTATAGTTTCCTCTAATTAACCTGGTGTCTGAAATGAAACTGCAAGTGCCTGATTAAAGGGCACATGCACAGTCACATGCTTATGCTTGTTCTTAACTGGCAGGTTTTTAAACATCTCTAACCACAGGTCAGAAAGTCTTGTATATTGGCTCTTTTGCAAGAGATGATACTGAAAGTAATGTTTTGTACAAGCAATTTTAGACGCCTAGTTGTGAATCACTTTTTGTTTTTAAATAACATTTATTCCAGTTAAAGCGTGGTTGGTCCCCGTAAACTCCCATGTAATGAGTTCTGCGGTGATCGCTGAGTTTTATAGGAATTGAGTGGGGCAGGTTCAGTCGGGTGTGGGCCTGAAGTAAAACCTGCCAGGTCACACCTCTGTAGTTATTTTATTTGCTTTAAGCAAATGCTTTGCTTCATATTTGAAATATGCTGCCCTTTCAGGAGATTACTGCTGTACTGCTCTGCCTCCAGACAAGACATTTATATTGAGATTTGCTTTGCCAAGAGTTTTACTGGGCAGAAATGTGACCTTGTCTGATCTGTAAGCTGTATTTTGTGATCTCTCAGTGCATGTTAGTGATCCTTACAGTCACAGAGAACGTTTATGTTCTATCTTCAGGTAGTTTGAGCTAGAACTCGAATTACTACAGGTTTCCCACAGGTTATGGAATTGCTTTGGGTCTTCAATTTTCCTTTTCTGTAGGTCCATTTGTTATTAACTTTACACATCATGTAAAGGACAACAGAGCTTTTCAAAAAAGGGAGGTTTTGTTTTATTTCATACTACCTGAGGAATGGCCACTAGGGGGCCTGCGAAAAAAAGGCTACAGGTTTTCTGTTTTTCAGCTTTTATTGATCTTTATCAATGTTTTTCCCCCACTGATCACTTTTTCATCTCTTTGTCCAGATTTTGACGTTCATCTTGCATACTATGGTCAGAGGATTTATCCACTCCTGCTGTGGAGGACTGTATGCTGCTGTGTAAGTATACACACAGACACAGTCAGTCTACTAATACTATAGCTATGTTGTATAAACCCAGCATCCTCTGGTATTTTGTGTAAAGTGAGCCCTTAGATTTCCTCTGATCCTCACGTTACCATCAGTTACAGACTGTTTAGCCACTAGCACTGTGCTAACGATGCTGCAGTGGAAACTACAATGAACAAAAACAGAAACTTAATTAAAAACTAGAAACTTATAATCATCTCTCTCTCTCTCCAGCTACCCCTCTAACCACTTTGGCACTCTGACGGGACTGCAGTCTATGATCAGTGCTGTGTTTGCCCTGCTGCAGCAGCCTCTGTTCATCGCTATGTTAGGACCTCTGAAAGGAAATGTGTACTGGGTAAGGCATAAATACATAAACGCATACATAACTGGAAACAAGTAACACATCACATGCTATACAGCTTGGACACCTCAAACTGTGTTACTACTGGGTGGCATGCAAGTGTGAGTCCAAATATATAAAAATTTTAATTCAGAACTAATTATCACCATGTTGATATATACATATAAGGTCTGTTTATAAACAGGATTTCTGGTGCCTCTTTTAAGTTCTCCTTAAATGGGGCAGCAGTTCTTGCCTTCTGTTTCAGTCTTTGTTCTTCAGATTTTCTCCTTTTGTCTGTTTCTTGGCCACATCTTCTTAGAGTTCAGCACGTAGCTCCTCACCGCCTCCCTGTTCTGTGTTGTTATTAGGGCTGTGTTTGGCAAGAACCTGGCGATACAATACAGTATCATGATACAGCGGTCGCGATTCAATATATTACAATATATTGCGATACTGCAAGCAAATTGATACTTTGAGATTTTTCAAATCCTACTATTAAAACATCACTGTATGAACAGTTTTTTCAATGCCTACAATAGCATTGCGCCCTTGTGCTGCTTGTTAATGTTGGAGTGGAGCTGAAAACGGATTGCAACACTGCCATCTAGTGGTCAGAGGTTTAAACACAACACACACTGATTCACTGTCTGCCAGGAATCTGTGTATCGATGCTGTGCTTTTGGGAATCGATACAGTATCACTAAACATAATATCCCAATATTCGATATTTTCTTACACCCCTAGTTGTTATCTTTATTTATTTATTTATTATTGTTGTTTTTATTTAAAGCATTCATAACAAATGAGTAAAAAGTTGATTTTCTCCATCAATCAGATCAATGTAGGGCTCCTGATCTTTTCATTGGCTGGATTCCTGTTGCCCGGATACCTGGTCTATCATCGCAGACAACTGATCCAGGAGAAGGCAGCCCGAGACAAGGATATTGGACAGAACTCTACACTGAGTCAGGCTCTCAATCAAACGAAAGCTAACTGCCTTAATCACCAAAGCAACGGTCACGTCCCACAGGAGGCCTAGACCCAAAGAACCTCATCGGACTTCTGGGGAACCATTAAGCTTTTATTTTCCAAACAAACTGCAAAACGGCGTCACGCATGGCGACTCTGCTGTTAGTCAGGACGTTACAGGCACCTCAGTAGTAGCTTCTCATGTCGGTGCTGAATTTGAAGCCATGCAATTTCATACCTGGATTTAGAAACGTTCCACTTTTTTATGCAAGGACTTGATCGATGTTTCTTTTATTGTACGCAAGGTCTTGTTAGGAATGTTATGCTATTATAACTTCATTTTAAATCTTGAATTTATTCTATACTTTTTAAAGTATTGGCTGAATCTCTTGTGTTCCCCTTTTCCTGTTATTGCAGTGTTTTTAATCTCCAGTGCTGCACAGTCTCATGTTTTCACTGGTTAATAATGGAGCACAGTAGTAACCTTCACTTCCGGAGTCGAATCCGATTGCAAAAAAAGAAAAATATGAAAGAAAATAATAACAAAAACAACAAAACATGAAACTGTGCAATGCAGGCGAACACATCCTCTACACTAATTAATCCACGATTACAATTTACTTGCTGAACTTAACATATTGGCTATAAAAATTTAAACTCTGTGTAAAAGAAAACACTTTTATAGATTTTATTTCTTTTCAATATGTTCAGCTCAGCAAATACATAGAACTACAAACTGTAGGAAAGTGTCATATTTAGGATTGTTCCCTCACGAGGATTCAGTTTATGGGTAAGTAAACGCGAGTGTTGAAGCTTTTGCGTACGACTGTATGTCCTAATACACTCAGAAACTCAAGGTAACTTCGCTTGACTGTAAACGAGCTACCTCAGCCAGTTGCTGTCCTCAGTTACCCTGACCCAGTGGTCATCTGGGCAGTTTGTCTGTCCTGTGTTTGTTTTTATTCACTAAAAAGTGTGTGTGTGTGTGTCTATACATCACACTTGTTTCGTCCAAGTGAACAACAATGCAATCATTTCAGTAACACCAAAGACACTGATGAGAAATATATATATATATATATATACTTTTAGGTTACTATGCATTTATCCAAAGCAGCCTTGCTAAAGGACTTCTAGCAGTGAACAGTAGTCATGAAGCTTTCGTGTGCTGTATTATTTTACTCTCGTACTTTTTGTCTGCTTAGCCACTGAAAGGGAACTGTTGCTATTTTTTTTATCTCTACTGTTTTATTTTGTTATTTTAATATGCTTGAGCTTGTAACGAGCTGCTCTGTAAAAAAAAAACAAAAAAACATTTGTTGTATTTACTCATCCTGTTTGCTTAAACTCACTTGTAATGCTTGCGTGATGTTGGCTGTGGTCAGGTCATTTATGGTCAGGGGTTGTAATGACCCCTCACATACAGACACGCTAATCGTTTTGAGCACTTTGTTGTTGCAGCCAAACTTCACTCTGCTTTCTGTTACGTTTACACACACGTGTGTGTGTGTGTGTGTGGGTGGAACCAGTGCCTTGCTTAAATATCTGCTTTTGTATTACTGAATGTACATGACGACTTGTGAAAGGCAACCAAAGTGTTCACCTCGTTTGTGAGACGTAGGTGAAGAGGATGTGATAAATTTGCAAATAAAAAAAAAACATGCACAAAGTATTAAATTGCTCTCTCTGTGTTGATGATGACTTAAATATCTGTTTCAGACCTAAATGGACAAACTGTTTCAGATTGTATTGGTTTTTTTGTAAGTATTTTAAGGTGGTAGGTTTTGAGGTTCTGTGATATTTCCTTACACCATGTGCAAAACATTATTTCTCTAATCAAGTTTGAAGTTATAGGCGGCACGGTGGTGTAGTGGTTAGTATGGTGGTGTAGTGGTTAGTATGGTGGTGTAGTGGTTAGTATGGTGGTGTAGTGGTTAGTATGGTGGTGTAGTGGTTAGTATGGTGGTGTAGTGGTTAGTATGGTGGTGTAGTGGTCAGTATGGTGGTATAGTGGTTAGTATGGTGGTGTAGTGGTTAGTACGGTGGTGTAGTGGTCAGTACGGTGGTGTAGTGGTTAGTATGGTAGTGTAGTGGTTAGTATGGTGGTGTAGTGGTTAGTATGGTGGTGTAGTGGTTAGTATGGTGGTGTAGTGGTTAGTAAGGTGGTGTAGTGGTTAGTACGGTGGTGTAGTGGTTAGTATGGTGGTGTAGTGGTTAGTAAGGTGGTGTAGTGGTTAGTATGGTGGTGTAGTGGTTAGTATGGTGGTGTAGTGGTTAGTACGGTGGTGTAGTGGTTAGTACGGTGGTGTAGTGGTTAGTACGGTGGTGTAGTGGTTAGTATGGTGGTGTAGTGGTTAGTATGGTGGTGTAGTGGTTAGTATGGTGGTGTAGTGGTTAGTAAGGTGGTGTAGTGGTTAGTACTGTGGTGTAGTGGTTAGTAAGGTGGTGTAGTGGTTAGTAAGGTGGTGTAGTGGTTAGTACGGTGGTGTAGTGGTCAGTACGGTGGTGTAGTGGTTAGTACGGTGGTGTAGTGGTTAGCATGGTGGTGTAGTGGTTAGTTTGGTGGTGTAGTGGTCAGTACGGTGGTGTAGTGGTCAGTACGGTGCTGTAGTGGTTAGTACGGTGGTGTAGTGGTTAGTATGGTGGTGTAGTGGTTAGTATGGTAGTGTAGTGGTTAGTATGGTAGTGTAGTGGTTAGTATGGTAGTGTAGTGGTTAGTATGGTAGTGTAGTGGTTAGTACGGTGGTGTAGTGGTCAGTACGGTGGTGTAGTGGTTAGTACGGTGGTGTAGCGGTTAGTATGGTGGTGTAGCGGTTAGTATGGTGGTGTAGCGGTTAGTATGGTGGTGTAGTGGTTAGTATGGTAGTGTAGTGGTTAGTATGGTAGTGTAGTGGTTAGTATGGTAGTGTAGTGGTTAGTACGGTGGTGTAGTGGTTAGTACGGTGGTGTAGTGGTCAGTACGGTGGTGTAGTGGTCAGTACGGTAGTGTAGTGGTCAGTACGGTAGTGTAGTGGTTAGTACGGTAGTGTAGTGGTTAGTACGGTGGTGTAGTGGTTAGTAGGGTGGTGTAGTGGTTAGTACGGTGGTGTAGTGGTTAGTACGGTGGTGTAGTGGTCAGTACGGTGGTGTAGTGGTCAGTACGGTGGTGTAGTGGTCAGTACGGTGGTGTAGTGGTTAGTACGGTAGTGTAGTGGTTAGTACGGTGGTGTAGTGGTTAGTATGGTGGTGTAGTGGTTAGTACGGTGGTGTAGTGGTTAGTACGGTGGTGTAGTGGTTAGTATGGTGGTGTAGTGGTCAGTACGGTGGTGTTGTGGTTAGTACGGTGGTGTAGTGGTCAGTACGGTGGTGTAGTGGTTAGTACGGTGGTGTAGTGGTTAGTATGGTGGTGTAGTGGTTAGTAAGGTGGTGTAGTGGTCAGTACGGTGGTGTAGTGGTTAGTACGGTGGTGTAGTGGTTAGTATGGTGGTGTAGTGGTTAGTAAGGTGGTGTAGTGGTTAGTACGGTGGTGTAGTGGTTAGTACGGTGGTGTAGTGGTTAGTATGGTGGTGTAGTGGTTAGTACGGTGGTGTAGTGGTCAGTACGGTGGTGTAGTGATCAGCACAGTCGCCTCACAGCAAGGCGATCAGGGTTGGATTCCCGGTCCGGGCTGTTCTGTGTGGAGTGTGTATGTTCTCCCTGTGCTCCAAACACATGCATGTTAGGTTGAGTCACTGTAAATTGCCCATAGGTGTGAGTGCGTGAGTGAGTGTTGGCCAAGCATGTTGGATGGATGTTAAAAGTTGCTTGTAGTTTAAAAGGCCTCATTGTTCTCATGGTTATAGAGCCTGCTATACACAAAATTAAGGTCAAACCTTTGAATAGAAACATTTTGTGTAGGCTTTGCTTTATACAAAACCAAATAGCACTAATTAAATATGTTTATGTATTGTAATACAATACAAGAAGAATAATAAGAAGAAAAGAAAAATGCATATTACTGCAGAAACAAATGGATTCATGTGTGTAGGGTGCAGGTGAATCAATTTGCATCCAAAACTGAGGAAAGTTGACTCACTTCTGGAAATTATTATTGTTTTTATTATTATTATTATTATTATTATTATTATTAATAATAATAATAATAACTTTTCAAACATGCTATTATTAAAGTGTGACAGAAACAAAATAAAACTAATTCAGTGACTATATGAATGTACCAATTCAGTAGGTCACTCCACACATTTCACTTGGGCTATTTTACAAATCAAATACCTTGACCCTAATGAGCATGTTAGGAATGAACAGAATGGTCAAGGAAACATTTGTTTGACAGGTTGCATCACCTCATCAACTGCTCCTGTAAAACTCTGACATTTGACTTTCTGTCGGTCTGAAAGTCTATCATTCTATCAAGCTCTGAACATGTTTTGTGTTTAAACCTTTTTGTTTGACTTCTGTTTGTATTTACTGCAATACAAATGCAAAAGGATGCAGGCCAACAAGTGAGCTTATTCAAAACAGAAGGCTTCCCTCAAACCTCAAACCTCTCTGACTGTCCGACACTGCCCTCTAGTGTGTTGTTATGTGTTGCGTTCACTACCGACAATTACTACTTCAGCTTTTGATTTTCTGTACCAGCACAGACAGATAGACAGGCGGGGCATTATAATAGCAAAATTTATTTGAGTCATTCTGAATGATGAAGAGAAAATAGAAGTGGAAATAGAACTGATCTGTAACAACCAGATTCAATCAATACCAGCCACAAAACACATGCGCTCACATACTCGCACAAACACACCCACACACGCACACACGCACCATACTGTCTTTCTATCTGAGACTGTTGCTGTTCGGTTGAGAGCCAGTAATACCAGGATGATCAGGACTGTGTCGATTCTGTGAGAGAAAGAAAAAGAGTGAGGAAAAAAGACAAAGATGAAATAAGGATGCTTGTATTAGTCACAGCAGCAACATCACACAGTAGTTATAAACATCTGGCTGTAACTGATTAACAATACAGCGAATGAACACGGTTCTACTGCTCTCATACTCAACTGTTCTGCACAATAAATAAAAAGTAAAGCTAAAATATTAAAGATTATTTCATTTTGTTTGGTTCTTCTTCCTCTACAGGAGTAGTTCTTTGTGGTGGAGATAAAACTGCAGCAGCATCAGGTTTTAGCTCAGCCTTTTTGTTTGTCAGATTAATTTGAACATGGTTCTGTTGGAGAATTTCAGACTTATTTGCATAAATGTTTGTTGTTCTCTCACAACTGCTGCATGAAAAGCTAATTCAGAACAACATCAAGTTCAGGCTTTAATGTAGTCCTGCTGGCACACTTTCCTCAGAATATGATCAAACATGCTTCTACACTATACAGCCTAAGCTGTTTTTACATTTCCTGAGGTTTCAAATCAAAAGTCTCTTAGAAATTAACAAACACTGTTATATTTACAGGGGTTGGACATTGAAACTGAAACACCTGGTTTTAGACCACAATAATTTAGTAGTATGGTGTTGGGCCTCCTTTTGCGGCCAATTCAGCGTCAGCTTGTTTTGGGAATGACATGTACAAGTCCTGCACAGTGGTCAGAGGGATTTTAAGCCATTCTTCTTGCAGGATAGTGTTCAGGTCACTACGTGATGGAGGAAAACGTTTCCTGACTCGCTCCTCCAAAACACCCCAAAGTGGCTCAATAATATTCAGATCTGGTGACTGTGCAGGCCATGGGAGATGTTCAACTTCACTTTCATGTTCATCAAACCAATCTTTCACCAGTCCTGCTGTGTGTATTGGTGCATTGTCATCCTGATACACGGCACCGCCTTCAGGATACAATGTTTGAATCACTGGATGCACATGGTCCTCCAGAATGGTTTGGCAGTGACGCGCCTATCTAGCACAAGTATTGGGCCAAGAGAATGCCATGATATGGCAGCCCAAACCATCACTGATCCACCCACATGCTTCACTCTGGGCATGCAACAGTCTGGGTGGTACGCTTCTGTGGGGCTTCTCCACACCGTAACTCTCCCAGATGTGGGGAAATCAGTAAAGGTGGACTCATCAGAGAACAATACATGTTTCATATTGTCCACAGCCCAAGATTTGCGCTGCTTGCACCATTGAAACCGACGTTTGGCATTGGCACAAGTGACCAAAGGTTTGGCTATAGCAGCCCGGCCGTGTATATTGACCCTGTGGAGCTCCTGACGGACAGTTCTGGTGGAAACAGGAAGCTGAGGTGCACATTTATTTCTGCCGTGGTTTTATGTTTTTTGGATACAATCCGGGTTAGAACCCAACATCCCTTTCAGACAGCTTCCTCTCGCGTCCACAGTTAATCCTGTTGGATGTGGTTGGTCCTTCTTGGTGGTATGCTAACATTACCCTGGATACTGTGGCTCTTGATACATCACAAAGACTTGCTGTCTTGGTCACAGATGCGCCAGCAAGACGTGCACCAACAATTTGTCCTCTTTTGAACTCTGGTATGTCCCATAATGTTGTGTTATTGCAATATTTTGATAAACTGTGCTCTTACCTGCTAATTGAATCTTCACACTCTGCCCCTCCTGGATCAATGAGCAATTAATGAAGATTGGCCACCAGACTGGTCCAATTTAACCATGAAACCTCCCACACTAAAACGACAGGTGTTTCAGTTTCATTGTCCAACCCCTGTACATATATGGGTTGGGAATTACCTCCTGCCTTAAGTGGAGGAGTATATCTAAATGTCTTGTTAACGAGTGAGGGAAGGATGGAGCGGGAGGTTGACAGGCAGACTGGCGCAGCGTCTGCAGTGATGTGGGCTCTGTAGTGGTTTGTCCTGCTGAAGAGAACGCTCAGCCAAAAGGTGAAGCTCACGATTTGACCATCAATCTACGTTCCTACTCTCACCAACAGTCACAAGCTTTGGGTAGTGACCGAAAGAACGAGATCACAGATGCAAGCTGCTGAAATGTGTTTTCTCCGTGGGGTGTCGGGTCTCACCCTTAGAGATAGGGTGATGAGCTCGATTATACAGGGGAGGCTCAGAGCCGAGCCGCTACTCCTCCTCGGCGAGAGGAACCAGCTACTGCATTTTCAATCAAAGATTTCATTCAACAAAGTAACTTTCATAAAAGTTATTATGTTGATGATCTAATCAGACCAAACAAACAATCAGGCCACACATATATGTAATAAAGTCCATATACAATCCACAGCCACTTTATTAGGTCCACCAACTTATTTGGTACTTCCAATTATATCACAATCTCCAGCAGCACTGCTGTGTCTGACCCACTGGTACTCGCATAATCATACACACACGCCACCTCTACGTCAGCACCACTGCTGTGCTGAAAATGATCCACCACTGTATCGTGTACATGCGAGATGTATCGTTGAACGTTTATAATTATGAATGTTTCTCTTTCTCTGGTGCAGTTATAGATTTGGAAACACAAGGTTTTGTTCAAACAGTGACTATATAGGTGTTTATACACAGCTATGTGTCTACAGCTTGTTTTCACAGACTCAGCAGTTCCACCTCCACCTGTCTGCAGATTTAGCCAAGACATTCCCACTCACCTTTTTCTTCTTCTTGTCCTTCTTTTTCTTCTTGCGCTCTGGGTCATCATCCCTCTTTTTCTTCTTCTTCTTGGGGTCTGTGTCTGACGGTGTTTCTGCTCATAGAGTACCACAAAGTTAATCTGTGTGCCTGCTTTTTAGAACTATCCTCCCATTACTGTAGAACGCATGTAATTGTGTGAGTGCTACCTGGAGGTATGGGGTCCTGAGGTCGATGATGTCTGTGTTTATGTTTGCTTTTCTTCTTTGGAGGTTGAATGTGCATTAGTCTGTACTGCTCGGGAAGCTAAAGGACACACAGGGACATACAATACAGTCAGTTCCTCTAATGGCATTTGCAAATCTTCCAACAGACATACTAGGGCAGAGTGGAGTGAGACGTAAGACAAACTGAAGTCATTTGTGTTGCAGTATGTGTGTGTACCGGTCCAGTGTGTAATCTGAAGCCAGTCAGTAGCGCTCCGGTCAGCGGGCTGAAGGAGTTTCCACAGACTGGTGGCTTCTCTATTAGGGAGCGAAGAGAACTGCCATCCTGAACGCCTGGACAGTCTATCATACCTGAACAAAGAAAATCAAAAACCTGGCTTGGTCTGTCGCAATAGCACTACACAGCGTACAAGACAAGACTTTTCAGCCACATGTGTTCAGACCTTAGCAAACTCAGCTACCTTTCTGATACCTTTTCACAGATACAGGTGTTCAGTAACACATATGTAGACTAAAAAATAGTAGCATTGAAACCTGAATTGGGTAACACAGTAATGGGGGTACATATAATACCCTACCTGATTCAAACCAATTGATCAAAATACATTTTAACCTAAAAAAAAATAAATAAAAATAAAAAATCACAAAACCATCATAAACCAGACACCATAAAACATATATTTAACCATTTCATCTGATAACTTCATGTGAGCTGCTAGAGGTGGATGTGTGGTTCCCATCACCACCATTGGGAACAATTCTGTGTCTCTAGATCCTCTATAACAGAGCACTTCACACCAAATCAGTCTGAATGACTTTGATACATCATGGCTGTAAGTCAGAGGAGTCCCCCTTTAACACATCCCAGTTACCCACTTCACCAGCTTGGCAGTTACCTGGTAATTCTGGGAGGAAGTTGCTGAGTTTCTCCTTCACCTTCTTGCTGCAGAATTTATTGTAGGCATGCTCCAGGTTGTAGTGCGTGATCAGGTTTGTGTTTCCTGTTAAGTCGTTTCCAGCTGAGAAACAAACGTTCACACAAGTAATGAACACAACTCAGCAGGTTACCGTAAATCTCAGACTCGCTATCAGTTTGGTGGAGAAGCTCAACTGCCTGCTTTCTGAAGTTAGCTTTTTACTCCAATTGCCCGTTCCACCTTAAACATAACTGCTGCACTAGTTAAGGTGGAACAGGGAATTCAAATAACAAGGTAACTTCAGTCACGTCTTTCTTAAGGTTTACACTCAACAACGGCTCCACAATCCAGCTTGCATTGTTAGCTAGCTACTGATAAAAAAAAAACAACAGGTTATTAGAAACGTAATGAGTAGAAAACATCTAGGGGTCCCTCAACTTTACAGCCACAGAACGTATTTA
Organism: Megaleporinus macrocephalus; assembly: GCA_021613375.1. Lineage (NCBI taxonomy): Eukaryota > Metazoa > Chordata > Actinopteri > Characiformes > Anostomidae > Megaleporinus > Megaleporinus macrocephalus. Next base: position 35,890,473 of record CM038713.1, read on the forward strand.
TTATTTACCAGGCAATTCTCGCAATAAATAGAAAGGTTCGTTCATGACTCCCGGTTTCCGAGCCGCAGGCCCTTCATCCCCGGGCTGTGGTGGGATCTGAGGCGGCACCGGAGCTTGAGTCTGCGGGATCGGAGGCGGAGGTTTTCCCGGCCCGAAGCCCAGAGCCGATGGGCCTTGAGGACCCTGAGCTTCGCTTTGGCCGAAGAGAGTTGAAAATATTTCCGTCATGACTTAAAATAAAAAATAAAGTACAAAATACGTCTCTGAACAATAAATATAAACCGGAGAGGTCCTTCAACGCTGGTTCTACCGAGCGCTCGCTTGGTCACTGCACAGTATCAACACAAGGCAGTGACGTAATAACGTTAATAGAGGCGCACTCAGAAATCCATTCACTGGTACACAGACAGACTCTCCACTGCTACTCACTCTAAAGTCACATTAAATGTTTTGGTTGGGCTTCAGGCTGTTTTAAATCACTTCAAATATTAGAACACTGTTTTAGAACTGATCAACAATTCTAAACTTGCTTCACAGCTGGTTTAAAGATCAACAACAAAAAAAGAGGAGACAAGGTACAGGAACAAACAGCAAGAGAAACATTTAATTGATCACATAACAGTTGACAAAATAAAACAGGACAAAGGTTACATTAAAAAAAACAAAAAACATAAGATTTAGCTATTTTAAAAAGGTGCTTTGGTCCACATGGGATCAGAGAGACTCTAAAGTTTCAGATGGACAAAGTGACAGGACAAATGATTCCAAATCAGCAACAGACGTCTGCAGAAACAAAAGAGCATAACAGTGGGGTTAGAAATAGGAGCACACAACACTGAGACACAAAGTGGTGATGCACTAAATGTAACTATGGTACTACTGGCTCACTTTAAACTATTGTCTGATCATTGACACTCATTTTCCAGCTACCACATATAAATCAAACATATTCTTCAATGCCACTTGCTAATGTTTCAGCAACATGATATTTTGCCATAATATGATTTTTATAAATATAGACCTTTTGTTCCAGTTAAAGTCTAGAAAAACTCCCCCACCACAATGTGTTCTAAAGGTGGGGGGAGCTTTAAGGCAGACAAATGAGGGCAACCTGGTAAAAACTTTATTTCCTATTTACTTATTTCCTAAGAAGGAAGCCAGAATATAGAGTATAGATGCACTGATTCCACGTTTCCCCCCCATCCAGTCCCTTGATTCGTTTAAAACTTGATTTATAAATGTAGGCAGATATAGACTAAACCTAAATGTACATATTTTATTTTGATAAAAAAATTGTTCATCACAAATTTTTTTATAAAGACAACCTATTTTTAACCTTATTTGAATTTACTAACATCACTATGTAGTAGTATTGATACACCTACAGGACCTTTTATTACATCCCATTGTAAACCCACAGGCATTAATATGGAGCTGGTCCTTCCTTTGCAGCTGTAACAGCTTCTACTCTCCTGGGAGGCTTTGGTAGTGCGTCTGCGGTAATTCTTGCCCATTCATTCAGAACAGCTTTTGTGAGGTCAGACGCTGATGTTGTTGGTGACACTACGCTCTTGTGCAGGCGTAAAATATCTTTACTGTGCAAAATAGTTACAACAAAACTAAACAACATGTTTATAAACCTGTGGTGCATACAAATGGAGCTCAATCACTCCCGGTTGACATCTCTGAGTCTGACTCTGCTAAAGTTTAGTAAATGTCAAAGTCATTCATGCTGTCAGTAATAGTTTTTTTCCTTCAGTTTGATGCTAGAATGGACTACGAGGTCCTGCTACTTAGTGATACATCTAACTGATAGAAGTGCACCCCAGGCGATACTACCAGGCACACTAGGCTGGCTAGTGCTCCGCAAACAAAAGGCTAAATCAAGCCTATATGAAGCCTGGACTAACCTTATTTCTGTAACTGACAACACAGCTATAGATAAGAAACTACTCATGAAAAACAGGCTCAGACATTCACATTAGAGATTTCTTGTAGCATGTTTTTTCCATGAAATGTTGCTCTTACAGATTTAGCCATGATTATTTATTTACTGCTGCTTGTCGTGCCACATCTCCAATGTGTTAAGTTCTGTCTAAAGGCATGCATGTGTCAGAAACTACCTTGTGGTGTTGAAAATAGGTATCCGTATTCATTACCTAATTTATTACTGCACTACCTTTTTACCTTCAGTCAGGGTGTATAGTCTGTATTCATATGTTCTTGTATATATTCTTTTTTACTATTGGAATTCTTTATTCTTCTTTATATACCTTATTGTTTTTTTTGTACTGTGTTTTGTACTTTGTTTTTGTTCTGTTCTATCTCTCTCTCTGTGCCAGTATCAGCGCCAATACTCATACAGTGTCAGTCTAGGGCTGTGTATTGGCAAAAACCTGGCAATGCGATAGGTATTGTGATACAGCAGTCACGAACCAATATATTGCGATACTGCAAGTAAAGTGATATATTGTGATTTTTCAAATTTGACTATTAAAACACACCACTATATGAACAGGTTTGCCGATCTTTACAATAGCATTGCGCCCTTGTGTTGCTTGTTAACGTTGGAGTGGAGCTGAAAATAGATTACAACACTACCATCTAGTGGTCAGAGGTTTAAACACAACACACAATGATTCACTGTCTGCCAGGAATCTGAGTGTCAATACTGTGTTTTTGAGAATCGATACAGTATCAACCCAACCATTCAAAATGGTTGCACGAATAACGTATATGTTTAAGGTATGCTGGGAATTGCAGTGAGTACACTGATGCGAGTGAGGCTTGCAAATCTGTGCTATATATATATATATATAACCAAAATGCCCTTTTACCAACACACATTAACACTAATCTTTTTTCCTAACTCTCTTACCTTCCACTCATCCACTGCTGCAGCGATGCGCTGTTCGGTATGCGTGATAGCCTCTCTTCCGGCCTGTACTTTGTCAGCCAGGGCTGCGTTCTCCTTCTGCAGTTTCCGCAGCTCTCTGCGCACATACTCCTCCTGCCCCTGATGATATGGTATCAACACACTACACACATCCTGCTCAGGAACTCCACTGGGTCGCCTGCAGAACACATGCAGATGTTAAAACTTAGAGAGGCTGCTAGAGTAACACTAGCCCAGGCAGTTTGTGTATCCCACTATGACTGGGCATTTGGCATAAACCAGAAATTAGTGTGTGGTGCTGGAAGTGGGCTTATTCAAAAACTCAATATACTCAAAAAGCATATTACAGACTACAGATATGTTCACACACTCATACTATTTATTTACAACATCCACAAACTACTAAATACAATCAATAACAATCAATAACACTGGTTAACATTACATTACATTAGTCTCCCAATGCTTCCAGTGAAAACCACATTAACATTTGCCCTGAATTAGCCTATAAGAAGCCTACAGGTCACTTTAGTCTGATTTTTGTTCATACCATGCAGGCACAGGTGCATCTTTAGCCAACTCCTCCAGTTTGTCCAGCTCCTCCAGCTTCATCTCCAGGTTGCCTTCTTCTATCACATTGCTTATGTCTTCCTGCATACAGAAGCTCCAGTTTAGCTCTACATCAGCCTGTCTTCTCCAAATCATTTAATGATCCTTTAGAATAACCTGTGATTTCTAACATCTCCAAATAAAGTACATAAAAAAACGAAAGATAAACAAAACACTGATAATAAACTTTTTACTCCAGAAATACAATACACACACATATAAAGCACGTTTGTGTTGATTGTATGCTGATGTGTTCTCCTTATTATGGAAAGAGAGTATTTAAAAGGTCACCTGTATGGCTTTCTGCAGGTCACTGATGAACTGTTTGTGGATGACCTCAGCCATCTGGGGGTTTTGCTTGCAGAGAGGATGAAAGGAGTGGGCAAACCTGCTGAAACTGACAGCACAGAGGAGGACAAGGAGGCAATACAGTAAGCGGACTCTATCTTTAGTAACTTAGCACGTATGTTCTGTGATACAGTTTTCCGTCGTTCGGAAAAGTTCCGTTCCACCTTAAATGGTGCAGCAATTACATTAATTACATTTAAGGTGTAACGAGAAAACTCTAACCAGATGCTGGTGAGTACGGAGATCTCAGCTTTGGCAGAAAATGAGTTATTTTCTAGCTAGCTAGTAAACTGACCTTGTATCTGCCACCAGCCGCTGAAGACTTTTCTCCATCACCTTGTTGAAGACTTTGAGTCTGCTCCGCCGCGGCTCCGCTTCACCCGATTTAACCGAGTCGCTTTTGCGTCCAGCCTCCTCCCTCGACACATCTGCACCGCCACTGACTCGACCAGAAGCAGATAAACTAGACTCTGTCGCCGAGCTGCGCTTCTCCTCCTCCATAGCTCTCCTGTTAGTGTTTACATTCGCATTTACCCGCCAAGTGGGGCGCGTCAACTACGGAAGCCCTACTGGTGTATGCCGTCTTTTTGAATCGCGTTTCGGAACGTCCAGCCAAGCTCTTAAAGGACCAGTCCAAGAATTTAAAATACGCTTTATTAATTCCCCAGTTTCAAGAGCTTCTGATACGAATTTAGTGTGTCTTCCTGTGTTAAAAGTAAAACCCAGCATAAAAACTGTCTTTCATATGCTTTCACAGGGCAACTCAATAACATTTCAGATTACACATTTAGCAGAACTCTAAAACTAGAAGGCTAGTCCTAAATCTAAATCTACTTAACCGTATTTAGTTCACATCGTTGGTCAAAGTATACATGATTTATAAAACAAACTTCCTGCTTTCTCATCCTTTTCCATCAGTCTTTAAAACATCTCCTGAGTTTTGATTACGATGATCGTCATGCACCACCAACAAAGAACAATAACATTAAACAACTAGAAAAGTGCATTTCCTGAGGAAAATGTAAAGTGGTTGCGCAAACAGTTAACATAGCAATTTAGGTGGTTGCAAAGGTGTTGATAAGTGGTTGGTATAGTTTCCCAGGTAGCTGCTATGGCTCCTGGTTAATAGGGTTACTAATGGGCTTGTATTAAAATATCTTAAACTAGGTGCACAAACTTTTGGACCTTATTCATTCAAAATGTGTCATTTAACAAAGATGCAAACAAAGATTTTTCACATCCTTCTTTTTTGACCCAAATATATCAATGGCTATGTTTTTTATGCAGTGATTTGCATATATTTTTTTTATTATTCTTTATTTTGAGAGACCATCATATCTCTGCTTTTAACCACTTTCCAGGTCAATTTTGACTCTCTATTTTCTAACATTTTTAAAATAAACAAACAACTACAATGAAGAGAAGGAAAAGAGTGGAAAGAAGAAGAAGAAAAAGCAAAAAACAATTGTACTCATTCTGGCAGGGAACAATTTACAAACCGTATCAAGAGTGGGAAAGTACTTAAATATATAAACAAATGTCAGAAGTAGATATCTAAACATGGAATTATATAACAACTTTCAAAAGCAATGATTAACATATTATGGTTTCTTGTAAAAATTGGTTGAAGTCTTGACATATAGAAAATTAATATCATAAAATACACCATTTATAGGGTACTTTAACCTATACAAATATAATTAAATTATAAATAATAATAAATTATTTTTTAAAGATCCATTTGGCTTCTATTTAGCTTCTAACGGTTTAGATTTTAATGAGTTGAATGTTTAAGAAGTTTATTTAAAAAGGCATTTTCATGTTACTACTGAAACAAAGATTTTGAGTCGATAGGCGGAGACTTATTTAACCACTCCCCCTACATTTTTCAGCACAACCACGGTGAGCAGTTAGATCCCATTGTTTTAAAGTAAATGTGTTTTAAAGAATTAAGAATGGTCATATATTCTGCAATGAAGTAACTTCTTTGTGTTTTACTGAAAAATATGATGATTTGATGTGTGTACAACTGTTCAGTGCTGTTTGCACATGCAAAATTAACTAAAATGATCCATACGGAATCTGTTACTACTGAAACATTTATTAAGTTTCGGTAGTGATATTATTGTTTTAGTTGTTTTAAAATTACTTTAATAAATAAACATAACATAAATAAGTCAGTTAATAGCCTGAAATGTATTTTGATACCTGGAATCAGTTCAGTAGAATATCCCATATTTGGGGAAGTAAGTGGAAGTAGAAGGATATATTCCCCCTCCCTTCCTCCAAAAAAAAATTAAGACAAAAGCTAGACTGTGCCTTTAAGTAAGGCACAACCCCAAATGCACTCCTCACCTGTCAACAAGTCAAAGGATTTAGCCAACCAGCTTGGTTCTGGGTAACCCAGCAGCTGTCGCAGGCCTATTTCTGTCCCCCAACTCTCACTTTCCTTCTCTCTGTCCACACCGCCACACTGCTGATACTTCTCTGACCATGGGGCTTATCACTGGACTCTTTTATTTCTTTCGCAACCTGCCGAAGATTTATACGTGGCTCCTGCGACCATACTATTTATTATCCTTTCTTCTGTCCATCGCTTTTCTCGCGGTTAGGAAATGCCCAGGACTGTGTGAGCACCTACCATCTCAAAGAGAAGACGGCAACTCATGTGACTTTGACTGGGTTAGTCTGTTCCTCATTCAGCTTCATACAACTCGTTTCTTTTCTTTATTCCATATATATAAATTCATACTGGTGTGTATGGTGTGATACTGACACACTGAGGTTTCACTGTTTCAGCAACATGTTTCAGCTAACTGATGTGATAGATAAAATAGACAGTGTTGCCATGAGTTTGGTTTTTATTATTGTATTCTGCTGTACTCATGGTAACCAGGCCCTCATCATGAAATCACACTGCAGGCAATGGTTTTAAAAGAGCCGTTCAAAAAAGATTAAAACTAAACGAACAGTCAGCTTCCTTTCTGTGAGTCAGGTTTCTGTCTGGTTAGTGTTTACAATAGTCATTGTGACAGACTGGTGATCTGTCTATGGTGTTGCCCACCTGCATGAACACCCTGCTCACCCTGTGACCCAGGTGGAGAAGTGGCTTAGATGATGAATGAATGGATTAACTTTAGCAGTTTAGTAGAAACAGAACAGAACAAATCAGTGCTATCTTGACCTTGTTATGTTAGATTTGTATAACATTCTATATTCGCAACAATATTTAGAAAACATTTATGCAAACTTAAATATCATCTAATACTGGGATACCTTGATACATCTGTATCATGATAATGAATTTTATCAATACCGACCAGCACCAGACATCAGCTTAAGTCAGTGGCTTTTAAGCAGGCTGTATTTTATCATGTCCTTATTTACTAGAATACATTTCAGTCAGGCTGAAAATATGAAAGGTCTGAATACTTCATTGGTCTTTAGTTGCTTCTTTCAGTTTAAATTTATTGTATTATATAGTCATCACTATTGTCATGGCTTACATATTTTTTTTAAACGTATATTATGGATATTCTTTAGTATAAACGATCATTCATTTGAATCTTACTTTATTATGATTTGTTTTATAGAGGGAGGTGGAGATCCTCATGTTTCTCAGCGCTATTGTCATGATGAAGAACCGCAGAGCAAGTGAGTCTCTCTCTCTCTCCACACACACACACACACAGTATAATATACAGACACAGGCATCTTAGCCTCTTAGAAGGAGATGTGGAAAACATCTTGAATGTCCTTTCATTTACTGTGCTGTATAAACTTAGGTGAAGTGAGCCCGTTATGTGGATTATAACAGTTTGATGACTATATATTACAATAAGTTCAAACTGCAACCCACATTAAAACAAAGCCTAAAACAAACCCCTAAAAAACAATGACGAATTTAGACCCTTGATATTTACACGGATTACAAGGCATTAACTGAGACAGTAATAAGCTAAAAACATATAAATGTATCAGTAATATGGTACTTTTTTTAAGGAGGCATCTGTTGCAAACCCTAATGCCAAAACGTACACTTGTAAAAGTGATTTAAAAATATCGTTTTGATGTAAGTTGAAGGATTTAGACCCTAAAAACTTAAAATTAAGCAATGCTGTTCCGCATTTTTGTGTCACTACAGAAACAGTTTTAGTCTGTAGGCCGAGCCTTGTTTCAGCAACATCCCTGTATTTTAGAGCAGTCCATTATTTTGAAGTAAATGTCTCCTAGAAAGTGGAATTCAATGTCTATCATTACTAACATCAAAACACATATTATTACCAAGTAAACTTTTTAGTGTTTTAATAAATAATTGTCATAATTGTATGTGTGTACAGAGTACAAACCTGTTTTTAGCTTAGTTTTTTGTAGCCATCACTAAAACATTTGATAGCATTTCAGAGGCATTATATCTGTTTTCTTAGTGAAAAAAGAAAGTGTTTAACCATTTGTTTTAATAAAATATCTAATAAAATAATTATCAATTAATAATTAAGTTATAGGTTCACTCAAAAAAGGATTTTAGTCTAAAGTCCAAGTAAGACTTAGAACCAATTTGGTAGAATAATCTATATGTACATATTGGATTGTTTAACTATTATATATATCTCAGAATATATTTATTTAAAAAGAGTTTGTTATTTGATTATGTCAGTTATTGAATTATATATAAGCATATAAAGTAGCAATAAATTAACTAATACTATTTTCAATGCCAATTATGTTTTTAAGTAAGCTAATTTTCTCTCTCTGTTTCTGTCATCAGTAACTCTGGAGCAGCATATAGGGAATATTTTCCTCTTCAGTAAGGTGGCTAACTTGGTGTTGTTCTTCAGAGTGGACCTGAGATTCGGCCTCCTCTATCTTACGCTATGTGTTGGTAAATAAATAATGCGCACGCACTCAGACACAAAGCGGTCACATGGAGGGAACACTGTCAGTGATGACACGTTATATGCACAAAAGTTTATAGACGTCTGCTCGTCCAACATTTCTTCTGAAATCAATGCATGAGGAACAGCCTCTACTCCTCTGGGAAGACTTCACACTATAGACCTTGAATCCAGTTTCTGGTTTTGGACCTCTAATCTTTTAAGAATCCAAATTCATAGACCTCTACACAACTGGTCCTGGGACACAATGTACATCTTCTTTATTTATTATTAATCGAGGAGAAATAGTCTTTTATTAATTAATATCCCTCAGAAAAGATATAATAACCCATAAAAACAGACTATTAATAAAATAATAGCCCCCAGTTCTATAGACCCACAAGACCTCCACAGATTAATTGGGTGGTCGATGATTCTCAGCTCTGCAGTGTCATTAACGTGGGGCTGTGTCGGATCCACTCACACCAGCACAACACACACTAACACATGAACTACAGATTGTAATTGTAGAACTAAATAGAACAAGTCCCTTAATTCAAATTACAGTTTTTTTTTATTTTTTGTACTGTAATCACATTACTGTACATCTGCACTCCTCGTACACTATTGACACTTTACTGGACATCTTATGTCAGCACTCATAGACACTATTGACACCTTGCCAGAAATCCTGTACATTTGCACTCCTGGACACTATTTGACACTTTGCTGTACATCCTGAACATTTGCACTCCTGGACAATATTTAAACACTATTTAATTTTTATATACCTTATTGTTTTTTTGTACTGTGTTTGTAACTGCTGCTGGCTGCTAAATTTCCTTCGGGATCAATAAAATATCTATCTATCTATCTATCTATCTATCTATCTATCTATCTATCTATCTATCTATCTATCTATCTATCTAACTACAAAGTGCATGTTTATGGTAAGTGATGGTGATATAAGGACAATAAGTATAGTAACAAATACAGTAGGTGGTTTAATAAAGTGCTCAGTGAGGGTAAGTAAGTAGTACAATGCATAATACATTACATAACTGAATAATTTTGATGATAGATGATAGAGGTGTCCCAGGGCTACTTTTGAACACTGTATAACCCTTTAATAGACTATTGGCATTAAGCATTGTTATCTAAGGCTCATGTGCAGCTGCTCCAAAACATCCTGTTCTATTGGCAATGCTTTTCCATGGAGACTATTTAGGCTTTAAGAGTTGAATATCTATGTTCAGTAACTAGAAGGTCTTGATACTTTTAGACATACAGTGTATCAGGCATTTTGTTTATAGATAGATATACTATATAAGCTTATAATTGCATTTATCTGAATGATCTCCTCAAACTGCAGTGTTCCTGATTACATGTAAACCTCCCATCTACATGGGCCCGGAGTACATCAAGTACTTCAACGACCAAACCATAGATGTGAGTACCGCACATGCTGGATCATTCAACTGTATGTGGTTGTTTCTGCTCATTCTCCGTGATTTGGCATGGTTATGTGAGGACGTGTGTTGTGATGTTAGGAGGAACTGGAAAGGGACAGTCGAGTAGCGTGGCTCGTCGAGTTTTATGCTAACTGGTCTCCCGAGTGTCAGTGTTTCGCCCCGGTGTTTGCAGACCTCTCACTAAGGTAAGAAACCCACACCAACACACACACACCAACACAGAATCACAACTAATATACAGGGGTTGGACAATGAAACTGAAACACCTGGTTTTAGACCACAATAGTTTATTAGTATGGTGTAGGGCCTCCTTTTGGGGCGAATACAGCGTCAGTTCGTCTTGGGAATGACATATACAAGTCCTGCACAGTGGTCAGAGGGATTTTAAGCCATTCTTCTTGCAGGATAGTGGTCAGGTCACTACGTGATGCTGGTGGAGGAAAACGTTTCCTGACTCGCTCCTCCAAAACACCCCAAAGTGGCTTAATAATATTTAGATCTGGTGACTGTGCAGGTCATGGGAGATGTTCAACTTCACTTTCATGTTCATCAAACCATCTTTCTCCAGTCTTGCTGTGTGTATTGGTGCATTGTCATCCTGATACACGGCACCGCCTTCAGGATACAATGTTTGAATCACTGGATGCACATGGTCCTCCAGAATGGTTCGATAGTCCTTGGCAGTGACGCGCCTATCTAGCACAAGTATTGGGCCAAGGGAATGCCATGATATGGCAGCCCAAACCATCACTGATCCACCCCCATTCTTCAATCTGGGCATGCAACAGTCTGGGTGGTACGCTTCTGTGGGGCTTCTCCACACCATAACTCTCACAGATGTGGGGAAAACAGTAAAGGTGGACTCATCTGAGAACAATACATGTTTCATATTGTCCACAGCCCAAGATTTGCGCTGCTTGCACCATTGAAACCCACGTTTGGCATTGGCACGAGTGACCAAAGGTTTGGCTATAGCAGCCCGGCCGTGTATATTGACCCTGTGGAGCTCCTGACGGACAGTTCTGGTGGAAACAGGAGAAGCTGAGGTGCACATTTAATTCTGACGTGATTTGAGCAGCCGTGGTTTTATGTTTTTTGGGATATAACCCGGGTTAGAACCCAACATCCCTTTCAGACAGCTTCCTCTCGCGTCCACAGTTAATCCTGTTGGATGTGGTTGGTCCTTCTTGGTGGGATGCTGACATTACCCTGGATACCGTGGCTCTTAATACATCACAAAGACTTGCTGTCTTGGTCACAGATGCGCCAGCAAGACGTGCACCAACAATTTGTCCTCTTTTGAACATAAAGTTGTGTTATTGCAATATTTTGATAAACTGTGCTCTTACCTGCTAACTGAACTTCACACTCTGCTCTTACTGGTGCAATGTGCAATTAATGAAGATTGGGCACCAGACTGGTCCAATTTAGCCATGAAACCTCCCACACTAAAATGACAGGTGTTTCAGTTTCATTGTCCAACCCCTGTAGGTTTGCATGCTAGTCACATTAAATATTTTTTCAAAAAAGTTGTGAAGCAAATACTTCTGTATTTAACTGAATACCAGCATAACAAATGTTGAACCTGAAAATTTTTATTGTTTTTTGAAAAGCATGTCCCCTTTTCGAATTTTACACCAGCAACATGTTTCAGAAATGTTTGGACAGGTTCATGTTTATCAGTGTGTTGTCACCACTTCTTTTAAGAACACTCTGTAAACGTTCAGAAACGGAAGAGACGATTGCTGCTCAACAGTTTGAGGTCTCCTCACCACAGTCCATCTTAAATTAGCTCAGGCCTTTACTTCTGAGGGATTCTCTGATGCTCTTGTTACTGACCTGTCGCCAGTTAACTTAATTAGTTGATAGATGTTCTACCAGTTTTGTTTTTTTACCCATTACACAGCTTTACCAGTCTTTTGCTCCTGTCCCAACTTGTTTGAAACATGTTGCTGGCATCAAATTTAAAAAAGGAATATTTTTTTTCCTGAAATCACTCATTTTTTTCAGTTTTCAATGCACTCTTAGATGAATTATAGAGTTACAGTGTATCTTTTTTGGAGACAGGGCTGGATTACCAATTTTTGTCTATGTGGTTCTATTGACTTACATTGAAAGTAAAGTAAGTTTTTGTACTCTCCTGTAAAGTTGCAATTTTGAAGACACTTGTTTTTCATTGGACAGCGACGATGTGCTGGTAATCCAGCACCGGACCACCCGAGTAGTTTGTACAGTTTTTTGTGTTCTGTGAATCATGTTTAAATTGAAAAAAGCTATTCAATGATAAAGATTATCATTTACTTATTTACTTACAGACATAACTTCTTCACTACATTTCATTCTGTATATAAATTATCCAATTTTTATTGATGTTATATAGATATCTCAATCATTATAATTAAGTAAGCATAGTATTATACTTAGAATCACTTCATACATCTATGTGCAAACAGCAAGACGGCCTTATTGAGAAAAGTGAGTTTTTGAATGTCAGTGTTTGTAAAAAGGGTTTGTGGGTTCTTGCCATTCTTACAGGTATAACTGCCCTGGACTCAGATTTGGAAAAATAGATATTGGACGATATGCAGGTGTTGCAGAGAAGTAAGCTGCTTTCTTGTCCTCTAAGAATATAAAACATATGACTCATCTGTTTGACCCCACTGATCACCACATCTCCTATGTTCAGGTACAAGGTAAGCTCCTCCCCGCTCGCCAAGCAACTGCCTTCTCTGCTGCTGCTGCAGGCCGGACGGGAGATTATGCGTCGCCCTCAAGTGGACAAGAAGGGAAGGGCTGTGAGTTGGAGCTTCACAGAGGTAAAGTGCTGAGAATAGTTTGAAATATTTGTGCAAACTTACAATTTTTTTAATACTTTTTTAACATTGAATTTAATTCTCACACAATGTAAGTACAGTAGTTATATGATAGCTGATAATTAGACTATTCATTTGACTTAACTGACATTTAATCTTTATATAACAATAATCTGACGATGGCTGTCAGTACAGTAGTGGAGTTTTGTTTGTTTAGTGGGCAGGTTCAGATAAAATTGTCTTGGGCTACAGGCAGGTTCCAGCAGATATTTGTTGGGCTATATTTGAAAAGAATTTTGTCAGCTGAAGCTCAGACAAAACTATATTGGGCTACAGTTTTAAAGTCAGGTTTTAGAGTCAGGTTTAAACCTTGGTTGGACTACAGGTGGCTTTGAACAGAAGGTCAGAATAGGACAGACGTTCGTCAGGCTATAGTTTGATTTGGAAAGAATTTTGTTGGGACACATTCCCGTTTGGAAGGAATTTTGTTAGACTACACTGTACCAGTGGGATTTGGACAGAATATTTTTGGATCATGGCCTGGTGCAAACAATTTTGTTGGTCTGTAGCTGATTGCAACAGAATTCCTATTTGGGAGGATTTTTGTTGGGATACAGTCGAGCAGAATCGAGCAGGCTATAATAATAAGGATATTTTGGGGGGCTACAATCTGATTCTAATAGAATCTTGTCAGGCTAGTCTAGAGTTGGATTTGAATTTTGTTTTGTTGGGCTACAGCTGGATTACAGTTGGATTAGTCATGTTGCAATAGGATCGAACAGAACTGTCTTGCTTAACTAATGCTGGGAAATAGTTATGTCAAGCCGCAGTAAGGCTTTAGACTGAATTTCAAGGCACACTGAACTAAACTGATTTTGACTGACTACATTCGGATTTGAACTAAATTTAGTCAGACTACTCTCTGGCTCGTATTCTAAATCTAGTGTTGTAGGTCAGATTGGACTCAAAATATACTTGCACCATGTTTGGATTCAGTTTAGCCTGCCTGGTCTGATTCTGTAGTGGGTGAAGCAACTGCTTGATGTTTAAACACTCCTTTGTATGTTTTGCAGGAAAACATAATTCGTGAGTTTAACCTGAATGAAATTTTCGAGAAGTATAAAAAGATCAAGGGCCGGAGTGAGAAAATAGAAGAGCTGGGGTCACTCCCACAGGAAGACCATAATGAAGAACAACCAATTAGAACATCGGAGGAGGAGCCGGAAAGCAAGAAAGACAAATAAAAGGAAAGAGCTCCCCACAGTCTAGTTTGATGGAGGATTGGATAACATTTGTGTTTACATGTCTGGTCTGATTGATGCAATGTGTGTTGGTGGAACACACTTTTTTTGTACATGCAGCCTGTACTGGTTCAAATTCACCCCAACACATGTTCAGTGTTTTTGTTTACTGTAGTGTTGCACTAGAGTCATGAGGCTAATGTGTATGTTAACTATAGGAAGCGAAATCATTACACTTGTTGTTAAGGAATCTATATACACTACCAGTCAAACGTTTTAGTACACTACCAGTCAAACGTTTTAGTACACTACCAGTCAAACGTTTTAGTACACTACCAGTCAAACGTTTTAGTACACTACCAGTCAAACGTTTTAGTACACTACCAGACAAACGTTTTAGATACACTACCAGTCAAACGTTTTAGTACACTACCAGCCAAACGTTTTAGATACACTACCAGTCAAACGTTTTATTACACTACCAGTCAAACGTTTTATTACACTACCAGTCAAACGTTTTAGATACACTACCAGTCAAACGTTTTATTACACTACCAGTCAAACGTTTTAGATACACTACCAGACAAACGTTTTATTACACTACCAGTCAAACGTTTTAGATACACTACCAGACAAACGTTTTATTACACTACCAGTCAAACGTTTTAGATACACTACCAGACAAACGTTTTATTACACTACCAGTCAAACGTTTTAGATACACTACCAGACAAACGTTTTAGATACACTACCAGCTAAACGTTTTAGATACACTACCAGTCAAACGTTTTATTACACTACCAGACAAACGTTTTAGTACACTACCAGTCAAACGTTTTAGATACACTACCAGTCAAACGTTTTAGTACACTACCAGTCAAACGTTTTAGTACACTACCAGTCAAACGTTTTAGTACACTACCAGTCAAACGTTTTAGTACACTACCAGACAAACGTTTTAGATACACTACCAGTCAAACGTTTTAGTACACTACCAGCCAAACGTTTTAGATACACTACCAGTCAAACGTTTTATTACACTACCAGTCAAACGTTTTATTACACTACCAGTCAAACGTTTTAGATACACTACCAGTCAAACGTTTTATTACACTACCAGTCAAACGTTTTAGATACACTACCAGACAAACGTTTTATTACACTACCAGTCAAACGTTTTAGATACACTACCAGACAAACGTTTTATTACACTACCAGTCAAACGTTTTAGATACACTACCAGACAAACGTTTTATTACACTACCAGTCAAACGTTTTAGATACACTACCAGACAAACGTTTTAGATACACTACCAGCTAAACGTTTTAGATACACTACCAGTCAAACGTTTTATTACACTACCAGACAAACGTTTTAGTACACTACCAGTCAAACGTTTTAGATACACTACCAGCCAAACGTTTTAGATACACTACCAGTCAAACGTTTTAGTACACTACCAGTCAAACGTTTTAGATACACTACCAGTCAAACGTTTTAGTACACTACCAGCCAAACGTTTTAGTACACTACCAGTCAAACATTTTAGATACACTACCAGTCAAACGTTTTAGTACACTACCAGTCAAACGTTTTAGTACACTACCAGCCAAACGTTTTATTACACTACCAGTCAAACGTTTTAGATACACTACCAGACAAACGTTTTAGTACACTACCAGTCAAACGTTTTAGATACACTACCAGTCAAACGTTTTAGATACACTACCAGTCAAACGTTTTAGATACACTACCAGCTAAACGTTTTAGATACACTACCAGCCAAACGTTTTATTACACTACCAGCCAAACGTTTTAGTACACTACCAGTCAAACGTTTTAGATACACTACCAGTCAAACGTTTTAGATACACTACCAACTAAACGTTTTAGATACACTACCAGTCAAACGTTTTATTACACTACCAGTCAAACGTTTTAGATACACTACCAGACAAACGTTTTATTACACTACCAGTCAAACGTTTTAGTACACTACCAGTCAAACGTTTTAGATACACTACCAGCTAAACGTTTTAGATACACTACCAGTCAAACGTTTTATTACACTACCAGTCAAACGTTTTAGATACACTACCAGACAAACGTTTTAGTACACTACCAGCTAAACGTTTTAGATACACTACCAGTCAAACGTTTTATTACACTACCAGTCAAACGTTTTAGATACACTACCAGTCAAACGTTTTAGATACACTACCAGACAAACGTTTTAGATACACTACCAGTCAAACGTTTTATTACACTACCAGTCAAACGTTTTAGATACACTACCAGACAAACGTTTTATTACACTACCAGTCAAACGTTTTAGATACACTACCAGCTAAACGTTTTAGATACACTACCAGTCAAACGTTTTATTACACTACCAGTCAAACGTTTTAGATACACTACCAGACAAACGTTTTAGTACACTACCAGTCAAACGTTTTAGATACACTACCAGACAAACGTTTTAGATACACTACCAGCTAAACGTTTTAGATACACTACCAGTCAAACGTTTTATTACACTACCAGTCAAACGTTTTAGATACACTACCAGACAAATGTTTTAGATACACTACCAGTCAAACGTTTTAGATACACTACCAGACAAACGTTTTAGATACACTACCAGCTAAACGTTTTAGATACACTACCAGTCAAACGTTTTATTACACTACCAGTCAAACGTTTTGATACACTACCAGTCAAACGTTTTATTACACTACCAGACAAACGTTTTAGTACACTACCAGACAAACGTTTTAGTACACTACCAGTCAAACGTTTTAGATACACTACCAGTCAAACGTTTTAGATACACTACCAGCTAAACGTTTTAGATACACTACCAGCCAAACGTTTTATTACACTACCAGCCAAACGTTTTAGATACACTACCAGCTAAACGTTTTAGATACACTACCAGCCAAACGTTTTAGTATACTACCAGCCAAACGTTTTAGATACACTACCAGTCAAACGTTTTAGTACACTACCAGTCAAACGTTTTAGATACACTACCAGTCAAACGTTTTAGATACACTACCAGTCAAACGTTTTAGATACACTACCAGTCAAACGTTTTAGTACACTACCAGACAAACGTTTTAGTACACTACCAGTCAAACGTTTTAGATACACTACCAGTCAAACGTTTTAGATACACTACCAGTCAAACGTTTTAGATACACTACCAGCTAAACGTTTTAGATACACTACCAGCCAAACGTTTTATTACACTACCAGCCAAACGTTTTAGATACACTACCAGTCAAACGTTTTAGATACACTACCAGTCAAACGTTTTAGATACACTACCAGTCAAACGTTTTAGATACACTACCAGTCAAACGTTTTAGATACACTACCAGACAAACGTTTTAGTACACTACCAGACAAACGTTTTAGATACACTACCAGTCAAACGTTTTAGATACACTACCAGTCAAACGTTTTAGATACACTACCAGCTAAACGTTTTAGATACACTACCAGTCAAACGTTTTAGATACACTACCAGACAAACGTTTTAGATACACTACCAGTCAAACGTTTTAGATACACTACCAGACAAACGTTTTAGATACACTACCAGACAAACGTTTTAGATACACTACCAGACAAACGTTTTAGTACACTACCAGTCAAACGTTTTAGATACACTACCAAACGTTTTAGATACACTACCAGTCAAACGTTTTAGAACACTACCAGTCAAACGTTTTAGATACACTACCAGTCAAACGTTTTAGATACACTACCAGTCAAACGTTTTAGATACACTACCAGCCAAACGTTTTAGATACACTACCAGTCAGACGTTTTAGTACACTACCAGCCAAACGTTTTAGATACACTACCAGTCAAACGTTTTAGTACACTACCAGTCAAACGTTTTAGATACACTACCAACCAAACGTTTTAGATACACTACCAGTCAAACGTTTTAGGTACACTACCAGTCAAACGTTTTAGGTACACTACCAGTCAAACGTTTTAGATACACTACCAGTCAAACGTTTTAGTACACTACCAGTCAAACGTTTTAGATACACTACCAGTCAGACGTTTTAGATACACTACCAGTCAAACGTTTTAGATACACTACCAGTCAGACGTTTTAGTACACTACCAGTCAAACGTTTTAGATACACTACCAGTCAAACGTTTTAGATACACTACCAGTCAAACGTTTTAGATACACTACCAGTCAGACGTTTTAGTACACTACCAGCCAAACGTTTTAGATACACTACCAGTCAAACGTTTTAGTACACTACCAGTCAAACGTTTTAGATACACTACCAACCAAACGTTTTAGGTACACTACCAGTCAAACGTTTTAGGTACACTACCAGTCAAACGTTTTAGATACACTACCAGTCAAACGTTTTAGTACACTACTATGTTTTAGAACTGTTATAAAACCTTTGACCGGTAGTGTATGTTATAGTGATTTATCTCTGAACAGTCGTTTTAGGAGAGATTAGGTGAATGAATTTACGTGACCTCCAGTTAAATGCACTAAAGTCACTCTGTTTACGTTCTATAGGAGATACTCCGACTTGTGATACCTGTGGCTTATCATCTTTAAATCACATCTTTAGAATCTACAGTTGGCAGTTCTTCAGTCCCAGGTTTCAGTTCGACCCTATTATTTTGAATAAAGAGAAGACAGTTATAATTTCAGTGTTGCAGTATTATTTATTGTTCTGTTGGAAATGTGTTGGCTCACGTGACTCAGTGTCACCAGCATTAAAGGAATACAGAAGGGTAGAAAAAGCCTGCACTTCTCTCCTAGAACTCAATCCATCTTTCTCTCCTCCACTCCTTCCCATCGTTCTTTGCTCTTAACTGGTGTGCAGGTAGAGCTCTTCAGACCCTAGGTTACAGTTAAAAAGGCTTCATAAGGCCATGGTGGAAATGACAAAAGAGTATCAATAAAAATACTTTTGTGTGTCACTGCATAAGCTCTGTATATCTTGCACTGACCAGTCACTGGTCCTCAGACCTCGAAGCTAAACGCATACTCGAATCCCCACTTCCCTTACCCTGACATAACACGCACACATGCACACCTTAGCAGACTCTCTGAACAGGGTAAAAGATGGAATGTGCTCCTGTAGAAGGTTTAGAGACATCAATAATCCTGCAAATCACATTTCTTTTCTGTCGTTCTCTCACTTACTCACACATACGCACAGCTTTCAAACGGCTAGGGCAGTAATGCTTGTACTCTGGCTCTTAACAGTAACTGCTGCCCATAAAAATAAACATAAACATAAAATCAATGAACATAAAATAAGAGAGTACGCTATCACTTTCCCACCAGTCTCAGTGGTGCACTGCACATCCAGCATACACTTACGTTTGGCCAGAACGCTCCCTCTGGCCGACAGCTTGACCCCCCCGGGACTGGCGGACCAAATCAAAAGACACAGCCGTTCACGCTGCACAAAATATCTTCACTGTACAGACGTTTTGTGCTCTGAAGATGTTACATTCACTCCTAATTGGCCAGGTGTGCTGTCTGTCAAAAACAAGGTCCCTGACCAGTTCTCTTTGGCTGATAATTCCAGCTTGGGTTCCGATTGGCTGATGCAGCCATCGTTTATACCAAACAGCTCCACCCCTATAACGCTCATACCTCATGTGCCTACCTGCTACTATTATTGGCTGGCATTCCTATCAAACATATTCAATAACTCTTACAATATATTGTATCTGTACCTGTATAAAATAATATATTTGGAAATAAAGAAATGTAAAAAAAACCTAAACAAAACAAAAAAAAAGTCCAGAGGTGGAGGCTGTAAGGAACGCTGAGTAAACTCAATTACTCATGCCTCAGTGTTCCAAACACTTAATTGGTTGACTTGTGAGACGTCTGCAATTTCCGCGGGAGTCGATGAGCAATCAATCATTGGCTACTGACTAGCTGTAACCGCACATGATCTCGTCCACCGAGGTCAGCGACTCCAGAGATCTCACAGTTGCCACAGTATAAACTCCTAGTACAAGAAGTAATTCTTTAAATACATCATTTGTGGAGAATCATGTACCATATGGAAATTAAGAAACCACAGCATGTAGGGATCTTCACTGGTCCAGATTCCTTAGCGTTCTTCCTCCAGGGACTGGTTGACGGATGAATCTATCTGTTCAAGTCTTTTGTGAAATTAGTACTTTTTTCTTTTAAAACATGTGTTTTGGCTTATCTGGTTGAACTGCTCTCGACCCATCCTTAAGGCAGAGCTGTTAAAGCCCTGCGATGCGAATCCCGGGTAACGGGTGCTAACCGTTCATACTGAAATCTCATAGGTTGTTCCACCAACACCGCTCACTTTCTTCACCCCACCCCCAGGTTTGTGTCCATGGGTGCTGTGATTGGCCAGGCTTTGCCTACTGGTAGAGCTGATGAAAGGATAAAAAGGAGAGATAGAGAGAGAGAGAGACATAAGTACATTTAGACACTGAGCATGTACTTGTATAGAATGAACGCCCTTAAAACACACAGTGAGCTAGGGCTGGGCGATACGCTGAGCAGAAACAAGATATTGTAACATACACTGTATGTCCAAAAAGCATGCTGTATGTCCATGACAGCTGCTTTAATGTTCACCCACTGCTGACACACATGCTCCATCACTCGTACACAGCTTATATAATCTCCTCAAAAAGGTGTAGTACAATAGAATAGGATGCACTGGTGCAACTGTACAAAAGCCTAAGGTCACAACCAGCACAGCACTGGGCTGCACTGGGATAAAGGCTTGTAGACACCGCCCCCCGCAGCCAGTAGAACACCAGTGACTGTTGGATTGTTAGTTCTGGATGACAAACTCAAACATTTTGGAAAGACGTCCACTGACTTTCTGGAACACAGCTCCACTGCACAACAGGCCAATGCTGCCAATGGCTTTGTATCCTTCTCGCTGACCCTTGGAATTAAGAGTGGTGGGCGTGTGCGTCTCCTCCAAAGATTCCTATTCTGTCCTTCAATGCCTTTCTATGGGGATTATACAAGCTGTACACAAATAAGCGCCTGCATCAGCAATGGGTGCATCTTCTAGCACCTGAATGAACTCATTGGAGAGGTGTCTGGATACTTTTGGACATGTAGCGTACAAACACAAATCCAGTACTGATTAAAAGTTTAAAAGCTGCATATTTTTTTCATATGTGCTAGTTTGAGTACGCTCAGGGCCATAATTAGTTGAAATGTTTCAGCGAGGAAATGCTAAAAGACTAACTCTTTTGGAACCATCTTTGTTAACCAAAAAAAGCTTAAATATCAAAACAATAGAGCCTTTGTACTTTCATAAACATTTCCCTCATCTGCACAGTGATAAGTGAGTGACAATCTAAATATATTCTTTAGAATTTAACCCCTTATCGCCCACCCCTACAGTGTAGGGGTGTGCCATATTGTATCGTACACAATTATATCGCCAACATCTTTTAATATGGTGAACGATATTATATCCTGAAATATCGTGCCATATCACCCATCCCTAATTATCACAACAGGATACTACTTTTACTGTTTTTAGCAAAAGAAAAATTCACACTTTTCTCATTTCCCATTATATATCTACTAGAGACAGATTTTATCTGTCCAGTATCATTCATTTCACTTCAGTCCTGGATATATGGAGATATTTGGAGTGCATTATTTAGTATCCTGACATTCTGGATCATTGACTTCTGTTACAATTTGATGAAAGTTCTTGTATTTTTTAATATCTCAGTTAGGGGTGTGCCAGATCATATTGTTTGCAATAATATAATTAAATGTTCATTTTGTTGCAGTAGTGTATTTTTAAAATATATCTTTTAAATTCAATGTTTTGTATATTGCCAAGAGTATCGTTATCTAAAAATACCATGAAATATTGTGATATTATTGTAGGGCCATATCGCCCACCCCTACTACAGTGAGCTAAAAAGAGAGTGACACACTGATGCCATGCACTTATTACCATAAAATAATCATTCACACACACACACACACACACACACACACACACACACACACACACACACACTTCAGGCACTCTCCAAACTTACTATCACACATTTAGTGAGACGCAACAAACCGGACATACAAAGAAAGACAAACCTTAGCACAGAGACAGAGTCATCCTTAACGGCCACAAGGCAGGACAGGTGAGGAAGAGAGAGCAGGCGGATAAGAGTGAACAGAAGAATACAGGGGGGAATGGGGAAGGGGGGGTAATGAGGTACATGAATATGACAGACACAGGGATGAGTAAAAACGACTTGCAGATAAAGTGAGAGAGATATCATGTTACTGAACACGAGGAGAAAGAGCAAACTCAGCACTCAACACTACACCTCAGAGGGGAAGTTAAACTAAACCATCATTTAGGAGAGAATGTGCGGAGGTGAGGAGGAGAGGTCTAGGGATGGGCGTGAGTATTGGAAAGTACAGACAACTGAACTCATCTTAGTGTATGTTTACACAAAGGAACGGGCTGGCAAACGAGCAAATACACACAAATTACCACTTACTCTACATGTCCCAGTACGGCTTCTTTAGTTTAGAACTAGAAGTGTGAGTCTAACCAACACTGGAACTCAATAGTCACCCAAACAGCCAACTGGTTTCCACAAAAACACATCACCAAAACTTTTCTAAACCCACTCAACCAGTATCCAGATCTTAATTAAGGACACTGTAAAACTATAAGTGAGCAAAACTAAAAATATTTTATTGTAACTGTAATAAATATTATTAATGTGACGCTAATTTGTATTTCAAAGCATTTGGTACATAGAATTTCTTTAAAAATAAGAGCTGACTACATGTTTCATTACAAAGATATCATAATTAGTCCAATTAAAACATTTGTTTAGTACAGTTTAAATACAGTACAGAACATGAAATGATGAATAAGAATCATTGTGCCCAGAGTTATTGTTTTTAAAAATGGCTTAATGTGTCGAATGTGTGTAATCAATTACAATACTGACTGGGAAACAAACAAAAATCAAAGTGCCCCAACTCCACGCGTTCACTACTTCATACTTTAGTACAGGCTGCTGCGCATACGCATTGAGAACGTCCATACTGTGTGCCAGCATAGGCTAAATCTAGCATAGCTGCCTAAACAACACACCTAAAGCTGAAAATAAGAGAACACACTGTGCCAGAGGAAGAAACTCAGACACCACCAGCCTCACAGTCTACCGCCTTAGACTTGACTCCTATGCGAGGATCATCTTCATCACGTGGAGCTGGCCTGGATCTGAAAAGACTGATGTTGCTCAGAAGATATCAGTTTGCAGACTTCGTAAGAAAGCAGCCGTTAAAGATCACTCGACCGCTAACCTGTTCTATCATCCTCGAACAAACCACAGACTTCTTAACGGATATTAATGGGAATAGGTAAGCTGTCGAGCGATCTTTAACGGTTGCTTTCATACAGTCTGCAAACTGCCATCTTGGGCAAGCCAGTAAAATATAAGACTTTCACATTTTTTAATAATGTAAAATATTGTTTATTATTGTTACAGGATTACAGAAAATCTGGAGATATAATTTTTGGTCAATATCTCACAACCCTAGTCTGTGTGTTAAAATCTTGAAATATGCATCGTTTATTTATTAAACAGTATTGTGGTACAGTATTTCTGCCACACTGCCCCCTGCTGCTGTAACAATAAATACAAACTAAACTTTATAGCCACCGGTAGCTGATTCAGACAACACCAGAGCTAGTGTTCACAAACATCTGTAAACTCATCACAGACCAGACTGCTCCATGTTTATGATGATCATGGTCACACAAAAACCACTTCTAGATCAGGCACTCGTAATCCTGAGGTGGGTTGTGAAATGAGACCCTGCTATGTAAAACAGCAGCACGCAGTTTAGCTACTAATTAATTTTATAGTTTACAGTAAGCTGTTCTGTGTTTAAACTCATAGACAAGAGTTTAATTAAGGATATTTGGGTGACTTTTGAAGTCTAGTGTTGGTAATAACACTAACCTTGCAACTCTAATGGAATACTGTGTACATGTGATTTTCGCTGAACTATTTCTTTAATTGGGTATTCAAATAAGGCATCTGCAAATTGGGAGGGGGGGTTAATGAAAGGATCGCTTATTTTCTTGTAGATGTTTTTAAATCCGTTAGTGAGATAGTGATGCAACTGTAAACAATGTAGAGACGCAAACAGCGTACCTTGTCTCACGTAAAAAGCAACGCTGTATATAGAAACATTTCAAACAGATATTTTAAATGATTTGTTATTGTTTTAAAAAACTTGTTTTATATATGCCTAAAAAAGAGAAATCACTGAATCAACCGAGCTCTTACGCTAGCTGCACGTGAAAGTCAATCCTTCTGCGTTGTAATCTCTTTGAGGTATCTGAACACTAGTCGTTGAAAAACGGATGTTAGTAAAAACTGTTAAAATGCCCACCCCTAGCGGAAAATGGAACGGCAGAGGTCTGCGGGTGTTACTCACTTTGGCATGGAAGTCCCACCCCTAGCGTTACTTGGCCGTTGCTGTAAGTCGGCTCCGCCTGTGTAGGACAGCGATTTGCCCAGAGGGGCGCTGCTGGGGGCAGGGCCCGGAGGAGGGGAGCCCAGCGAGCGAGTGCGAGGAGACAGAGGGGGAGGAGCTCGGGAAGGGGGCGGGCTTGTGGGGCGCAGGAAAGCTCTGTTGGGGGAGGGTCTTAGGGGGGCAGGGCAGGCCTGGAGAGAGCCCTCCCTCTGCTGAGCGGACAGGAAAGGGGAGGAGTAACCCATTAAGGGGGCGGTGCCGAGTGAGGGCGGGGCTTGTGGCCTGGGCGAAGACAGCTCGTGAGCGGCCGATTCGAACTCGGGGCTCTCGGAGGGCGTCAGCAGGCTGTCGTAGGACAGGCTGCCGTTACGCGTCTGATTGGCCAGGCTCTTGTAACTAGTCGAGGTCGTGCCCTCCGAGAGCAGCGGCCCCAGCGCATTGTGTGCCGTGTGCGCCGAGCGGATGCTGGAGGAGCACGACGCCGCCGCCGACTGCAGGAGAGTGTCGGTAAAGGAGGGGTAAGACCGCCCACCCAGAACGGAGGCTCCGCCCAGCCCTCCCGAGCCTGCTCTGCCCCCCTCCCCTCCCCCTCCCGGTCGCCACCCTGCACCCCCCCGGCCTGACAGACTGGGGTCAGAGCGGTAGCTTGGATGGCTGGTAGAGAGTGGGATGGAGGGGGACTCCGTCATACTGTCCCCCCGAGTCATCTGAGAGAGAGAGACAGAGACAGAAGAGAAAGAGAGAGAGAGAGAGAGAGAGAGAGAGAGAGAGAGAGAGAGAGAGAGAGAGAGAGAGTATTCCAAACGTTCCAGCAGCAACACCAGAAGGACTTAAGGTAACGTGAAAACCAACACCTGAGCCATCCAATGTGAGACCACTGCATTAAAACCAAGAGCTCGGCCAAACTTCTAACTTACACTCTGGGTGTGTCTCAAAACCTACTGATCTCCTACATAGGCAGCATTTTACGTCATAGTATGCGCTCCTGACATGTAGTCTGTCCCAATTCTTATATACCTTAAACACACTGTCTACTGAGGAACCTTATTTAGACCTGATTTTAAGGAAGCATCGAACGCTTCCTCAGCCGCTAAGACAATCCCATGATGCAACACAGGCTAATCTACGAGCAGTGAAGTGGTTTTAAAATGTGAGTTATTTTGATTCTCTCTGGAGTTTTAATGTGTTTCTAGTCATATAATCACACAAAACAGTATTTTAGTATCAACTCTGTAACGAGTCCTTCACCATTTAGCAGTTTTATACTCAAGCCATTAGCATTTATGCTAACAGATTTTTAAGCCTAGAGCTATTGTTTTGGATGCCGGCTGATATCTTAGCAACCAGCTAAACCACCGGTCTCGTGCTGCAGTGGGCGGAAACAAGCCGTGACGCAGTCTCTCTCTAACTAGAGCGTCTCAGTAATCTGTTTTATGAGGAGAGATGAGGAGAGAACACTGCTACTTAAACAGCTGCCTACATAGACAACCTACTTAGACACTCACTAGGTTTTAAGACACACCCCAATATCTCCCTTACCCCCAAATGTATACACGCATACATCGCATGGCATACTGTTATGTATTCAAATGAACACAATATACACAAAATTACATTACATTACAGTTAGAGCTATGCAATGTATGCACCTTTGCTTGTTCATGCCAGAAACCATATTAGCAAGTCTATCTGACATGACTAAACAACTCCACATGAAGAAAGTGGTTTCAGGCAACTGTGTGATGATTAGACATGCACAGTGCTAAGTGGTACTGTATAAGCTACCACTACTTGCCCCAGTGCAAAAGTGAAGAAGTTCAGACAAACTTAACTTATCTGACTGACTACATTTGGGTTAAGAAGACAATTGGGTAAACGTTTTCGCCAAACTAATCCTCAGAGACATCTTATGTCCGAAGAACTGACGAGGACGGTTTGTTTCACACCATATTAATCAATCAAAGGGAGACAGGTAAGGAAACAGGAGCTGGCCTCTGCACCACACCGAAGACCATGAGGAACACGTTGATTGGAATGAGCACAGCATGAGGCAAATACAACCGCACAGCAAAATTTACAAAGCAAGAAAACACGAAGAACAAAACACAACCACTCACACACAAAAAGCTAGAACTTACTCGTTGGCTGTGTGCCACTGATTCATCAAGAAATTAAACAAAAATATAAAAATAAGAGGCATAAATCCAGAAAGTACACACATACACACAACTCTAAATGCAACACAAGAACCATTGTTGGCCATTAAGAGCAACCTGAAGCACTGCCTTCACAACAGGATACTTTCCTACCTTGCTGGAATGTGTTAAGGCTGTATGGTTTTTTCCCGGACTGCTATAGGCCGGCCGGTATTTATATAACGTAGGCGTCGGTGGAGCTTCCGTCAGCAGGCTGCTCTCTGTTTGGAGGAGGACATTAAAACCTTCATGAGGGAAAGTTCACATTTTTAACCTCACACACGAAAACTCCCAAAAATGAGAAGTTCAGAAACCAATGCCCTGGAGTGGGTACAGCAGCATCACTCCTGAGACTAAAACAGGGGTACTTGCTATGGAATTATTAAGCTCAACAAACTATGGAAGTCATGTATAAACATTGAATTTCTAAACAGTTTCTAAGCTTTATTTGTTAAACTCTGCTGCTTCATATACCACCTTGTGTATATTTTCAAACCTCACTATTACAAATTAAGACCATTTGGAATTTTGGTGTTATTGAAAATTTGAGCTGCAAAATTTTTGGTATTTCAAATTCAGGCCTTGGAATTTCAGATAAAAATAATTCAGTTACAAAAATTCAGGTGTTGAAATTCAGGTTGTGAAATTCAGATTGTAAAAAATTCAGGTTGTGTGTTTACACAAACTTAAGACCAAATTAAAAACAGATGGGCGTTTCTCAAGTCAGCATATTCCAAAGCTAGAAAACGGGACGATAAAAGTGGCTGTCCACTTTCCTGTTTTATGAAATTATTTATGAATTAATTGGAGATCAACCCCTTGCTAATGCTGATGAAAACGGTGTTGCAGGATGTGACATCTTCCTTTCGCCCCTTCTTTAATAAGTACATGTCAATTCAAGTTTATTTGTGTAGCACTTTTTACAACAATGTTGTCTCAAAGCAGCTTTACAGAGTTTTGAAAACAGACAGTTACAACATATATCCCCCAGTGAGCAAGCCAGAGGCAACACCTCCCTCAAACTGGAGGAAGAAACCTTGGGGGAACCAGACTCACAAGGGGAGACCCATCCTCCTCTGGTCAAACAGTACTTACAGTTTAATAAACTAAACACCAAAGAAAAGAGTCTCTGTTGGAAATCTGGATAGCAAAGCTTTAGAAGCTGCACAGATAGAGGCAGTCTCTGACTGAGGCAGTCTCTGACTGAGGCAGTCTCTGACTGAGGCAGTCTCTGACTGAGTCTTTATGTAAAGTGGGCGTGAGCTGAAACAGTCCCATCCTATATCAATGCTGGAGCATCTGGATGGCACAGTGATGTAACTGAGGGTGTAGCAGTTGACACAAATGGACAGGAGAGCTGGCTGGTGAAATATGTGAAGTATGTTTTCCTGCCATATTTTGAAATTAATTAAAAAACATGAGCGCCCCAACTGAAAACTCAGAGAACATACTTCTGCTGGTGTCACTTGATGCTAATCTATAATTGTAATGAATTCAATCGGACTGGAGAAAATCTCTGCATGCAAACATAGCCAGCGTGTTGTGCTTGGACCCATTATTACCACTTGATATGTAATTTGTAGATAGTTATTTAGCTTCAATTGCTGTTACAAGAATTCAGTGAAATAAATGTTTTACATCAATTTTATATCCAAACTAAGTCAGTTGTAGTAGCTACTAACGATAATAGTTTACATGTTAAACTTTTTAAACCCACTGCCTGAAAGTTACTAAAGATGGACTACATAAGAATATGAAACCCAACTTCCGCATTCATGAAACATGGATCTCTTTTTGGTACAGTACTTTAGTTCTGAATGCCTATTACAATGAAATACTGTCTGATGGGTTGGCTGAATAATGACTGTGGGGACAGGAGATAGGACCAAAGGCACTGACTTTGCATATACAGCCATTGAGACTTAATTACTGGATACAGAGTACTGCAGCCATAGGCATCTCACATGGAAGCATGAGCTCATGCTTCCGGTTCAGTGAGGTCTTTAAATTTTACTACTTAACATGATTTGGGTAGTGCGGCACAGCATATGCAAATTAACGCACGCTTGTTGATTTGTCTATGTCGGTCGGTTGTGTGAAAGGTCACCTTCATTGTGTGAGTGAGGCAGTCCTTGGTATCTGTGCTCTGGTTTAGGAGGTGGAGGAGGATCAGCATCTGTAGACTGACTTTCCATGGCCTCTAGACTGCTCTTAGACTGAAACACAACAGTGCATATGGAAATGCAAATGTCTAGTAAATGTAGCTCAGATTCAAATGCACATTTCTGTGACAGGCGTCAACTTACGAAGGAGAATTTCACCAAATACTCAGAATTCCTGCATTACTCAATTAAGATTAGAACAGAATCATTCACAGTAATTCAAAATGCTCTGTTACTAGAGCCAGACTTTTTCACAGTGGATGACAGTACTCAGATGCCTGTTTAATAACTAAACTATCTTTTGGAAGGTCATTACACCAAATGGTTATAGGTAGAGATGGAAAGCTCGATCGGCCATGTATCGGTATCGGACGATTTTTAATAAAAATATGCGATCTGCCGATATTTCTCCAATTTAGTCGATCCAGCTAGCGTTTCATCCAGGAAGAGGAGCCCTACGTGAAACCCCCTCCGGCCAGCTCCCTGCAATTCCTATCTGAACCACTAGGTGGAAATACATACCCTTTCATTTTCATCAGATTGACTAAAGCAGTGGCTTCGCGAGAACAGTTTAAGTGTTCACCGCATGTATCAAAAGAAAACATCGTCCGTCTGGCAGTTTGTTACCGTATGTGACTCAGACTCATCCAGGACAGTTTATAACATCTGTAAAATTAGTAAAATCAGCGTCTCCCGCGGGAACCAAGACAAAGACATTTAACTCTACTAATCTGATATACCACTTCAGAGACACTACACAGCTGAACACAGTGAGTATCAGTAAACAGCAGAGCTAGCACGCACAGCTAGCACAAAACAAACAACCCAGAACACCTACAGACCAGATCTGACCGGTACAAACAGAACAGCAGCAGAAACAGCCAGAGAGCTAAAGAACCACAGTCAGAGTGATTGAGTTTATAGTTCTAGATAAGCAGCTCTTCTCGGCTGTAGACGTCCATTCTGCTGCTTAATATTCCACCTGGATCTACGCTCTGCTGTTACTAGTAGAAATACTTTTCAGATGTGGCTCTTCTGGAGCTTATCAAGCGATTTACTCCCACATACACCAACTTCTAATTTAGTTAAAAATATTATCCTGTTTCACATGAGCTCGCTAAAAATAGTAATAAACCAGTTTCTACCATGTTCCATGACTTGCTTGCACTAATTATATGTAGCCCCGCTCTCGATCGGTATCGGCTATCATTGAAAGTCGGAATCGTCCTTAAAAAAAAATCGGAATTGGCCTTAAAAACGCTGATCAGTCCATCTCTATTTATAGATTTTTTTAACACTAGATAAAAAATCTAAAAGTCTATTAAGTGTTATTTTACCAGCATTGAAATTACATCTGAAAAACACCAGCACTGTAAACACGTTACTCTACAATACACATCAGACTACTCATTGATTTAATTCGATTTTTTAATTCTTCACTTAAAAGTCCTAAATCCAATTAATTGGTATATGACCACCATGAAAGTAATTTGCAAATACAGCCCTGACTTAGGTTACTTGCTAACTGCCAGCAATAAGCTACTGAAATAGACGATTGGTGTACGTTTGTGAGAACACGTGTATATACCTGCTGGATGCCGTTGTCCAGTACTTTAGCAGCAAGCTGCGCTTCAGAAAGCGGAGGTCGCAGAAATGGAGGCTGGACCTGAAGAGACTTGCTCCCTCGCAAACGCCCCACGTATCTACACACAGGTACCAAGATCAGGACAATACATGCCTCTAAACGTATCTACACACTGATATCAACATTGTTTGGGTATAAAACAAGTAGCAGTGTAAACCTGGGGGCTTGGGAGCTACAGAGCACGTGGGAAACGTTTTTGCAACATCCGTGCGTAAAAGGGTTAACTCCACCTCTGAACTTTCCTGTAACCTGCAGACACAGAGAGGGAGAAAGAGAGTGTGGCACAGATCGACACATTTAAATATCATGTCTGTTGTTTCATGCAGTTAACTTATTTTCACTTGGAAGATCAACCATACAACCATACATGGCATGACAACTGCAACTATTTCAGGTCACTGCTGGGATACTTATTGCTCTTTGCAGCAATTTCTCTCCCACAGACACACACACACCTGTTCATTGGTAGTTCTCCCTCTGGCCACCAATACAATGTGGAACCCAGTGAGTCCTGCCACTGGGACGAAGAACAGACCAGCTATACACATCACGGCCATACTGAGGATAGTGTCAAGGATAAAGTCTATCATGTTGCTTCTCACATATATAAGACTAGGGATGTGAGAAAAGATTGAAATATCGAATATCACGATATGATGCTTAGTGATACTATATCAATTCTCAAAAACACAGGATTTATCATTAATTAACAGTTTACATGCAACGATTCCTGACAGAGAGTAAACCATTGTGTGTTGTGTTTAAACCTCTGACCACTAGATGGCAGTACTGGAACCATTTTCAGCTCCACACCAACAAAAACAAACAGCACAGGGGCGCAGTGCTATTGTCAGTAGAATTTTATATATCAATATATAATTTCCAATATTGCAATATATCACAATACACTGAATCGTGACCCCTATGTCACGATATTTATCGTATCACCAGGTTGTTGCCAATACACAGCCCTACATAAGACTAAAGGACCTTAACAATATCAAAAAAGTGATGATAGAGCGCAGGAAGTATATACTGTAAACATCTATACTGTAAACTCAAAGTGTATGTAGGTTGTTTATATGTGGCTACAGTTGCATATGGGTGTGGACAGCACCCAGCCCATAGTTAGTAAGCAAGGGCATAATAAAAGTCATTCAGAGTAAATTTATTTGAAAATGTCTAGATAAACATACTAGCTCTAAATTATTTACAGTGATGCAAAACAGAAACCATGGGTTTCCTATTTTCTTTACTGGTGCCTGGTAACTTATGGCATATAACTTTGTATGCGAGTAAGTAGTTCTAGTATCTGGTAAACACCTCCCACAGGTAAGTTTTCAGAGTTTCAGGATACGTGACTCCAGAGTGAACTTCATCCAGCTGTTTAGTGTGGTTGA
Organism: Megaleporinus macrocephalus; assembly: GCA_021613375.1. Lineage (NCBI taxonomy): Eukaryota > Metazoa > Chordata > Actinopteri > Characiformes > Anostomidae > Megaleporinus > Megaleporinus macrocephalus. Next base: position 35,922,678 of record CM038713.1, read on the forward strand.
GGATGTAAAGCAGGCTGAATCCAAACACTCCCATAATGTGAGTAGTGAGGGAGAGAAGGAACAGGAAGAAATATCGGTAGTTTCGTCGCCCAATGCAGTTATTCACCCACGGACAGTGATGGTCAAACTCCTAACAACACACAGATCCACACAGAAATGTAACTACAGGACAAAGCAACACCACTTCGTAATGTAAATATGAACAGTTAAAACATAATTGGGTGTGTGGACGCATGTGGATACCTCAACACAGTTGTCACACACAGAGCAGTGTGAACATCGGGGTGGTCTGTAGAAGCGGCAGGTGGAACACCACTTCATGCGCACCTGAATCCCCCTCACCTCCACCGTCTTGTAAAGTGGAGCCCGGAAATCATCCTCCTTATCTTCATCCTCCTCAGCTACATAAAGCAACCAGTCATTAACTGCTAAAACTACACATTTTACATCATTAGAGCAGTAATTGAATTATTTATTGAGGTTCCTTTATAATAAGCTTTTTGATTAATAAATTGATTATAAGCATAGACTTTATGCTGTTAAACTGGTGGGAGATCTGAGGAATGTCTCATTATGGTACTTGAAGGCGTTTATAATTCAACACTTGTCTAAGAAAAATATTTAAGAAGAAATAAAAGCAAGTTAGTTCATGTAAGGTAGTTTTATAAAAGGCTTCAAAAAAGGTTTAAATATTTATTAATAGTAATTAAATCTTTTTTCCTTGCAAGCTACTGAGGAAAAAAGGAAATAGAGTCAAAAAGATGTCAAAATATGACAAGCTCAGAAGAGAGTCCGACCCAACACAATGCAGGTGCCTATACTTTGTATGCCTGTGGGTTATGTTTAAAAAAATACATATACTATATACAATATGACTCAACTGTGATATAAGGCTGCCTTTATAAAGGTCTTCATTAAAAGGTTTAATATATATATATATATTAATAGTAACTAAATCATTAATGACAGCTTAGTTATAACCTTAGTTATAAACACAAACTAAAAGGGGTTAGGCTGTTATTAATAACCCCCTTAATAATATGAGAGGGTCTCTTACTCCAAAATGGTCCCAAGAATCAATAGAATAAAATGGTAAAACGGGTTGACATCGAAACTGTTCTGTCTTTTTATGATACACACAGTTGCTTAGTGATTTAAAAACACTAATGAAACCTGATTTAAATGCAAAATGCATAAAATAATCTTGGTCCAATATTCCTATGTATGAGGTCAGGTCTGAGGAATCAGTTAGAGCCAGAGTTTGATTATGAAAGTCAGGCAGAACAAGCGATTAGACCTAGTGTGCAAGACTGTTTGCAAGCAAGACTGTTTACAGGATGTTTTAGAGTGGTCTGGTTTCACTATTTTAGCTATCTTTGTTGTGTGGGGACGTGCTGTAGGGCAAGAGTAGCAGAGAAAAGTATGAGGTAGTTGAGAAAAGTGGACATCAGGGGTGTGCCATATCGTATCATACACAATAATATCGCCAACATTTTTGAATATCGTGAACAATATTATACCCTGAAATGTTGTGCCATATCACCCATCCCTAATTATCACAACAGGGTACTACTTTTACTGTTTTTAGCAAAAGATAAATTCACACTTTTCTCATTTCCTATTATATATCTACTAGAGACAGGTTTTATCTGTCCAGTATCATTCATTTCACTTCAGTCCTGGATATATGGAAATATTTGGAGTGCATTATTTAGTATCATGACATTCTGGATCATTGACTTCATTGACTTACAATCTGATAAATTCTTGTATTTTTTAATTTCTCAGTTAGGGGTGTGCCATATCATATCGTATGCAATAATAAAATGTAATTTTCATTTTGTTGCAGTAGTGTATTCTAGAAATAATTTTTTTAATTCAATGTTTTGTCATATCGCTAAGCGTATCGTTATCACAAAAATACCATGAAATATCGTGATATTATTGTAGGGCCATATCGCCCACCCCTAGTGGACATCGTGGGAGACAGTTTCTCCCTCTGGCATGCATTTTGGGCTTACAGCTTTAAAGCAAAGGGGAAAAACTTGAAAACCATAACAGATCCCCTTTAGGTGATTAGCTAATATATCTGTATCGTCTCATCAGTTAATTAATAAACCTTTAATGGAGCTGTGTTTCACTTGCACCATCACTGTGCAGTTAAGAGGCTCTCCATATCCAACCTTGTACGGCACTTATCTAAACACTTTCAACAGACAGACACAGAAGTGTGTACCTCTGGGGAAGATGCCTGGGTCCATAAATGTGGCCATGCAAAAGTTGGCCAGCGTGAAGAGGAAGACTACACCGTTGTACAGTGGAATAGAGGAGGAAAACCGCTCGGCTAGCCAAGGACAACTGCAGACAGAGAGACACAGTCACGTCTCGCTTCACCAGCAGATCAGGAAGATAAACGCATTGTATGAGGACAAAAGCCTGCGACTCACGTGAAGCAGAGGAAGAGTGTTGTGGCCCCGACCAGGAAAGCTGTTGCCGCAGAGACAGGCACATAGCGGCTGGGACGGAACGGGCGGGAAGGGGAGGGGTCTCCAAGAGCCCCACCCACACTGAGACCAGCAGGCATTGGGGAGAGGTCCGAACACTAGAAACAGGGTCAAAGAGGCAGGGACCTCTGTCCGTCTGCCCAGCTACAGGAGAAACGTCTAGTCATGATACAAGTTACTGACTGGGTGCAGGTAGTTACCGTGTCGACTTACGGTGGAAAAAAGAAAATAGAATCGAAAAGATGTGGAAATATGACGAGCTCAGAAGAGAGTCCGACCCAACACAGTGCAGGTGCCTATACTTTGTATGTTTGTGCCTTATGTATAAAAATACATATACTATATATGATATGACTCAACTGTGATATAAAAAATACTTAAAGTTCCATCCAAAAATAAATTTATATGGCTTGAATGTGACTGGATTTTGGTATAGAAAGGAAAAATCAAGTGATAGCAAAGCTCTTTCAGTGCAAATCTATAATAAGCCCCATGTTTCAGAAAAAAAGAAAGAGGAACAGCAGCAAAAGCCCAGTCACTGATGCAGAAAGCACAGTTAACTGACTTACAGTACTCTTTCTTAGTCACAAGGCATGTGTTTCAATGTAACTAGTTGACGAGTGAGTGTGGATGCATGATTCAACACAAGGGAGTCTAGAAAAAAACAAAAAACAAAAGAAGGGAAGGGACAATGAAGTGGTACCCGGAAACGATGAGCTGAACAGAAAATAAAACAGAAGAAAATAAAGAAAATCAAACGATCCCACAGTGTCCAGAGTCCCAAATACCCTGTGGGACAGTTTGTCTAATAAAAGACCTTAATTATAAAAATGAAGAACAAAATGGTGCTCTTGCAGTCTTCTGGCCTAAATAAAAGCTCATGTGTCAGTCCGACGCTGATCTGAACAATCAGCACTTAGGGCAGAAACTCGTCCCAGCAAAAAAACAAATCGTCCCTCAGGTCACAACGTCGTGAACACTTTATTACAGTATCCATCAAAGTATGTTTACAGGAGTCCTTTAAAGGGTCACAGGGCCGCACAAACTTCCCTCGCCTGTATTTGTGCCCACCGCAGCAAGTGTGTGTATCGTGGCGCCCAGATGACACATCAGCGTCCAAAAGCATTTTAGGCCAGTATTGTAATCCATCACTCTCCTCTTTGTTTGAAGCGGGCCGAGAACTATGCAGAGTATCTGGAACTGCTTCTCGTCCCTCTTATGTTCCACGAGCAGGCTGGAAGTTGTACCTTAAGGAAGGAGATAAAATCGCACATCAGAAAACAGCAGCACTGGGTAAAATTCAATATCCCAACATTATCCAAATACATCACTGTATCAGATGAGATTTTAGTTCACATTAACAAAATCATTGAACTAATGCTTTCTTAGAACATTCTAAGAAAGAATGTAATAGTAATAGCAATAGCTTGCCTACTATTGATTATACTGTACTGGTTTGTTTTCTTCTTGTTAAAATCACACCAGGTTTACACAGTATTGGAGACAGAAAACACCTATTTAGAAAGGATATTTACAACTTTTTTAATTTGTACATTGTAGTTGACTGTCAGAGCCTGGACTTCATGAGTAAAGAGCACAAAATAGAACTAAAGAAATAAAACCCGCTTTGTAATAGGAACGCTGCTATTTTGATATCATGGTTATAATTAGGGGTGGAAAAAAACACGGCAAGACATTTTCACGACTGTGATTATTTTCCGTGAATGTGGCATGTAGTAATGCTGTCATGTTCACAGCACACTGGCATTTGCTTGCTTCTGATTCCTGTAATTTATCTAGAGGCAGCTCACAGCTCTGTGTTATTGGGTTAAATTTCTATCCCTAAAGAGGGTAATATTACTTTATCATGCCATTTGAAAGATGTACTCATTTGATATAGAAAAAATGAACTGTTAATCTCTTACATGCATAAAGGCTAATAAGCTAATACAGGCAACAAAGAACCAAAACTATCAAAAACTATGAACATAATGATCTGCAATGGTTCAAATACAGCACTGCACTTATGCCGCATCAGAAACTGGGAAATAAAAAATGTTTCTACTTGTAAATGGCGCTCAACCAGCCGACAAACTTGTGTTTACTGGTAAACTAGGGACTAAGATGATACACATGTTTATCAGATGTGACATAACACAACAACTATTGACTTTTTTAATGAGAAACTTGTAAGCAATATGGAAAAAATATATACCTGAGATGCTTACATAAGATCTATTTACTTTTTAACAGAGCAAAGAAACAGCAAGATATGAATTCTTCAGATCTCAAAGCTCTCATACTGCATACAAATGCAGCATAAATCCACTTCTCCTAATTTTACTCTCTTTGTAATGAAGCACGTATTGGTTAGTAGTCAAAAAAGTAATATGACAGTTCATAACAATAACAACAAATGTTGTCATATATCTAGATAGGTGGGCTTGTTTGTCTAAAACTGAGAAGAAACTTGACATACTGGTGCGGTTTAAATATTGCTCACCAGTAGAAATTATCAATGTGTAAACAGTAAATCAGCTTCCTTTCTCACTGTTGTCAACTCTGAAAGTTAAAAGTCTACATCATGTGCTTGTCTAACTCCAACAGAAACATTCCATATCTAATACGAGAGCGTGGGATCACACAGCTCTGCGGTGCAGTGTGTGTACAAAACATGTTGAAACTTGATCATTCTCCTTCTTCCTGGTGTCACATCTGAGTCACCAGGAAAGGGTGTGCCTATCTTACACTTTCTCTGTGCAGTTATCTCCCTGGATGCCACCGTTTTAGTTATTCTTAGTTATTTAGTTATTCTTTTTGCTCCTGTACTCTGTTTTTACTGTGATCCTGAAAAAGAGGCCCTTTAATTCTGCACATATTCTCTGCATAGCATTTACATCCATTACAGACGTACACACAAACTCTTCCATTCAATTCCACCTGAGATGTGAGCCTAAGTGAAGTAATACACATCGATCAAGCTGACAATCTCGATTGACTGACAACACAGTGAGCTGTAATGATGACGACGATTTTTAAGGTTAACACAAAGAGAAACTGTGATGGGCAAACAAAACTGGTCCTAGTGAACTGTTCACTGCACATACACTGGTGCAAGGGCAAATCCAGCGCGCCACAAACATGTAAAAGCTTTACAAATGTCTGTCAATATATGATAAAGCGAAATAAAAGTTTACAAACGCAGTCTTACAGGAGCTTTTCAGAATAAGCACCTCAAACCTACTCCATTAGTAAGTGGCTGCTGGCTGGCTAGTTAGTTAGGTTAGCTAAAGCCACACTCGCAAATATTAGCTCTTAAATACCTCGACTGAAGTAGTTGCTGGTGGAGCTCGTTTAAACTTCGCCAAACACTAAAAAGACGAGTTAGAAATGATCAGATTTCGACGGGACAGAGAGAGGCTCGGGGAAAGTTTGACTGCACACGTCAAAAAACAGAAACAGAAACGGCCCACAAAGCTAGCTAGGCTAACTAATCAACTCCTTAAAGTTGACTCAAATTACCGGCTGCTGCTGGCTACGTAGAATTCGACCGGCCAAAACTTTCTTCTAGATATGAACAAAGAGGTTTAAACGCTGTAATAAGCTTTGAGAAATTACTTACAGGGGTGTCCTGGTCGGAGAGCTCGATGCTACCGCTTGCTGATGCTATCAGAGCTAGGCCGACCTGCTGCTGGAAGTCTCGGTTTAGCTCAGCTAGCCACTACGAGAGGGAGACAGAGGGACGGGCGATTAAAATCCTCTTGTTTATGCTCCTTCCCGCAAGCTAAAAATAGACAGCCGTGTAATATGTAGGAGCAACCCACTTGCTTTCTTCCTTATCTCGCACGCCGAGCATTTTCTTAATGTAGGTTAGCTTAACGGTTATCTTCCTAACGCTGCGCTGCCCACAGCTCACATTCAGCACTTCTTGCTGGCAAGCCAGCAGTAATGCCGCATCGTGTGACCATTATTTAACTAGATCTGTATTTAAATGGCGAAAAGGTGGTAACCTTCCTGCAGTTATTCGAAAATGTAAAAGAGGTGTGAGTTAAAATGCCGTAGTTACCAGATTCCCGTGCGTCCAACTGTACCGAGATGCTCTGATGGGCTCCCCCTATAAACCAACACTAACTCTAACTTGATTTGGACTCAGGTGTGATCCGAGGAGACCCATGTTAGGATATCCAAAGACTGCTGACTTCATGAAATGTTATATTAATGCACTGAAGCAAGTGAATGAATGAAAAAAAGCACAATAAAATTTTATTACTAAAAGTATTTTTATTACTTGTATTTATAACAAACTGCACATTCTTAGGGGGCAGACGAAAACACAACATTGTTTTAAAATAATACATTTCTTTATGAAATTAGTTTAAAAAAGAACTCTAAACAAATTAGAAAGTCCAATGGCTTTAAACACAACTGTCCTAGTAACCCTTGCCTTCTCTTCTCTTCTCCTCTCTATTTGAGGTCAATGAAGCGAATGTCCATGATGAGCAGAGTGTGCCGAGGCAGTGGCCTTGGTGCAGGTGAGAGCACAGTCATCACCTGAGCCTGAGTGTCCACAGCTGTAACCACGATGAACCCACAAACCGGACTTTCCAGAATACCCCTGCTGCGGCCTGACCCTGCCTCCGTCTCATCCTCCACACAGCTGACGCTCAGTACGTGGTGGGTCAAGTCCCGGCCAGGGCTCACCGGCACCAGCTTTAGTTGGGTGTCGTCCTGTGACATACCCAGCGGCAGGCACGAGTCCGGGATGGAGGGCGCGCCGATCTTGTAAATACGTACGTCTGAGAAGCGCACGTCGAAGGCATGCGGGTAGAAGGAGACCCCACGGAAGCCGTAGAAGTACTCTCGGATCTTCTCGTCGCGTGTCTCTCGTCTGCAGTCCTTGGAGCGCTCCACCACGCCGCCCGATTTGGGCAGGAGGACGACGCGGACAAAATGCGGCAGGTCACGTTTGAGCTCGTTGTACAGACGCTCCTGATCCAAGACCAGGACCACGTCCACCTGGAAGGCTGAAGCGCAGTGGACCAACGCCTGGTAGCCAGAGCCCTTCACCCAGCCACAGGTGTTGATGATGCACCCTCCTACGCTCGCCCTGCGGTTCACCTCGCAGCGCTGGGAGAACACCTCCGCCAAACATGACGTCAGCTGCGTGTCCACACCAAGACAGGAGAGACGGGTTTAAAGAAGCCAGAACAATCATTTATTATCACTTACTCTAGATTTTATAGAATTTCTTCTGCTGTTATACATCTTTTTCTAACTAACACTTAAGATTTCACTAGTACAACTGTACAGAATCCCAGAAAAGGCATGGGTTTTATATACTCCACCATAATAATTTTAATAAGAATACATAAGAACACATAACAAATGTAAATAACAAATGTATATCAAAGGCTTTGTAGGGCTTGTGTCCAAACAACACTAAATAAACAGCTCCCAAATATTACTGTAGAGTTAAAGAAACTATGTGAGCCCACAGGTGTTGAAGTTATTGTTATGTGGTTTGCTATTCACCTTGTTATAGAGTTTGATGTTGGTTCCTGGTGTGGTAGAGCCAAAGTGGAAGACAAGGGGAGCCTGCACAGAGAAGCCCTCCTCTACATCTGCTGGACGCTCAATGCACAGGGCTGACATAGTTCCAGGAACTGACACCTAAGCACATCATTAAAAGGAGACAAACAACTTTTTTTCCCACCTGATTGACGACAGGCAGCAATTACAATCGTGGCCACAATCAACAACTGTAAATGACTGGAGAGAGTTTGTAAATCATACTGTCTTACACTGCTTTGGCCAACGTCCAACTCCACCAGCGTGGGCCTCCTGCCCAGCCTCACGGCATAGTTTAACAACAGTCGACAGACTGTGGACTTTCCTACATCAGTGGGGCCGACCACCATGACCTACATGGAATACAAAAACAGCAGGTCAATGCCAAAACAGATGTTATCCACTATGTACTACATGTCTAGCACAAAACCTGCCTCACAAATAAACAGTGATAACACTTTTCCATTGCAGTATGGCATGATATGAATATTAATCTGAACCCAGAGCTGTCCTTAGTTGAGTATGTGTGTTCCGCTTACATAATGCAACATGTATATGGGTTTTGCTGTACATTGTGTGGTGGTGATGCGGTTAATAAGAGTAAAAAAATAAACAATAGCAACAACAGAGGATCTGACTTATCATTCATTCAGTTTACTTAGAAATGAACAATGTCTGACTCAAAAGTTTGCTTTTTTATTGCTTAATGTGACAAAGAAGGGCCTAATTTGTCATAAATTATTTTTATCTGAGGTGTAAAGCTAAGAAATTAAAATACAAAAAGAAAAGGCTACAACAAAATCAAATCCACAGAAAACAAAGTGGTATGTGTTGTAAAAGCAAGGTTATCCTGCTTACTACGTTCTAGGATCTACCGTTTAAAGTTTTCAATTCAGCATCCATATCTTTCTCCAAAAGAGTACATGACCATCACAGTGATTAAAACTAGATTACAGCAGTGTGTACAAATGGACGTACAACCAATAACCAATCAGAAGGCAATGGACAGAATCCCGGCACCTCTGGGCACCTTAGCATGCATCAGACACTAGACAGTCTGTAACCTCTGTGATCTGAAGCTGAAAGTATAATTGTGTGACAACTGCGTTCAACCAATAAACAGTCTGTACTGTTTCTAGCTCCACCCATACATCCTGGATTAGAATGCTGACAAGAACGGTAATCAAATTCAGCATAGACACTCAGCTATGCTACCAGTCATCTGAAAATGTGTGAACATGTGCTTATAACTATAATCTTTATTTAATTTATTATTACATATATATTCTTTTTCTTCTGTTCTGGGTGCCATGTGGGAGGGTAAGTTTATGGAGGTATGTCAATTTGGAGAATTTGTGTATGTTGTCCTGATTAACAGTCCTCCTTTAACATAAATAAAAATACTTGATCACAAAAAAAAAAACCATCAACAAGAGGAGTGATGTATATGATAGTTACATACCCGGGGTCCCCTCTCGTTGTCTCTCTCAGCTTGTCGTCTCATTTGTTCCAGAGCGGCATGTGTGTTCAGATACAACAGCATGGGTGTGTCTTTGGAGACATACGCCACCTACAGACAGTAAGAAGCAGATGACCACCAGTTATAATGATTTAAACTTTTTTATTTAGTAATTTTTGCTTTTCTGGCTTTAACACTCGCTTTAAGTCAATAACGGGCTGTTAATGAGTTGGATCAGATTTCTTGGCAGCCGGGAAACACTAAAAAATGCAGGGCAGTGGTCCACTTATTAGACTTCCATTGGTTTGTGCCAGTAATGTAATGATGTTTCTTGGGCACTGTGTGTATAACGCTATTTAATCTGTTTTGTCATCACACCTCTAACAATGGGTTTATTGTGGAAACTCAGAATAGCGCTAAGTATGTGATTTATCATGCTGCCCCATGATCGGAAACACATAAACAAGTCCACATCTGGATGGCTCAAAAGAAAGAAAATTAAGGTTTGAGAGTGGCTGAGTCAAAGTGCTGACCTGAATTCCACTGAGGTGCTGTGACAAGACCTTAAAAAACCCCAAGCTTAAAATAATTTTGTAAAAAAGAAAGGGCCAAAATTCCTCTAAAGCAATATCAAGTGAGGCACAACTGCTAGATTTAGTGGGTTTTCAATAAATCTTCATCTTTAAAAAATGAAACAGACACCTAAAGGCATTTTGTGTTTACTTGTTTTTTCTGTACCATACATTAAAATTACTAGTTTGTTCTAAAACGTAAAATTGTGAGATATTAGCAAAAATAGAACAACGGTGGTGGGCATATACTTTTTCACAGCACTGTTGATACTCGACCATTCCAATTTAGAGAGCTTCATCCCTTTTACTGTAGCAACAGCCTCTGCTTTTTTAGAAGGGCTTCGCAATATATACTGGAACACTGGTGTGAGGATTTGATTGCCCTCACCCACAAGAGCATAAGTGATGTAAAGTACAGATGCTGGATGATCAGTTCTGGATCAAAAACTGCACTTCAGATCATTCCAGAGGTTTTCAGAAGAGCTCCATCACAGACAACGCTGTTCCACAGCCCATTAACAACCTTATATGTGGCTGCTCCAGAGCATCCCATTGTAAATACACAGTTTTTCTTTAAAGGTTTTGAATTCTCAGCAATGGGTGACCCAAAAAGTAGACGTTTGGACACATCCTCACCTCGGTTTTTCCCGTGAGAGACAGACTGCAGCCCTGCCAGGTGAAGACAGCGATCTTGGAGCCTGGCCCGAAAGTGTACTTCTTGTTTCTGTTCAGTTCTGAGCCGAACACCTCTCCCATGCCGGACAGGAGCTCCAGCTGGACCCTCTCTCCGGCCTCCACCTCAAAGCGGAGCTCAGTCTCCTTATCCAGGTCAAAACGTGTCCCTCCGCTTGCAGCTCCTCCTGCAGAGCTCCCTCCCTCCTCACCTGGTTTCTCGGGCGCCTCTGTGCTCATGACTGCTTAGACAAGAGACAATAGAGAACAAGCACATGTCTGAGTTCACCAACACTGGCTTGAGGAGCCCTGCTTCCACATGTTCACACATTTTACTAGCTTGTAAAGCGCAAGTACAGACACATATACTCATGAGTGGGTACTGCTTATACTGTAAAATGTAAGTCTGAAGTTAGCTTCTGATTTCCCAGTCTCTTCTTTGAATTGTCCAGTTCCACCTTAAATGGAGCAGCAGTTACATTATAATAACTGAGATACGAATACAAAGACGTTTCATTTGTACAAGTACGAGGCTCAACAGATGAATTTAGAAGCAGATAAGTAAATCGCTTCACGCTTGGTTTGAGAAAAGTAACACTACACAGATACTTTAGCTGTTGGCTAACAGACATAGCTAGCTTCAAGTGTCAGTTAACGTTAGCTGCCTGTTTCATTTAATATTTGGACTTTTATTACTGCGTGGAAGCAACATTTAAGATAAGACATGCCTTCTTTCGCTTACATACGTGTTGTAATATCGATAAAAAGTAATATGTTTGGTTTTTATGTCTTACTTTTTTAGAAAAGTTAAATCTTCAAACGGTGGTCGATGTTTTCCACCAGCGCCAGGCGACTCGGGCGCGGGGCGATGACGTCAGAGAACAGCGCGTGCGGGTTCATGTTGTAATGGATTTTCCACAAATCACAATTAAACCATTTATTTTAATCCTATATATATAACGCGATGTATTATATATGTATCTGTTTGGCTACATCCTTTACAGTAAAGCATTACTGATATCAATATACAGTATTTTAAATGTCCTTGTATTTTACTCTCATCATAATGTTGATTATAGTTTTTACTCTTCTTATTATTTTAGTGTTTGTGTTCATTTGAGGTTTTTTTTTTAATCATAAAAACTTAGGAAATCCTTAGACAAGTGTATGCACCTTAAAAAAAAGGGTGCAGTCATATGTCAAAGGGTCCAGTTTTTGAATTTCTAAGTAAAAAAAAAAATGAGAACATCTACAAAGAACACTGTCAAGGTCTGCACAATTACTGATTATTTGACAAATGTAATATGAGTTAAATAAACAAACAATAATACAGATCAAAATGAAAAAATGTAATACATTTATTAAAAATCAAAAATATTTTTTCCCAAAGAAGTTGTGTTGACCGTGTGCAAAATGTAAATAAAACCAAAATTCATTGATTTGTGAATCATTTAAATTGTATATTTAATTGTTTAAACTGAGAAATTACAATGAATAAATTGGTAACAGGTCAGTAGGTCAGTAATGTGACTGGCTATAAAAAGAGCATCTCAGAGAGGTGGAGTCTTTCAGACATAAAGATTGGGAGGTTCATCACTTTGTGAAACAGTGTGTGGGCAAATAGGGCAACAATTTAAGATTTTCTCAAATTTAAATCCAATTCAAAAACATTTCTCAACAAGCTTGTGGATTTTATCATCTTCACTACATAATATCACTAAAAGATTCAGAGACTTGAGAGAAATCTGTGTATGTAAGGGACTAGTCTTAAACCAGCACGGGGTGTCTGTGATCTTCAGGCCCTCAGGCAGCCGCACATTAAAAACAGACACGGTTCTGTTGTGAAATCACTGCAGGGGTTCAAAAACATTTGTCACTTCATCCACAAACACAAAGTTTAGGTTGTTTTGGTTTTTGTACCATGCAAAAAAGAAACCAGATACAAACAAATCCACCATCTTCTTTGGGCCTGAGCTCATTTAAAATGGACTGAGGTAAAGTGGAAAAGTGTCCTGCGGTCCAACAAATAAAAAAAAATATTATATTATGTAGTGGAGATGACAAAATCCACAAGCTTGTTGCTTTTTTGTTGAGAAATGTTTTTGAATTGGATTTGATTTTGAGAAATTTTTGAATTGTTGCCTATTTGCCCACACACTGTTTCACAGAGTGATGAACCTCCCAATATTTATGTCTGAAAGACTCCACCTCTCTGGGATGCTCTTTTTATAGCCAGTCACTGGTCTACTGACCTACTGACCTGTTACCAATTCATTCAATGTAGGATGTTCTACCAGGTGTTTTGTATTATACAACCTTAGTAGGCATATTTTTTTAAAAATATGTTGCTGGCATCCAATTTAAAATGAATTTGTGTCTTTATACTATTTAAATATTTAAATCATATATATATATATATATATATATATATATATATATATATATATATATATATATATATATATATATAAATCAGACAGAGGAGTTCATTCAGCGGCAGACTGCTGTCCAAGTCGTGCTCCACCGACAGATTCAGGGGGTCTTCTGTCCCTCAGGCCATCAGAATGTTTAACTCATCTCAGCACAGTAAAACATGTAGCACTGTTATACTCCAGACCCCTATATAAGCTATTAAACACTGTTATACTCCGGAGCCCTAAATCAATCATTAGATATCAGACTGTATCATATTATATATTTATTTCACAGATGAATCTGTATAACTGTATGTTATATATACTATACTGTTAACTATATATAATTATAACTATACTGTTATTATACTATGCCTATTATATTATACATCTAGTATACAGTCTATATATATATATATATATATATATATATATATATACACATAGTACTGCTGTTTTTTATTACATATTTGCACTGGTTAACTGCATTACTGCCATCACTCTCACATACACACAGAGATTTTTTCTATTTTGTATAAACTATATTCATTTTATATATTATCTTTATTTGTTGTTGTAAATGTCCTGTTTTGTCTTACTTTGTGCACTGTGGAATAGCTACTGGATGCCTTAAATTTCCCTCTGGGATCAATAAAGTCTCCATCTATCTATCTATCTATCTATCTATCTATCTATCTGGTTTAGGAAATTATAACACAAAACACAAACGAAGACAATTCTGAAGTACAAATATAGGAGCTTTATTTTGATCAAGAACATAGAATTTTCATGTAGGACAGAAAAGATACATTAGTAGCCCCAACTACATTGCAGACCTTGAGTGATGTGCAGGACAAGACAGGATTACTTAAGATAACCAGATAACTTGAGCCAAAAACAGGACTGTTTACAAAATCCAGCACACAAGTGTTAAATTTTGTTAAAGTTAAAGTTAAAGTTATCCAGCTAAAAGAACTCCTGCTCAGTAGAACACACTAAGAATTCACCATGAAATAATGAGGTACGGGTCTAATCAAGACTACTACAACAGTAAAAGCACAAAGTCAGAACAGATCCAGAACTACAGTTAGTCTGTGAACTCAAAAAAGGTACGAAGAGATCATAAGGAGGCTGCAACCATCCAGGTCAAGATGCCAAACAAGGCATCGGAGAACAGACTGGAAGTCATCCATTTGGTCCATCCTCGTCATAATGCATCCACGAAACCAAAGATGATTGACTGAAAATAAAAAAAAGTAAAAATGACCAGGTGTGCATTTCCATATCTACAATATGCCGTTTCATTTTCAGACATTTCAAACACACCTGTCTCCTCAAAAATCTCTACTTGCTCTTTAGGGCATCTTCTAGGGCGCTCACGACCTCCGCAGGTTCTGGAAACTTCAGTTTACGGGGGGGACCCTTCTTTATGCCAGTCCACAGGACCACCTCTGCCACAGAGAAAACAAGAGATGAACTGCAGCTGTTTCGTGTTATGCATGTATATTGTATTTTATTTTATACTTTTATTTATACATCAGAAATAACAAGTCTACTTGAGATTACTGAATATAGGAATGTGTGTGATGATATATACTCAACCATGCAGTTACCTTTGCTTCCCTCCACCAGTGTCACCTCAAAGCTGTTCCGACGAGGCTTCTGGGGGTTGAGCACCACAGGCAGTTCCGGCTGCGCGGCCAGAAGAGCCTCGCGGACCAGGTCAGCATTTCGACCATACACGCGTCAGCTTTTACTGAAAGCCAAAAACACATCACAATGTTGTTAATACTGACATGATTGATTGACAGCTCTATTACTGTACACAGTATTTGTGCAACTAGATTGGCACACAGTACTTTTAAAGTACACACTCAAGTCACATTATTATGACCACTTCCATTGTTGGAAGAACACAAGCTAGTGGTAGCAATGTTATGGTCTGGGGAATGTTTTCGTGGCATTCTCTTTGGCCCACTCAATAATGTGGAGGGGAGTCTCAACTGATTTGGGTACTAACCAACCTGAACCTTCTTGAGTCACTCCCAGCTCGTCTAGCTGCTGTCCAGTTACTCTGGATATTAGCTGGTGGTCATTATAATGTGACTTAACTGTGTATAATGTGCCTTTCTGACCAGTGCTCGATGATCACTCTTTGGCCTTGATCATCCTCATCGGGTTTGGTTTCTTTTTTATCCTTCTTTTCTTTTGGCTCTGCCTCCACAACAGCATCCACCTTGCGCTTTGCTCCACGACCTACACACCATGACATTAAAAATGTAATTTAGTTAAGCATGAATTATGAGTACATGAAAAGGTCTTGAGTGACTTTTTTGCATGATGCAGATAAATTATTATTATTTTCAGCAACTTTTAGGTGCACCAGGTGCTATCACAAGAATTCAACTTGCATACTTACACCCTGTTTGCTTTTGGCTGACTAAGTACCCTTGTGACTGGCATGAAGGGGCAAAAACACACCCTGATACAACATACATCCACACTTAAAGGGCATTTTTTAAATGCTTATGGTAGAATAACTACATTAGCGTTGACCAACTGGCTTATCACAAAACCACAGCCAGACTTCTACTTTCTTTGCATACAGTAAAAATGTGCTAAACCTTTTTGGCCATGCACTACTCTCCACTGAAGTTACTTGGAGGAGGCACTAAAAACATGCACCAACATTGCTTGGAGAGATAGGTTTGGATCTTGGGAATGAGTGCAGCACTCCACACTTAAGTACTGTTTGATCTCGTTCTGTGAGCCTACCTACCACTTTACAGCTGACCTGGTGTTACTAAATATCCTAGATGTTTTCACTAACAGCACTTCTCCCTTGACCGAGGTAGCTCTAGTCCTAAAAATGTAACAAACTAATTTGTCATAAGGTGGCATCCTATGACAGTATCATATTACAATTATATTTGTTACTATCAATGACTGGCAGCAAAAGACAGAATTGAAGTTTTTCAAGCGTTACCCGTTTACAGACTATATATATAGGCGTAAAAAATATTATATATATATATATATATATATATATATATATATATATATATATATATATATATTAGTCGCATTTCACAAAAAAGTGATTATATGGCCCTGTAGAATTATTTTGCCGGGCCATATAATCACTTTTTTAAGTGATTAATCACTTTTTTAAGTGATTATAAACGTCATAATACAATTGGACTACAAAACCCATGGCTCCGTGCCGGTGCCGCCTAGTGCATTACGGTAGTGTCGTCAGCCGCGCGACGGATTTTGTAGTCCGTTTACGGGGAACGCTTGAAAAACTTCAATTCTGTCTTTTTCTGCCAGTCATTGATAGTAACAAAAAAATGTAATTGATTTTTATTCGTTATTTAAAAGCCCCTTATAAATACCGTTATATAAGTGGCGATTCAAAGTGCCGTAAAGTCTGCACTTTTTCCTCCACGTGTTTTAAGAATCACCCTTAAACGTCTGAAAAGTAATTTAGTCGGCTTGCTATTTGCTTCTTGTTCGTTTTTTTCTACTCCACCTTAAATAGTGCAACAATTACATTCTGGCGGCTGCAGCATCATTTAAGGTGGAACGTGAACATCTGAACAAGAAGCTAGACTAAGAAGCTCATTTCATCTTCATCCTTTAGATTCGCTTCACTACCTTAGTAGCTATATCTTGGGGCTTCATTATGCTTACATGTTTAGCAAAACCGTAAATCGAATAATTCGTCAACAGAAATTAAATAACAAACCTGCTTTGGCGCGCGGTGCCATTGTATAACGCTGCTGTAGTTCTCACGCGCACTGAGTCGACTCTTTAAGTGAATCGGGTGAATGAATCAAAAGGCGTGGAGACTGTGTAGGTCTTTAGGTTTGTATCTGTAATGTCTTGGTTTTATATGTATTTATTCATATACTGTTATGTGTTCTCATACTGTTATTAACCTTAAAAGTGGCATTAAAAGTTTTTATCCTGACAAACTGAAAGAATCGGTTCGATAAACTAAACTTGTACAAAGTTTTTTCATCGCCACCCAACGGGTAGGAGGTGGGACAGCGCTGATTCCTCAAGGCCCTCAAAAAAGAGCGTTTCATAAAGCAGTGCTTCATAGGTGCCAAAGAATAGTAAAGAAACACTTATGTAATATTTGTTAATTTTTATTTAATACAGTCATCACCATTGTTATGATTTATCTCCCCTAGTACAGTATTGAATTAATAAGTTTTGGTCAGAAACAAGTGGGTAAAACTCTTAATGGAAAATGAACCTATCCTAATCAGACTAGGACTAAGACTTAATTACTTTAGCAACATTAGACCATTTACATTAGGAACTGACAGTGGACTCAACCAATTCTGTATATGTTAATATGTGATCTCTTCTCTGTAGGTATTCTAGTCTTACTAGGTGTTGCTCTGTGTCTAATCTTATATTTTGGTGTCTTCTTTCTAAGTATCAGCACTGGCCCTGTGTTTATGGCAGTGTTTAAGTATAAGAGTAGTTTGGACTAGTACCTGTTTGTACTAGATAGAGATACTCATACTCTAACCGAACACTAAGCACTTTTGTAAGTCGCTCTGGATAAGAGTGTCTGCTAAATGCCGTAAATGTAAATGTAAACAAACATACATACATAGATTACAATATACATAGCAAATGAAAATTTACATACAGTGGGGTCAAAATGTCCAGTCATGAGACCAGTGCGTGGCAAATGTGCTTGAATTAGAATAGTGAACTAGAAATAGTGCAGAATTCCAAACATTTCTTAATTTTTAATTTCTGGTGTAGTTTATCACAAGGTATTAAAATAAAAACAAATCCCAGAAATTCAGTGTGTACTTTGGACTCCACTGTATACATTAGATAAAATAAATAAATAAAAGAGAAACGGTATATTAGCATGTTATTTTATAGACATAAGTTTTGTTACTCCTACTTCAGTCCCGGGAGCAACATCCTCAGACACAAATGTGTGCTCTGCTATACTTTTTTATACTTTTGTTTAGAATACATACTTTACCTTTAAGATTAGTCAGTGTTACCAGACTTTTTATTTGGGGCCATTTCTTTTAGTCCGTTTATCATTAAATTTACGTACTAATTCTCAAATGAGTGGACACACGGGTTTTGTCCAGCAACAAGCAGCTGTATATTTGTTACCTAACAAGACATCATGTATGCTTTAGAGCAGGGGTCCTCAACCACACAGCTCTGTTTGAGTGCCTACACTAGAGGTACATGAAAGAAACAGTGGCATATAAAGTGTATATTTTCTACAACAGAATGTTTTATGATAGCTATTTACAGGTAAACAACTTTTTTGCAGGGGTCAAAAAAATGAATTAGGGCAGCAACGGCCACTTTGGGTCGCATTGGGTGCACTGACCACACTCTCTGCAGCAGCCGCTGGGCAGGATAAAGCTAAACTCTCCATTGAAGGACGGCAGCTATTGATTATTTTACTAATCAAGTATTCTACCGATTATTCCATCGATTAATCAAGTAATAGGATAAAAATATTTTTGCTTTATTAAAGAGCAGTGTAAATATATAAGACAGGTCTCTTTGCATTTTTACATTTCAGCTTTATTTATTTATTGTCAAGGTCAAGGTGCTACAATACAGACCACTGGCCTTCAGGACCATCAAAAGGTGCTTCACAGCCCACACAAGATCCAATCAGAAACATGTAGAGCACAACAAGGACCACAAAAAGGTAAAAAGGTAAAAAGGTAAAGTGATGTGAAATCGACTCCACTCCATACAAGCTCAGAGTGGCGTCACACGCCTAGATGGAAAACATCCACAGCATAAGAATTTTCTAAGAAAATCCGAGGCGCGAGAAAGGAGTCGTCTCTTCTTCTTGGTTCCGGCTGCCGCGGTATCTGCAGCAAAAGAACAGAGAGGATATCAGTTTTAAGCACTAGGAGAATTTGGATATTATAAAATCTCAATCGGAGTCGAGTGACTCACCATCTGAACAGACAGGGACCTCCACTTGCCCAGGAGGGCAGACAGGTATCTTCACCTTCTCAGCACTCTGTGTCAAATCTTCAGGAGCTGCAAACACCTATGAATCACATTATTAACATTATTACTTTAATCAATAATATATTATATTAAGATGAAATAAATAATGAATTCAAAGCATTTACCTCTTTATCAGAGATGGAGCTCGACCTATCAGATGAATCATCGAAGACAGGTTCAGCACGCTTTGCCAGGTATGTGCCGGGTCTTTTTGTTTTGGTTAGGATTTCTGTCCAGTCATCATCACTCAGTTCACTGATATCAGTTTCTGAAGATACAGTTGAAGATACAGGCAAGTAGCTGACGAGTTCTCTAAGAAAAGGGCTAAAGGACCGAGGGCTCATGTCCCCTGAAACAGTGTTCTCGATCTTTGCTCCTGACGTAAAGTATTGTTCTGAGTCTGAAACAGGGGTTGTGTACTTAGGCAGCTCCAGGAATCTTTTCACCTCAGTGTCAGTGTCTGGGGAAGAACTTCTTGGCCGAATACATTCCAGAGTGTAGTCAATGAAGGCTTTCAAGATCAGTTCAGCAATGTTATTCTTCACAATCTGGTTGTCGACACGAGATGTTGTCAAGTGAGCATGTGAAAGGCTCTTACACGCTTCTCCAACAATGTAAGACACGGCATCGTCCTCATTGGGGAAAAGGCGCCCACCAAGTACCTGGCAGGTCAGTTTGATCCCGGCCAAGCTTTCTAGCTCCTCCATCAAGTTATCCAACAGGTGTTTGTAGAGAAAGGTCACAGGGAGTTGAACGTTAAATGAAGACTCCAGCTCTTTAACCACCTCCTGCGCTACTTTCCTGACGGCTATGGGAGGCACAGTAAGACAAGGGCTGCTACTTGCTGTGGGGACAGAAGCAGACACCTTCTCCACCTGGGAGTGAGCATCCTCATGGTCTTGCACAGGAGTGAAAGTAAACTGGCTAGTTCCTTCGAGAGGTCCAAGAGATGTGCTTGCAAGGTCCGTCACCTGTTCTGGGGTTCTGTGAAAAAAGAAGTGCTAGTTTTAGTCTTCATTATAGACTAACGTCTCCAATATTTTATTAAGTTAGTAAAAGATATGACAACTGGAACAACGCTCACTTTTCCAGCCATGCAGTGGGAAGGTCACCTTGGCTGGCCAAACCTGGTGGCAAACCACGTCCTGTGATGGGAGGTAGAACGTTGAAAGTTCGAATCTAGAAAGAAGATAGCAAATGGCATTACCATCTACGCATGCATATAAGAGGATTCAACACAAATGTATTACACAACACTGATAGTTAATTAACATACATAGCACAAAACCTCAAATCAGACAGCGCTGAGACAAAATGTATGATCATGCTTTTTTTTAATATATATATGTAAAACACTCCAGCAGCACTACTGTGTCTGATCCACTCGTACCAGCACAACATTACACTAACACATTGCCACTACGCCAGTGTCACTGCAGTGCTGAGAATGATCCACCACCCAAATAATTTCTGCTCTGTGGTGGTCCTGTGGGGGTCTTGACCACTGAAGAACAGGGTAATAAAGTATACAGAGAAACAGATGGACTACAATCTGTAACTGCAGAACTACAAAGTGCTCCTATACGGTAAGTGGAGCTGATAAGGTGGACAATGAGTGAAGATACAAGGAAGTGGTATTAATGTTAAGGCTGATTGGTGTATGGATGTGTAAGGCTACAAGTTTTGTTTGGTATAGCAGTTAACAATGTTAAACAAATAAACTCATCACATATATTTTTAATGAATTCTGAATTAACTGGGTTCATATCAGTACATTTCAATATTAAAACAGGAAATGACTGGAGAAAAGAACAACAATTTTTAAAAACAACATGACTCATTCTCTCATACACCAGACATAATAATCCAGATTCTGTCTTTAAATTAATAAAGTAAATAAAAACTCATTGATCAGAGACACAGAGAAGCAGTCACAGTAGTTCTCCAACTCATCTTTCTCATCGCTCCCATAAAAGGCCTTTTTGGCATAAACAGCTGAGTAAAAGTGAATTTGTCAAAGGTCAGAACATGTTGTGAATATTGATCAGGGCCTTCAAGAAAGATGTTCAAGTTTTGTTCAGATTGACGTTTTGACCTTCGTAAAGTAAACTATTGAAAGCATTTACCTCTTTATCAGAGATGGAGTTCGATCCATCAGATGAATCATCGAAGACAGGTTCAGCACGCTTTGCCAGGTATGTGCCGGGTCTTTTTGTTATGGTTAGGATTTCTGTCCAGTCATCATCACTCAGTTCACTGATATCAGTTTCTGAAGATACAGTTGAAGATACAGGCGAGTAGCTGACGAGTTCTCTAAGAAAAGGGCTAAAGGACCGAGGGCTCATGTCCCCTGAAACAGTGTTCTCGATCTTTGCTTCTGACGTAAAGTATTGTTCTGAGTCTGAAACAGGGTTCGTGTTCTTAGGCAGCTCCAGGAATCTTTTCACCTCAGTGTTAGCGTCTGGGGAAGAACTTCTTGGCCGAATACACTCCAGAGTGTAGTCAATGAAGGCTTTCAAGATCAGTTCAGCAATGTTATTCTTCACAATCTGGTTGTCGACACGAGATGTTGTCAAGTGAGCATGTGAAAGGCTCTTACACGCTTCTCCAACAATGTGAGACACGGCATCGTCCTCATTTGGGAAAAGGCGCCCACCAAGTACCTGGCAGGTCAGTTTGATCCCGGCCAAGCTTTCTAGCTCCTCCATCAAGTTATCCAACAGGTGTTTGTAGAGAAAGGTCACAGGGAGTTGAACGTTAAATGAAGACTCCAGCTCTTTAACCACCTCCTGCGCTACTTTCCTGATGACTATGGGAGGCACAGTAAGACAAGGGCTGCTACTTGCTGTGGGGACAGAAGCAGACACCTTCTCCACCTGGGAGTGAGCATCCTCATGGTCTTGCACAGGAGTGAAAGTAAACTGGCTAGTTCCTTTGAGAGGTCCAAGAGATGTGCTTGCAAGGTCCGTCACCTGTTCTGGGGTTCTGTGAAAAAAAAGTGCTAGTTTTAGTCTTAATTATAGACTAACGTCTCCAATATTTTATTAAGTTAGTAAAAGATATGACAACTGGAACAACGCTCACTTTTCCAGCCATGCAGTGGGAAGGTCACCTTGGCTGGCCAAACCTGGTGGCAAACCACGTCCTGTGATGGGAGGTAGAACGTTGAAAGTTCGAATCTAGAAAGAAGATAGCAAATGGCATTACCATCTACGCATGCATATAAGAGGATTCAACACAAATGTATTACACAACACTGATAGTTAATTAACATACATAGCACAAAACCTCAAATCAGACAGCGCTGAGACAAAATGTATGATCATGCTTTTTTTTAATATATATATGTAAAACACTCCAGCAGCACTACTGTGTCTGATCCACTGGGTACCAGCACAACATTACACTAACACATTGCCACTACGCCAGTGTCACTGCAGCGCTGAGAATGATCCACCACCCAAATAATTTCTGCTCTGTGGTGGTCCTGTGGGGGTCTTGACCACTGAAGAACAGGGTAATAAAGTATACAGAGAAACAGATGGACTACAATCTGTAACTGCAGAACTACAAAGTGCTCCTATACGGTAAGTGGAGCTGATAAGGTGGACAATGAGTGAAGATACAAGGAAGTGGTATTAATGTTAAGGCTGATTGGTGTATGGATGTGTAAGGCTACAAGTTTTGTTTGGTATAGCAGTTAACAATGTTAAACAAATAAACTCATCACATATATTTTTAATTAATTCTGAATTAACTGGGTTCATATCAGTACATTTCAATATTAAAACAGGAAATGACTGGAGAAAAGAACAACAATTTTTAAAAACAACATGCCTCATTCTCTCATACACCAGACATAATAATCCAGATTCTGTCTTTAAATTAATAAAGTAAATAAAAACTCATTGATCAGAGACACAGAGAAGCAGTCACAGTAGTTCTCCAACTCATCTTTCTCATCGCTCCCATAAAAGGCCTTTTTGGCATAAACAGCTGAGTAAAAGTGAATTTGTCAAAGGTCAGAACATGTTGTGAATATTGATCAGGGCCTTCAAGAAAGATGTTCAAGTTTTGTTCAGATTGACGTTTTGACCTTCGTAAAGTAAACTATTGAAAGCATTTACCTCTTTATCAGAGATGGAGTTCGATCCATCAGATGAATCATCGAAGACAGGTTCAGCACGCTTTGCCAGGTATGTGCCGGGTCTTTTTGTTATGGTTAGGATTTCTGTCCAGTCATCATCACTCAGTTCACTGATATCAGTTTCTGAAGATACAGTTGAAGATACAGGCGAGTAGCTGACGAGTTCTCTAAGAAAAGGGCTAAAGGACCGAGGGCTCATGTCCCCTGAAACAGTGTTCTCGATCTTTGCTTCTGACGTAAAGTATTGTTCTGAGTCTGAAACAGGGTTCGTGTTCTTAGGCAGCTCCAGGAATCTTTTCACCTCAGTGTTAGCGTCTGGGGAAGAACTTCTTGGCCGAATACACTCCAGAGTGTAGTCAATGAAGGCTTTCAAGATCAGTTCAGCAATGTTATTCTTCACAATCTGGTTGTCGACACGAGATGTTGTCAAGTGAGCATGTGAAAGGCTCTTACACGCTTCTCCAACAATGTAAGACACGGCATCGTCCTCATTGGGGAAAAGGCGCCCACCAAGTACCTGGCAGGTCAGTTTGATCCCGGCCAAGCTTTCTAGCTCCTCCATCAAGTTATCCAACAGGTGTTTGTAGAGAAAGGTCACAGGGAGTTGAACGTTAAATGAAGACTCCAGCTCTTTAACCACCTCCTGCGCTACTTTCCTGACGGCTATGGGAGGCACAGTAAGACAAGGGCTGCTACTTGCTGTGGGGACAGAAGCAGACACCTTCTCCACCTGGGAGTGAGCATCCTCATGGTCTTGCACAGGAGTGAAAGTAAACTGGCTAGTTCCTTTGAGAGGTCCAAGAGATGTGCTTGCAAGGTCCGTCACCTGTTCTGGGGTTCTGTGAAAAAAAAGTGCTAGTTTTAGTCTTAATTATAGACTAACGTCTCCAATATTTTATTAAGTTAGTAAAAGATATGACAACTGGAACAACGCTCACTTTTCCAGCCATGCAGTGGGAAGGTCACCTTGGCTGGCCAAACCTGGTGGCAAACCACGTCCTGTGATGGGAGGTAGAACGTTGAAAGTTCGAATCTAGAAAGAAGATAGCAAATGGCATTACCATCTACGCATGCATATAAGAGGATTCAACACAAATGTATTACACAACACTGATAGTTAATTAACATACATAGCACAAAACCTCAAATCAGACAGCGCTGAGACAAAATGTATGATCATGCTTTTTTTTAATATATATATGTAAAACACTCCAGCAGCACTACTGTGTCTGATCCACTCGTACCAGCACAACATTACACTAACACATTGCCACTACGCCAGTGTCACTGCAGCGCTGAGAATGATCCACCACCCAAATAATTTCTGCTCTGTGGTGGTCCTGTGGGGGTCTTGACCACTGAAGAACAGGGTAATAAAGTATACAGAGAAACAGATGGACTACAATCTGTAACTGCAGAACTACAAAGTGCTCCTATACGGTAAGTGGAGCTGATAAGGTGGACAATGAGTGAAGATACAAGGAAGTGGTATTAATGTTAAGGCTGATTGGTGTATGGATGTGTAAGGCTACAAGTTTTGTTTGGTATAGCAGTTAACAATGTTAAACAAATAAACTCATCACATATATTTTTAATTAATTCTGAATTAACTGGGTTCATATCAGTACATTTCAATATTAAAACAGGAAATGACTGGAGAAAAGAACAACAATTTTTAAAAACAACATGCCTCATTCTCTCATACACCAGACATAATAATCCAGATTCTGTCTTTAAATTAATAAAGTAAATAAAAACTCATTGATCAGAGACACAGAGAAGCAGTCACAGTAGTTCTCCAACTCATCTTTCTCATCGCTCCCATAAAAGGCCTTTTTGGCATAAACAGCTGAGTAAAAGTGAATTTGTCAAAGGTCAGAACATGTTGTGAATATTGATCAGGGCCTTCAAGAAAGATGTTCAAGTTTTGTTCAGATTGACTTTTTGACCTTCGTAAAGTAAACTATTGAAAGCATTCACCTCTTTATCAGAGATGGAGTTCGATCCATCAGATGAATCATCGAAGACAGGTTCAGCACACTTTGCCAGGTATGTGCCGGGTCTTTTTGTTATGGTTAGGATTTCTGTCCAGTCATCATCACTCAGTTCACTGATATCAGTTTCTGAAGATACAGTTGAAGATACAGGCGAGTAGCTGACGAGTTCTCTAAGAAAAGGGCTAAAGGACCGAGGGCTCATGTCCCCTGAAACAGTGTTCTCGATCTTTGCTTCTGACGTAAAGTATTGTTCTGAGTCTGAAACAGGGTTCGTGTTCTTAGGCAGCTCCAGGAATCTTTTCACCTCAGTGTTAGCGTCTGGGGAAGAACTTCTTGGCCGAATACACTCCAGAGTGTAGTCAATGAAGGCTTTCAAGATCAGTTCAGCAATGTTATTCTTCACAATCTGGTTGTCGACACGAGATGTTGTCAAGTGAGCATGTGAAAGGCTCTTACACGCTTCTCCAACAATGTAAGACACGGCATCGTCCTCATTGGGGAAAAGGCGCCCACCAAGTACCTGGCAGGTCAGTTTGATCCCGGCCAAGCTTTCTAGCTCCTCCATCAAGTTATCCAACAGGTGTTTGTAGAGAAAGGTCACAGGGAGTTGAACGTTAAATGAAGACTCCAGCTCTTTAACCACCTCCTGCGCTACTTTCCTGACGGCTATGGGAGGCACAGTAAGACAAGGGCTGCTACTTGCTGTGGGGACAGAAGCAGACACCTTCTCCACCTGGGAGTGAGCATCCTCATGGTCTTGCACAGGAGTGAAAGTAAACTGGCTAGTTCCTTTGAGAGGTCCAAGAGATGTGCTTGCAAGGTCCGTCACCTGTTCTGGGGTTCTGTGAAAAAAAAGTGCTAGTTTTAGTCTTAATTATAGACTAACGTCTCCAATATTTTATTAAGTTAGTAAAAGATATGACAACTGGAACAACGCTCACTTTTCCAGCCATGCAGTGGGAAGGTCACCTTGGCTGGCCAAACCTGGTGGCAAACCACGTCCTGTGATGGGAGGTAGAACGTTGAAAGTTCGAATCTAGAAAGAAGATAGCAAATGGCATTACCATCTACGCATGCATATAAGAGGATTCACCACAAATGTATTACACAACACTGATAGTTAATTAACATACATAGCACAAAACCTCAAATCAGACAGCGCTGAGACAAAATGTATGATCATGCTTTTTTTTAATATATATATGTAAAACACTCCAGCAGCACTACTGTGTCTGATCCACTGGGTACCAGCACAACATTACACTAACACATTGCCACTACGCCAGTGTCACTGCAGTGCTGAGAATGATCCACCACCCAAATAATTTCTGCTCTGTGGTGGTCCTGTGGGGGTCTTGACCACTGAAGAACAGGGTAATAAAGTATACAGAGAAACAGATGGACTACAATCTGTAACTGCAGAACTACAAAGTGCTCCTATACGGTAAGTGGAGCTGATAAGGTGGACAATGAGTGAAGATACAAGGAAGTGGTATTAATGTTAAGGCTGATTGGTGTATGGATGTGTAAGGCTACAAGTTTTGTTTGGTATAGCAGTTAACAATGTTAAACAAATAAACTCATCACATATATTTTTAATGAATTCTGAATTAACTGGGTTCATATCAGTACATTTCAATATTAAAACAGGAAATGACTGGAGAAAAGAACAACAATTTTTAAAAACAACATGCCTCATTCTCTCATACACCAGACATAATAATCCAGATTCTGTCTTTAAATTAATAAAGTAAATAAAAACTCATTGATCAGAGACACAGAGAAGCAGTCACAGTAGTTCTCCAACTCATCTTTCTCATCGCTCCCATAAAAGGCCTTTTTGGCATAAACAGCTGAGTAAAAGTGAATTTGTCAAAGGTCAGAACATGTTGTGAATATTGATCAGGGCCTTCAAGAAAGATGTTCAAGTTTTGTTCAGATTGACGTTTTGACCTTCGTAAAGTAAACTATTGAAAGCATTTACCTCTTTATCAGAGATGGAGTTCGATCCATCAGATGAATCATCGAAGACAGGTTCAGCACACTTTGCCAGGTATGTGCCGAGTCTTTTTGTTATGGTTAGGATTTCTGTCCAGTCATCATCACTCAGTTCACTGATATCAGTTTCTGAAGATACAGTTGAAGATACAGGCGAGTAGCTGACGAGTTCTCTAAGAAAAGGGCTAAAGGACCGAGGGCTCATGTCTCCTGAAACAGTGTTCTCGATCTTTGCTTCTGACGTAAAGTATTGTTCTGAGTCTGAAACAGGGTTCGTGTTCTTAGGCAGCTCCAGGAATCTTTTCACCTCAGTCTTAGCGTCTGGGGAAGAACTTCTTGTCCCAATACATTCCAGAGTGTAGTCAATGAAGGCTTTCAAGATCAGTTCAGCAATGTTATTCATCACAATCTGGTTGTCGACACGAGATGTTGTCAAGTGAGCATGTGAAAGGCTCTTACACGCTTCTCCAACAATGTGAGACACGGCATCGTCCTCATTGGGGAAAAGGCGCCCACCAAGTACCTGGCAGGTCAGTTTGATCCCGGCCAAGCTTTCTAGCTCCTCCATCAAGTTATCCAACAGGTGTTTGTAGAGAAAGGTCACAGGGAGTTGAACGTTAAATGAAGACTCCAGCTCTTTAACCACCTCCTGCGCTACTTTCCTGATGACTATGGGAGGCACAGTAAGACAAGGGCTGCTACTTGCTGTGGGGACAGAAGCAGACACCTTCTCCACCTGGGAGTGAGCATCCTCATGGTCTTGCACAGGAGTGAAAGTAAACTGGCTAGTTCCTTTGAGAGGTCCAAGAGATGTGCTTGCAAGGTCCGTCACCTGTTCTGGGGTTCTGTGAAAAAAAAGTGCTAGTTTTAGTCTTAATTATAGACTAACGTCTCCAATATTTTATTAAGTTAGTAAAAGATATGACAACTGGAACAACGCTCACTTTTCCAGCCATGCAGTGGGAAGGTCACCTTGGCTGGCCAAACCTGGTGGCAAACCACGTCCTGTGATGGGAGGTAGAACGTTGAAAGTTCGAATCTAGAAAGAAGATAGCAAATGGCATTACCATCTACGCATGCATATAAGAGGATTCACCACAAATGTATTACACAACACTGATAGTTAATTAACATACATAGCACAAAACCTCAAATCAGACAGCGCTGAGACAAAATGTATGATCATGCTTTTTTTTAATATATATATGTAAAACACTCCAGCAGCACTACTGTGTCTGATCCACTGGGTACCAGCACAACATTACACTAACACATTGCCACTACGCCAGTGTCACTGCAGCGCTGAGAATGATCCACCACCCAAATAATTTCTGCTCTGTGGTGGTCCTGTGGGGGTCTTGACCACTGAAGAACAGGGTAATAAAGTATACAGAGAAACAGATGGACTACAATCTGTAACTGCAGAACTACAAAGTGCTCCTATACGGTAAGTGGAGCTGATAAGGTGGACAATGAGTGAAGATACAAGGAAGTGGTATTAATGTTAAGGCTGATTGGTGTATGGATGTGTAAGGCTACAAGTTTTGTTTGGTATAGCAGTTAACAATGTTAAACAAATAAACTCATCACATATATTTTTAATTAATTCTGAATTAACTGGGTTCATATCAGTACATTTCAATATTAAAACAGGAAATGACTGGAGAAAAGAACAACAATTTTTAAAAACAACATGCCTCATTCTCTCATACACCAGACATAATAATCCAGATTCTGTCTTTAAATTAATAAAGTAAATAAAAACTCATTGATCAGAGACACAGAGAAGCAGTCACAGTAGTTCTCCAACTCATCTTTCTCATCGCTCCCATAAAAGGCCTTTTTGGCATAAACAGCTGAGTAAAAGTGAATTTGTCAAAGGTCAGAACATGTTGTGAATATTGATCAGGGCCTTCAAGAAAGATGTTCAAGTTTTGTTCAGATTGATGTTTTGACCTTCGTAAAGTAAACTATTGAAAGCATTCACCTCTTTATCAGAGATGGAGTTCGATCCATCAGATGAATCATCGAAGACAGGTTCAGCACACTTTGCCAGGTATGTGCCGAGTCTTTTTGTTATGGTTAGGATTTCTGTCCAGTCATCATCACTCAGTTCACTGATATCAGTTTCTGAAGATACAGTTGAAGATACAGGCGAGTAGCTGACGAGTTCTCTAAGAAAAGGGCTAAAGGACCGAGGGCTCATGTCTCCTGAAACAGTGTTCTCGATCTTTGCTTCTGACGTAAAGTATTGTTCTGAGTCTGAAACAGGGTTCGTGTTCTTAGGCAGCTCCAGGAATCTTTTCACCTCAGTCTTAGCGTCTGGGGAAGAACTTCTTGTCCCAATACATTCCAGAGTGTAGTCAATGAAGGCTTTCAAGATCAGTTCAGCAATGTTATTCTTCACAATCTGGTTGTCGACACGAGATGTTGTCAAGTGAGCATGTGAAAGGCTCTTACACGCTTCTCCAACAATGTGAGACACGGCATCGTCCTCATTTGGGAAAAGGCGCCCACCAAGTACCTGGCAGGTCAGTTTGATCCCGGCCAAGCTTTCTAGCTCCTCCATCAAGTTATCCAACAGGTGTTTGTAGAGAAAGGTCACAGGGAGTTGAACGTTAAATGAAGACTCCAGCTCTTTAACCACCTCCTGCGCTACTTTCCTGACGGCTATGGGAGGCACAGTAAGACAAGGGCTGCTACTTGCTGTGGGGACAGAAGCAGACACCTTCTCCACCTGGGAGTGAGCATCCTCATGGTCTTGCACAGGAGAGAAACTAAACTGGCTAGTTCCTTTAAGAGGTCCAAAAGATGTGCTTGCAAGGTCCGTCACCTGTTCTGGGGTTCTGTGAAAAAAGAAGTGCTAGTTTTAGTCTTAATTATAGACTAACGTCTCCAATATTTTATTAAGTTAGTAAAAGATATGACAACCAGAACAACGCTCACTTTTCCAGCCATGCAGTGGGAAGGTCACCTTGGCTGGCCAAACCTGGTGGCAAACCACGTCCTGTGATGGGAGGTAGAACGGTGAAAGTTCGAATCTAGAAAGAAGATAGCAAATGGCATTACCATCTACGCATGCATATAAGAGGATTCAACACAAATGTATTACACAACACTGATAGTTAATTAACATACACAAAACACAAAACCTCAAATAAGACAGAGCTGACACAAAATGTATGAACATGCTTTTTTTCTTTGATGTTGAACTGATGGGTGGTAGCTTGAGGAAGACTAAAAAAGACTAAAAAGTCTTTAATTATCATTCTGGTAATGTTAAATCCACAAACTACTGTGGGTGAATTATTTATGTGGCTCATACTCTCGATGAGTGAGTTAACATGCACTTAATAATCAGATCATATTTGGATTTCTCCAGTCTTCTGAATATTCTCTCTCTCTCTCCTTTTTGTCCCCCCCCCCCCCCCCCCTCCAAGTTGCTTTTCATTACGTTCCTCGTGTTTCCTTCTCTGCTGCTCCGCGCTAACTCATTAGCATTCGAGCACCACGTCTCGGAGGTGGTCGGTTCGAGTCCCGCTAGGCCCCCACATTAACTTAATAAAGAATTTCCAATAAAGATTTATAAAACATGTGTCCTGGTGATATACATAAAACGTATAAAAAGCAAACGAATAAAAAACACGATCAACTCAGTAGAATTGAGATAGAATTGTGTTTGTACATCAATACATTAACACATGTTTGAAATGTTCATTTTTCAAGTAAAGAGTAAATACTGTGCTGTGTAGTTACTGGACAGTCACTGTCTGTGAGATTCAGGTTGTATCAGAAGTTCAGACTCACTTTTTTAGGTTTGTAATCCACATCCATTTTCACGATTACCGCTGAGACAGACGAGTAACGAGAATGAAGACTTTACAGTCGGTGTTCACTTTCTGGTCTGGAGTCATAATGCCGTTCGGAACGTTCGCCGATGTACGTCACCATGGCAACAATTATTACAGGCCCGAGTATATGTACGTATACATGCAGTTCAGTTTCTCCCCGTTTACATTACAGTGACTTTATAAGTTACAGTTAACAAACACTCCTACACAGAAACGCTCCTACACACATTTACTGATTAATTACTCAATTTAGAAAAAAGAAAGAATACTGAAGCACTGGATTTTGTTTTTGACTTTCAAAATATGTTACTATAGATGTACAGATACTGTAGAATAAAAAAATGGTTCTTGTGTATTCATGTATTATGTTGCAGATATATCTACTGAAGTCAGCATGCTAACCAGCTTGCCCCAGCCTATACTGTTTGTAATGCCACATTGTACCACAGGAGGCGCGAGTGAGTGAGTCACTGTAGTGTCTAACCTCTGATCAATTATGTTGATCAGAGGACAAACACAAACAGCCAATAAAAGGAGAAGCAAATGCAATGATGGCTTAAGCTCTTAGTAAATGACCACCATTTGCTCTTGGTGGCAAACCTCTTCTGGCAGCAAACAATAGAAATTATATACATGGAAGCTATACAAGAGTTAACACTGGCACTGCTACCCCCCTGCTAGACATGAACCGAGCAAAGGGATGAAATTTAATGACAAACTTGCAGCATCGAAAGAATTAAAGAGGGGGAGGAGGAGGGATTGTGCATTGAACACTAAGGGTTAAACACTAAGGTGGACTTACACATGCTCCAGTGATATTTTGTAAATAAGGATTTCTAGTGATTTCTAATAATTGTGATACCAGAGATAAAAACAATAAAATAATGTTCATTTTGTTTTTATTATACTTAGTTTACATCAGTTAGGTTAATTTTAAATTAAAATATATTTCCACATTGAGACTGTGTGACATTAGATGTGCTTTTTTTAAGCTTGACATTCTGGCAATGTCTGATATTGCTGTCAATCATCAACTGCAAAAATTAAGACCCCCAGTACAGTTTCATTCATTCACACTGAAAAGTGGAGACAGAACAATGTTTTATTGCCTCATCAAAGCATGTACAACGTGTTGCATGTAACACACAGCATAGTGACAACAAGCAGCCTCCTTTATTTTCCAACTGGCTGCACACAGGTTACCATCCTTTATACACAAAATACGAAACTCAAGCCATTCAAACGTTAAACATTTATTTTGCCTTGTGTTCAGAATTTCACTGCCAGCGGATACATCTTTATAGGAAAATGGGCACATCTGCTTCTAGTCACTATGAAATAAGTGTGAAAGCAATTCTTAATGTAAGTGCTGCATAAGACCAGAGTCATTGTTTGTTTTAGGCTCTACCAGCTATTAGTTCTGTAGCTAAAGGAATGAGAGCAGGAGCAATAGATAAGAAAACCAATCCCTCTATCAGCCGAAGGTGGAGTTGTTCCAGGCTACATTCGCCGCGTCCATGTCAAAAAAGTTTATGTATATCCTGAAACACAACCAGAGGGAAGAGCTTGTTAAAACAAGTATAAATGCATTGTTTAAAAGGGTCCCATTATGCACACTTACCATGTGAATAGTATTGTATGTTTGGGGTCTACTAGAGTGGATTTATGTGCTTAAAGCTTCCAAAAACATACTTTTAAATTGTAAATCTGTGTTCACCCTCTGTCTGAAACACTCTGGTAGAGCTACTGTGTCTTTAAGCTTCGACTTCCAATGAGCCCTGTGTGCTCTTACTGTTCAGCACTTCTGTGAACTCTGGGCTTATAATTACTTTGCAGATCGTTCACGTGCACAAAAAGCCACCAAAACATAAAAAGATAGATGCATAAAAGGTCCAATTTAAAAAGATAAAAAAAGCTAGACATTTACAAGGTTAACAAGACAGTGGGTTAACAAATGCTCATGCTGAATGTTTACGTAGGACATAATTAAGGTAATCTTTAAAGGCTAAGCACCACTCCTGGACACCCCTGGTGATTTCACAATGTTTTAGATCCTGAAAATACATAAACACAACATAAAATGAAATCTGCTGCTTAATTTGCTCTAAAATAGACAATTTAAATTAAATTGATGGAAAAAAACTTGCTCGCTACGAAAATTACTGAACGCTACTGTGTCACTTGTTTACCTTCGCTTACACGGAGGCTTTTAAACACTTCTCGCCCATATTGTTGGAACAGCGCCAGTCTTAAGATCCAGTCCGCGTCTAAGCCTACGTCCCATAGCTGTTTTTGTTCGGGGGTTCCACTGTACATCCAATTATTGCAGTGAAAAACAACAATACCTGTCTGTCACAACGTCTATGGCAGTATCCAAACAGTAGACGGAGCTAAACAGTCTTTTAAGTTGTATTCCTTGACTTTGTTTTCTGAATTTTAATAAATCACAAATTAGTAGGGCTTTGTATTGGCAAGAACCTGGCGATACAATACGTATGATGATACAGTGGTCACGATTCAATATAACGCGATATATTGCGATACTGCAAGCAAAGTGATATATTGCATATTTTTCAAATCGTACTATTAAAACACACCACTGTATGAACAGGTTTGCAAATACTTACAATAGCATTGCGCCCTTGTGCTGCTTGTTAATGTTGGAATGGAACTGAAAATGAATTACAATGCTGCCATCTAGTGGTCAGTGAGTCACTGTCTGCCAGGAATCTGTGTATCGATACTGTGTCTTTGAGAATCGATACAGTATCGCGTAACATAATATCCCGATATTCAATATTTTCAATATTTTCTTACACCCCTACAAGTTAGGATCTCAAACTCTGCTGTATGTGTTTGACATTTTCATATTAGCTGGTGCTTAGCCTTTAAATCACATATCAGTTATGAGGACTTGTTTGTATTAATGACAAGAGATGTGGGAACTCTGGGCTGATGCACAGTCAATACTTCTCTCCTGCATATCCGTCAATGCAGATATAAACATCTATAGATACATACCTGGGTTAGCACTAACATTTATTACTACACGGTTACAAATGCAGTAAAATAAATAAAAAGCAAATACATTTACACACTCAGTCCGCTCCTTTGGAGTATGAGTGGTCAAAAATTTCACTCAAATCAAACCATCTGTCTGATTCTAACATCTGTTAACATCTGTTTATAGCGATATAATTCCAATGTAATAGTGCATCCCTGTTAACAGCTTATCCAAGTATAATAAACTTGCATTATGAAATAAACGTAATAGAGAAGAGTCAAATACCTGTCTGGTGAAATCCCAAGGTTTTTGTTTAGTATTCCCATCAACAGTTTGGAATACTGCTTGTTCTGTGATCCTCCGATCTTTCCGATGCTATGGAGGGAGCAGAGAGCACAGGGATCCGATTTTCCCCCAAACATCATCATCTGGTCCGGAACGATGTGCACCGCCACGTACTAATGTGCACACAAACAACAAACACTTAGACTCATACAGGGCAATATGAACAAGCAATGATACTGAGATCAGACCCACTATGGACGGGCGATACGGTTATATTTAGATTATCAGCATTACGACAATATACTTATAATACACAGCATAATGTGGATGTTGTCAGTACACTGGTCATCTGCAAAGCTCTGTCTAACTGGATTTAGTGCAGCACAGTGGGTGAAATGTTGGATGCACAATAGGGAATATAGAAGTAGAATTAGCCACTATTTGCCTTTTGTGTTTTGATCAGATAACTGAAAGTGGCTTTTGATGTAGCTATTCATTTAATGTCATTTCAGACTCAAAAAAAAAAAATTATTTAAATATAATATATATATAGGGGCCAGCTCTGTCCTGGGAAGCCCACTAGACTCCAAGAGCCAAGCTGGCATTCATGCTGGAGAATGACGCCCACCCCATGCATAAGACTCTGGCCGCACTGGGCAGCTTCTTTAGTGACATATTATATAACCAGTAGGGCTGGGTATCACCACTGATTTCCCAGATCGATTCGATTCCGATTCACAAGGTCCCAATTCAATTCGATTTCCGATTCGATTCAATATCGATTCATTTGGGGATGTTTCAGTTACAATAATATGTTTTGTTTGAATATGAGAAGAGATTTTCAGAGAACTAATGTGGTAAATGTATAAGGAACACTCAACCTACCATTACTAAAAACAGTGTTTATATGTTTATATTCACCGCATTTGGCCACACCCACTTTCAAGCGTGTGTTTGTTCCACCTTTGTGTTAGAACTAACCAAAATGAATACAGTTACATGGGAGGAGACCAGAGAGGCAATAAGAATTTCAAATGGGACAACAATGTCTCATCCAAGGTTAATGACACAGTGGGTGGATTATATAAAAGGTGGCCTGAGGTTACCTACGGCAACGTTTTTAATTATTCTGTACTCTGGGAAGGTGTAGACCAGGGGTGTCACACTCATTTTCACAGAGGGCCACATCAGCATAATGGCAGTCCTCAAAGGGCCAGATCTAAATGTAACAAAATGTAATATAAAATGAATGTAACTACTCTTTAATTTTAAATGACTCTGAATGTATTACTTATTCAATTAAAACATTACAGTTGCATGGAAAAAATATTTTTGCTTGTTGCTCTGTTATAACATAAATCCTTTTAGTTAGCCATGTTTTCAAATCCACAAACTTCATCAATCAAGGATCAAACTATTCAAGTGAATAAAAAAATAACATCAAACACAAGTTATAATATTAACTTTGATCAAAACGTTTGACATACTGAAATGAGGCTTAATTAGTATAAAATCTAAACTTGTGAGCTGCTAAGAACATGTGTGACAGATAAAAAACAGCCTTGTATCAAACTAATGAGATGCTTTGATTACAATAAACATATACTCTTATACATCTGGCCCTTTGAGGACAGCCATTATGCCGATGTGGACCGATGTTTGACACCCCTGATCTAGACCTTCTACATAGTTTTATTTGCATGCATACATGGATCATTTGCAGGATTAAATGCTTCCTCAGATTGATGGGGAACGTGTTGTATATGGTTCTATGGAGCAGCAAAAAGGGTTCTACTGTAACAAGCTTGACATTGTAATAATGGCAATAATAACAGATTTTTGTTGCTACATAGAACCAAACACAACATTAGGTGTGTGTGTGTGTTTGTGTATATTATTGGGATATTTTTGTTGCAATATTGTATCAATACATGGACGCTAAGTATTGATATTTTATTATATCCCTTGCAAATACATGCTGATACTTTTGGCACCACAATAACAATACCGACTGTATTTCTATGGCACTCTAATTCTGCAATGTCTTCATTTGGGGACCTATTGTGTAGTAGAGTATCATCAAATTGCAATAACGTTGTATCGTGAATGAAGTATCACGATTATATCGCATCGTAGGTCCTTCTGTGATTCCCACCCCTCATACAACACATTCTCCATCAATCTGGAGAACCATTTCACCATGCAAAGAAACATTTCATCATGCAAATAATTTTATATATAGGACTCATGGTTACACAGAGTCACTCCCTGAGCCATTCACTGAGAAAATATCTCAAACTGCCCACCTTAAATTACCACTAACTGGAAAACAACAGCAGGAATGTGGCTAAAAACAGCATCTCTACTCCTACACTGCTCTACAAGACTGATAAACAGTTTCTACTCACAGGCCATCAGGCCTGTGAACACCTCACGCACTACCTCTCTAACCTCTCCTATCTGAACTGGTTTTAACTGGTCTGATTTTAACTGCACCTTACACTCACTGTACTCCTGTTTACACACAATACTGTTTACATTCACTACTCACATAAAAACATTGTTTACATTTGTTACTTGCAACTTGCACTTTATGGCTGCTGCTCTTCATACTTGCACATAAAAGCACACATAACATACATACATACATACATACATACATACATATATAAATAAATCCTTTATTTACTTCAACTTATATTATTATACTTTGTATATACTGTATGTATTTTTATTATCTTTATCTATTGGTGAATGGAGGAACAGCAAAGTAAGAATTTCATTGTACAGTGTAACTGTCTGTTCTGCTGTGCATATGACATTGAAACTCTTGAAAATCTCTCAGCTGAACGTGGCAGAGAGGAGTAGGTCAATGGTGGTGGAGATGACTCAGTACTGTCCCATGCCAATGATTTCAGCCCCAGCATCAGCCCTGTTCCTCCAGTGACATTTTTAGGGTCTCAGTGCTCCATCAGAGCTCTTTAAGTCCAAGAAGAGCTTGGAAAGTAGATGGTGAACTGAATACCTTCACTGCTCACTCACCCTCATCAGGCCTACTACATGCGACGAGGCTGGAGTTGGCTAGTAGTCGAATTTGCTGTTCCACCTTAAATGGTTACATAACTGCTGCACCATTTAAGGTGGAACGGGGAAATTCGACCGAGAAGCTGGCGAGCTGGGAAGCAGACCTCCGCATCGTCTACATGCATGCGTGCGTGTGTTCCTCCATACTCACGTTGGCGGGTTTGCCCAGCGCCTTGGCGATCTCCTCAGTGAGCTGAGACAGCAGACCTGCAGGAACCGCGTCCTTCGCCACGTTTGTGTTCACCACGAACATCGGCATGATGACAGGCTCAGTGTTAAAACCGTGCGAGATCAATAAAACAGTGAGGTGGAGAACCGCTCAGCACTACCTGCGCCTCTTCCGGCTCTGGACTTTATAACACTGCCTCCAAGTCGCGTGAGAAAATGCGGGACTGCGAAAGCTCGCCCCCTAACGCCCGGAGAAGGAACTGCGCGCCTGATTTAAAAGGGGAAATCCACCTAGTTTCTGAATTAATAAATAGTTGAGATGTTCTAGAGCTGAGGTGTCAAACTCATTTTCACAGAGGGCCACATCGGCATAATGGCTGTCCTCAAAGGGCCAGATCTAACTTATAAATGTAAACAAATGTAATATAAAATGAATGTAACTACTCCTTAATGTTAAATAACTCTGAATGTATTACTTATTCAAATAAAACATTACAGTTGCCATGGGAAAAATAAATATTTGCTTGTTGCGCTTATAATATAAATCCTTTTAATTTGTCATGTCAATCCACAAACTCCATAAATCAAGGATTAAACTATTCAAGTGAATAAAAAAATAACACAAATAACACGTTATAATATTAACTTTGATCAAAACGTTTGACATACTGATATGAGGCTTAATTAGTATAAAATCAAAACTTGTGAGCTGCTAAGAACATGTGTGACAGATAAAAAACAGCCTTGCATCAAACTAATGAGATGCTTTGATTACAATAAACACATAAAACCTGCAAACACTAAATACATTGCAACAGCAACTACACAGATCTGTGTTTCATCATCAG
Source organism: Megaleporinus macrocephalus (assembly GCA_021613375.1). NCBI lineage: Eukaryota > Metazoa > Chordata > Actinopteri > Characiformes > Anostomidae > Megaleporinus > Megaleporinus macrocephalus. Next base: position 35,961,279 of record CM038713.1, read on the forward strand.
TTAATGAAAAAGTTGTGTAGCTGCGTGACTCCTCGGCCAGCTAGTTCCTTAACTCGATCAGCGATGGTGTTTCTTGACAAACTGACATTGTTAAAAGTCTGAGTCTGGTCGGGACACACCTGCTCACAGACCTTCAGCAGCACTGCTTCAAAAACGCTCCCTCTGAAAAACACTTTGAAGCACGGGCGATTTCTTCAGCCACGATAAAGCTAGCTTTTACCGCCGCATTGTTTTTGGCTTTCGTGAACAGATTCTGCTGCGACTTCAGTTTGTCTTTTAATTCTTGTGCAATCTGTTTCTTTTCTTGAGGGCTAGCTTTGTGGTACTGAGCTCCGTGCTTGGTGTTAAAATGCCGGCGTAGAGTCTCTTTAATAACCGACATGTTGCTTCGTAACACAAAAGTCATACCGGCCTTTCGCCTTAAAGCACGAACATGTATTAGCCTTCCCATCTTTGTTGAAACAGCTGTTCATCTGCATCAACTTTTCTTTTTCTGAACATTATGGGATCGGCCGCGTTATCACATCAATGACTACACTGTCGTCTAGTGGCAGTAAGCCGTAACACAATCGACATGCATTGTGGGAAATGTAGTTTTTGGTCAAAGCACGCTTCTGACCTATTTATTTCTAGACACTAAGACCTTTCAAGCTCTCGCGGGCCACAAAAAAGGACTTGAGTTTGACACATGTGTTCTAGAGTCACAGTGTTGGTGATAGGAAACAGACTATCACTTAGTTATTTATGATGACTTCTTAGTTTCTAAAAAGTTTCTTACACAGATCCCCCGGTTTATTTTGTGTATATTTCTGTATATGATTACATTTCAATTATTAAGTCTATTTTTATTATTTTTTTGCACAGTTTTAGTTTATATATTATATATTATATATAGTTTTTACATATAATACTGCTCTGGCTCTGACATGATACTTCACTGCTCACTCTCATCAGGCCTACTACATGCGATGAAGCTGAAGTTGGCTTCGTAGTCGAATTTCCCCGTTCCACCTCATTTTTTTGCTTGTTTTTAGTTGTATTGTTCTATATATATATATATATATATATATATATATATATATATATATATATATATATATATATATATATATATATATATATATATAATGTGCAAATGACAAATAGATTGATCCCAGAGGGAAATTCAAGATCTCCGCATTTAAGCTATCTGTGCAGTGAAACACTCACATACACACACACTAGTGAACAGACACACTAGGGGGCAGTGAGCACACATGCCTGGAGCAAGTGGGTAGCCCTACCACAGCGCCCGGGGAGCAGTCAGGGGTTAGGTGCTTTGCTCAAGGGCACTTCAGTTGTGTCTTTTCGATTCATGGGATCAAACCAGCAACCTTCCGGTCACAAGGCTGGTTCTCTAACCTCCAGCCCACCACTGCCCCAAGAAAACTTGAAACTTGAACTTGAAACAGATATCTGGAGTGTTAAATTTTAAGAGGTTTTCACCTAAATTACATTTTCTAAACTCTGTACAAAGCAAAGATGTACACGCCCAGCAAAATAATCAACAAAGAAAACATAGCTGGTTCAGATTTACCTCCATTTTACTGTTATTGACATTACACAGTGCTGTCACAGAAGTGTAGGAGTAGGACTAAAAAAATAATCATTATGTTATTTACACAATAACATTGTTATTGCACTTGGCGTGTGATGAGAAAGAGAAGAGTAAATGACTGCAGCTGATAAGTTACAATTCCTAAAGCAAATAAAGAAAAAAACAAAGACCGGTGCCAGTGGGCTCTAACATTAGCTAGCTGATGTTGAAGCCATATTCTCTTCTTATTTGCATCACAAGGAAAGGGAAATTAAACCCTATTCCTCAGCATGGAGGTCTGAAGTGTAACTCTCTGCATTATACCAACCACAACTAACAGTCTGGCACATCACATCCAGGGTACAAGCTTCCCACCAGTGGTTGTTCTGATCTTATTGGCAAAAAGAACGGCCTGAATCAATATTTATAGAAAAAAATGCTGTTTGTGTTTCTTTGTGTTGGGTCAATGTCTACCGTGAAGTGGAAGTACATGGTTGTTGGTGAATCTGTCAGCTTGCTGGCCGTGTCAGTGGCCTGCAGAATGGCAGTTCTTTGTTGTGTTCAATAAAAGAGAATTTACTTAAACGGCGATGTTATCCACTCTTTCTTGTACACCAACACCATATCATAACATGCTGAAGATACTTGTAAGCTCACTGCAGGTTGTGGATAGCAAGTAAACATCATATCTTTTGCTGTGGACATCAGACCATTTGTTTTCTGCCTCTAGAACAGTGTGAGTAATTGGGAGAGACAGGTAATCAGGGGAGATGGGAGATTACTGATTACTGTTATTGAATAAGCTCACACATAAAATCAGATGACCATAACACTTAGATGACCATAAGTCAAGTGTATATGTGCATTTTTTAAACCAACAGTCCCCACATCAAGTTATACGGTCCTGGTTCGCTGATTGTATTACCTGTTCCACCTTAAATAGAACATTACCACTTACCAGAAATGTCTGTTTAAGTGTTAGTGTGTAGCTGTTGCTTTTTTTAACCCATCTGATTCGCTGCATACAATGTTTATCCCATTTTACCCTGTTCTTTAATGGAGAAGTTCTATTATGGTTCTATTAAGGAGGTGGATCATTCGTAACACTAACATGATGGTGTGTGTTGTGCTGGTATGAGTGGATCAGATACAGCAGTGCTGCTGGGCAGCATCCTGTGACCGCTGATGAAGGACTAGAGAATGACCGACACAAACTGAGCTATCGTCTCTGACTTTACATCTACATGGTGGATCAGCAAGGTAATAATCTAATAGAGTGGTCAGTAAGTGGACAAAAACTCCAGCAGCACTGCTGTGTCTGATCTACTCGTATCAGCACAACACACTTTAACACACCACCACCACGCCAGTGATCATCAAAGAAGCAAAGAAACAGGTGGAAAATACTCTGTAGGTGTAGAACTACAAAGTTAAGGTGGGCTGGTCTGTCATATAATTCCCAGCCTAAATGTAAGTCCCACTCTAGCCCTGATTGGTGGGTTTATTAACAATTACTGTGAGAATGGCTTTATTTGTATCTCAACAATAGAATTATACATGTAAGCATTAGGTGTAATTGCTGTAATTCCCTGTAAATTCATAATTCAAATCCATATTAAATATTCTGGCCGTAAAAAAGACCCATAGCTTCAGAATAAAGACTCTGAACATACTCTTGACCGAGCAGCTCTGGTGACAAGGCCACCATTTACCTTATGATTCAAGTCCAAGCCACTAAAATTAGTAAGCCTTGGCTATTGGTATAAACTGTAATTGCACTTTATCTTCTAGGAGCACTGGCTAAGTATTGCACTTGTACTGTATGTAGTCTTGTATTTGTTTTCTTTTCTGTAGGTGTTCCAGTCTTGCTAGGTGTTGCATTGTCTTTTTTCTAGGTATCAGCACTGGCCCTGAGTTTATGGCAATGTTTAAGTATAAGAGTAGTTTGGACTTAAACCTGTTTGTACTAGATACATACTCTGACCGAACACTAAGCACTTTTGTAAGTTGCTCTGGATAAGAGCGTCTGCTAAATGCCGTAAATGTAAATGTAAATGTAAATGCTATACACCCCTTTAGCCGACGCTGGGCCTTGAGCATAGTGACCTTAGGCTCATGTGTGGCTGCTCCAGAGCATCTCATCCACAGGCAATGCTTTTCTATTGAGATACAATGTGAGTACATAGCTGAGCGCACGTGTCAGCAAAGACTCAAAGAGTTTGAATAGTTTTTAAACATACATCCAATATTATTTTTAGATATCTGAATATCCGACCTGCCTAGAAGATCAAGTGTCTTCAACACATCGGCGAACAGCATAGTGGTAGTACAGTACAGTCCAGTTTTCAGTCATTTACGGTAAATAAATAAATAAATAAAGTCCGCGCATGCGCACAAGCTGACGTCCGGAAACAATATTGTAGGCGAGAATGAAGAGCGCTTGAGTTGAGGAGGTGAACACAACGCGCAGCGCCCTGGAACATATTCGCCCGGTTTGTTCCTAAACCAGGAGCTTTAAACGTTCATGTTTTTGAGCGGTGGGTAGCTGGAGAGCTGCGGGAAGCCTCGGCTGTTGTGTGCTGGCTTTTTGTTGTCTGTTTATGTGCTGAACGCCGAGGAGCAGCTGTGTGGAATATTTTCCTCGGGGCTGCTATGCTAAGTTACTTTACTTGTTCATTTCGGGTGACAGCGGCTTTTAACGGCCTGATAGTGAGGGTTACAAAGCTCACCTACACCCCGGGCTGGGTCACAGCACCGGATAGCCTCGGGCACAGTAATGCTGAAGTCGACACGTCGCGTAAATATGAGAAATGTGAGTGACAGATTGAGAGTTAATGGTGATGGACTGAGAGATAAGGAGTGACTGAGTGGCACTTTGTGAGAGGAAGCTTCAACTTTCCAGCTTCAGCTCGGCTCTGACATTGGAAGGTGGTGTTTTGTGGGGAATTAGTGTGTTTTGCCCCCTCGTACCAGGAACGTCAGGCTAGTAACTTGGCTTATATATGTGCCAACTGTGAGTTAGTGTGGAACGATGGCGGACTCTGTGAAAACCTTCCAAGCCCACCTGACCGCCGTCATGGACAGTTTGGTCCGCGCGTCGGTTTGCGAGATCACCAAACTCTTCCAGGACACGGTGAACGACTACTTGGTGGAGATCTCGCTGAACAGGAAAGAGAACGAGGCCCTCAAGTTGCGTCTGCGGCTGACTGAGAACAAACTGAGGAACGAGAGGAAATACGGCATGGCCTGGGCTACGAACCGCCGAGCTGCTGGGCTGCTGGCCTCGGACGACCCGGGGGCCAAAAAACGCAAACTGGACACGAGTAAGGTCAACTCAGCTCAGCTCGGTGGCTGTGGCGTTGGGCATGCTGTCCCGTTTCACTCCTGCCTTTGCTTTTCAGCTTTCTGACAGCCAACATGGAGTGAGTAGCTGTAATGGCGACCCACTCCTCCTCAGCTTTTCTCTTCTCTCTCTCCTCCTTTGCTTTCACTGTCTCCCTCCCCCTCCTGATCTCCTCTCCTTTCCCTCTTCCCCTTTTCTTCCCTCCCCTCCCCTCTCTCTCAGGAGCCAAGCAGGGGAAGGAGTGGAGCGGCGGCGGTGGTGGTGGTGGTGGTGCTGCTGCTGCTGCTGCTGCGTGGGAGGAGGGGGCCGGAGGAGCGAGGGAGGAGAGGAGGGACGTGTTCCGAGTCCATCTGCCAACTGCGAAAGAGGGAGAGGAGGAGGAGGAGGAGAGGAGACGTGTCTCCGGGGAGAGGAAGGAGGTGGCCGGCATTAAAGAGGAGGTGAGCAGCCAATCGGAGAAGAGGAGGATGGGGGGTGATAAGGGGGAGAGAGAGAGAAAAAGAAGGAGGGAAGGAGGGAGGGAGGGAGAGAGCATGTGAGTGCAAGACAGCAAGAAGGAGGGAGATGGAGTGAGGACTGAGAGCTGTGAAACAAAGCAGGAGCAGTGGAGAAGATGGCTAATTTTGAAAGAAGTTGCAACCACGCAACCAGGTGCAACTTTAAAATAAAATAAAAACACTTCACATTATTCAGTCACATTCACAGCCCACGACAGTGATTTCAACACATTTCTCTGTACTTGTTAATTGTAACATACTTATAATAGAAGTCAGTGGGCAGGTGCTTCTAGTGTGGGTGCATCAGTGTTTATTTATTTATTTATTTATTTTGACCCCAGGTTTTTTAGAGATTAGGTTGAGCTACGATGAGATTCATGGTGCATAACAAACACTATACTGTAAGGGTCTACAGTTTTTGCTTCATATGTATTGTCATGCGCTCTGCTGCTTTCTCTCTCTGCTGGTTGGTGTGAGCAGGAGGAGGGCTACAGGTCAGATTCTCTGAGGCTGCTGCAGGAGGCGCTCCAGATGAGCCAGAGTGAGACCAGCTCTACCCACGGTGAGCACCGCAAGGCTGTGTGTGGGAGAGAAGGCAGGCAAGGCATTATGAAGCTGTATGAGTGGTTTGTGCACAGTGGGGGAAGTACAATCTAGCAGCTTAATGCTGAGCAGTGGAAATGGTGTGCTATCGGACTCCTACTGGGGTATTTCATTCCCGTACGGACAGACGTTCTGCTTTAGATCAAATTCCACAGCGTCAATAAAAAATGTGGCTTTTTTTAAGATAGTAAAGTAATAGTAGGGCATATATTTTAATAGCAGATCTCTGTTCAAATCAGCAAATTAATATTGTATGCATTGTACCTGTGATATCCAAGTCCAGTTGTAAAGGCATAGACTCTGTTACAGTCCTTAACTGCTGTAGATCAGGTGTGTTTTGACTTGATACACACCAAGCCAACTGTCACTTGATGGATGCCATCAGATTGCAGGTAAGCGTAGTTGGGTGATCGTTGTCTATAGTTGGGGTGTAAGAAAATATCGAAAATATCAAATATCGGGATATTATGTTTGGTGATACTGTATCAATTCTCAAAAACACAATATCGATACACAGATTCCTGGCAGACAGTGAATTATTGTGTGTTGTGTTTAAACCTCTGACCACAAGATGGCAGTGTTGTAATCCATTTTCAGCTCCACTCCAACATTAACAAGCAGCACAAGGGTGCAATGCTGTTGTAAACATTGGCAAACCTGTTCATATAGTGGTGTGTTTTAATAGTAGATTAAAAAAAAGATTTGAAAAATCGCGATATATCACTTTACTTGCAGTATCGCAATATATCGTGATATATTGAATCGTGAGCACTGGGTCAAGATACGTATTGTATCGCCAGGTTCTTGCCAATACACAGCCCTAGTCTATAGTCAATGCGGTCTGCACAACCCAGTTGGTACTAGATGGTCAGGGTTATGTTGAGTTATTGAGTTATGTTGAATAGATGCCGAAAGCAAAGCAAGAAAAAATAATAATACAAATAATAACTTTTTTGCTACTAATTTAACAATGTTTGCTGTTTAATTGGTTAAATGCTTAAACAAATACTTTGTAATTATTGCTGAGAGCTTATATAATACATTGCATAGGGTACTCGCCAAGTGTCTTGGACAGTTCTTCTTTTTATGATATTATTTTGAACATGCAACAGGGCATTTTAATTCACTGTCTAATTCATGGTGGTTTACCTTCACCCCCTTGGTTTGGTTTAAAATACATTAAAACTATAATCGTTTTTGTGAAGTAATGGATACTTATACTTTGCTTGGTGTGTCCTGGGCTGTTTACTAGAAATATCATCAAACTAGGCTGGACTAATCCATGTCCAGAGCTACACTCCTGTAAGTTATGCAATGTAACATGTTTGTGTTGAAATGTTCAGGGGAGCTGGATCCTGCCTCGGTTGGTTCTGAATCGGCAGCAGGAGAAACGTGGGAGGAGCCGCCTGCTCTGTCTGCGGAACCTATGAACAGTGGGGACGAGCTGAGCGGGCTTGAGACCGCTCTAAAGGCGGAGCGTGAACGGGAGGAGGCGGGTCCTCCTGTAGAGAGTCCCTCGCAGGTCAGGGGCAGAGCCGAAGGTGTGGAGTTTATAGGGCTGGACGGTTTGTGCAGCTCTCAACAGGAAGTTCCTCCTTCAACACACAAAGCAGAACCCGCCGAACTCTCATCAGCTGCCGGGAGCCAGGATGATGATGAGGACGAGGAGGAGTTGGGCCGAGAAACAGGTGACCCTTTGCATTTCTGTCCTCAGTGCGGCGGAGGCTTCAACTCCGCCACAGACCTTGCGGACCACACGTGTCCGTTGGCCGAGGAGCGGCCCTTTCAGTGTTCGGCTTGCGGCCGGGCGTTCAGCCACGCCTGGAGCTTGAAAAGCCACGAGTGCGTGCAGGTGGGCGAGCAGCCGCACCGCTGCGAACTCTGCGGCAAGCGCTTCACGCACTCACGCTCTCTGGAGCGCCACCAGCTGGTGCACACGGGCGAACGCCCCCACAGGTGCCCCCAGTGCGGACGCAGTTTCAGCCGCCTAGGCAACCTAGAGCGCCATCAGCGCATACACACAGGCGAGAGGCCGTACGAGTGCGGCGCCTGTGGCAAGCGCTTCAGCCGCGTGGAGTACCTGAAGCGGCACCAGCAGATTCATAGCGGCGAGAGGAACCCACTGCAGTGTGGCCACTGCAGCCAGACGTTCAGCGACACGGAGCACCTCAAACGACATCAGTGCTTCTCCAGTGCCTGACGACAACAGTGTATGACCATAGAACTAATGCATCATCCAGTCTTCAACCTCTTATCTGGGATTTGTGAGTGGGTCCACACATCCATTCCTCATTCGTTCATTACTGGTTAAGATAAGAGAAGTTTAAGGAGTAGACGATGAGGGACGAGTTTCCCAGGCATGGATTAACCTTTCTGTTTACAACATTTTGGCAAATGCTTTTATCCAACGTGGCTTACAGTTTCCTTGTGTCTAGTGTTATTCATATAGGCTTTGTCTCCATGGGGAGGTGGGGTGATGCCAATTTGGTGTGAGTGGCTACTCAACTTATGGGCTGCCTTTACTCCACGAATGGAATAGAGAACATGGCAAAACATGTAGTCGTTCCTTTACTTGTATCATCTATCTATAAATGGAGTCAGTCATTGGAAAGGCAGCAGCCAACATCACTACACTAGTTTTCTTGATATTCATCTTGAGATAGGATGGTACAAATTGGCTTGATCTTAAAAAACTCTTATTATACTAAGTACTCAGTAATCTTTGCTGACAAGGGAGAGTACGTTCTATAAAAACAGCACATATAGATTACAAAAATTGGTAAAAACCAATTGCAATATCTCCCCCTCCTCATGTAACACTGCTAACAGAGGCAGGCGAATAATTCTTCTCTATCTAGCATAGCTTTGTTGCCCCAGTGGGGAATGAAATCCCAGTTTGTCATGAGAGGAGACGTGTCCACTATGATATACCACCTGTTTCATTGCAGTGCCAGTGGTGTATTGAGGCTTGTTCTTAATCCAGGCCTGGGAGAGTCGTCCTGGGCCTCATTCCCCAACACTTCTTATTAAGAAATGTATGCAAGATTCTAGCATTTTGTTTTGTTATTTGGGTTTTAGGAACATGTCATAAATCTGACATAGACAAAGGAAAACATATTATATAGATTAGTTGATATTATTATATGTATTTGTTGAGGCTCATTTTGATTAGTAAACCTTCTATCATTGTCAGTCTTGGGGCTTATTATTCAATACCTACATTATCTACCATACATTACTCAGTAACAACTATGAACCGTCCACTGTATAAACTGTGTAGTTTTAAAAGTGAGGAATGGAAGTCTGGACCCACCAAGGAATTCTAACAGTGCGAGAGGTTAAAGAATATGTCCGAATTAAAACCTCGCGAAGGAATCAATGAAGAACAGTATCTGACATGACATAGCCACCATCGACCATCAACAGACTACACTGTGTCTTGTGTATTATGATTCATTAAGGGGTCTTAAGCACATCTTTGCTATTCATCATTCTATTTGTTCTTTATACTCTTTCCTCAGCTAGAAGTTAGAGCATTTGTCACACTTTTTCATCCATATAAAATATAAATCTAATTACAGGTGATCTTCAACCAGGAACGGTCTGAACTTTTTGTAGTAGAAATATAACCAAAGCAGTCATGCTCAGCCCCCTCAAGACCCAGTCATCATACCGCTTCCAAAAAACAGATCTAGGGCTTCATCAGTGCTCCCATGGTCGTGTCAATGTAGAACTACCCACATACATCAAAGTTATATATTTTATCCATGTACAGCATTTCATTGGATTGTGTTTTAAACAAGATCCTGCAGGCCTTCAAAAAAAGAACAATTGCATGCATACAAAAAGTTATTTTCTCAGATTTTCTTATTTTGAACCAAACTGTGACCCAAGAGTTTTGAACCTCTCTGGTTGTGTTTTTTTGTCATTCTTTAAATAAACAGTGTCAGATTGTTGTTTTTTTTTTGCTTTATAAATTTACATTAAGCTCGACAGTTTGTCTTGGCTCTTTCTCTTGTACTGTATTCATATTCAATATTCTCAACTTTCTGACAAACTGAATTGGTTCTGTAGGCCAGGTTTGTGGAAGTATCAGTATTGTTTTCCTTCATTTTTCCACTTATTGTATCTTAAATAAATGATTTATTGCTAAACAATTTTGGCTCAAAATATTTTTTCATTTGCATGAACGTTTTATTGATGGAATATAAGTAAATGTTTTGTAGCCCATACTTCTGCACCAACATTGGTATTGCAAAAGTACTATACTTAACTATACAATAATTAATCAGTAATCAGATGAAAATGTAATTATCTTTTAACCAAAAATGCCATTCTTAGCGTTAATACAAGGATAGACAACAATGGCTTGCCTCCATGTCTTTTAGCAGGAAAGTGTGTTCAGGCTTTCATGGCCTGAGTAACGCTGAAGGGTAAAGTATGTGTAATTTGGCTTTAATATATTAAAACAAGTGCATATAATTGTGGTATGTGTATAGAACACAATAGGCTGGCTTTCCAGATTCTAGCCTAAGCATATACCTAGACTAAAATAATTTCCAGTTGCCAATTCTTAATGCACAGTGAAATTTAGCCCAAGATTAGACTTAATCCGTGTGTGGAACCCTGTACTAAAAGTACATTAGAGCATTAGAGCTGTGAGGGCTAGCAGTAGTAATGTGGTCATAAGTGATATTTTCATTTTAGAGCTGTTGGAGGGGCCAGTGGTGCGGTGCCATCTGATGCCGAAGTCGCACTGGTCCACCGTTTTCATCCTGAACTCGCTGGAAGTCTAATAAGTTTGTCTTGTCGCTCTTTTCTGAAACGTTGAAAGATATGCTTGGATACGAGTCCAGTTCCATTATAATCTGTTATGAGAACTGTCACCTCCCACCATTCACCCCAACATGGGATAGGACAGTCCAGACTTTCATTTAGCACTCGGCACACAGATGGAGTGACGTCCACGACCTGCCAAACACGCGCATGATATTACATTCAGGAGTTCCAGAGAGGAGAAACTGAGCAAGTTCAACTTCTAGCTCAACTTCCTTCAAATTAAACCAAGTTATATCAGTTACTTTTAAGGAGATTATTGTTGTAGTAAGAGCTGTAGATAGATAGATTATAGATAGATAGAATATTACAAAGCCACTAAAGTGTAACTAAAGCAGTAAGTAAGTAAGTTATATAAACATTATGCAGATGATGTGCCATATGGTCATATGACATAGAATCATAGAATAAGTAAATAGCATATACACTACCGCTCTAAAGTTTGGGATCACAGTGAAATGTTCTTGTTTTCAATGGAGTATCTTCCTTCCTCAACACAACAATGGACTGACGGGTCTCTAAAGAAAGTTGTTTCTTTCTGGTCATTTTGAGTCGGTCAGCAAGCCAACAACTGCTGATACTTCAGATACTAAACTAACCTAGAATGTTGTTCTTCCTTTTATGCTCACTTATTAGTAGAATGTTTTTCAGCTGTGCATCACAATTGAGCAAGAGTGTCCTAACAACCAATTAGTTCAATAACATCCTTAACTTGGATTGGTGGTCGTACCAGGAGATTTAGACAGAGGACTGAGAATTACTGATAATAAAACTATATGCAAAATAAGCCTCTATACAAAAATAGGCTTTAATACAAACATTTTTATTCTTTAAAATCATCTGATACACTTAAATTCATTGTGAAATGGACAATATTGTTTGTGAATTGCATGAAAATTGCATAAAATGAAATTCTAAAGTGATCCTAAACTTTTTGAGCTGCATGAGTCTGTTGCTGAAACTGTCTGATCAGTAGGTACTGAAGGGAGTATGATATATTGTCCAGTATAGCAGTAAGTTTACTAAGAGACCTCCTTTCCACCACCACCTCAAAACCTACAAGTGAGCATCACAAAACTGAACCAGCCTTCTTGATTAAGTTTGATGAGCTTTTTGGTGTCTACTTCTTTGCTGCTGCCTCCCCAACAGACTGCTGCGAAGCAGATGATACTTACAGCAGCAGACTGGCAGAAGATCTCCAACATCTTACTGCACACATTAAAGGACCTGAGCCTCCTCAAAAAAAAGTAGTTCTCTTTGCCCCAAAAAAAAAATCCATATTTCTAAAATAGTAACCTTACAGGAGATGCCAACATTTTCTTTACTTTCAGTGTAAGATAATGTAAAGAGGTTTTAACCCAAGTGACTTTGGGGCATTATTTATTGGCTAATTTATTATGAAACGTTCACAGGATATAAGAAGCAGCTGTCGTGTTCAAATAATATAGAAACATGGAAATCAACAAAAATTTAGATACATGTTTTTCTTTGGACAGCGACAATATGTTTATCTTGATATACTCCATGCTTTTGTTAACACAACCCATTCTCTAAGAGAGTATGAACGTTTTCTTAATGGAATATATTTGAATATTTTTAGCACATATTTCAGCACCAACATTTGTTTAAAACGTATATTAAAAAATAGGTGGCATTAAATCAAATTGGAGAAAAATGTATGTATCAAAAAACAGTAACCCAAGATTAAATACCGGGACAGAATCGCACAGATACTATATTATTTATATATTGTAAAACAAAACATTAGTAAAAGAGTTTCCTTATAATTGGATATTTACAGAATATCTTACATAATCACATTTTTTGCTGCATAGTTGTTGGAAGTGTTCCTTTACTGTTCCAGCATAAATCAACTCTGTTATTTCTTTCTTCATCTGGAATAACTAAATTGTTATTGCTCCAGATTGAGGCCTTTCAGCTAATTAGGGGCGGATCCTATGATATGGATTCCTCAGTCATCTGTTCAGGAGTGGCATAAATAAAAAATGTTACATCATCATTACCCATGACTGCAGAGGGGTCATTCTGCCAGCAGCCAGTCTGCAGATTGTCATATACAAACTCTAATCAAACCAGGGAGCCAGATGTCTGTAGAATAGATATTTTATTTCTTCTGGGCGCTGTCGTACAGACCAACTGACACAAAAATCCGTAGACAGACAGGTAGTACAGCCTTCCACACATCAGAATTTAGTCAGTTTACAACAACAGGAGCAACAAAGCACAGGTGTGACAGAAGCAACCACATAAGAAAAAATAATAACCTGAAATACAATTACCTGAATTTAGAATATAATATCCTACAGGACAGCATTACATTGCTTCATTCTTAAAACCAAGCCAGCTGGTTTAATACTGGTCAGTAAATACAATGGAACACTTTCCGGCTCATTCTGTTGAGCAGTTGTGTTTATAAGCCATTAGTGAACACAAGTTTTAGAAAGGCAGGCGTTGTCTTGGATATACAGTGGAACACTGCTGTGTACCAATTGTAAAGCTGTAAAAACGTAAAGCTGTTTCTCTTCTGTTTTAGTTGGAGCAACTACAGTGAGAGTAGGGCGTAAGAAAATATCGAATATCGGGATATTATGTTTGGTGATACTGTATCAATTCTCAAAAACACAGTATCGATACATAGATTCCTGGCAGACAGTGAATCATTGTGTGTTGTGTTTAATCCTCTGACCACTAGATGGCAGTGTTGTAATCTATTTTTGGCTCCACTCCAACATTAACAAGCAGCACAAGAGTGCAATGCTTTTGTAAACATTTTCAAACCTGCTCATACAGTGGTGAGTTTTAATAGTAAGATTTGAAAAATCACAATATATCACGTTGCTTGCAGTATCGCAATATATCACGATATATTGAATCGTGACCACTGATCACAATACCTATTGTATCGCCAGGTTGTTTCCAATACACAGCCCTAAGTGAGAGTGTTTGGCAAAAGAGAGAACGCCTATTTGACGAACCTGAGAGAGCATCACCTGGTAGACGGCGATTATTGTAAAAGGTGGAGCAGTTACAGTCTCAAATAGATGATTTGCATATTCTGATTCAAACATGTTACACTTGGTAAATTATACATGGTATAGTTGGCTTGAAATTGGATGCAGTAGCCATGAAATATGAATAATACACAATCCTATAGTTACAGGATTTCAGATAAATGTTTACATCATTGATAAAAAAAACAGCTTGTTTACTGTACAAAATATTTTGACCAGTAATTATTACCCGTACTCATATAATTACTTATGCTCTGGTATGTAAATATTTAACATCTCACTTGATATCATAAACCAAATATTGATCCATTTGGATACAGTGTAGAATATATACTTTATAGTAAATTTTGTATTTATAGTAAAATACTGGTTTAAGGTAAAAGGTAGGACATTTAAAACTTAAACATACCCGACGATGCAATTTACAGTAACTGGGGGCAGAGATGCCAACAAGAACTGTAAAAGAACAAGGATATGAAATTAACTAACAATGTCCAAGATCATCATTGCTAGTGAGTCTTTACAAAGACTAGAAATGCTAAACCCAGCGCTGACCCCTAACATGAAACACAGACAGGGGGCAGCGCAGGAGGACACGGCAAATACATCAACTACATCATCAACATCAGCAACGACTGCAACAATGAGTGCCCTTCTTATCCAGGAGTGTGGTCTGCTCCAAGAGCCACTTTCAGGGAAAAGGACCCCCCAGACCTCCCTCAGGGCTGCCTCACAGCAGCCTGCATGCACCTCCACTATGAATTAACACCATCATATTTGTCTCTAACATCCGTCAACATATTCATAAGCATTTCATGTAACAACATGCTTTAAGGAGAACTTTTAGGGCTTGTGGATATCTGGTTCCTATCACCACCACTGTGACCAATCCTGGTTTGTCAACAGGGTTGCCAGATTGCTTCGATAGTCAAAAAAATGTTCAAAACCCAACTACATGAAAATCACCCAAAAATACAGAAACAGTCATTTATTTTAACTTCCAACTATAAACATGACAACAAACAAGTCTTTTGGCACGTCAACCGCTGCTGTCTTGCTCTCTAATGTTAGTAAAATTGAAATTGCCACTAGATGGCGCTGTTGGTCTTTTAAACAAATACATCAATCAATCAACCTCTATTTTTACTGGGAAATACACTGAACTGGACAATCCTAGTTCACCCCTTATGCACATGCATTTCTTTCACAATAAACATTAATCATTAAAGTAGACATTGAGTGATACAGCATTATTATTAAGTAATATAGTTTAAGACGTATGTATTTTTAAAACCTGCCAAAATAATAACAAACCAGCCCACATTTTCTCCACCCACCACAAAATCCAGCCAAAATCCTCTCAGTTTGGTGGGCACCTGCTCAATCTGGCAACACTGCTGTGTAGAATGGAGCATTTTACATCAAACCACTCTCAACGGCCATGTTTAAATACAAAACTTAATCAAACAGGTTAATGATACAGACATTTTGAATAGTGAGTGGAATACCTTCTTAACAACAAATCATAATCGTAATGTAGGCCACATAAACATTTAAGATGCTTTAAGAATGGTTTAAAATGACATCCTGGCACCCTGAAATAACACTACATCAAACTTTACCATAATACCATAATACTCAGGTCTATTCAGTAGTTATTATTAACATCATATTAGTAACAGCAGTATTTTCTAATGGAACTGGTGGATTATAATGGATTATAATGTTTCGGCTTCAGTGCACAAAATGAATATTCAAGATTACATGGCTTAAACAACACTGAAGTGTAGAGCTGTATATGTTATTTGGCTTCAATGTATAGAAACAAGTGTATAAAATGTTAGAACATGTACAGAACACTGAATGTACAGTAGAGTATTTGAGCTGTGGTGGTGAGCAGGTGGGGACTTATTCTGGGGCTGTTGGAGAAGCTATTGAAGAGTTTTTTGGAGCGTCTGTTGGTGGTCTGAGGAGTCGCCGTGGTGCTGGGCCACCTGATGCTGAAGTTGCATCGTCCCTCAATGCCCTTCTTGTCCCTGACAGAAAGCTCCACTTTGTTCTTGCAGCAGGACGCTGAATAGGTCATCAAAGTCGCGTTGTAGCCGTTTTCATCCTGAGCGTTATTCCATACTACGACGGATGGCTCTTTAATGGGCCTGTCTAAAATGACTGATTCTTTGTAACCATCAATTCCACTTCCATTACCATCTGTTACGAGAAATGTCACGTTCCACATAGCACCATCACACGGCAGAGGACAGTCCAAACTTGAGTTTATCATACGACATACTGGCGGAGTGATATCGACGACCTGCAGAACACACACACATCACATTCAGGACTTACAGAGATAAGAAACTAACTTCTCTCTTTCATCACTGCTTCATGTTAACATGGTAAAACTTGTGGCCACACTTGTAGGATGCTTATGAGGAGTTTCATATGTTTGCAATCATCATAAAATACTTCTTAAAATCATATACTGTTTTCAACATGACATCAAATTACATCATATCAGCTGCTTTCCAAGAAATTATTGTAGTAGAAAGAGCTGCACATGTTTCTCTTGATATACGTTCTGCTTTTGTAAGAACAACCCTTCCTCTAGGAGAGGAAACCTTTTGTAAGCATGAGTTTGATTCCTTTCAATAATTGGATAATTTACAGAGTTGTTGATGCTCCATCTAGATTGGGCCTTTAGCAAATTAGGGGCGAACCCTAAGCAGTGGCATAAATAAACAAATGTTACATCATCATTACCCATGACTGCAGAGGGGTCATTGTGCTGACAGACAGTTTGCACAGTTAGATCCAAACCCTAATCAAACCAGGGAGCCAGATGTCTGTAGAAAAGATCTTTTATTTCTTCTGGGCGCTGTAATACAGACCACTGACACAAAAACCCGTGGACAGACAGGTAGTACGGCCTTCCACACATCAGTTTTAGTCAGTTGCCAACAATAGGAGCAACAAAGCACAGGCGTGACAGAAGCAACCACATAAGAAAAGGCAGAAATAGAGTAACCCGAATGTCCCATTCAAAGCAAACACATGTAGAACATACAATTAGAAGATAATAGCCAATGTAATGCTTCATGCTTAAGTACTTCCTCATTAAAACCAAACCAGCTTGTTTAATCCCGGTCAATCACTTTCAAATAGCTTAAAAACAGCTTCTTCATTGGAGAGGACAATTCCTTTTAATGAACACAGTGGCTAATTTTTTGGCTCATTTTGTTCAGCAGTTGTGTTCATAACCTACTAGAGAGTACGTCCATTAGTGAACACAAGTTTTAGAAAGGCAGGGGTTGTCTTGGATGTACAGAAGAACAGTTGGAGCAACTACAAGAAGAGTGTTTGGCAAAGGAGAAAACTGATGAATGTCTGGGCGATGAGCAGCCAGAAAAGGACCACATGGCTGACCACAATTATTGTACTGTCCCCAATCCTCCAGCTAACACTCTATCAGGCTGATGAACTGCGAGAAGACATCAAGCAGTTACAGAATCAAATAGAAGCTTTATTGTAGGGACAATTCAACTGACTGAGGAGATTTAAACATTCTACACTAGGTGGATTATACATGATATTGTTGGATGTAGTAGGGTAGGTGGAATTAGGTGGAAACAGTGAACGGCTGCTCATTTATAAAACTAAAGACAAAAGAAGAGATGTGTTAAGATTTCAGTTAATTTACAGACTTTTCCTTCCACCGGACACTATGAAGTGGGCTCAATCCTTAATTTGCCAAGCATTCTGCTGGTTTTTACATTCTGTACCTTGCATGCCATGCAGCCACTGGTGGTCCAGCAAGTCTTGACTTGCTTAGTCTTGTTACAGACAGCTACAACTGCTGAATGTTCTGAACCTTGTTCTGATTCCTTATTACGCCATTTTCAGAAGCCGACTTTAGTTTTTGCTTCCTCCTCTTTGCTTTCTCTACCAGTGGCCAAAGTTTGGTCTGAGCCTGTCCACTTTATTCTGATGTAGCAGCTCTCTGATTATTTGCTCGAAGTGACCGCCCAGACTGTTTACCAGTGTTGTCTGTACACTTCAGTCTCAGTTTGATGTCAAGAGCCCCCTAAATTTTACATACTGCACCTTTAATCTCCAGCTTGTTCTTTTTTGGGTTTGCAGTCCATCCTAAAATAGCTCATCTGTGATATTGCGCTAGTGGAGGTCAATATTTAACTAAAACCAATGCATGTGTGAAAATAAGAGAGTGACTGCACAACAGACATATTTCCGGGGAACTGGAGATGAACCGACTGTTGATGTGACTCCAAAGTACAAGAGTCACTTTAAACAGACCTTTAAACAAACATATAATTAAAATACCCACTGAACATGAATTATGTCAAGATTGAAGAGTATTTAATCATTTGTTTATTTCTGTTATCTGTTAAATCTGGAATCTGATAATGAAGTCTCCACAGTAGTGGATGTTAGAAACAGTGGCATCTCAGTACTGTCACAAGGGCTGCTGCATGTCAATCAAACTCTATATTATGAATCAACATCAACACATGGAAGGAGATCTAACACACCATCAAAAGCATGACAAGAAACACTGCTATGGTTTTGACATAAGAGTATTAAATGAGACTCAACAGCTCTTTCTGCTTACTTTAAATCTTAGAAACAGTCTGTATTGTTGTAGCAGGCGTGTGAGCTGGATACATGGGTTGTTTACTGAATTTCACAGTGGAACAGGAGCTTAAACCAAAATAACAAAACACTGGGCAGGGAACACTTTACCAATTTATATATTAACAATACCAAAATAACAGAATAACAGACAAAGAGGAGTAAGCAGAGGCTGACTCTGTACTGGCAGTCTGTCTCCTCAATTTGACTATAAATCTAGATGCAGAGCAGTGCTGTTTTAGACTCCAGATTGATAAACACTTGTACAGAGTTTGTTGTATATTTATAGCAGCTTTTATGTCTGACTGAAAACTTGGTATAAACTGTTATTTACTTATTTTCCTCTTAAATCTAAAAGAAAGACTGTTGAGCAGTTTGTTTATGCACCGTTCAGCTGGTGTTTGGAAATTATCAAAAGAACGAACTGAACATAAGTGAGTTTTCTGCTACAGGAAGTGATATCCAGCTCTACACGCCCGAAGACAAGCTCAAACACGAACTTACCTTCACCAGAGCTCCCCTTCCGAGAACAAAACTCCAGACTAACAGCAAAAAACAAGACATTATAAACGCTGTCATTCTTTTAGCCTTGAAAATCTCCACCCTGGCTCACAGTAGCGCTCAGAGTATATTCCCTAAAAAGAGTCGATTCCCTAAAAAGAGTCGATTCCCTAGAAAGAGTCGATTCCCTAAAAGGAGTCGATTCTTTGGACTCAATTGAACACAGTGACGCAGTAGATTTCTCACACACGCTCTGCCCACCTGTACACGAGTGTGTGTGTGTGTTTAGGGGGGGGGGGGCTCATTCTTTTGCAGCATTTTTACTTGTATTAAAATTAATTCTCACATACTTTTCCAGATTTTCTGCATTTGGGAAATTCATTATAAAAAAACTAATTATTTAAATAAAGTGTTTATTAATCACGAGAGGCCATAAAATATGAATGACACACAATCCTGTAGTTACAGGTGATCATTTCAGATAATTGTTTACATCACTGATTAAAAAAAAAACAGTTTCATGTTTATTGTACTGAATATTTTGACCAGTCCTAAACATTATTACACATATTCATAATATTACTCATGAAACATACTCCGCTAGATAGATGGCAGTAGTGCAGGAACGGTTCTGGAATGGACCTGCTCGTCTAGTTTTGGAGAATACCGCTCTGTAAAACCAACATGTCAGTCTGTGAAGCTGAGTTAACAAGAAGACGCATGTTTTATTTACTTTCTCTATAAATAAACACTTTAAGATCCCCTTTTTTCAAAAGCATTCTGTTTTTTAAATATAGCTCTTGTTTTTACTTGAAGTAAGGACAAAAAATTATTTGGAGCTTTATAAGTAATTAATTTAGTTACGCATTTAAACAGTAATTATACTGAAATGTACTGAACGGTATTTGTAATTAGTTTGTCTTTCAGTAGCTGATGGTATAAGATGCTGATACTAGTTAACTTAAATATACAAGATATGGCAACATAACACAAGTTAGAAATGATGACAGTCCGGACCTTAGCTTGTGGAAATCTCCTCTAACTGGACCTTACTGAATTCTAATTAATTACCCCTGATGTATAATATAATGGGCATAGTGTAATAATAACTGTATAGTCTTTATTATATATATATGTATATATATATAAAATTAAGTATAGTTAAGTATAGTATAGTTAAATATTTAACACTTACTTCGGTTAATACTGATATCATAAACCAATTACTTAAATCATTCTTACTGAATGAATTATTTGGATGCTTTACATCAGGAGTTTCAAGGGGGTCCTGACACTAATCCTGGGGGAGTGATGCTAATTTATAGTGGTGTTTCTTCTGTAAGCAGGAAAGCCAAGCAATAGTCTTCTAGTCTAAAGACTGTTCATGCTTTGGATAAAAGTGCCAGCAAATTTTAATGTTATACTACAGTTACATTTGTACTGCAAAGATTATTGGACTCTCTGCCTCTCTATAATGCTGTTTCCAGACCCCTTCCTCCAAGGCTACTTTGCTTTCACATGATATGCCAAGATTCATGATTTCACTTGCACAAGAAAATGAGAAATAGTGTGATTAGATAGTCATTATATTTAAAAGAGAGTATGGTATAAGGTAATACATTTAAATGGTAAGTAAAGTGTAATGTATTACTGATTGATTCACAGTTCCCAATGCAAATACATGCCATGGTCATTAAAACAAAAGACAGATTACAAATCTGTAAACTTATCTGAAGGTGCCGTTTGAAATTTTAGGTAGCCTTGATGGAACCACAGACTGGAGCACTGCAGTAACTGCAGATTGCTCTGTGGTTTTCACGTGTTCTGGAAAATGGCTCACCAAAATGAACGAGCACAGATGTCCTTTTACGTGTGCTATCATTTTGCATATTGCTGTCATCAAAAGTAACAAAAAATCAAAAGTACAAACCAGCTCTGGCCCTCAAATAGCTTATTTCACTAGAGTGTACTCCAAACCAAATGTCCTAAATGTTTGGACAACCATTTTAAAGACTTGGATAAAGCTGGATATTCTGGGATATGAAGTGCTGCCCTATTATTTTCCACAATTTGAAAGTTATTATAATTTAAATGATATGTTTTATAGAGCATGTTTTTAATGTTAATAGGCCTTTTTACTATAATAAAATATTGTGTACATAAAATCCATATAATAATATCTGCGTGAAAGTCATGTTGTAATCATATGTATTATATACTGTAAAGCTTAATTGTTAAACTCACTTTAATTATGTATAATGAGTTTATTTGAATTCCATTTCTATTTCCTGCTATTCGAATTTGCAATCGCAATTCAAATTCAAATTCAAATTCGAGAATTGAGGGGTCATTCTCAATTCAATTCTGATTTTGTTCGGCCCTGAACATTAATTAATGTAGTTAATGATGTGTGTATTCTGTTTTTAAAACCTGTCCAATTAATGACAAACTAGCCCAAATTTTGTCCACCCACCAAAGGACTTTTCCTCCACAAAATCCAATCAAAATCCACTCAGTTTGGTGGATACCTGCCCAATCTGGCAACACTGCTGGTGTAGAATGGAGCATTTCACATCAAACCACTCTCAATGCCTTAGTTTAAATACAGAATTAAATTAAACAGTTTAATTATGCAGACAGTTTCAATAATCAGTTCCTTGTTAATGACAAATCGTAATCGTACTGTAGGCTACATGAATAAACAATTGAGATGCTTTCAGATTTGTATAAAATTGCATTATGGCTTCAATGTATAGAAACTAGTGTATAAAATGTTAGTACATGTGCAGAACACTGAATGTATAGTAGAGTATTTGAGCCATGGAAGTGACCAGGAGGGCACTTATTCTGGGGAAGTTGTTGGAGAGGCTGTTGGAGAGTTTCTTGGTGGTCTGAGGAGTCACCGTGGTGCTGGGCCACACATATCACATTCAGGAGTTCCAGAGAAGAGACACTGTGCACATTTTAGCCTGTGTGTTATGTTCAGTTCTGAATTCTGCCTGTAACTTCCCTCTTTTCATCACTGCTTCATGTTATCATTGTAAAATGTTTGGCCACACTTGTAAGATGCTTATGTGAGTTTCATATGTTTGCAATTATCATAAAATCATATACTGTTTTCCACATGACATTAAATTACATCATATCAGCTCATTGTTGTAGAAAGAGCTGCATATGTTTCTCTTGATATACGTTCTGCTTTTGTAAGAGGAGAGGAAACCTTCTGTAAGCATTAATTTGATTCCTTTTAATTTTTTACAGAGTTCATTTACAGAGTTGTTGATGCTCCATTTCCAGATTGGGGCCTTTAGCACATTAGGGGCGGATCCTGAACAAAGAGTGGTTAGGATATGGACTCCTCATTGATCTGTTCAGGAGTGGCATAAATAAACAAATGTTACATCATCATTACCCATGACTGCAGAGGGGTCATTGTGCTGACAGCCAGTTTGAACAGTTAGATCCCAACCCTAATCAAACCAGGGAGCCAGATGTCTGTAGAATAGATCTTTTATTTCTTCTGGGTGCTGTCGTACAGACCAACTGACACAAAAATCCATGGACAGACAGGTAGTACGGCCTTCCACACATCAGTTTTTTGGACAGTCGCCAACAATAGGAGCAACAAAGCACAGGTGTGACAGAAGCAACCACATAAGAAAGGCAGAAATAGAATAACCAGAGTGTCCCATTCACAGCAAACACATGCAATACACTCAATTTAGTATACAGTAGTATTGAATAAAGCATTGCATTGCTTCAATCCTGAGTACTTCCTCTTAAAACCAAACCAGGTTATTCCATTCACTTTCAAAGAGCTTCACAAACAGATTATTCATTCAAGAGTGCAATTTCTTTTTAGAAATATACTGGAAGACTTTTTGGCCCATTTTGTTCAGCAGTTGCGTTCATAACCTACTAGACATTATGTCCGTCAGTGAGTTTTACATGGTTTAAAAAGTAGAGCTGTTTTAAGTATACAGCAGAACACAGTTGTGAACGACTTTGTGAAGCTATGAAAACTCCAGTTCTGTTTCAGTTGGAACAACTACAGGAGGAAAAAGAGAAAACGCCTATCTGACAAACTCCAGGGTTGCTTTTTCTTCCAGCAGATACACTATCACGTGGGCTCAATCCCTAATTTGCCAGGCATTTTGGTGGTTTCTACATCTTGTACCACAGACACTCGCATGGCAGATGCAATGCCACTGGTGGTCCAGCAAAGCTTGACTTGCCTAGTCTTGTTTTCACAGACAACTACAAATGCTGAATGTTCTGAACCTTGCGCAAACCGGTTCATTATTACAGCCTTGAGACTTCCAGATGTTGACTTCTGTTTTTTTTGTTTTGCTTTCTCTACCAGTGGCCAAGGTTTGGTCTTGGGCTCCAAAGATTTGCCAGAAGGGAATGCCCAGGCTGTGGGCCAGGACTGTTTACACAGGTTACCAGTGTTGTCTGTACACTTCAGTGTCACTTTGATGCCAAGATCCCCCAAAATCATACACACTGCACCTTTAATCTCCAGAATCTTCTTTTATGGATGTGCAATCCATCCTAAATTAGTTCATCTGTGAGATTGAGCCAGCAGAGGACAATATTTACCTAAAACTCACAATGGGTATGTTTGCTGGGGAACTGGATACGAACTGTCTGTTGATCTGACTCCGAGTTCATAGTGGCACAGGAACTTAAAACTCAAAATAACAAAACACTGGACAGGGAACACTTTACCAATTTATACATTAACAATACCAAAATGACAGAATAACTAAGGTATTTAAGTACTAGAGAATCAAAGAACACCCTGGACCTGGAGCAGGTGAGGTACGTGAAATAAGAACAGAGACAAACAGAAGCAAGCAACCAAAACAAACAGAAGCACATGGAATATGATAAGAGAAAGTAAACAAAGGTTGAGAACAGACAAAAGTGGAAGCATAACATGACACATGACTCTAACATGATGGTATATCAGACAGACTAGTACTATATTAGAATGCTGAATTTTTCTTTGACCTTTTGAATATACCCTACTTATACACATTACCCAACTGCACTGTACAAGCATTTGCAGTGAGGCTGACTCTGTACTGTCAGTCAGTCTCCTCGATATGACTGTAAATCTAGATGCAGAGCAGTTTGTTTATTCACATCCGAGAGTTTTCTGCCTCTGGATACTTAAAGTGACATCCAGCTCGACACACACAAAGACTTCAAGCTCACACATGAACTTACCTCCCACCACTGTTGTGATGTAAAGTTGCCACTAGATGGCGCTGAAGCAATTGCTACTGCCTAATGGAACTGCTCGGAAGAGGAGCCACTAAATATTCCAAGATAGAGGAATCCTAAGAAGAAGACCTACTCATACTACTGAAATGGTACTATAATAAGTCTCACTCATTTGGTTAACCCATCAAACTCTTATCTGTGAGACCAAATGACACATTAGGAATTGGTTAAATGAAAAGATTAACATGGCAACTTTGCTCTTGTAGTTACACATGGGAGGGACTAAGCATGTTCCATGATAATGAGGGATTATCATTAACTGTAAATGATGTCATATGACATCAGTACAAGCGGGAAACAGAAATAAATGCAAATCTAGTGATCCATCATGAGATTATAACCTGTATATACACAAATACAGAATTTCCATCTGAAAACAAACAGCAGAAAGTTTAATCAGTCAATCAATCAACTTTTATTTATGTAGCGATTTTTACAACCAGTGTTGTCTCTAAGCAGCATTACAGAAAAGCAGTTTATAAAAGAAAAGAGGAAAAAAAAGCATACATTGTGGAAAACATGCTTCCGATATCAATAGTGGAGTCAGACTCCTTCAGGCCGTTGATAGGCAAAATCTCAAGAAAAGGAGGCGCCGGTCCGCCTTGTAGAAAGAGATTTTCGAAATACATTGATGCTGAATATGCTAAAATGAATTCTGAGCTGAAAAAAGAATTCGAACAACTGGAATACTTGGCAACTACTGCAGATATAGGAACTCCACATAACAAAAGCTACCTGGGCGTAACTGCACACTGGATGCATCCAGCAAACTTGCATGCCGACGGTTCAAGGGCCGTCATACACACGAGAGCATTGTCACAGAACTTACAGGGGCGAGTAACACAAAAGTAACACAATAGTTACTTTTACTGGTAACTAGTTACTTTTATAGTGGAGTAACTAAGTTAGTCACTCAGTTACTTTTTGGAGAAGTACCAGTGTACCAGTGGTTTACCAGTGGTCTTTTAGGACCTTATTTTACATACACAACACACATACAGTCAGCATGTCAAATATATTATTGATCTTTCTCTTTCTGGCTTTTTAAATGAGTATTTTCTCTGTTTTCCACATTGCTATATCTATTATCTGTAGTGCTTGTCTTTCTGTGGTTGTAGGTTCTCCCTCTTGGCGAGGCCTTGTTTACTGGGTTTGTGGATGTAATATCATTAGTTCTGCTTGTTATCTCTTGTTTGGCCAAACAAATGTACACACAATTACTTCCACATCAGTGTTGTTTATTGTGTTTGCACAGGAAATAATAAGTTCTCTTGGACACACTGAATTTGCATAATATTGCTCAACTATGCCGAACTGACATACTGACACATTTCATGCACGCAGGTCTTTCTTTCAGCAGGACTGTCTGTTTAGTTAAATTTCCATTAACATTATCTTGGAATTCCAGCACAGCATTAAAACACTTGAAATGATAAGGTCATCACATTATCACACTTAATTAGATTTTTTACTCTTTTTAAATGGAAAAGATGATTTTTGACTTATTTTGATGAAACCCAATAAAACTTTAAGGTGACTGGACTAATGGGAATGTTTTGGACCAATAGAAACTGATATTAACTAGAAACTAATATTAAAGCAGAATTACACAAGAATGTGTTGTTCTCCAGTTTTGGAGTATGATTATCCTTCAATGTTAGATACAGTGGTAGCAGGCTTTCCTGGCCCAGAGGAGCAATGATGGAGATGCCATTTCTTTTGTAGGTGTGACATACTTGGCGAAATGAAGGATTCTGATTCTGCCTCACTGAGAAAAGGACATATCAAACAAAGAAGCTGCTGGTGTTCCTAGAACAGTGGACTGGCCACCTCAGAGTTCAGATCTCTCAGACCTCAGAAGGTAAAGAGTAGATAAACTTTGTATATGTTGAAATGTTGAAAAAGGAATAAGTTGTACTGAAAGGCTGGAAATTAAATAAATGAAGAGTGGTCTCTAATATTTGAACAATGCTCTATATTTCATGGCTACTGTAATACTGAACATTAATAGTAGCAGTCTGCATTTGACTGACTTTATACCAACTTTATACCAGCATATTTACTGTAAAGTAGCTGGAACCACAGAAGCTGGTGGACAGTCGTGGGCTAGAGGTTAAGGAACCAGCCTTGTGACCGGGAGGTTCATGAACCGACAGGACTCGACTGAAAGGCCCTTGAGCAAGGCTCCTAACATCCAACTGCAACCCAGGCGCTGTGGTAAAGCTGCCCACCACTCCGGGTAAGTGTGCTCACTGCCCCCTAGTGTATCTGCTCACTAGTGTGTGTGTGTATATATGGGTGATTCACTGCATGTGGAGATCTTGAATATCCCTCTGGGATACACTAAGTTTCTATCTATCTAACCATTCTATCTATCTAATAAAGTGTATATATATATATATATATATATATATATATATATATATATATATATATATATATATATATATATATATATATATATATATATATACACACATATATATATATATATATATATATATACACACACACATATATATATATATATATATATATATATATATATATATATATATATATATATATATATATATATATATATATATATATATATATATATATATATATATATATATAAAGTGTATTTATTTATTTATTTACAGATAGTGTTCAGTAAACAGTGGAATGAATGTATGAATGCTAATTGGTAATAACAATACACTGTCATAGCATGGCTACTGCTTTAGATCTACTAAGGTAATGTGAAAAGTAGAAGCCCTGATTCAGCCAGTCATATTAGACTTTCTCAGTTGTAAGACAAAAGGCTAATCTTATCAGATCTGGAGGATGGTCTCTGATTTTACTTACTTTAAATAAACGATTTTCCGCAACTGCTGGATCTGAATTTCGGTTAAAATCTAATATAAATAATAGACTTCATTCAAAATCTATAATACACAAAATAAACAGTGGTTGGTTAATGAGTGAGGACACATGTACAGCATGGATTTAGGCAAATTATGGTCAGTATAGCTGGCTATCGAGTTTTTAATGGCTTACTTGTGAGCTACATGAGGTACATGTTAGCTAACCTAGAAATTATGTTATTGACTCCAGTATTTGCCATGTATTGTTGTTTACAGTTAGTTAATGTCAGAAGTCTTATATTGTTAATCATAATCTACTTTTATATCCCCCCAATTTCTCAACCTGTAACTGGAAATTAATAGGCAATATAGCTACAACTGATTACTTTCTTAATTACTAAACACAGGATTAAAACAATCGAAAGAAGCTGAAGGACACTGACAAAGCTGAAAGAGCAGACCTGATGGAGGTTAGAGATTAAGTGAAGGATAGTTGTCCAAGCTGTCAGCTAAAATTAAAATTTGAATTTAAGTGAGAAAATCCAACATTTGTCATTAAGATCCTGAAGTTTTGTTACTTATTAAACATGCATACAGAGCAAAGTCACGCTCTCTCTAAGACTGGACTGATATATAATCTGTGTATTTGAATAATATATGTTGGTCCTGAAGGTTATCTAGAAGAGAAAGGAGATAGTGCTGCTTGAGTTCAGTACCTTTGCTTGACCTGTGCCTGTTATAAGTGGATAGATATAGTGTTTCAGTTATATTAGCTCTGTGCTACAAAATAACAGATCTATTGTGTTTTAGAGCAAATAGCAATTTCTATTGCTACTCTATAATGTCATGATGAACAGACATGTAGGTCCATTAACAAAGTTATCCTGTGGAAACATTTAAGAAATTCCCAATTTAAAGAATTTAGCTTTCCTAAATTTTTGAATTTTGAATTTTTGGCACTAAACAAAAGAGTTTTGAGTTAGGGTGAGGTTGTTGTGAAGTTGATTTACTCCTATAAACTTCACCATCGGTGCAAAACATTTATTGGTTCAAAACTAGGTCACAATAAAATACAACAATAAAATACATTAAGCAAACAAAAAAGTTGAAACGTAAAGTTTTACATTATAAGGAATGAATGCAATAATCCAGTGTACATGTCATTATTACACAATACAAGTTCATGTTTAAGTAATTCTACAGTTAAAATTGGTGGGAAAGTGCACTGAATGATTTCACACTCTTACATGTTGGAGGGTAAAGTTGTTTGTATGTGCAATTGACTTGTATGTATTGAAACAAGTGCATAAAGTGCTGATACATGAACAGAACACAACATATACAATGTATACTAGAGCATTACAGTTGTGAGGGCTAGCAGTAGTAAAGTGCTCCAGAACAAAACACTTATTGTAGGGCTACTGGAGGGAGTGCTGCTTGTGGTTGAGCTGCCGGTGGTTTGAGGGACCCCTATGATGCTGGGCCGTCTGATGCTGAAGTTGCACCGGCCCACATTGCCCTCCTTGTCCACAGCAGAAATCTCCACACTGGTCACACAGCAGGACGCTCTGTAGGTCAGTAAAGTTGCGTTGTAGCCGTTTTCATCCTGAACCACATCGATGACCGCAGAGGACGTCTCGTTGACAGCTGTGTCCGGGATGTTGATGGATATGCGAGGATACTGAAGTCCAGTGCCGTTACCATCCGACATGAGTAACGTCACCTCCCACGTAGCGTTTCCACACGGGACAGGACAGTCCAAACTTTCATTCAGCACCCGACACACTGGAGGAGTGACGTCAATGTCCTGCAGGACACACATGCATTATTGTATTCATGAAGCAACAGAACAGACATTTGTACGCAGACTTGTATAAACAATTTATAACAATTTACCAGTTAATCCTCTAGAGTTCTTAAGATACTGTAATAAAGTTTATTTACAGACTAGAAACACACATATTTAATTCAGATTAAATCATTGAATATCTTTATTGTACCTTGATTGATTTAACCTTGTACCTTGATTTTATTCCAAGATTTATTATTATTCAGTCTTAATTCTTAAATTATATTTTTATTTTATGTTTTCAGTACAATAAAACCAAACTGGATTTAAGACAAATGGATTCTAATATGTTAGTCCTGTAAAATTTCATGTGCTTCAGATCATTGATATTAGACTAGAAAGCTGTAGATAATGATGAACAAGATTCCAGAAGTCAAATAAAGCTGTATAACATAAGAATGAATGTAATATCCAGAATTAATCACATTAAGATTAAATGTATACACTTCTTTTAAAAAAAATAATTGAAACAAAAATAAAAGTTGAAAAAAATATATATAATGTATATATGTAGTGTACATATATTTAAAAATGAAATACATATCAAAGAAAATTTTTACATAATGTAATGGGCAGAGAGTCTTTTTGTGTGTGTAGTACATATTTTGGGTGGTGGGTCATTCTCAGCACTGCAGTGACACTGACGTGGTGGTGGTGTGTTAGTGTGTGTTGTGCTGGTATGAGTGGACCAGACACAGCATTGCTGCTGAAGTGTTTAAACACTCACTGTCCACTCCATTACACAATCCAGCCTTGTTGGTCCACTGTGTAGATGTAAAGTTAGAGATGGTAGCTTATATGTTGCTGCACAGTTTGTGTTCCTCTAGTCCGTCATCAGTGGTCACAGGACGCCGCCCACAGGACACTGTTGGCTGGATGTTGCTGGTTGGTGGACTATACTCGGTCCAGCTGTGACGCTGAGGTGTTTAAACACTCCAGCAGAACTTGTGTGTCTGATCTGCTCACACTAGCACAACACACACTAGTACACCACCACCATGTCAGTGTCACTGCAGTGCTGAGAATGACTTATTTAGTTGGTCAGTTTAACAATAAACTTTAATACCAGACAAATTATGTCATTTTATCCCAATATATTAAATTCAATAAAAAAACAAACAAACAAACAGCAATTGTATATTAAAATGTACAGAAATGTGTTCTATGTAGGGATGTGTTCTGTTACCTATAATAAGAACCAAATCATGTAACTCGGTCATCAGGTGTGACTAAACCTTTGTTTCTTATGACTGAGTATAATATTGAATAGTTTTTGTTTTATCATTGTACCTTTTGGATGACAGCTACACGGAGGAGGGCGAAGTTTGATTGACGAGTTGCAGTTGATACAGCTTCTATGGTCACGACTGAGGTGGTCCCTGATGGGGTTCCAGTGGGAACAGCTAGACTCAGCAAGCCAGTAGTGTTACCTGTTGCATCGACATTTAATCTGTAACAAACAGATTGTTAGAAATTCAGCCTTCAGGAATCAGAAGTCAGGAGACCTGCAGCGTTGATCTGAGTTTATTGACACACACAGGAATGTATGAGTACAGCTCAGTAGATCACAACCAGTCTGGGAAGCAGTCTTAATCACATGCATGCGGAAGCATAAACGGGCACAGCTTAGGTCATCGGTCTGTTGCCGGTCCAGTCTAGTCCATCTCTGACTGAGTCTAACTGACTATAACTTCAGTCTATATGGTTTAAGTAGAAGTCAGAAAGGGGTCAAATGGGAGGGGGGAGTTTGGGGTGTCAACATTAAGGGGGGGTTGATATGTTGCCACCTTGCGGGGTGATTGGTATCACCTTAAAGGCAGGAGACAAAGGGTCACTTAAATACAAACAAAGGATGCGGGGTGATCAACTCTCTGGAGAGAGAGAGAGTAGTATGAGATGGTAATGACAAAAGTCTATTTGGTAAGACTCCACAAAAACAAGATCCATAAAGTACATATGATGAGAACTGTTTCTCTTAAGATACACAATTACTTTAAATAATATTTATAAAATGGGTGCAATGTTGGCATATTTATATATAAAAGAAGAATCGAATCTGCTGCATGTGTAACATTCAGTTAATTTCTACAAAAAACAAGTGTGATGTGTTTCACGTCTGGGTTTCTGTTCTTCTCTTACTGCATTCACATTATTGTTCCTAGTAGTTAATCCTATACTACAGATAGAGATTAGGTTTGAATGAGCAATGTACTGGTCTGCTTTATCCTCACTAAACTGTCTAACTGGTCTGTTCACCTGTCATTAACTGCAGTCACAAATCCTTGATCATCCCCGGCACGTACAGTGATGGCACCCTCGATCCCTTGGGTTTCCACAGTGAAGGGGACAGATACAGACTCACCTGGTACAAGGATGACGAATCCCTGGACCTGTGAAATTAAAGTATGACAAAATGATATCAGCAAGTAATGAAATGCTTTTCACCCCCATTCTTTCTTTTCCACCACTTTAACTCCTGACCTGCACTGTGATCTGCGATGCCTGGATCTGAGTGCTTGACTGCCTTTGGAAGGGCTGTCCATCTGCCCCCTGCCCCATCAGCAGAAGAGTGAACGGGACGTCTGGGAGGAGAAGCACTCTTGCAAGATATGTCCCCTCCCTCACGCTCATTACACTAGTGTTCCTCAGAAGCTCCCCGTCCACACTCACCAGGACCACTTCCACCCCAAACAGCATTTCAGCACCTGTTACTGTTATCAGGAGAGTCGCATTCTGACCTGAAAAACACAAACACACATGAAAACCTGAATTCTCATCTTTCACAAGTGATCTTTAAATTTTCAGGAGGACTCGTTTATCAAAAGTTTTAAGAATCAGTCATTTATGGGCTTGTATGTAACACATTTGTTGAAACTGAATTACGTACAGATATTCAAACACTCCTGGTCAAATTACATGTTTTATTGATTTTATAAGTGAAATGAATTCTAAGAAAATAATCTTTTAAGAGGAACACAAACCTTAAAGGTGCAATGTGTAAAACTAATTTAGTTTAAATGAACTAAATTAACTACAACTAACCCTGACAGCTAGCAGGCCCACAGTGGTCACCAGTGGTTTGTTTCAGTATTAGACAATAAGACACTTTCCATCACTTGTTCTCCACTTTCAATTAAATTTATATATTTTAACTTAATTTCTTTCCTTTGTTGTCCTTTGTAAAATAGTTTAGTAAGTAATTTTCAGTGTCAGCAACATCAACTAAATCATTTTATATCAGGCCTAGTCATTATTTCATTATCACATGATATCTTATTATTTCATATAAATCAGGTGTTTGTAACATTGGTATTGGTTACTATTTTAAAATAAAAGATTATCTAAATTAAAAAAACTTGTTTGAAGAGGTTGTAAAGTAGTTTGATCTTGTACAAAGGAAAATAATCAGGGTGGGCCGAGGCTGGACCAGCAGTGGCAAACTGTCAGTTGGGTGCCGACCTTATCTAGCCACCAGATGTTCCAGCCTTTGTCATCCAGATGTACCAGTACTGATGATATATTGATGAGATGCGATGGGACGGTTTCAGCTCACGCCCGCTTCTGTAAAGCTGCTTTGTGTACATGCTTGCTACCTGGATTCAACAGTGTGTGAAGAATTAAAAGCTTGGACAGCACCTCAACGATGTCCTTGTATTGTGTTGCAGAGATATCTACTGAACTTGGCCTACTAACCAGCTAACCCCAACCCACCCTGTCTCGTAATACCACTTTGTACCTCAAGAGGTAAAAGTGAGTCACTGAAGCATCGAGTCTGCCATCAGTGCAGCGTGACAGGATCAAGAAGTATGTTCCTGTATGTCTGCCATTTTCTATACTCTTAGTTCACAGTATCGATTTCATTCTTTAATCCATTATCTGTCCCGCTAGTCGGGGTCATGGGGGGCTGGAGCCAATTCCAGCACTATCCGGCGAAGGTGGGGTACACCATAGACAGTTCACCAGTCCATCGACATTCACTCACACCTACGGACAATTTTAAGTGACCGATCAACATGCATGTCTTTGGACATGTGGGAGGAAACCAGACTACCCGGAGGAAACCCATTTAAGCACGGGGAGAACATACACACTCCACACAGACCAGTCCGGACCGGGGATCGAACCTGGATCATCTTACTGTGAGGCGACAGTGCTAACCACTACACCACCGTGCAACCTTATTTCTTTAATATACTGAAAAAAAAATTAAAAACAGAATCTATTATATAACAATTATGGCATTATGATATTATATTTTATTTCCAATATTTTAAAATTTAGAAAATTGCTTACTTAAAACATCAACTAAACATAATTTGACCAGGGGCATCCAAACTTTTCTCTTCAACAGCACACAGGCCTTAGCACCTATAATTAATGGCTCACTTTGAAACTTACATTCCAGCTGACTTAAAAATAGTCTAGCACGCACTTAGCTAGGTCTGCCAGTCTGATTTAAGAAAATTAAAGTCAAAGATAGTGAGGCTCTAGTCTAACTTATATTGCCAAGGAATGCTAACGTTACTCAGTAAGAAATATTTTCATACTAATGTACTACAATAAGTGGTCAGCACTGTTGCCACACAGCAAGACGATCCGGGTTCGATTCCCGGTCCGGGTCGTTCTGTGTGGAGTGTGCATGTTCTCCCCGTGTTTGAGTGGGTTTCCTCTGGGTACTCCGATTTCCTCCCACAGTCCAAGCACATGCATGTTAGGTTGATTGGTCACTCTAAATTGCTTGTATGTGTGTGTGAGCATGTGTGTTAGTGAGTGTTGGCCATGCGATGGACTGGTGAACTGTCCATGGTGTACCCCGCCTTTGCCCTATGACACTGGGTTTGGCTCCAGCCCCCCCTTGACCCTGACTACCGGAAATAAGCAGCAGATAAGGGATG
Source organism: Megaleporinus macrocephalus (assembly GCA_021613375.1). Classification (NCBI taxonomy): domain Eukaryota; kingdom Metazoa; phylum Chordata; class Actinopteri; order Characiformes; family Anostomidae; genus Megaleporinus; species Megaleporinus macrocephalus. Next base: position 35,995,199 of record CM038713.1, read on the forward strand.
GATGTATGTACTACAATAGATTTATACTTAAACTCATACTTATCATTAGTAGTATAAACACACTGAGTCTATGGGGTCATGACAATGAGGGCCACAGGAAATTTCTTATGGAAACCGCATATACAGGAGTGTAGGCGGGCTTACCTGCAGGGGGTCGGGCTGGTATCTGAGCAAATCCAGGATGTGGTCCATCAAACACCTCAACAAACTCGGACATGAAATTTAAAGTGCTGCGTCCTGCAGATAAACACATATTTGCTTGTTACCACACATGCTGAATCCAGATGAAATAAATCCAGGGCACATATGTAATTACATACCTGTAACTCTGAGAGAGTAATTCTGAGGAGATCTGATGATGATCTTCCATCTGCCTGTTAGGTTGCCTTCATTCAGAGGCACTCTATATAGATTCCCCACTGGGAATACTGAAGCCAGAGGTCCTGTTCCAGCAGTGTTATCCTGAGAAACACCTAAAACACATCACATAGAACACATCATATCTGTGTTTTCTTAGGACTCTCAGGACTGACCACTGCAGAGCCCAGTCCTCAGGATAAGCAACAAAACATTAAAAATTTTAAATGAAAGTAGTTTTCAACTAAAAGTGGTTTTAATAATTAGAATAACAATTCATTTAATGTCTGTTGTAATAAATGTACTTGAATCAATCAATGTAGATCTATCTATCTATCTATCTATCTATCTATCTATCTATCTATCTATCTATCTATCTATCTATCTATCTATCTATCTATCTATCTATCTATCTAGTCATATCTGAATAAATCAGTGTGAGATTATACACTTTTTAATGTGTGTGTTACCTGCGGGGTTCTGTAGTATGAAGTTGATTGACAGTCCTGTGATATATAAAGTCACATTTTGAACTCTTGGATCCACATAGAAGGAGAAAGTTTTGGTCCATGAGGAGTCGACCTGGAGTAGAGTCACCTGGAGAAATCAGAACCAGAAATAAAGCAAAACCTAATGAGGTGCAGAAATGTTATAACAGGAGAGTGTATAGATAAAACCCTCTATTTGTGTTTATGTGTATATATGTACAATATGTGTTTCTCACCAGTGAAGATGTAATAGAGTCTTGAATGATGGCAGTGGCCAGTAGAAGTGTATCTTTGGTGACCTCAATGGCCTGTCCACCTGAGAGCTGAGCCAGCTGCTGGTAAATAGAGTTAGCTGGGTTTGTCAGTGCACTCCTCCTCCTCCTTCTCCCACTCCTCCTGCTGCTGTTAAAAGGACTAGTCAGCAAAAATGATACCTGCCAAAGACAGAAAAACACACACACACACACACACACACACACACACACACACACACACACACACACACACACATGATAAGACAGTTTGTTAGTCAACCAGCAATAAGAGAACTGCTCCTTATACATTATTCTGGCATTAATTAGTGTACAACACAGCAGCTTAACAATCTGAGCATGTGCAAAAGTCAGAGACCACCCATCATGTATTATGTTTCCAATCCAAATAGCCATTTAGTACAGGATATTTGTTTTTCAAGAAAAAGCATTAAAATATGAATATTTTTATTATTTTTTTGTAGGTAAGGTATTCCAACAAAACAGGAAAACACCAATGTGGGTAAATCATTTCACACTGTATTTATTACACACACACACACACACACACACACACACACACTAACCAGGGCTCAAATAATATAAAAAAATGATGTTATTGATTTGTTGATTAAAAGATTACAGTGAGGACATCACAGGTTCAGTTGCTGGCTTCCTCTAATGTTAAACTTCAACAGCAATCTGGAAATATTAAACTTCCTTGATGGGAGATCTGGTTAAGGTAGCTCATACATACACATCAATTCACAATATACTGTTTATTTATTTATTAATATTTCTTCCATTTTTTGGCATAGTACTGTATAAGCTACTTATCTTGTTACCCCCAAATCTATGATGTAGAGTGAATTATTTATATACTCACCTTTGACCTGGTGCTTTCGATCAGTGTCTTCACAGTGTCCAGCAGAAACGTGTCTTTGAGAGGGGAATCAGTTAACACAAAGATGTCTGTTAAGGGAGGGGCAGTTTGGAGTGCCAGCTGGTGGTGGTGCACAAAAACATTCATGAAACAAATAGAGATAGAATTAGATAAAAGATAAAATACAGGTAGAGGCAAATTTAACACCATGCACACACGTCCACACACTCTTACCAGTAATCCAGATAAGCTTAACTCTCTAATGTCTCCAGCAGCTTGAATGTTGTTGAGAGCCTGTATCATTTCCTCTGGATTTGTGGTAGTGGTCACTGGTCCCACCTCTGCACACAGGCATTCATACAGTGAGTTTATGCACCAATATGCACACACAAACAAAAAGGGTATTTATGCCTTAATTAAAATAAAGATTACAATAATGATATCAAAGTTCATTTTCATTTCTTTGGACTGAGCACGAAAAATGTCCCAAAATGCAAATTTCATTATTTATTACTTATGTTAAGTTTAAACATAAAATAGATATATTTTTCTTTGTTTTTTCTATTTTTGATATAAAATAAATGAAAACTTCACCATAGCATTGTACCTTATTAATTAGAATGCAACATATTTGGCCAAACTAAAATAAACATAATGTTTTTATTTTACATTTGTCTATATTGCAGTGTATCACCATGGAATGTTGAAGGAACAATATGCAAAATATTTAATGCATATTTAGTGAAAAAGAAACACACTAATATCAAATACTAGCTTCTTCAACAATGCTTCAATCAGTTTGTTCTCCTTTGAAATTTGTGTTGGGGAATGCAAAGTCTGTTTGTGTTTAGGTCTGTGGTTCTGCCCACAGTTCATTTTCTAGTACTATTTCCACAATATGGCAAGCAATTTTGCACAGTGTGCTGTGGCCATGCAAGCGAGTAAGGAATGAATCGTGGTGAACTTTGGGCAAACATACCATTAGAATCTTGTAGCAGCAATATCATTGCCATAGAGGCTTTTCTTTGTTTTGACAGTTATGACCTGAACTAGGGGCCTATCTCTAATAGTCATGGTTTGATTCCAATGAAATAGGTTTTCATTTTACCATTTTCCCTCTTGGTGTTTTTCCTCTTCTGTTGCATTACAGAACGAAATTAGAATTGAATAATTTGATTTACACAACATGTCTACCACTCTAAATGTGCAAAATAGTTTTTATTGTGACGAAAACAGTAATTAACACAAAAAACAGACAAGATTAGTGTCCATCCCCGTTCTCCTACATCTAGCCACTGGGTTTTTTGTCCAAGAAGGCAAAATTTCTCCAGTTCTTGTCAGTTAGATTGATTATGTTAATGTACAGCAAACTTCAAGTCATGCCACAGATTCTCAGTTGAATTAAGCTCATGACTTGGCCATTTTAATACATTTACATGTTTCCCTTTAAACCATTTCTGTATGTTTAGGGTCATTGTCCTGCTGGATAGAGAACCTCTGACCCAGTCTCAAATCTCTGGAGCAACAGGTTTTTCTAAAGAATTTGGCCTTAAATCCTGAAGAGTTTCCGGTCCCTGATGCTGAAAAGCATTCCCACAGCATGATGCTGCCACCATCATGCTTCACTGTAGGAGTGGTGATGGGAAGTCTTGGGTTGTGCCACAAATAAGTTACAGTGTAGTCTCATCAGTCCAGAGAACCTTCTTCCACGTGTTCTTCTGTGGAGTGTTCGGCGTAAAATGGTCCTATGGACAAATACTTCTATCTAAACTGTGAATCTTAATAGCTCTTTCGTTGTTATTTTTCTTGTTGAATCTCTGATTTATGCTCTACTTTACTGGTCTTTAAGTTTTGGCGTGCAGCTTGCTTTCGTCAGGTTTGTGGTTGTGCCATTATTTCCATTTTGTTATAATGGAGTTAATGGTATTTAGGATAGTTAGGGATTTTTTATAATAACCTAATCCTGATCTATACTTTTCTCTGACATGTTTGGTGAGCATCATTATGATGCTTAGTGGTGTTGCAAACTAAGGGGCCTTTCAGAACAGGTGACAGATTTAGTTACTTAGGGGTTTTACACTAAAAGGGGTGAATATATATGTGCTCACACCTTTTCAGTTTTTTATTTTTTTAAAGCAAGGAATTCCAACAAAACAGGAAAACACCAAGGTGGGTGAATCATTTCACAAGACACTTCACTGTATTCACTTTGAAAATACACAGACACATACACACACACACACACTAACCAGGGCCATTGAATTCAACCAGGATATACAAGGAGGGTTCATTCTCAGTTCCTCTGCTCTCATCAATCATTTTCCTGATGATTCTCCGTAGCTCTGCAATGTCTTCACTCATACGTTCATTAGTGTCAACGACAAAACACAGCGTTGTAGAATGAGTAATACCTAACATACTGTAAGACAAAGGGAGAGAGAGAGAAAGAGACAAAGACATCAAAAGACATCTTTCTGAAACACAGGCAGAACACTAATTACATACTCATTGAAAATCATTAGAACGCTATTTTTTAGCATCACCAGTCATGTTTGTTAAGCTGGTGGCTATGTACATACTGCCAACCCCTCCAAACAAATAAACAGTGATGATGCTCATTTTCAAATTCATCCCAAGTGTCACTCTGTGTATTATATGAGTTTAACAAGATGCATTCAGTAGACCTCTCTGTTGCAAATTTGGGGTTTTTAACTGCTTAATAATTGTTGTATCTTCCTTCAGCACCGGGAAGAAAAATTCAATATTTAACAGGATTGAGATATACATTTCCTGAAGTGAGATCACATTAAAGGCAAAAGAAAAAATAATAATAATAATTAAATATAAGTAATGTATGGATGAGACCCTATCATTTCTAAAGGCTTCACTACATGAGGTGCATGACACTACCTCCACCATGCTTCACAGATACACAAACCCAATGCTCAATTAATGGGCTTAGTCAAGGACTGTACTTGCATTAACATGTGGAAGATTTCCTCCGTCTAGCTGGTGTTTTTGTGTATGTGTGAACATGTGTGTATGTGTGAGTGTCTGTAGTTTTGTATGTGTTTACAAACATACCGTAAGAATACTGTGTTTCCGAATGCAGTGCGTATGTCCTGCAGCAGGTCTTTGGTGGACTGAACCGCAGCACTGTATGCAACGAGGTGAGGGTCAAAACCTTCTGGGGTCAGTTCACCACCACCAAAGTCCTTATTAATCCCACCCCTGTTGCTGTCACCATGGTTACATTTACCTAAACAGAGAAAGAGAGACAATACAGTACAATTTCGAACTAGCTCCATCACTGAACGCTGTGAGCACTGTTTGTATGTGTTTTGTTGGTAGTACCTTGTGGTGTAAAGCTCTCGTATCCGGAGGTCAGTGTTTTTGTACTGAGTATCTCTGGAAGAATAGCGTTTGGACACACCGTTACCTCACAGTCATTACAGGTTGGGGTGTTTGCATCTAAACAGAAACAGAAACTTGTTCAGATTACACGGTGACTTGTGCTCGCATGCACATATGGTCACATACACATACCTGCAATGTTCTGCAGTGGAAGGTCAGGGCGCAGTAAGTTAGGATAAGGGCTCAAATTTCCCAGTTCAATCCAGTTACTGTGACTGTAGAAATCCTGCAGACAGCAAAACATGAATTATATTTTTAGTATGTTTGTCTAAAGAGCAAAAGTGGGTACACAGAAAATTCAGTATTTGAAGGCTACGAGACTATAAGAAGCTTGGCAACCACCAGAAGACCAGACATTTCTACTCACCTGGAGAGTATGGGTGACCGCCCCAAGTGCCCGTCTTGCTGCCTCCAAGTTGTCTTGCTGCAGGTTGGCTCTAACGATGGAAACACCCAGAGTAATAATGTCCCGCCCTATTTCAATTGCTTCATCATTGAAGTGATGGGCGGGGCTGAGGGCCTGATCTCTGTCAATTAAAACGTTCTCCTCAATGATCTCATTCAGCGCATCCATGAACTTTAACGCTGACAGATTTGCATCCTCTGTCACACCTAAACATGCACGCAGCAGGTTACCTGGGCTCAGGAAATCCTATAGCATACACAGACACACCAAAGAAATCAAACACACATTTTGTTAAACCAGTTATTAAGTTATAGAGACTGAATGGGTAGTCATATGTAAATATTCATGGTTGTGACGTCACAACCATGATAAGGTTGAAACAGGTTGTTTTGGTAGTGTTCTGATCTTACTGGTGGATTAAAGTGGCGTCCCTCTTTCTGTGCTTCTTCTTTGCAAGCATCCATTGTTACTGAGAGCAGTGCCTCTATTGTGATTAATTCATGAGTCTGGCCCTCCAAGTCTAGCGATTGACTGGAAGACAGAAATGCCTGGGACCAGCCAATCAGGGCACAGAGAAAGAGCAGCGGGTACACCATCTCACCTGTTCGTGAAAAACAAGAACAGATACATAGAATCAAATACAAAATCATACAGTCCTGCTTTACTTGTATGTGACCAGAAGTGAAACTCTGGAAAGCAGGACATGATATTTAAGGGTAAACACCAAAATAAACCAACAGACCAACAACCTATTTAAAATTATGGGTTATGATGTCTTTTTATGATGATGATGATATATTTTTCTATATCTCATGGGATTTCCAATCATGAGAAACAGACCAAATTCTAATCTATTTCTGTAAGTCTTTTGCATTTCACATATTACACATTATTAAACTATTTTGAACTTTTTGTTGATGGTTGTATGTATGTGCGGGATGGCAAATCAACATATTGAATTCTACAGCCAGTTATACAAAATCTGTAACTGTTTTGATATTTGGTGACTGTTTTGATAAGGTTAAGACCCCCCATGCCCTAATTGCTAGTATAGCTGCTCTAATTGCTGGTATGTTGCAATGTCAACATCCACTGCTGCTTCAGTTTTTGGACAGTTGGTTTTCTTATTTTCAAGCACCCTCTGATAGAATAATAATCTAATGGATTCTGTGATGGAGAGCTTGCCAGGCCATGCTGCAGCAAAACAATGTCAAACCAGGACATTTCCACCTCCATATTTCACATTTCACATGAGGTTATTGTGCTCAAATGCTGTATTTAGTTTGAGTAAAACATGTTTCTGTACCCATATAATTCAACTGTGGATTCATCTGTACATAACACATCCAGCAGTCCTGGTCCACTCCTGCCCCCTAGTGGCTCCACAGCACAATTAGATTTTTAGGCAAAAATAAAATAATCCAAAAAATCCAAAAAAAGCAGTAAAATGCTGAGTATTCTAATGCAGTGTTAACAATGAATGGACATAAACACTGAAATTAATGCATTAGTGTTTTATTAGGCCCAGAAGTTATTTTTTAGCTAGTAGCTAACAAAATGGCAGAACTGTCAATCACCCAAAAGTCCAACATTGGGAGATGTTTCACCTGAAACTGTTTAACTTCTGTATAAACTGTAAGCTTTAATAAAAGCTGTATCTGCTTACTTGCATGAAATACCTTTACAGAACCCTAAGTTACATGTGGCTTGACTCATGTAACTCTGCTCTGTTAAACACATGTAGCTTGGTCATCAGCCATAGGCTATCGCTGCTCTTCCTGAACACAACATAAACAGTGAAAGAAGGTTTTAAAATAGTAAAATCATATTATATTATATTATATTATATTATATTATATTATATTATATTATATTATACATATTTTGTTACAGTAAAGCTTTCATCAACTATGGTAAGAACCATCTGTATGATTCATGAAGGCACCTCTTGCCATCTGCTTATGGACTTCGATGACCTGCCCTATTTTAAATGTTCACCACTGTGCTGTAGAGCAGGTACAGATCTGCAGCTTTAGCTCAGATGCCCAGACTCCACTTCTGTCAGTGGGCACAGGATCACTAAAACCCAGACGGTTGAAGACTGGGAAAACAAGGTCTGTCCTGATAAATCTTGATTTCTCCTGAGGCACACAGATGGCAGGGTCAGAATTTGGTGCTAACTGCAAAAATCCATGGACCCAAACTGCTTGGTGTAAACAGTCCAGGCTGGTGGAGGTGGTGTAATGGACAATGTTTTCTTGGCACATTTTTACACCAGTAAATACCAATCAATCTTTGCTTGAATGCCTTTTTTAGTATTCTTGCTGATTATGGTCATGACATGGCCATAGTTTACCATATTTCAATAGCTAAGCCGCCTATACTGATTTCATTAACATGACAATTAGTATATTGTTATTCAGAGGTTTATTCTGTTAACCGGCTATGAATCTAATAAAACACCACTGATATAAGTGGAATGGAAGATTCACAGCATGAAAGTGCTCCTGAAAAATATTCAGGTGTTGCCTGATGTAAGCACAGACCAGAATCTCAAAGGAATGTTTTGTGGAATGTCATGTAGAACTGAAGCTGTTTTAAGAGAGGGAGGTATTACTAATGCTTGCTACACGTATATAAAATGAACAAAACAGTCATGTTTAATAGCAAAATAGTTTATTCAATTTAAAGTAAATTATAATTGATCAACAAAATTGCTTTATTTGTACAGTAAGTCTTTTTATTTTGTGGAAATAATTTTGCATTCAATTAAATTCAGGTGTTTTAGTTATTGTATTAAATTCCTCTTGGGAAGGCCTTTCTGACAGATTATGCCTTCCTGGTCACTGACTCTCTTCTAGGGTGTGGATATCAGTAATTCACTATTGAAATCCTGAATTGTTTTCTCTATTTGTTCCTGTCCAGTGTTTTCAAAGCTAAGAGTTTCCTGTAAGGATATCATTTAGTCCATGCTTTAGAACTACTGGTCAGAGCTTCCTTGTTTGCTAACGGTAAGTTAGTGGCCTTGTGGCTTGGCTTATTTGCAAACACAAATATCTTCCACAAATAAGCATCCAGTTTTAAAATACATAATCAAATAAACAATCCAACATCTGATACCAAACAGTAAAACCAGTCGGTTTCGAAATATAATAGACCTGCACTGTGGGATATGATGCTGTTAGCTGTACAGTTCTTTCTGTGGCGAACTGTGTTTGGGTAGTTTAACATTCTTGTAGATGCTCATATTACCTAATATTAAGTTAATTATAAATAGCTAAAAGTAGTTTTAGATTAAACATATTGGATCAGAATTGGCCAATATTCATAATATCAGTACTGGATAGCACATGATAACATAATATTGATGAGAAAATGATCAGACACATATAAAAACCACTTCTCATAGACTGCAGTTGATACACCACGTAGATTTATCCGAGGGTAAATATATAATAGTAGACATAAATAAATATATTCAGAAAAAACATCCTTCAGTAGATTATTAACCACAAACTGATTGCAGTCAATGGCTGTGATTTACTTAGTTACTTACAGTGAATGTATTTATATACAATAAATGATCCAATAATTACAGAAAACCAGATATTGTCAGTAACTGTTCACTAGATTTATCTATTATTTTTCAATAAAGAGAACAAAATGACAAAATAATTCAAGGTGACAATTGAAATGTATATTTTTCATATAACTGTAATATGTTCACAGTTACAATAATTAATACCAATATATTATTATTTCAGTGCAAATAATTGAATATACAGTATATGACAGTCCTACCTTTAGAAAGATGAAGATGATCAGGTGGTTTAATGCTGTTCTGATGTTGCTCACAGTTTCTCTCAGAGTGAGTCTGTAGTTACACATGGAGCACTCCTGTATTTATACACATGCAGGGAATTAAGTGAACATCCTCTATAGCCGTGAAAGGTCAATGCATGTAATGAGTTGATGATTATCTGTATATTACAGACAGCTGTTCAGCAGGAAACAAAAGAAAATGCTGAAAATTGATATAGATGGGCAATATATGGCATTATAACCTATTAATCTGTTAACAAAACCAAAACTGGAGTCAATTTTAAGGTAATAGTCAAGTTGATTTATTTACCAAATATTTCAACATTAATGCAAAAGTTTTATAGAAGTCTTATAAATTCCAAATTAGACCCCATTTAACAATAAATATAAAAACCCTGCTTGTAATTACAATTAGAACACACCATAGCAGATAATTACAAAATACTATTACATAATACTAAATAATATACAATAATCAGCTATTTTTAACAGTTTTAGCAGCAAAGTGCAAAAGTGATTTACAAGCTTATATGACCTAAACAACACTGGAGCATAATGTGCTTGTATGTATTAAAACAACTGCATAAAGTGTTGGTCCATGTACAGAACACAGTTGTGAGGGCTAGCAGTAGTAAAGTGCTCCAGAGTGAAACACTTATTGTAGGGCTGTTGGAGGGAGTTTAGGCTGCTTGCAGTTGAGCTGCCGGTAGTTTGAGGAGCCCCCGTGGTGCTGGGCCGGCTGACGCTAAAATCGCACTGTCCCACATTGTACAGTGTAACTGTCTGTTCTGCTGTGCATATGACAATAAAACTCCCGAATCTTGAATATTGAATCTTGAACTTCTCAACCTGTAGATGGAAAGTAAAAGACAAGCTCTTCCATTGCTTTCCTAATTTCTTGCAAATAATATATTTGATATATTACTGAACACTGGATTGGAGGGATCAAAAGAAGCTGAAGGAGACTGACAAAGTTGAGGAAACGGATCTAGCAGATATTTTGGACCTGAGGGTTAGAAGAGAAAGGAGATAGGGCTGCTTGAGTTCAGTACCCTTGCTTGACCTGTGCCTGTTGTAAGTGGACAGATATAGTGTTTCAGTTATATTAGCTCTGTGCTACAAAAGGACAGATCTGTTGTGTTTTTTACCAAATAGCAATTTTCTGGCTATTGCTACTCTATAAGGTCATGATGAACAGACATATGGGTCCATTAACAAAATTTTCTTGCGGGACCATTTAGGAAATTCACCAATTGAAGAATTTACCTTTTTAAATTTTACATTTTGAATTGTTAGCACTAAACAAAACAGTTTTGATTTAGCATAAGGTTATTGTTTCCCCTTCCCTTATCACAAATACATTTTCTTTTATTTTGCAAGAGTCTCAGAAATTGATTGGAGTAATTTAGAACATTAAGGGGTGGAACAAGAAAATAAAATAAAAAACAAAATAAAGCTAATTTAAATTTAAAGGGAATACTAACTAACCTAACAAACAAAAGAAAATAAAAAAAAAACATGTACTAACCTTACCTAACGAACTAAAGCCGACCTGGAGAAAACGGGATAACCAAAATTTTCTGTCTTCCCCAATAAATGGATCATATACAAGAGTTTTTGCTTCTGTAGTAACACAAGCTCAATGATTACCGTATACAGTACTGTACAGAAAATGCTCTATCACTATCTGAGCAATCATCAAGCACAAACACCAGTAAGCAGCACACGACTTACAGGTTCTTACACAGACGAACACACAACTCTGGCTCTATTATTCACATCCACATGGTTATTGAACCGGGAAGACAAACAGAAACCACATCAGAAGCAAGCCCCCTCCTCCTCTTCTTCCTGAACGGGTTCTTTTAAAGGCGACTGTCCCCCTCGTGGAGACCTGTTGTATCACCCATCTCAGCCTTGTCAGAGAGAATGAAACAAAAGACACTGCACAAGAAAACACTATGACCCACAGTGTCATATGAGTTATTGTTAACTCATATGAGTTATAAGTTATTAAGTTGATTTACTCTCACAGACTTCAACACCAGTACAAAACATTTATTGGCTCAAAACAACATTAACAACAATAAAATACAATAAGCAACAAAAATGTGAATATTCAGTGAAAATTTTACATTATAAAGTAATTAATGCAATAATCCAGTGTACACGTCATCATTACACAATACAAGTTCATACTCATGTAATACTACAGTTTAAAATACACATATTTTCTTATGTAGAACAATAAATGGCATTAATCGTTGAATATGAACACAACAACAGACTGTAGTGCCTCCAGTATTGGCGGGAAAGTGCACTGAATGATTTCACACTCTTACATGTTGGAGGGTAAAGTTGTTTGTATGTGTAATTGGCTTGTATGTATTGAAACAAGTGCGTAAAGTGCTGATACATGAACAGAACACAACATATACAATAAATACTAGAGCATTAGAGTTTTGAGGGCTAGCAATAGTAAAGTGCTCCAGAGTGAAACATTTATTGTAGGGCTGTTGGAGGGAGTTGTGTGACTGATGTTAGGGTTTGGGCTGCTTGTGGTTGAGCTGCTGGTGGTTTGAGGGATCTCCGTGGTGCTGGGCCGTCTGATGCTGAAGTCGCACCGGCCCACATTGCCCTCCTTGTCCACAGCAGAAATCTCCACACTGGTCACACAGCAGGACGCTCTGTAGGTCAGTAAAGTTGCGTTATAGCCGTTTTCATCCTGAACCACATCGATGACCGCAAAGGACGTCTCGTTGACAGCTGTGTCCGGGAGAGTGATGGATATGTGAGGATACTGAAGTCCAGTGCCGTTACCATCCGACATGAGTAACGTCACCTCCCACGTAGCGTTCCCACACGGGACAGGACAGTCCAAACTTTCATTCAGCACCCGACACACTGGAGGAGTGACGTCAATGTCCTGCAGGACACACATGCATTATTGTATTCATGAAACAACAGAACAGACATTTAGACGTGTATAAACAATTTACAACAATTTCCCAATTAATCCTCTAGAGTTCTTAAGATACTGTAATAAAGTTTATTTACAGACTAGAAACACACTTATTTAATTTAGATTTTAATCTAATCATTGAATATTTTTATTGTACCATGGTGAATTGTGTTCCAAGATTCACTGTTTCAATTTTAATTTTTAAATGATATTTTAATTTGATGTTTTCAGCACAATAAAATAAAATTGGGTTAAAGACGCATGGATTCTAATTTGTTAGTCCTTTCTATATAGTCATATATAGAAAAAGAAGTATATATATATATATATTTTTTTTCAATGGACATATATGCAGCTGAAACAGGAAGCCTAGCGCATCCCAAATTTATCAACATCAACATTTTAATAACATTATAGTCATTATGGCTTTCAGAAGAATGATTGTTTTAGGGAGGTGGGCTAGTGCACTATAGACCCCTTGTGGTGCGGCCTAAGCTTACATTACTTTTACTTTTATACTTTAAGTAGTTCTGAAAGCAGTACTTTTACACTTTTAGCTTGAGCTGATACTTCAACTTCTACAGAAGTATTTTTAAACCCCTGTATCTATACTTTTACCTGAGTAATGAGTGAAACACTTATTGTAGGGCTCTTGGAGGGACTTGTGTGACTGATGTTAGGGTTTGGGCTGCTTGTGGTTGAGCTGCTGGTGGTTTGAGGGATCTCCGTGGTGCTGGGCCGTCTGATGCTGAAGTCGCACCGGCCCACATTGCCCTCCTTGTCCACAGCAGAAATCTCCACACTGGTCACACAGCAGGACGCTCTGTAGGTCAGTAAAGTTGCGTTGTAGCCGTTTTCATCCTGAACCACATCGATGACCACAAAGGACGTCTCGTTGAAAGCTGTGTCCGGGATGTTGATGGATATGCGAGGATACTGAAGTCCAGTGCCGTTACCATCCGACATGAGTAACGTCACCTCCCACGTAGCGTTTCCACACGGGACAGGACAGTCCAAACTTTCATTCAGCACCCGACACACTGGAGGAGTGACGTCAATGTCCTGCAGGACACACATGCATTATTGTATTCATGAAGCAGCAGAACAGACATTTAGACGTGTATAAACAATTTACAACAATTTCCCAATTAATCCTCTAGAGTTCTTAAGATACTGTAATAAAGTTTATTTACAGACTAGAAACACACTTATTTAATTTAGATTTTAATCTAATCATTGAATATTTTTATTGTACCATGGTGAATTGTGTTCCAAGATTCACTGTTTCAATTTTAATTTTTAAATGATATTTTAATTTGATGTTTTCAGCACAATAAAATAAAATTGGGTTAAAGACGCATGGATTCTAATTTGTTAGTCCTTTCTATATAGTCATATATAGAAAAAGAAGTATATATATATATATATTTTTTTTCAATGGACATATATGCAGCTGAAACAGGAAGCCTAGCGCATCCCAAATTTATCAACATCAACATTTTAATAACATTATAGTCATTATGGCTTTCAGAAGAATGATTGTTTTAGGGAGGTGGGCTAGTGCACTATAGACCCCTTGTGGTGCGGCCTAAGCTTACATTACTTTTACTTTTATACTTTAAGTAGTTCTGAAAGCAGAACTTTTTAAACCCCTGTATATATATATATATATATATATATATATATATATATATATATATATATATATATATATATATATATATATATATATATATATATCGAATGCGAAGGACAGAGGGCTTTTTTTGTGTGTAGTACATATTTTCGGGTGGTGGATCATTCTTAGCACTGCAGTGACACTTATGGTGGTGGTGTGTTATTGTGTGTTGTGCTGATAAGAGTGGATCAGATACATCAGTATTGCTTGAGTGTTTAAACACTCACTGTCCACTCTATTACAGACTCCTGCCTTGCTGGTCAACCATGTAGATGTAAGGTCAGAGATGGTAACTCATATGTTGCTGCACAGTTTGTGTTCTCTAGTCCTTCATCAGTGGTCACAGGGCACGCTGCCCACAGGACACTGTTGGCTGGATGTTGCTGGTTGGTGGACGATACTTGGTCCAGCTGTGACACTGAGGTGTTTAAACACTCCAGCAGAACTTCTGTGTCTGATCTGCTCACACAAGCATGGCGCACACTAACACACCACCAGCATGTCAATGTCACTGCAATGCTAAGAATGATCCACCTCCCTCATAGTACCTCCTCTGTGGTGGTTCTGTGGGGGTCCTGACCATTAAAGAACAGTCAAAGTGAAAGGGGAGAAACAGTGTATGCAGCCAATCAGATGGACTACAGTTTTCATCTAATACCTGCTTTGACTGCTCAGTACTTCATTAAGCTAAATCAAGATTACTGCTGAAGGAACTGAACACATTCATACAATGTCTGGGACGTCCAGGAGAAATCTGGACCTAAACTTTGTTCTTCAAACTGGAGCTCAAGATATGTAGAGGATATGTTCACTTGCATTTACTTAGAAATCAACAAATCACATAACTCGACCAGGTGTGACTAAACCTTTGTTGTAATATTTAATAGTTTTTGTATTATCATTGTACCTTTTGGATGACAGATACACGGAGGAGGGCGAAGTTTGATTGACGAGTTGCAGTTGATACAGCTTCTATGGTCACGGCTGAGGTGGTCCCTGATGGGGTTCCAGTGGGAACAGATAGACTCAGCAAGCCAGTAGCGTTACCTGTTGCATCGACATTTAATCTGTGACAAACAGATACACAATTACTTCCAATCATATTCATAAAATGGGTGCAATGTTGGCATATTTATATATAAAAGAAGAATCGAATCTGCTGCATGTGTAACATTCAGTTAATTACTACAGAAAACAAGTGTGATGTGTTTCACGTCTGGGTTTCTTGTTCTTCTCTTACTGCATTCACATTATTGTTCCTAGTAGTTAATCCTATACTACAGATAGAGATTAGGTTTGAATGAGCAATGTACTGGTCTGCTTTATCCTCACTAAACTGTCTAACTGGTCTGTTCACCTGTCATTAACTGCAGTCACAAATCCTTGATCATCCCGGGCACGTACAGTGATGGCACCCTCGATCCCTTGGGTTTCCACAGTGAAAGGGACAGATACAGACTCACCTGGTACCAGGATGGCAGATCTCTGGACCTGTGAAATTTAAGTATGACAAAATGATATCAGCTAATAATGAAATGCTTTTCCTTTCCATACTCTCTTTTCCCTTTGCACCGCTTTAACTCCTGACCTGCACTGTAATCTGTGATGCCTGGATCTGAGTGCTTGACTGCCTTTGAAAGGGCCGTCCGTCTGCCCCCTGCCCCATCAGCAGAAGAGTGAACGGGACGCCTGGGAGGGGAGGCACTCTGGCAAGATATGTCCCCTCCCTCACTCTCATTACACTAGTGTTCCTCAGAAGCTCCCCGTCCACACTCACCAGGACCACTTCCACCCCAAACTGCATTTCAACACCTGTTACTGTTATCAGGAGAGTCGCATTCTGACCTGAAATGCATGAACAAACAGAAAAACCTGAATTCTCATCTTTCACAAGTGATCTTTAAATCTTCAGGAGGACTCATTTATCAAAAGGTTTAATAATCAGTCATTTATGGGCTTGTATTTAACATACTTGTCAAAACTGAATTAAGTACAGATATTCACTCCTGGTCGAATGACATGTTTTGTTGATTTTATAAGTGAAAATAAGTTGTCATCCTTTAAGTAGAACACAAACTCTAAAGGTGCAATGTGTAAAACTTTTAGTTTAAATCCAAAATGAACTACAACTATCCCTGACAACAAGAGGATAGCGGCCCACTGGTGATGGTCCACTGACATTTGTTTGCATCGTTTAGTTTAGTAATTCATTTTCAGTGTCAGCAACATCAACTAAATCATTTTATATCACGCCCAGTCATTATTTCATCACATCATATCTTATTATTTCATATAAAATATGCATATACAATGCATATAAAAATAAAAGATTATGAAAATTAAGAAACTTGTTTAAGGAGATTGTAAAGTAGTTAGATCTTGCACACAGGAAAATAATCTGGGTGGACGAAGGCTGGACCAGGCATACTAACCAGCTAACCCCAGCACAACCTGTCTAATAATACCAGATTGTACCTCAAGAGGCAATAGTGAGTCATTACAGCATCGAGTCTGCCATCAGTCCAACATGAGAGGATGAAGAAGTATGTCCCTTTATGTCTGCCATTTTCTGATACTCTATTTATTTATCCATTTATCTATTATCTATGTATTTCTTTAATATACAAAAAAAAATAAAACTTAAAAAACATAAACTGTGCCATGATTTTTGCAGTTATTATTATGATATTATATTCATTTTATGGTATTATGATATTATATATTTTGTTTCCAAAATTTTAAATTCAGCTTAACTTACTTATGTTAGCAATATCCATTGCTTATGTCTGCCAGTCTGATTTAAGAATTATAAAACTGATCTTGAAGTGAAAGTCAGTGATGCTGTTGCATAACTTACATTGCCAAAGCATGCTAATGTTACTCAATCAAAAGTCCAGGGCAAGTCTAAAGGTCACTACAATGAGGATTATTTTTATACTAATGTACTACATTACAAAAAGTATATACAAAAGTATATACTTTTCATCACTAGTACAGGCGCACTGAGTCTATGGGGTCATAAGAATGAGAGCCACAGGAAATTTCTCATGTAAACCACAGCAGCCATAAAGGCGTGTAGGCAGGCTTACCTGCAGGGGGCCGGGCTGGTATCTGAGCAAATCCAGGATGTGGTCCATCAAACACCTCAACAAACTTGGGCATAAAATTCAAAGTGCTGCGTCCTGCAGATAAACACATACTTGCTTGTTACCCCACATGCTGAATCCATAATAAAATTAAATACAGTAAAATTAGTGTTCAGGCACATATGTCCTTATATACCTGTAACTCTGAGAGAGTAGTTCTGGGGAGATCTGATATTGATCTGCCATCTGCCTGTTAGGTTCCCTTCATTTAGAGGCACTCTATATAGATTCCCTACTGGGAATACTGAAGCCAGAGGTCCTGCTCCAGCAGTGTTATCCTGAGAAACACCTAAAACACATCACATAGAACACATCATATCTGTGTTTTCTTAGGACTCTCAGGACTGACCACTGCAGAGCCCAGTCTTCGAGAGAAGCAGAAAACAAAGTCCATTTCTAAGATTTAACTTTACAGAAGTTTAAGCTGGGAAGTCAGTCAAAAGTGTGATTAAATGTATGTTTCTTAAAATCAAGAAATATTTTTTAATAGCCATGTATTATTTATTACACATTTTAAATGAAAGTGGTTCTCAATTAGAAGTAATAAACTTTCAATCACAATCGTTGGGTCACAATTACTATATGTGCCTTGTAATTAATTAATTAGAATTAAAATGAATTTTGTGTCTGTTGTAACTAATGTATTTGAGTCAATCAGTGTAGATCTATCTATCTATCTATCTATCTATCTATCTATCTATCTATCTATCTATCTATCTATCTATCTATCTATCTATCTATCTATCTATCTATCTATCTATCTAGTCATAACTGAATAAATCAGTGTGAGATTATACACTTTTTAATGTGTGTGTTACCTGAGGGATTCTGTAGTATGAAGTTGATTGACAGTCCTGTGATATATAAAGTCACATTTTGAACTCTTGGATCCACATAGAAGGAGAACGTTTTGTGCTGTGAGGAGTCGACCTGGAGTAGAGTCACCTGGAGAAATCAGAACCAGAAATAAAGCAAAACCTGATGAGGTGCAGACTGAAATGTTGTAACAGGAGAGTGTATAGATAAAACCCTCTATTTGTGTTTATGTGTATATATGTACAGTATGTGTTTCTCACCAGGGAAGATGTAATAGAGTCTTGAATGATAGCAGTGGCCAGTGGAAGTGTATTTTTGGTGACCTCGATGGCCTGTCCACCTGAGAGCTGAGCCAGCTGCTGGTAAATAGAGTTATTTGGGTTTGTCAGTGCACTCCTCCTTCTCCTTCTTCTCCTGCTGCTGTTTAAAGAATTAGTCAGCAAAAATGATACCTGTCAAAGACGGAAAAACACACAAACACACATGATTAGATGGTTTGTTAGACAACCAGCAATAAGAGAGCTGCTCCTCATGTGTTGTAAACTTTGACCTATTGAATCACCCAACAACGCATCTACAGTCCATTCTGGCATTAATTACAGTTTCAAATGCAGAGTGTAAAATACAACAGCTCAACAATCTGTGTTCATGCAAAAGTCAGAGACCACGCATCATTTATTTAAATTCCAATCCAAATAGCCATTTAGTACAAGATATTCACTTTTCAGGAGATATTTCTGAGGAGTTGAAGGAGTAGAAGTTCAATAAACTGTCCTCATTTAATAAACAGTACTTAAAGCATTTATAATACAAAATGAAGCTCCTTCCACTGTGAGAAGACAGCTCAATGTCATGGATCTGAAAGGACATGTAGCTTTCAAGAAGCCCTCACTGACAGAAGGAGATAATCCCAAAATAACATTGTCATTAATACACTAAAGTATTTAAGATTTCTTGGATTGTGAGAAATCTATAGATATACAAGGAGCTGCAGAGTTCCCAAGCATAGACTGGAGTATCTGTCCGTATGACCACAATAAGCTGTACAATCCATAGAGCTGGGCTTTATGGAAGAGTGGCCAGAAACAAGCCTTTACTTACAGAAAAAAATAAGAAAGCTCGTTTTAAGGTTGGCAAAAGGCAATGGAGGAAGGTGCTCTGGCCAGATGAGACTAAAATTTATCTTTTTAGCCACCAAGGAAAACGCTATATCTGGCGCAAAACCAACACATATGATCACCCCAAGAACACCATCCCCACAGCGAAACATGGTGGTGGAAGCATCATACTGTGAAGATGTTTTCAGCTGCAGGGACCGGGAAACTGGTGAGAGTCGAGGGGAAGATGGATGGTGCTAAATACAGGAATATTCTTGAGCAAAACCTGTTTTGGTCTGTCAGTGTTTTGGGACTGGGACGGAGATAAACCGTCCAACAATGACCCAAAGCATACTGCTAAAGCAATACTCAAGTGATTTAAGGGGAAACGTGTAATAGTATTGGAATGGCCTAGTCAAAGCGCAGATCTTAATCCAATTGTGAATCTGTGGTCAGACTTGAAGATTGCTCTTCACCAGCAGAAACCATCTAACTTGAAGGAGCTGGAGCAGTTCTGCCTTGAGGAAAGGGCAAAAATCCCTGATGTGGCAAGCTCATAGAGACTTATCCAAAGCGACTTGCAGCTGTAATAGTAACAAAAGGTGGCTCTACAAAGTACTGACTTTAGGGGGGTGAATAGTTATGCACACTGAAGTTTTCAGTGTTAAAGGCATGTGTTAAAGGCATGTCCTGTAAAAGAAATGATGAAATAATTCATTTTACTTTCAGGTTGTGAGGTAACAAAACATGAAAAATGCCAAAGGGGGTGAATATTTTTGCAAGGCACTGTATACTATTTATTTATTTATATTTATTCAATTTTTTGGCATAGTACTGTATAAGCTACTTATCTTGTTACCCCCAAATCTATGATAAAGAGTGAATTATTTATACACTCACCTTTGACCTGGTACTTTCGATCAGTGTGGGCACAATGTCAAGCAGATGTGTGTCTTTAGGAGGGGCATCAGTGAACACAAAGATGTCTGTTAAGGGAGGGGCAGTTTGCAGTGCCAACTGGTGGAGGTACACAAAAACATTCATGAAACAACAGAGGAAAATAGAGATAGAATTAGATTAAAGCAACATGCACACACATCCACACACTCTTACCTTTATACCAGACAAGCTTAACTCTGGAATGTCTCCACCTCCACCAACTCGAATGTTGTTGATAATCTGTTTCATTTCTTCTGGATTTGTGGTATTGGATATTGGTCCCACCCCTACACACAGGCATTCATACAGTAAGTTTATGCACCAATATGCACACACATACAAAAGCGTATTCATGCCAAAATTAAGATTACAATGATTAAATTAAAGCACACTTTCATTCCCATTTCTTTGGACTGAGCACCAAAAGTGTCCCAAAATGCAATTTTTCAGTATTAAATCTCTGGAGGACTGCAGCAGGTTTTCCCAAAGAATTGTTTTATATTTACGACCACCCTTCTTGCCTTGAAGAGTTTCCATTCCCTGATGCTGAAAAGCATTCCCACAGCATGATGCTGCCACCAGCATGCTTCACTGTAGGAGTGGTAATGGAAAGTCTTGGGTTGTGTGTAACTAAGTTACAGTGTAGTCTCACGTGTTCCTCTGTGTAGTGTACAGCTTAAAGTGGTCCTATGGACAAATACTTCCATCTCTGGATTTAGTGGTGCTTCACAAGATGTTTAAAGTTAGGGATATTTTATAATAACCTAATCCTGATCTATACTTTTCTCTGACCTGTTTGGAGAGCTTCTTGGTCATCACCATGCTTAGTGGCATTGCAAACTCAGGGGCCTTTCAGAACAGGTGACGGATCATGTGACACTGATTGCACACAGGTGGACCTTAACCAACTGATTATGTGCCTTCTGAAGTTATTAAGATGAAGTGGTTCCACAATAAAAGGGGTGAATACATATGTACTCACAGCTTTTTAGTTTGTGAAAAGGTAAGATGGGTAAGATATTCCAACGAAACCAGAAAACACCAAAGTGGGTGAATGATTTCACAACACACTGTATTTTACGCACACACACACACTAACCAGGGTCATTGAATTCAACCAGTAGGTACAGGGAAGGTTCATTCTCAGTTCCTCTGCTCTCGTCAATCATTTTAGTGGTGATTCTCCTCACCTCTGCAATGTCATCGCTCATACTACCAGTGGTGTCGATGACAAAACACATCACTACAGAACGAGTAATACCCAACATACTGAGAGAGAAAGAGAGTGAGAGGGAGAGAGAAAGAGAAAGAGATAAAGACATCATCATCTTTCTAAAACACAGGTAAGAAATGTTAATTACATAGCCCTTGGAAATCATTAGAATGCTACTATATTTATTTTTTTATTAACAATAATGTTTGTTAAGCTGGATGCTATGCACATACTGGTCATCCAAATCATAGTAGTCATAGTTTTTACTTCTTCATACAGTCTAAAAAAAACACTGCGTTCAGTAGAACTTTCTGTTGTAAATTTGGGGTTTTTAACTGCTAAGTTTTTTTTATATCTTCAAAAGCAGGATTGAGATATACATTTCCTACATTTGACACATCAAAGGCAAATAATAAATAATAAGGATTAAATTAAAGTAATGTATGGATGAGACCCTATTATTTCTAAAGTCTTCACTACATGAGGTGCATGACACTACCTCCACCATGCTTCACAGATACACAAACCCAATGCTCAATTAATGGGCTTAGTCAAGGACTGTACTTGCATTAGGATGTTGAAGATTTCCTCCGTCTAGCTGGTGTTTTTGTGTATGTGTGAACATGTGTGTATGTGTGAGTGTCTGTAGTTTTGTATGTGTTTACAAACATACCGTAAGAATACTGTGTTTCCGAATGCAGTGCGTATGTCCTGCAGCAGGTCTTTGGTGGACTGAACAGCAGCATTGTATGCACTGAGGTGAGGGTCAAAACCTTCTGGGGTTAGTTCACCACCACCAAAGTCCTTATTAATCCCACCCCTGTTGCTGTCACCATGGTTACATTTACCTAAACAGAGAAAGAGAGAGAATACAGTATAACTCTAAACTAGCTCCATCACTGAACGCTGTTTGTATGTGTTTTGTTGATAGTACCTTGTGGTGTAAAGTTCACGTATCCTGAGGTCAGTGTTTTTGTACTGAGTATCTCTGGAAGAATAGCGTTTGGACACACCTTCACCTCACAGTCATTACAGGTTGGGGTGTTTGCATCTAAACAGAAATAGAAACTTGTTCAGATTACACAGTGGCATACAGTCACCTTCACATATGGTCACATACACACACCTGCAATGTTCTGCAGTGGAAGGTCAGGACGCAGTAAGTTAGGGTTCGGGTCCAGATTTCCTAGCTCAAACCAGTTACTGTGACTGTAGAAGTCCTGCAGACAGAAAAACATGAAATCAGAGAATGTTCAGCACAAATCAAAAATATGAAATATGCAACATGGCCAAAAATTATATGAACATATGAATCTCACATCCACATGTGCTTGCAGAACACGCCTTCCCAAACCATAACCAGTAATGGATAACTGACCAGGCCAATGTCCAGAGGTGCGTTGAATGATTTTTGGGGTATGTCAAAAAAATCGTGACATGCTTTTTTTTCCCTAATGTGATATTAAATAGTGAAAGAGGCTGGGCGGGAAATAATTGTGGGCGGACCTTTTTTTTTTGACTGGATCATGAAAAGTAAGCGTTCCAAAGTGAACTCTGAAGTGAATGGAATCTGTTTAGCAGTAACGCTAAAGTAAAAAACAAATAAAATAAAAACAAACAAATTTTATCATGAAATTAAGTACTATTATCTGCTGAAGACTGGATTTTAATATACATTTTTACTACATAAGAAGAGGACGAGACAAAATGCCAGTTATGTCTTGATTACCTAAAGTTTGAGCAAGAGATGGACTGTGTGTCTACTGTGTTGCAGCTGTTTAACATTGCAGTGTAGCAGAATATTCTAGAAAACAGCACAGATACTGACAGACTCTTCTCTGCTGGAATCCAAGAACTGAGTCTTTTGTTACTTTCCATCAGTATCGGTTTATTGGAACCAAGCCTGTGCTGTGTGGCACGTTTTACCTGCTGACTGAAATGCTACAATACCAAACACCTCAGAACAGTCTGGATTTCAGCTCTCTGTTTGCTTTTGCTCTGTCAATCAGATTATGTTAACTAAACTGTGTCAGCAAATCACCAGTCAGACTCAGACCTGTACTGTTATGTCTGTAACCTGTTGCTAAGCTAACATTAAGTTAGCTGAACAAGCTACTGATCCAAACACCACAGAACAGGTTTTGTTGTTGTCCCTTTATCTGACTTTAGCTGACTTTAGCTGACTTAACTGCTTAACTTCACACCCACAGATTTTTATATATTTTTTTTAAATAACCCAGGATGTTTGTCAGGATGAGAAAAATATATTCTTATATATATATATATATATATATATATATATATAAATTCATATTTATTATTTTATTTATTTTATATTTTTTGGAAATGCATGTATTTTTTTGCGAGTATGTTTGTCTAAGGAGCAAAAGTGGATACGCAGGAAATTTAGTATCTAAAGGTTACAAGACTATAAGAAGCTTAGCAACCACCAGAAGGCCAGACATTTCTACTCACCTGGAGAGTATGGGTGACCGCCCCAAGTGCCCGTCTTGCTGCCTCCAAGTTGTCTTGCTGCAGGTTGGCTCTAACGATGGAAACACCCCGAGTAATAACATCCCGTGCACTTTCTATTACTTCATCATTGAAGTGATGGGCGGGGCTGAGGGCCTGATCTCTGTCAATTAAAACGTTCTCCTCAATGATCTCATTCAGCGCATCCATGAACTTTAACGCTGACAGATTTGCATCCTCTGTCACACCTAAACATGCACGCAACAGGTTACCTGGGCTCAGGAAATCCTATAGCATACACAGACACACCAAAGAAATCAAACACACATTTTGTTAAACCAGTTATTAAGTTATAGAGACTGAATGGGTGGTCATATGTAAATATTCATGGTTGTGACATCACAACCACGATAAGGTTGAAACAGGTTGTTTTGGTAGTGTTCTGATCTTACTGGTGGATAAAAGTGGCGTCCCTCTTTCTGTGCTTCTTCTTTGCAAGCATCCATTGCAACTGAGAGCAGTGCCTCTGTTGTGATTAATTCATGAGTCTGGCCCTCCAAGTCTAGCGATTGACTGGAAGGGAGAAATGCCTTGGACCAGCCAATCAGGGTACAGAGAAAGAGCAGCGGGTACACCATCTCACCTGCAAGAACAGATACATAGAATCAAATACAAAATCATACAGTCCTGCTTTACTTGTATGTGACCAGAAGTGAAGCCCTGGAAAGCAGAACATGATATTTAAGGGTAAACCCCAAAATAAACCAACAAACAGAAATACACTAACCTATTTATAGTAGATAACAGATTATAAAAGATTTAAAATAATAGGTTATAATGTCTTTTTTTCTAAATATCATAAGAAATAGACCAAAATAAATTCTGTTTATTCTGTAAATATGTTGCACCTAACATATCACACATTATTAAACTATATAAAACTATTTTACTTTATGTATTTTACTGCAATGTCAAATCAACAATTTTACAGTCAGTTTTATAGTATCTATAATTAAGTGTGACTGTTTTGATAAAGTTAAAACACACTATGCCGTAATTGCTATTATAGCTGCTCTTATTGCTGGTATGTTGCATGCATTGGCATAGGAACCGGGGGTGAACGTGTCCCACCCAATATCAGAAACAGGTAGATTTGTCACACCAAAAAATTTAGCCACAGAAAACTGTTTAAAAACGTTCATTTTAAAAGCATGTTTTGGCAGCATTTGCAATTCACGTGCTGTGTTTGTTGTTAACAACTGGCTCTGGTTGTTAGGTGTTCTGGGTCTTTCACTTTATTACGGCTTGTGTTGAGAAATATCCTGCAGTCAGCAGCTTCACTGACCCGAGCTCTCGCCATGCGTGCTTTCAGTAGTGCAGTTTGTAATTTTCCAGAGGGTGCTGTTTGGAACCCAGCCTTACTGTCTAACATTAGTGTTAGTCTTGTCTAGTCAGGAAACCTTAACATACATTATTTCTTTATTTCATTTCAGCATTATGCCACCAAAGAAAATAATAGTTTTTTTGGTTATACATGTATATAATCCAGACATTACATATTTAATTAAAAAGTCTGACGGCAGTGCCCATTAATGTGGAGTATCTTGTTTAGTTTGTAAAGTCATCTTTAATTGAATTTATCTAATAATTAACAAAAGTAAAGATAATGCTGTATTCTGTTTAGTTATTTGTAATTTACTGTAATTATATAAATGTTCTTTTACGTCACTATACATACAGTGATTTACTACCTTCCCTACAGTGGAATAAACTTATAGGTAATTTTTTAGGGGATAGGGTGGGCTTTGATTCATATTAGCAAATGTGTCCCAACCAATGTCAAACCCGTTCCTATGCCATTGGTCGGTTTTTAGACAGTTGGTTTTCTTATTTTCAAGCACCCTCTGATACAATAACAATATAGTGAATTCTATGATGGAGAGCTTGGCAGGCCATGCTACAGCAAAACAATGTCAAACCAGGACATTTCCACCTCCATATTTCACACTTCACATGAGGTTATTGTGCTCGAATGCTGTATTTAGTTTGAGTAAAACATGTTTTCTGTTTCTGTACCCAAATAATTCAACTTCGGATTCATCGTGTTCAAAGCACATTGTTCCAGCAGTCCTGGTCCAGTCCTGCCCCCTAGTGGCTCCACAGCAGAATTAGTTTTTTATGCAAAAATAAAATAATCCAGCTTTGCAGTCAAATGCTGAGCATTCTAATGAAGTGTTGACAATAAAGGGACTTAAACACTGCAATTGATGCACAAACCAGCAGAACTGTCAATCACCCAACAGATAACTTTTGTGGAGAAGTATTCTGCAGGACCAGCTGGAGAAGTTAAAAAGTTGCTATTTATATTGTAGGGGCTATTTATATTATGTTATAAACTGTAAGCTTTAATAAAAGCTGTATCTGCTCCAGCCTTGCTTCTTACCTGAAATACCTTTAGAGAGGTAGTGAAGGTAGTGAAGGTAGCTTCACTGGTCGTCTGGTAGGCTATTTCTACTCTCCCTGAACTCAACGTAAGCAGTGAAAGAAGGGTAAAATAACTAACTGCCTCTTAACAAATAATTCAGATTCTGTAATAATACATATTATATTATATTTTTTTACAGCAAGGCTTTTTTTAGGGTATATGCATGAACTTTGACATCAACTGAGGTAAGAATTACCTGTCTGTCCTATGAAGACATTTTAAGATATTGTTGAAGAATTATTTGAACGTTTAATCTGCTCTTGGACTGAACTTGCTTGGATGTTCTGTCCTGGCCGTGTTGGCAGTTATTTTAAACGTTCCCCACTGTGTTGTACAGCAGATACCGACCAGCAGCTTTAGCTCACGTTGTTCATCAGAGTAAGGACAAACATGGCGGCAGTTCTGCGGATGGAGACGGTAATGTTAATGAATGGTCAACAGAGAATGGCCAGGCTGGTTCAAGTTCAAATGCATTACTAATAAAGTGCTGGCTAAGGGTTATTAAATTAACAAAACAGTTTGATAGCAAAAAAAGTTAACTCAATTTCAGTAAATTATAATTGATCAACAAAATTGCTTTGTTTGTACGAAAAAGCCATTTCATTTTGTGGAGATAATTTTGCATTCAGTTAAATTCAGGTGTTTTAGTTATTGTATTAAATTCCTCTTGGGAAGGCCTCTCCAACAGATTTTGCCTTCCTGGTCACTGACTCTCTTCTAGGGTGTGGATATCAGTAATTCACTATTGACATCCTGAATTGTTTTCTCTATTCGTTCGTGTCCAGTGTTTTCAAAGCTAAGAGTTTCCTGTAAGGATATCATTTAGTCTATGCTTTAGAACTACTGGTCAGAGCTTCCTTGTTTGCTAACAGTAAGTCAGGGGCTTGGCTTATTTACAAACACACTGTTTCCTCAATTACGTATCCATCTTTAAAATACATAATCAAATAAACAACCCATTTAAACATGCACAGAAACATCTGATACCAAAGAATAAATCTGTTCCAGTTGGTTTTGAAATATAATAGACCTGCACTGTGGGATAAAATGCTGTTAGCTGTACAGTTCTTTCTGTGGCGTACTGTGTTTGGGTAGTTTGAACATACTTGTAGATGCTCATATTACCTAATATTAAATTAATTATGAATAGCTAAAAAGTAATTTTAGATTAAACATATTGGATCAGAATTGGCCAATATTCACAATATCAGTACTGGATAGCACATGATAACATAATATTGATGAGAAAATGATCAGACACATATAAAAACCACTTCTCATAGAGTGCAGTTGATACACCACGTAGATTTATCCGAGGGTAATAATAGTAATAGTAGACATAAATAAATATATTCAGAAAAATATTATTTTTCTGAATATATTAAACACAACCTGATTGCAATCAATGGCTATGATTTACTTAATTACTTACAGTGAGTGTGTTTATATGCACTAAATGATCCGACAACTACAGAAAACCAGATATTGTCAGTAACTGTTCACTAGATTTATGTCAGATTAAGTCTTAATCTGATCTAACACATCCAATTATGACCAAATTATGAAGTGTATGTAAACACACTCATTGTTTCTCTGCATATCTATAAAGTAACATTATTTAATGAGTCTGATGACAGTTTAATGAATAAATTTTATTATGTTTATTATTGTATTCTAGTAGCCCTTCAAAAGTTACTAAGTTATAAAAAATAAAAGAGATTATTATTCATTAAATATAACAAAATGACAAAATAATTTAGGGGGACAATTAAAATGTACATATGTTATTATTTCAGTGCAAATAATTGAATATACAGTATATGACAGTCCTACCTTTAGAAAGATGAAGATGATCAGGTGGATTAATGCTGTTCTGATGTTGCTCACAGTTTCTCTCAGAGTGAGTCTGTAGTTACACATGGAGCACTCCTGTATTTATACACATGCAGGGAAATAAGTGAACATCCTCTATAGCCATGAGGTGAAAGGTCAATGAACGTGATGAGTTGATGATTATCTGTATATTACAGACAGCTGTTCAGCAGGAAACAGAAGGAAATGCTGAAAATTGATCTAGATGGGCAATATATGGCATTATAACCTATTAATCTGTTAACAAAACCAAAACTGGAGTCAGTTTTAAGGTAATAGTCAAGTTGATTTATTTACCACAGGTTTCAACATTAATACAAAACATTTATAGAACATAAGTCATATAAACTCCAAATTATACCCAGTTTAACAATAAATATAAAACCCTGGCTGTAATTACAATTAGCACACACCATAGGTTGCAGATACTTACATAACAGCAAAGTGCATTAAATGATTTACAAGCTTTTATGACCTAAACAACACTGGAGCATAATGTGCTTGTATGTGTAATTGGCCTTTATGTATTGAAACAAGTGCGTAAAGTGCTGGTGTGTTTAAAGAAACGCAACGTGTATACTAGAGCATTAGAGTTTTGAGGGCTAGCAGTAGTAAAGTGCTCCAGAGTGAAACACTTATTGTAGGGCTGTTGGAGGGAGTTGTGTGACTTATGTTGGAGTTTAGGCTGCTTGTGGTTGAGTTGCCGGTGGTTTGGGGAGCCCCTGTGGTGCTGGGCCGTCTGATGCTGAAGTCACACCGACCCACATTGCCCTCCTTGTCCACAGCAGATATGTCCACACGGGTCACACAGCAGGACGCTCTGTAGGTCAGTAAAGTTGCGTTGTAGCCATTCTCGTCCTGAACCTGATCAACGATTGACGTCTCATTCATAGCTGTGTCCGGGATGTTGATGGATATGCGAGGATACTGAAGTCCAGTGCCGTTACCATCCGACATGAGTAACGTCACCTCCCACGTAGCGTTCCCACACGGGACAGGACAGTTCAAACTTTCATTCAGCACCCGACACACTGGAGGAGTGACGTCAATGTCCTGCAAGACACACATACATTATTGTATTCATGAAGCAACAGAACAGACATTCCTATGTATTTTTAATCTTCATAAATGTCTTTAATATTCCTCTATTGATTTAATACCAATGTGACCTTTTACTCAGTCTTAATGTGTACTTATTATTATAAATATGAAATTTCATATCGAGTTTTTTGTATTATTTACCCTTCGGATGACGGATATGCGGAGAAGGGCGAAGTTTGATTGACGAGTTGCAGTTGATTCAACTTCTAAGGTCACGACAGAGGTGGTCCCTGATGGGGTTCCAGTGGGAGCAGATAGATTCAGCAAGCCAGCAGCGCTCCCTGTTGCATCTATATTTAAACTGTGACAAATAGATACACAATTAGTTGTAAACTAATGCACACCTAGTTGTTATTTCGGTCTAATCTCCGTTTGTTGCATCGATTGACCTTGAAAAAACGACTGGTCATTACTAAAAACCAGCATATGTTTTGTTTTAGATGCTGGTATGCTGCTCAGGAGCAATGGAAGTTGATAATCTGACCACCACCAAAACTCACATGTTGTGTTTTAACACAAGTTTGCTAGTCAATCAGCATGACCATACTGTGGTGACCAGCTAAGCCTTTTCTCAGGTTTTCAAAGCTAAGCTATATGTTAACATGGTATGCAGCTAACTCTGATCATATCTGATAATCCTTGCCAGACAAAATACTAACTGACTACCGAAAAGCACCAATAATTTACTTGTTAATGAATCTGTTCATCTTTGGAAGTTACTAGTTGACCTAAAGCTGAAGCTAAATTTAAATTTAAAGCTAACAGATACTCAGTTTGCTTAGTTAACTTAGCTTATCTACAAAACAGTAAACTAGCTAGCTAGCTAATTTCACAAATGTATAAAAAAAATAACAAACTCCTTTAAGATTAAGAACTATGTACACACAATTTATTGACATGTCAAAGATACTGTGGAACTTAGATGAACAAAAAATTCTAATGCTACTCTTTCAAAAGTCCAGTAACCAATAAAAACTTAATATCAGAAGTGAGAGAATCTGCTGTGGGAAGTATAAATTAATCCCTGTACATTATCATACTGATGTAGCACATTAGACTTATACTATGAATTTAAACAGTTTATATTCTTATTTCTTAAAAGTTTTTGATAATTCCAGCCGATTATCACAGACAATAGTTTGTGCTGAATCTCTGCCATTGGCTACAATTGTAAATGCTATGAATATGTCAGGTTTTCTGTTCTTCTCTAAGTGCAGGCAAATTATTGTTCAAGGTAATCACAAATTAGAGATAGAGAGTGGGTTTAAAAATGCTGGAGTATAATGCAAAAGTAGTGGTCTGTTTTATCGATGCTAAGCCGTCCAATTACCTGTTATTAACTGCAGTCACAAATCCTCGACCATCCCGGGCACGTATAGCAATGGCGCCCTCGATCCCGCGGGTTCCCACAGTGAAGGGGACCAATGCAGACTCACCTGGTACCAAGATGACGGATCTCTGGATCTGTCAGATTTAGTATAACAGGAGAAAATCAGCACACAATGAAATGCCTTACACCTCAATACTCTCTTTTCCCTTTCCACCGCTTTAACTCCTGACCTGCACTGTGATCTGCGATGCCTGGATCTGAGTGCTCGACTGCCTTTGGAAGGGCCGTCCGTCTGCCCCCTGCCCCATCAGCAGAAGAGTGAACGGGATGTCTGGAAGGGGAGGCACTCTGGCAAGATATGTCCCCTCCCTCACTCTCATTACACTAGTGTTCCTCAGAAGCTCCCCGTCCACACTCACCAGGACCACTTCCACCCCAAACAGCATTTCAGCACCTGTTACTGTTATCAGGAGAGTCGCATTCTGACCTGAAAAACACACAAAGAGAAAAAGTGATCATTAAATGTTGACAAATGGATCATTAATAAGCTAATTTCTTTAAAGGAAAAGAAAGAAATTTTGTATATTTACATGCAAAAGTAAAATGAGATATTTTGATGATTCAATCAGTTACAGCCCCAACCATTCCTTACAGATGCATTTCTGACTGCAGCACTGTGTCTATGGTGATCTGCATAATGCAGTATTAGTATTAATGTAGTATTAGTGCATCTGCTGAGGGTGCGAGAATGGAACACATTTACTAAATTCATCTATAACTAATGATTAACTTTGGAAATTATTTGGATGAAACAGGCACAGCAGGGTCTACTGCCTCCCCCCTTTGCTTTCGAGAGTTAATACATCCTTAAACCTGTACAGACATAACACAAGATATAATAAAGAATATAAAACAATGCATTACACTGTATCATACCAACAGAAGCTTTTATAAGAGTCTACATTTTGTATATTGTGACTGTCCAAAGAAAAACAAGCATCTCTAAAATGTCAACTTAACAGTAGAAGCCAAAAACAGTATTGACTTTTAATGTAAGTAAATGAAACCAGTTTTTAGAGCATTTGGAGCATTTCCGTTGGTTCCTTTATCACAATATTTCACACAATGTAAATGGCAGCTACTGCATTCAAATAAAGGATTGGGAGAGTTGAGGTTTGGGATTATTCTACAAGCTCTCAGAATTCAAAGGTTCTGATCAGTTGTACAGACAGTTGGACTCTATGGGGTCATGAGACAGCAGTAATGGATGAGAGTAGGCGGGCTTACCTGCAGGGGGCCGGGCTGGTATCTGAGCAAATCCAGGATGTGGTCCATCAAACAACTCAACAAACTGGGACATAAAATCCAAAGTGCTGCGTCCTGCAGATAAAGACATATTGGCTTGTTATTGCTCATGCTGATTCTTTAATTAAATTAATCACATTATTCATTTTATTTCATACCTTTAACTGTGAGAGAGTAATTCTGGGAAGAGCTGATATTGATCTGCCATTTGCCTGTTAGGTTCCCTGCATTCAGAAGCACTCTATATAGATTCCCCACTAGGAATACTGAAGCCAGAGGTCCTGTTTCAGCAGTGTTATCCTGAGAAACACCTAAAACACATCACATATTCAAGTAGTATTTGGTTACCATGTGGTATGTGCACATAGAGCAGTTGTGCAAGAGACCACCTTCATTTAGCCATAACTAAATTTACAGATCAAACAAAAAAACTGCTGGTAATATGAGAACAATGGACTGACAGTGGGTCCATTTCCGACCCACTGTCCAAGCTCTGAAGAGCCCAGTTTTCAGGATAAGCTGTTATGTAGTCATTAACTGAGTAAATTAGAGTGTAATTATAGACTTTTTAACGTGTGTGTTACCTGCAGGGTTCTGTAGTGTGAAGTTGATTGACAGCCCTGTGATATATAAAGTCACATTTTGAACTCTTGGATCCACCAAGAAGGAGAAAATCTTGGGTCCTGAGGAGTCGCCATTTAGTAGAGTCACCTGGAGAAATCAGAACCAGAAATAAAGCAAAACATGATGAGGTTTAGATAAAACCATCTATTTGTGTTTGTGTATATACGTGTGTGTAATGTGTGTTTCTCACCAGTGAAGATGTAATAGAGTCTTGAATGATGGCAGTGGCCAGTGGAAGTGTACTTTTGGTGACCTCGATGGCCTGTCCACCTGAGAGCTGAGCCAGCTGCTGGTAAATAGAATTAGCTGAGTTTGTCACTGCACTCCTTCTCCTCCTCCTTCCATTTAGAGCATTAGTCAGCAAGAATGATATCTGTCACAGACAGACAGGCACACAAACAAAACAAGAAATACATAAACTTGTTGTTAGTATGCAGGTAAAAGGAGTGACGGCACTGCATCAAAAACTGGCATGCTTCAGCGGTGTAGGTCACAGATCAGGTATACTTTGACAAACTGATGTCAGTAAGCATTAGCCTTTAACTTTTAAATGCAAGTTAAAACTGTACCATGCTTGGTGAAGGTGGACATTCTTAGCAATGTCCAGAAACGGACATCTGAAATGGACTGATGCTCAGTGGGAACTTGTATTTTGGTCTGATGAGTCAGTCCTTCAGATTGCTTATAAAAATAATAGTAACTTAATTTATATAGCACTAAAATGCATTAAAATGCAGCTCTAAGTGCAGTGAAAATACAAAAAACCTAATAAAAAACTAAAAATAATTTGAAAAATACAAATAAAAAAACGGCTAAACTTACTAGTTTGGTTACAATTTCTGCTTTGTGTGCAGTTTAGACAAATTTCAGTTTTATCTTTCTTCATTTTCAAGACATTTTGTTTCAAGGTAATTGGATAATGTATTTGTATCCAATTACATTGTATTACACTCAATAAATAATAAATTAGCTAATTTTGGAGAAACATCTGCTGCTATTTCAGTGCTGTCATTGCTGTGTAGTCAGAGACTGTTGGTCCTAGACTGACCCACACTGTTGAACAACTAAAGAACGGCAAAGAAATGGGCTTTCAAACCTGTCTACAATTCATTAAGTGCTGTTAAAATAAACTGTAAACATCAAACATAACATTTTATATTGTTTGAAATTTAATCCAGGTCAAACAGAATTTATTAACTATAGTTTTCTGTTATTATTGGCATTTCACATACTGTTCCAACATCTTTTAGAATTTGGTTTGTAGATACAGGCTAGTCTCTGACTGCACAGCACTGATTCCTTTATAGGGTAAATAACATTCATGTTAAGGGACTATATCAATATCTTAGGCCAAAAAATAGCTTTATACTATTTTTCTTGATGTGTTTTCTCTTTATATAGATACATAACATGATATATTGTTTTTCTAGATGCCTCAGACTTCGTCACAGTACTGTATAAGCTAGTAAGATACTAAACTCAGTAGCTATAACTCATTTGTGCAGCCATGCCTTTCATCTTATCACTCTGTAATTATCCCTGGTTTGGGTGATTTTATTGAACAGTCATTCTCGATGACGTCCCACATTCTATAAAAAATTATTTCTCTGTGAGAACCATTGTTTTTATCAAGTCATGTATTTATTAATAATCTCACCCTGGATCTGGTGCTTTGAATCAGTGAGGTCACAGAGCCCAATATTTGTGTGTCCTTAGCCGGGGCATCAGTGAACACAAAGATATCTGATGAAGGAGGTACTGTTCTGAGGGCCAGCTGGTTGGGGGGTAAACAGAAACCATTCAAGAAGCAACAGAGAAAAACATGCATCCACAGAGATAAAGACAGCTTTTACACATTGTGCACCTCTACACTTTCTCACCTCTAATCCAGATAAGCTTAACTCTGGAATGTCTCCACCTCCAGCAACTTTAATGTTGTTGACAGCCTGTATCATTTCTTGGGGATTTGTAGTACTGGTCACTGGTCCCACTTCTACACACACACACATTTATAAATATATGAAAGGTATTTATGTCAAGATTTAAATTATAAAAACGAATCAATAAATCAAAAAATATTTATTAATTTAAGTCTGCCAAAATGCATTTTTCAGTGTTTAGTTATCAGGATGAATATATACATTTCTCTATGGTGTAGTGCTATATATATATATATATATATATATATATATATATATATATATATATATATATATATGGGTACAAAAAGGGTACAAAAAGGTTGCTGTAGGATCATTGGCATCCCATCATCATTTTTTCCATCGCTCAGTGAAAGGCGTGATGAGGCGATTCTGCATATCCTCACTGACATTCTTGAGGACAATTCATCTCCTCTCCATAGCTTCCTGCTTACAGCTTTACCCTCCACTTACTCATTACATCGGTAACGGGGATATGTTGTACCCGTGAGCAAAACTAAAAGACACAAACTCTCTTTTCCTCGTGCTCTTAAACTGTTTTTTAAGTGATTTATATATTTATTTTGGGTTAAATATTCCTTTTTGTTTTTGCTCAAATGTTGATTGTTGTATGTTTGACACATTTCAGGTCTCACCATCTAAGAACTGGGTTTCTTATGCTGGTGTGTTCTGCCTTGTCAAATTTAATAAATCAAATGAGATGAAATGATGAAATTTTTGACACCGGCCCAGCTCTGATAGTTAAATGACATTGAAAATAGGGTTTCATTTTCTGACAAAGACGCACATATTCACACTAACCTGGATCATTAAATTCAACCAGGATGTACAAAGAAGGCTCATTTGGAGTTCCAGTGTTGTTGGTAATGATTTCATTGGTGATTCTCCGCACCTCTGCCACGTCATCAGTCATACTACCAGTAGTGTCAATAACAAAACACATCACTGTGGAACGAGTAATACCCAGCATACTGTAAGAGAGAGGGAGACAAAAAGAGGGGGGGGGGAGAAAGGGGGGGGGCATTATTGTCTTACTGATGCACTGCCTAATGTGTTTTATAGTTAACAAGTTAAAACTACCTACTCCTTAGAAAACATTTTAGTCCTAGTAATAAGTATAGTACACTGATACTTCTATCAACAATAAAGATCAGTTAGCTTGTTACAAAGGTACTACGACATGGAAATGTGCATACTGTAAGCCTATTCTGAGTAAAAACATTGTCTACACTCTTAACACACTTAATTTGGGAGACTGTATATAAACTGTTGTATTGCTAAAACAAGTTGCTTTGGTTTCAGTTTTCTGTTTAAGGAAGTGAGTAAATATTTGGCTAATTTTAGTGTGTCATATTGGCCTGTAAAGAGGGCAGTATATGATTTACATTTCCTGTAGTGAGGTCATAGTACATGCAAAAAAACAGATGATAAATCATTAGACTGAACAGAAAAGTGCTTAGTGCATGGCTGTGCATGACACTAACTCCACCATGCTTCACAGATAAAGGAGAGCACTGAATTGTTCCTTTGCTTTCAATTTCCTTACATTTAATGTACATTTTGTAATGTGTTTCATTACAAACTGGTTTAGAGGATTCTTAGGCTAGGCCGAAGTCACCTGGGTGTGTTGGTGAACATGTGTAAATGAGCAAGTGAATGTTTGTGGCTCTTACAAGATATGTGTGTGTCTACAAACTGAAGATAAGAGTATACCGTAAGAACAATGTGTTTCCGAATGCAGTGTGTATGTCCTGCAGCAAGACTTTGGTAGCCTGCATCGCAGCAAAGTAAGCAGCCAGGTGAGGATCAGTCCCATCTGGGGTTAGTTCACCACCACCAAAGTCCTTATTGATCCTTATTGTGTGTGTGTGAGTGTGTGTAAAGTTTTGTATGTGTTTACAAACACACCGTAAGAATACTGTGTTTCCGAATGCAGTGCGTATGTCCTGCAGCAGGTCTTTGGTGGACTGAACAGCAGCATTGTATGCACTGAGGTGAGGGTCAAAACCTTCTGGGGTTAGTTCACCACCACCAAAGTCCTTATTAATCCCACCCCTGTTGCTGTCACCATGGTTACATTTACCTAAACAGAAAAAGAGAAAGAGAGAGAATACTGTATAACTCCAAACCAGTTCCATCCATGAATACTGTGAGCACTGTTTGTATGTGTTTTGTTGGTAGTACCTTGTGGGGTAAGGCTCACGTATCCTGAGGTCAGTGTTTTTGTACTGAGTATCTCTGGGAGAATAACGTTAGGACACACCTTCACCTCACAGTCATTACAGGTTGGGGTGTTTGCATCTAAAAACATTGAACAGAAATATAAATGTATTAAAGTCTAAATGGTCACATACTCACATATTTGCATATTCGCAAGCATAAAACCAAGGAGACAGTCCCAGACACCCACACACCTGCAATTGTCTGAAGTGGAAGGTCAGGACGCAGTAAGTTAGGGTTCGGGTCCAGATTTCCTAACTCAAACCAGTTACTGTGACTGTAGAAGTCCTGCAGACAGCAAAACAATAAACCAGAGAATGTTCAGCCCACTGAATAATAAAAGGAGCAAAAACAACCAGAATAAAAAAATACACTACATGGCGTATGTATGCGGACATTTATATGTGCTTGTTGAACGCCTCAGTTTAAAACCTGGGACTTGTCCCCCACTTTTCTGTCATAAGACCCTCTGGTCCGGGCTTTACTCTAGATGAATGTTGCATCTGGCAGAAAACATTACTTGGACATTACTTCCAGAGGCAGTTAAGGCAAAAAGATTTTTATGCACTTTGGCATGCATGTCTTGGTGTTTGCACAGCCTACTTCTAGTATAGTGTTTAACTGATGTTGCTCCTAGATTATAACAGCACTTACAGCTGTCCTGGGCAGCTCTAGCAGGGAAAAAATTGGACATGTTGGAAATGTGGTTTTCCATGATAATGCCTGAGCTCTTCAGTACGGTTCAGTCACTGAGCTCTTCAGTACGACCCATTCTACTGCTAGTATATATGTATGCTGACTTAGAAATGGGCGTGTCAGAAATAAACAAACCAAGGAATTCAAAGTTGTGCCCACATTTGTTGGAAAGGATCATTTTAAAAATACAAAGAAAAGTATATATTTCCTAACAACCAGCCCTAAAAGACCCCAGTATCATTCTTGGTTCTAACATAACAGGACTAGCTGGGAGACATATGTGGGAAACTAACATCAAGTTTTAAGTGTCTCAGTTATCGTCTATTACATGAAAACCTGGTATTTACTCACCTGGAGAGTATGAGTGACCATCCCAAGTTCTCGCCTAGCTGCCTCCAAGTTGCCTTGTCTCAGGTTGGCTTTGACGAGGGAAACACCCCGAGTAATGACTTCCTGTCCAATTTCAATTTCTTCATCATTGAAGTGCAGCTCGGGGCTGAGCGGCTGATCTCTGTCAATTATAGTGTTCTCTTCAATGATTTCATTCAGCACATCCCTGAACTTTGACGCTGCCAGATTTGCATCCTCAGACACGCCTAAACACGCAGACAGCAGGGTCTCTGCGGTCAGTAAGGTCTATAACATAAACATAACAGACAGAAAATAGAATTAAATGCACATTTTTCAAGTGCTTTTGACAGATATTCTCACTTGCAAGCATCTGATGGTATTGAAGCATCCATATCATATACCCTTCTTGTATATTACTGTTCTTCCCTGCAGCCTACTAGGGTTTAAGTGTAGCTTTATGAACTAAAAACAGGCTAATAATTCGTTACATTATCATATTTCTGTTCTGAGTTGTGTCTCGTTCAGAGAGCAGTCTGGGAAAAAATGTATTTGAAATCATATTATTGGGCAGATCAGAAAAAAAACCTTCAGCTACTTTGTTAGATAGATAAAAACTTGTCAAACTAAACTGCTGTAGGCTGCACTGTAAATGTATTCGTCCTTATGGCAATATAACCACGATGAAGTTTGTTTTTGCAGATTGGTTCATATATTAACTGGAGAATACACTCTCAGTATTTTGATCTTACTGGTGAAATGAAGGTCCGTCCCTCCTCCTGTGCTGCATCTCTACAAGCATCTGTTGCTACTTTGAGCAGCGCTTCTATTGTGATATCAGTGTGGCTTAGCTCCGCAACTGAAGGGGAGGGCAGAAAGGACTGGCACCAGCCAATCAGGGCACTGACGATGAACACCTGGTACAACATCTGTCCTGAAGCCCAGAGTCAGCCTGGATCAGATGTAAAAGTTCTGCGTGGGTGACAGAATTTTAGATGCAGGTTTAAACTCAACAAATAGCAGATCATCAGGAAAAGGTTTGGTTGACTAGATGATGTAGTGAAAACTTAATAGTGCAGTGGACTGGTGCTGGCTGTAACTGGGTTAAATCAATATTTAAATCACTAATGTAAATCTTTATCACTGTTTTTCCAAGGCTCATATTTAACTGTACACTATGTTTTACTGCGCTGTACTTCTCAAGAGTTTGGAAGTTTAGAACTTCCTGTAAAGATAAAATGCTTCATATCTATTAAGTTTCCTTGTTTGCTAACAGTTACTCAGTGACCCTGTGGCTTGGCCACTGCTTTCACAATTACACACTAAACTTTTTAAATAAAAACAATAAAGTAAACAACTCTTTCACAGTAATAGTAAGCCTGTAAGATCCTACCCTAGTTTTACTACAATCTACTATTCTATAACAGTTTGTCTATAACAGTAATCTGCTGTATAATCTGTAAATTATAAGGTATAAGTCTATAATATGTTTCCATTAATTTATTAGTCTATAACAAATTCACACAATCTATTAGTTTATAAGCATTTGATTACAATCTATTAGTCTATAAGCATTTGATTACAATCTATTAGTCTATACCAGTTTTACTGAAATTTTTTAGTCTATACCAGTTTTACTAAAATCTATTAGTCTATAACAGTTTTACTATAATCCATTAGTCTAGAACGGATTTACTATAACCTATTAATCTATAACAGGTTTAACATAATCTATTAGTCTATAACAGGTTTAATATAATCTATTACTCTATAACAGGTTTAATATAATCCATTAGTCTATAACGGATTTACTATAACCTATTAGTCTATAACAGGTTTAATATAATCTATTACTCTATAACAGGTTTAATATAATTCATTAGTCTATAACAGATTTACTATAACCTATTAGTCTATAACAGGTTTAATATAATCTATTAGTCTATAACAGGTTTAATATAATCCATTAGTCTATAACGAATTTACTATAACCTATTAGTCTATAACAGGTTTAATATAATCTGTTAGTCTATAACAGGTTTAATATAATCTATTAGTCTATAACAGGTTTAATATAATCCATTAGTCTATAACAGATTTACTATAACCTATTAGTCTATAACAGGTTTAATATTATCTGTTAGTCTATAAAAGGTTTAATATAATCCATTAGTCTATAACAGATTTACTATAACCTATTAGTCTATAACAGGTTTAATATTATCTGTTAGTCTATAAAAGGTTTAATATAATCCATTAGTCTATAACAGATTTACTATAACCTATTAGTATATAACAGGTTTAATATTATCTGTTAGTCTATAATAGGTTTAATATAATCCATTAGTCTATAACGAATTTACTATAACCTATTAGTCTATAACAGCTTTAATATAATCTGTTAGTCTATAACAGGTTTAATATAATCCATTAGTCTATAACAGGTTTAATATAATCTGTTAGTCTATAACAGGTTTAATATAATCCATTAGTCTATAACAGGTTTAATATAATCTATTAGTCTATAACAGGTTTAATATAATCTATTAGTCTATAACAGGTTTAATATAATCTGTTAGTCTATAACAGGTTTAATATAATCCATTAGTCTATAACAGGTTTAATATAATCTATTAGTCTATAACAGGTTTAATATAATCTATTAGTCTAGAATAGGTTACTATAATCCATTAGTCTATCATAGGTTACTTGAATCCATTAGTCTATAATAGGTTACTATAATTAATCCATTTATAACTATCAATCTATCAGTGCAGATCACCTAATGTAGATTATGTGTAATCTATGTTTTGCAGTCCTACCTTTTGAAAGGTGAAGTTAAAGATGAAGGTTTGATGTTCAGGGGGTTTAATGCTGTTCTGGTTGTCGCTGCTCAGAATTTCTCTCAGTCTGTGGTGACACACAGGACAGTCCTTACTTATACACACACAGGGACATAACTGAGCATGCTCTATAATGATGAAGCCCTTCCTGTGACAACTTGATTAGCTGTAATTCTTTTTTTTTTTTTTTACATGTACGTTTCAGTGGAAATGGAAACGAATGCAACTCAAGTTATGTAAACATCACATTCGCTGGGGGGGTCATTTATTGTGCAGGAGCAGGAAAGAAGGTTCTCTCTGACACACTGAATTCTCATTATATTGCTTACCCCCACTTAACTGACAACAGATATGGTGACACACCTCATGCACACAGGCACGTCTTACCATCCTAAAGTCTTCCTTTTAGTAGGACTATCTAAGTGAATTTAGAAAATGTATATAACACAACAGAATTAAAAACATTTAAAATGATAATATTACCTTGAAATGCATTATTTCATAATGTTATTATTTTTTAATGCATAACATATTTATATATGATGTACAGAAACATAGGACGCATTATGATGAGACATTGGAATGGAATGAGGAAAAAGGAATGGAAAAAGGTCATGTGGTCTGATGAGATCAGACTGATGCTATTCTAGAGTAATGGGCATGTCAGGGTAAGCAGGGAAGCATATAGTGATGCAGCCACCATGCATAGTACCCACTGTACAAGCCACTAGAGGCAGTGTTATGATCAGAGGCTGCTTCAGTTGGTTGGTTCGAGGCTCAGAAACATTATGTGATATATTACATTAAGTTAGCTCACCATCTGATTGTACTAAATGACGAGGTGATCCCATCAATAGATGTCTCCCATCTGATGGCACTGGTATATTCCAGGACTGCATAAATGGTGAGATTCCTCAGGCTCCAAAGTGGTTCAGGGAACATGTGGAATCATGAACTGTCCACCACAGATTCCTGACCTTAACCCTATGGAAAGTCTCTGGGATGTGCTGGAAAAGACTCTCCAGTCATCAATACAAGATCTAGCAAATCCAAAGATCCAGCTAAATATTTTGTCCAGACACTTTATAGCTCTTTCTTATGTGACTACTGAGCATAAGTCAGAGAGCACCCATCATTTATTTAGCTACTACTCAAACTGGCCATTAAGTACAACAGCTTCTGAGGGTGATAGATACAAGATAATCTACTTGTATAAGAATGATTAAAAGCTAGAGAAAAAATAGAAATCCTAACAACCACCTGGAAGTCCTTGGAAACCCCAACAGCGTCTGTCCACATGACATACACAGCACTTCAGGTTTTCATCTTTGAGATGAAAAAAATCTTGAGTTCTGCAAAGATCCATAGGTGTTTTCGTCCGTCCTTCCACTGTATGAAGACACCTCAGCGCTATGGGTCTGAAAGGATGTGTAACTGTTCAAGAAGCTCCTCACTCAGAAAAGAAGACACATCTAACAAAGACGCTGCTGCTGGTCTCAGAACAATGGACTGACCACCTCAGAGTTCAGACCTCAACAGCAGAAAATGTTAAACCTTCTAACATTGAATTTTGGAGGTGTGGAAAACCATTCCTGTTTTTTTTTCTTTAAAATTGAGAGTCTTGGAGAAAAAACGATGCTGTGTTGAAGGTAAAGAGTGCATACGATCTGAATATGCAATATTATATTTAGTTGGGGCATTCAGGTGGTTTCTGTAACATATGTGCTCTGCTTTTTTATTTTGAAAAACGAATACCTTGTATGGAACGGCCATTTCACTGGAAAGTAAGTAAATGAAGGGTGGTCTCAAACTTCTGCATGTTTGTGTTCAATATCAAAGCTACTGGGAATCATATTGTCAAAGAAGGTCAGAAATTAATTGACCTACTTCCAAACATTTACTGTGTTGCTAAGAGTCCAATTTTATAGCAGTAAATATATCATGAAGTAGCTCCTTTTAAACAGAACCAGTATATCTCAGTGTGTTCTCTGTGGTTTCCTTTTCCTGCTTCCTCATAGTTGAAATCTCTATAGGCGCTTGGATGAGCTATAAAGTTTATCAGTCCAAAAGTCACAAATTTGGTTTAGGTCATTAGATAAAAATGGTTTAAAACACAACAACTGCCTTTAAACTTGATATAGTTGCTTAATTTGTGCATATACACTTTCTAAACAATCTACGTTTTCTGAGACTTACTGCACTGAGAACATTAAAGGTTGCTCTTTTCATAAGAATAAGGAATTGAACTGTGTAGCTGTGCTGTAAATGTGTGTTTGTTAAGGTGGAGTCACATGCTTCAGGTACAACATCATGTTTGACTAAATTTGTAAAACCATAAAACCTCAAAAACCTGGATTGAATGAACAACAGTTGAAATACATGATATTTAATGCTACACCAAATAAATTTCATTTAAGCACTTTTTATATTTGATATCTAAAACACATACCCTTAAAAGTTAGGAGGGGGGCATGTTTACCACTCTGTTACACCACCTTTCCTATAATGATAATTATAATTGAAATAGCTAAGACACAGATTTTCAATGGGACACAGTTCTGGAATCCAGGCAGGTCTGTCTAGCACATGTATTCTCTGATTAGCAGCCATGCTGTTGTACCACATGCAGAATATTTTGAGTGTTGAAACAAGCATGAGCCATCCCAACAATGGACTCTTCTCTCTGTTGAGGTCGGGAAAGCACTTATGATCTCTGAAGGCGAACACAGAGAGTACAAGAAGGAGCTTCTTCCCGTGGGCCATTCAGACTCTGAACCGTTCATTTGTGCATTTGAGGAAGAACAATGTTATTAACAACGGTTTGTCAAAGAATGCAATGATCTCACATCACAGAAGCTTGTTTATGTGCAGTGCCACTTGAAGGGTTAAAAGTCACAGGAATTCATTTATGGTTTTTGGCCTTGTCTTGTACATCCCTGAATGTCTTTGGAAATATTATGTGTTGTGGATTGTGTCCTTGCAACTATGTTATTTTA
Source organism: Megaleporinus macrocephalus (assembly GCA_021613375.1). Classification (NCBI taxonomy): domain Eukaryota; kingdom Metazoa; phylum Chordata; class Actinopteri; order Characiformes; family Anostomidae; genus Megaleporinus; species Megaleporinus macrocephalus. The sequence continues at coordinate 36,038,903 of CM038713.1, forward strand.
AAATTTTTGCTGATGCATTTTTGGTGAAGGGTCAAAGAATCCATTTATTTATTTTATTGAAGATGTACAAAACTTTGATTATTCACCCTGACTCACCTAACCAGTCTGTACCAGTTAGATTAGAAACAAAGAGGATTTTTTCCTGAGAAAGGCACTACTTACAGACTGTTTACTGACACTTTGCCCTGATGGGGGCCAATTTGAGACAGTTTTTAATATGACAATAAACATACTAGTATAGCATAATATATCCAATAATATCATGTAATATTTAAAAGTAAAATGTTCTGTGTTAGGCAGTAAAACTTTCCTTACTTGTGTCGTCTCCAAGTGTTGAGGTTGGTATTTTCCCTAAGTGTTGTAATGACTCTTACAATAACAAGTCCTGTGTTCTCTACGGAGGAGGCCTAAGCAATAAAACCTTGTTAGTAATAGATATGTTTTCTGTAAATGAACAAATGATGAGTTTTTATTTGCATCCTGGAAACTTTCCATTGAGAGGAACATTGTCTAGCAAGGGACTAAATTTAGATTTTCCTGCATTAGAAATAAGGTCTTATCACACCTTTACACTTGCTCATCAGCATACACACCCATAGAGATCTCACATTATAGTTAACAGTCCTAGTCTGTTCTGTGTTTTAGATAAACAAAGGTTATACAAATGCACATTGTTCATTATATTGAATTACTTCACAGTCAAACAGAATGCTGGTCATAAGAACCTAAACCGACATTCAAGATTCAAGATTCAAGAGTTTTATTGTCATATGTACAGCAGAACAGACAGTTACACTGTACAATGAAATTCTTACTTTGCTGCTCCTCCATTCACCAATAGATAAGATAACAAATAAAAGAAATAAAAAATATATGTACAAAATATACAAAGTATAACAATATAAGTTGAAGTAGATCAAAATATTTTTATAGTTAAAGAATAAAAAATAAAAGTTATGTGTGCTTTTATGTGCAAGTATGAAGAGCAGCAGCCATAAAGTGCAAGTTGCAAGTAACGAATGTAAACAATAATGTTTGTGTGAGTAGTGAATGTAAACAGTATTGTATGTAAACAGTATTCTGACAGTACAGTGAGTGTAAGGTGCAGTTTAAATCAGACCAGTTAAAACCAGTTCAGAAAGGAGAGGTTAGAGAGGTAGTGTGTGAGGTGTTCACAAGCCTGATGGCCTGTGAGTAGAAACTGTTTGTCAGTCTTGTGGTCCTGGACTTCACACTCCTGTAACGTCTGCCTGAAGGTAAACGTGTGAAGAGTGTGTGCTGGGGGTGTGTACTGTCCCTGATTATGTACATTATGACATACTAGTACAACCTGAAATTTACTGTCTAGGATCCTTTAGTTAATTGCTAGGAGTACACAGCCTGGGACTACATCTGGAGTTAGGAATAACCACATGGTAAGCAGTTAGATTTAATTGCTTAGAAGTAAATATTTACCATTAAGACATTAACAATAGCCACTAACATCACACATTAATAATTAATAAACATAATTAAACATTTTTAAATAATTATTTTTTGTGTTCTAATGAAAAATACAATCATGTTATGTGTTCAAAGCTGTACTGGCAAGTGATGTACTCAAAATGAACTACCAAAACTCTTACTACCAAAACAGTTACTACCAAAACAGTTACTACCAAAATTTCCAGTGAAGTCTCAGTAGTGATTGTTTGGGTGACCCTTAGTGTTAAGCTCCATACTTCCGGCTTCAAAGCAGTTCTAAACACCTATCAAACACAACCTCCTAACACATAGAGGTTCACCTAACATGTGAACCATCTGGAGAACCCTGAGCATTTGTTAGAGAGCCACTGGCTTACAGTGAATGACAGCTCACATCAAGATCAAGAAAATGAATATGTAGTCTGAAGGTGGTGCCTCAGTACAGTAGGACTGGACAAGCTTTTGTAATAAAGCTGTCATTTAGTATAATAACTTATTTTATAGTTCTTCATGATGTGGGGCTATTTGGTGCTTTATGGACTGATAAACATGGTCCAGGATGAGGAAATAGTTTAACATTATTTTACATGTATTACTTTTTATGTTACCTTTTATTCATTACTTTAAACTAGGTTAACTATTGTTACCTTTGGAATGTGCTGGAGTGGCGTTTCTGATCAACTAATCATCCAACATAACTACCCAACCTCACTAATGTAATTGTGACTAAATGCAAGTCCTCACAGCAATCGTGTCTTCAGAACATTAGAGGCTGTTACTGCAGCAAAGGTGTTACGAACTCTTTAGTAATGCCCTGATTTCAACAGAGAGGTTGGATGAACAGGAGTTTACTTATGAATGCTGTTCGGATAAAAGCAGTACAGAGAACAATCAGCTGAGAAGGATAAATTAAGCTTTTTAAATAATGGTCACAAGGAATATTAATAAATTAACTCAAAATATTTTTGTTTTCTGATATTTTGTATAATACACTGCTGGATTGAAAGAGCTGCCAGCAGAGCTGTTAGAAGGAAGATATTTATCATGTTCCACCAGGGGGCACAAAAACCCAGCAACGAAGGACAGCAATGGAATAGTTCTGAATTTTTCTGGAGACTAAAATGGCCTATCAGTAGAAACTTGGCAATCCTTTTAAAGCTTTAAAGCATGATTTGACTGGGATTCCAGGCTACTGATTATATGGAGGCACAGTCCAAACTCTTCGCTTCTTATCTGTGTGGCAGTGGGAAGAACGGTCTGTATTAAAAACAGCAGGCTGACTATTTAATTATTTAGTTATTGCATTAAAATAATAATAGATAATAGATAAATAATAAAAGTTGCTGTCCCTAATTTCCACGTAACTCCTGAAACATAAAACAAAACCAGTTGTATTAATAGTATTTGTAATTTTTTTGGATGAACAGCCAAAAATGCAACTCGGTAAAATCAAAATTTGGGCATTAAATGCAATATTAATACTCTCTTGGTTTGCTCACCTTTGATATTAATTGTGTTTATATGATAGTGTATATTTTATTGTGAAAAACATGCACACGTTTAAGTGAAGTCTTGTAATGCATCAATGTTCAAACCAGATTCTAAACCACCACTGAAGTTTCTTCTTCTCAATCAACTGTAATCTGTGTTTGGAGAGAAGGACTAAGGAATGGGTCATGGTTTGAATTTTGAGAAGCAGCACAGATTATAATGGGTGTCTGTAGGCGGCAGGTCACAAGCTTTGAAAAATTAAAAGCTACTGTGACTCTAACTTTGTGGCTTTAATGCATAGATTCTGAACATTTGTTTTTGTGATAGCAGTTTTTTTTATGAAGTATCTTAACCCTGACCTATAGAGCGGATAGTTGTGGTTCTGAAATCTGACTGACTGATCCATGTTCTCAGCAGCTGTACAATACTTTATATATGAACACACACAGAAACTCCATCAGAACAAGTGAAATCATTATTAAAGCTCCATGTTATTGCACTGCTCATGAAATAACTTTAGACTGTTTTGTTGCAGCAAGCACTGTGGAACATAATATTGATAGGATAGGCTTCACACCATACCAGAATTTTACCACAATTACTGGTTAATGTGCCAAATCACAGTAAAGCCCATTAGCTTGCTGTTTATTTCTTCTCCTATTTCTAGCAATATATGGTTAGAATTTAGGAAACAAACAAGAACAATAACAAAAATACATAAAAGGAAATTTCACCATCCAAAATATTGAAATGAGGCACAGTTCCCAGTAGCGGTAATAGGAACCGGACATTCAAAAAATATAATGCGCCTTAAAGCTCCTTCACAGAAAGCTGGTATGAAATGGTTGTGAATACTTGTGTTTAAGACATTGCTTTAAGATAGCTTTTATGTTTAAGACATATTTTCAAAACCTTTCATAAAACAGTCCAATCATAAAATCTGTTTGGCTGGCATTCAAAGCTCCCCACTTCTGCAGCTCCAAACTATGCCTAATAAACTGTATTACATTATAACATCCATCAATCGATGGATCGGGGTACACCATGGACAGGTCGACAGTCCATCGCATGTCCAACACACACTCACACACATACTGACACCTACAATTTAGAGTGAGGGATCAACCTAACATGCATTTGAACTGTGGGAGGAAACTGGAGTACCTGGAGGAAACCCACTCAAGCACGGAGAGAACATGAAAGTTCACACAGAACAGCCCGGGAATCGAACCCTGTGAGGTGACAGTGCAAACCACTACACCACCATGCCACCCTCAATATAACATCATATATATATATATATATATATATATATATATATATATATATATATATATATATATATATATATATATATATATATATATATATATATATATATATATTGTTGCATTTCACACTAAGATACTTTACTTAATTATAATTTATATATACATTTCCTTGCATTTTTGAATGTTTTCTTAACAATATTAGCTGCTAGAATACTGTATTAACCACATTTTGTATTCTGAATGCTACTTTAGTGGCTGCTATGGTCATATACTATCTGCTAATATCTCATACCTTTGCACAACTTCTTTGCACAACTCTACATACTCTCAGTATCGTCTTCTAACAATCATATTGTATTTATCTTATGCCTTGTATTTATTGGACTCAATTATCTGCACTGTGTATATTTCCATTTTTGTTTTTTCTCGCGCCACACGGTTCTTGATGAATGATGTTCCATTTCGCTCAGTGCTCGTATGTAGCTGTAATGAAAATAAAGTCTCTTGTATCTTGAATTCTGAAGATGTCGCCCCTGCAATTTAAGTAAGTGACTTTGGCCAAAAAGTCAGCTAGACATCTAACCGCAACGTATAAAATGCTGTCTGCCCACGACTTACCGAGAAGAAACTACAAGATGGTGCACAGAGCTTTTGAGAAGGGCAGGAAGATTGCTTTCGTGAGATGTTTAATTCATCCAAACGAGACAGTTCACCTGTCAGAGACGCCTGGGTCATGATATAATCTCGCTGCCCTTAACCTGGCACAGGAAATAATCCCGTCAGTCACCTAATCCATTTTTACCACTGCTTTAAGGCACAATTCAACACAGGGACTTCTATGAAACAAGCATAAACCAAAAAATTCAGGTTTGATTATATCATCTCTGTGGAGTGTCTGTGTTCTACATTAAGGGCACGAATGGTTTGTGGTTCAAAAGTTGGTTACAAACAGCGGGCGCACATCAGTGCTATCCATATCTGACTCTCCAGTCTATTTCCCAACAAGTTTCTTTAACAATAGCTACTTTAATCCCTTCCTAGCTGAGTACATTAACCCACACGCTCCATTCTCACTCAAATGATGAACACAATCAATTAACAATAGAGCCTGTCTACATTACAAGCTCCAATTTCTGTCTGTTAGCATTCATGCCTTTCTACCATCTCCTTTATGCCCAGGCACTCTTTCTCCCATTACCTTCCTCTGTCCCTTCTCTCTCCTTCTCCTTTTCTCCTTCTCTTAATGCACAGTAACTCAATAGCATTGTGATGTAAACACCATGTCGTTACACAGTTCTTCAGTCTTTACTACCACCGGTTTCTTCAGTCAAGCGAGAACAAGAAACTTTTCCATCTCAAACTTGAACATAACCGAGCAGATTTTTTCTGTCTAAGGTTATATGACTCTATCTCCTTTAATTCTTTGATTTTGTTCTATTGCTGTTCTATTTCTGTTGCTTTCTATTATAAAGTTCCTCTGTGAACCAGCGTTCCATTGAACCCCCTAACACCTACACTTAATTCATTTCAGACTTTATGCTCAGTAACTTCTATAAATTTTGAAACTAATATGCTTGATCTTATACGTGTGGTTGAGGCATATGGGCTTTTTTAATTCTTATAATTTTTTTATTTTAATTTATTTTAATTTTTTGTTTTTTTATTTAGTGAGTTTAGTAACACATTGGAAAACTATAAAATGTTGATTTATTTTTTATTTGTTACATTCAGCAAATAAACAGTAAGTGTATATTAAAACGTGTAGATGTTGTTCGCTTATTTCCACTTACACCACCCAAACATACCCATTTGCCTGGTTTTTAAAGTGAAATGCATTAAGCATGAGGGTCTCGGAGCTGGCTGAGGGTTTTCTCCTGATAGTAGGTGGGATTTGGTGGGAGTGACAGGTAACACATAATATTGCTGTTTAATAGCCTATTGTTTTTGTGATGTAAATAAAGCCCAGAAGACGGTTTACAGGAAAGCAAAAGTCACAACACTACAATCTTATCATGTTTAATAGGTGTGCATGGATACAATACTCAGTAGAAGGTCAGTGTCCAAAATCACTGGATTGGATGTCAGACAAAAACGTTTAATCTGATATGATAAATTAGCTTAAACGATGTAATGTGTAAGATGACACAACTTGTCAAATTCATACTCCAAACAAAATGGGGCAACATATCACCAGAAAGTTGTGACGTCCCCTCTTTGCATATAAAACAAAGACATCCACAGTCTCTCCTCCTTGATGTTCACCTTACTAGCTGTTTTCTTACCAGTCTAGAAGAAACTCTGCAAGGTTTACATTAAACTTTATCTCTTTACTTTAGCTCTTGACCGAGAGCATCACCAGCGCCAATGTTAACTCTTGTTTTGCTGCTATTGATATCACTTATTTTGTTTGCTCTTATTTTGATTGTGGTTTCTTGATGGAAGTTGGTAATGGTCTCATAACGGTCACCCTCCAAGAACTTCAGCCATCACTGCATTTACTGATCCTGTCATTCTGTCTGTCTGTATCTTTAATGATCTAACTGGGAGCAGAACTTTCAACATGATTGACAAGAGGTTAGAATACGCCATCAGGGCATCAGCACTACTTCTTCATCCTGTTATGTTGAACTGATTAGACTCGATGCTAGAGTGACTCACTGTTGCCTATTGAGGCACAAAAGTGGTATTATGAGACAGGATGGGCCAGAGCTAGCTTATAGACATGCTAACTATGCTTTAGTAGATACCTTGACAACACAATACATAGATGTCTTTGACAAAAACTATAATTTCTTCACATTCTGCTGATCATTTTAGTTCACTTTTGAATTTTTGGAACAAAAACTCTTGCATATTGCTCCTTTTACTAAACCTTTGTACAAAGGTGCACTTTAAATGTAATTGTGAGGATTAGTGACTGAAGTCTTGTGATACAGTAAAGGTAACTAGAGATAAAACTGAATGTGTGTAGATTTAGTACAGGTTTTTGTGTGTTGTGCTGCAGTGTTTTGATGCTGCATCAGCGCTGACTCAACATATTCCACCTTCCTTACATGAAGATGACTGCACTGCTGTTAATGAGGATACTACAGTCAAGGTCAATAGCAATAATTAGTGATTACAGCTCTGATTAGTATTAACGTCATAACTAATTAATGACAAACTAACCCCAGAGTCATTAACCCCAGAGTGCTTTATGTGTGCAACTAAACACATCTGAGCAGCGACCAACATGACATGTGGAAAATGTGGGGGGGGGTTACCCCAGACTATCCTTAATCTGTCCTTGGATGTAGATGATGATGGTTGCCACAGAGCCCGATGACTCCAGGTGTAGATCTCCCATCTGAGCAGTGGAATGTGGAGTTGTCCCTCAAGCACTGGTGTAAACCAGGAACTAGGTCCTGTCTGGACAGTTCAAACAGAAAGGGGTTAATCCTTGCATTGTTCCCGGAGGGAGTGTAAGAACACAGTTTATATATACTAGCTAAGTTCAAAGTCAGCTGAGGACGGGCAGATGCTGGGGAAAGCTCGCTTCAGGGTGCAAGCACAAACACAGTGTCCCATGACCAAACAAACCTCACAGCGTGGAGACCCGTGGAGAAGAGACGCCAGGGGTGAGCTCAGACAACAGGAGGTGAGTGTTCAGGCAGATCGGCGAGTCCAGTGGCCTTGAGGGCTCCAGGGAGGACAGCAGGCCCCTGATGTGAAGATAAGGTGTTACTGGACCAAAATGGGAAGCTGTCTAAACGCTGGCTTGACAGAGGGAGGGTTGTTACAAACAATGCCACACACTGAGCGCAGTGCATATTGGGAATATAAAAGCTGCACTAATGAGCCACTGCGGTGAGCTGTGATGAGTGACAGGTGTGTGTGATTATGTGTGTGTGAGCGCCTGCATGAGGGGATGTGTGCAAATGTGTCAAGAGCTACCAAGGACTTTGGAGACTGAGACCTCTGCAGGCGCTGGGAAGAAGTGCTTACACACCCATTTTGCTGAATCAATGATGCAACACTTTTCAGGCAACTTAATATTCTGTGAGTCCCAAAAAACATAGATCAGCCAAGGCACATCCGAAGTTTACTGATGTGACCATTTGTGTCACCCAAAATCAACTTACTAGACTTTCATTACATAAGCTTTGTAGCTCTGGTCCAAAAAAGAAGGAAAGTTTATAAAACGTCTTGGCTACATTTTGGAGAAGAGGAATATTGTGTAAATTTGCTTTTTCAGCCAACCCCTTCCTTAAGATTAAGCTACAAGTGAGTATTTTATCATATATAATATTTCAGTCTATGTGACCTTCTGCTGTTTGTGTTTAAAAGGGAGCATAGTGACTTATTAAGACATATTTGACAAATAGCGATCATACCAAGCAGTGTATCTCTGCTTAAGTCAACCTATTGGAGCTTATTTAATTTATACTGGATGTAGAAGGACAGTCTACAAGAGCTGTTGTCTCTTCCAAAGTGTCTGTTCCTGACTGTCAGCATGCAAAACAGTGGTGGTTAAAGCATAGATGTTTTCTTGGTCTTCCACATCTTCCTTTAACCTCCACCGTTTCCCTGAACCGCCATTCCCTAATGATAGTATAAACCATAAGATGGAAGCTCTTTGATATGTTTTTATTTCCTTCCAGTAGGCATCGATTAATTTTATTTTCAGATCCTCTGCAGACTCCATCGTTGGAAGCACAAAGTGATAGGAGAGACTGTAATATTGTAAATATTTAGCATGTTATAAGATGTATAAATGTGTGTATGTGTTGCTGTTCTGTGCTTGGTTATTGGATAATTTGATGGGTTGAGCATCTACCATGGATGAAAAATTGGTGCCTAGAAGTGATCTGTTGGCAAAGATAGGGGAAGAGGCACCGCGTGGTGGTATTGACCACATCCCCTACAGCAATACTTAAAGCAGGCCCTGGCAATGTCATTGGTCATAAGCAAGAGCTGATGCAATCAGAACTCTTGCAGGCTTTGACAGCATGGTGGGTGGCAGAGGAAGCAGAGGAGGAGTCTCTCTCTGTTGTAGTCTCATAACAGAGGACTGGGGGCATATGTGGCCGAGAAGTGAAGAGAGACTGCTGGGAGGTATGGGTTGCACCCCCTGTGCCCCAGGAACTTTGCTCAGACTCTGTAAGACAGACCTTTGTAGGTGTATTCTTTTACAGTGGTACCACAATAATAATAATAATAATAATAATAATAATAATAAGTGTAAATAATAAAAAGTGTAGCTTTTCTTATATTAGCTGGTCCATTTATTGTATGTACATCAGAAAACAATGTATGTATAATCCAAGGCCCCACTGTATTCCCTTCACTGACACAGCTACTCCTTGTCTCATCTGGCCTGAAGGTCACTCACAGCACAGTGCGTCAGACCACCACCTGCACCCCCATCCTTTCAAGCAAGGTGGAGAGAGAAGGAGAGTGAAAGATAAGGAAAGTGAGAAGGAGGTATCTGATGGATGCAATGTCACCAGAGAGAAGTAAAGAGCTTAATGAATGGACACCATATCCTTTGGTCTCTCTGCCCTACGGGATAAAACACACGCGCCTGCACCGGGAGAACGAGATGGAGTCAGAGAGAGAGCGAGAGAGAGAGGCTGAGAGAATGGCAGCAGACTGAGAAGGAAAAAGTGAAAAAACGATGCTGGAGAGCCACAGCAGGATGGGACACAGAAATATGGCAAAGGAGGATACAGAGTGCTAATTTTGATTTATTTCCATTTTTGAGGGAGGTCAGAACAGCAGAAGAAGGGAAGAACGTTCATTTATTAAAATTGTTTAGATTTTAAGGTGGTTTGTTTACAATTTTATTCAAATTAAGCACACTTAACTGAAAAAAACGACTTCAGCAGCAACTTCACTAAAGAAACTTCAGGAACACAGAGGGAGGGGTAGGACAGGTGTTAGTTTACAGGGAGAGAAAGAGAGAGAGAGATATAGAGAAAGGAGGAGAGAGAGAGAGAGAGAGAGAGAGAGCGTATGAGAGGACAAGTGAGTGCGTCAGACAGTTACCGTGATGTTCATGATCATTCGGGAGGGATCAGCAGCAGGGGGAGGCAGTGGTGCCGGAATGAGCGCTCCGCCGGAGAGGACAGCAAAACAGGTGTGTGTGTTTTACAATTTGGGTGTTTGTGAGATGCTTATACAACTTTACTGTGTTTTTGTACATACGTGTGTTACTAATGCCGGTAAATGTTCTTTATGTAACCGGGTTTTGAAGGGAGATATGTGAACACATTAATTCCTCACTCTTTCCTCTGGTAATTGAAAGCTGTGTGTATATATATATATATATATATATATATATATATATATATATATATATATATATATATATATATATATATATATATCGTCGCTGTCCAATCAAAACAATGTATGTACATTTTTGTCAGTTTAAACTTTTTGCGTCATTTGAATACGCCAATGGCTGTTTACATTGTGGGAAAATTTCATGACTGATGGACCAATAGAAACACTCCAAAATAGCTTGGAAATAAATCTGGCTCCAATGACTTACATTGAAAGTAAAGGATGATTTTATTGGACAGTGACGGTGTATATATATATTTACTAGGGCAATATGGCCAAAAATGATATCTCTGTATTTTTAGGCTGGCTGGTAAGACAAAATATATATCTTGGTGTTTTCTATATAACAACGCTTTGTGTGAGACGTGACAAGCATTTTATTAAACAGACTGTGGTCAAAATATTTAACATGTATATGACTGGGTTTGTAAACAGAGGGAGTGGGGGGTTTGGACAAAGTATCAAAGAGGAGAAAAGCACTGGCATGGGTTTACAGGAGAACCATTATATATTTTAACAAAACACAAAATTGGTATCAACTGGCATTGTCTTATCCTATATCTTATCTGAATTTTTTTTAAATATATATAATATATATATATATATATATATTTATATTCATTATTCATGTAGAAGTCTGCTGCATTTCCAGTATTGTTTTCTGCTAGCATGAATTCCTGTCAATTTCTTCTTTAATCTAGAAGGCTAGATTAGTTAATTTGCAAACTAGTTACATGACATTGTGATCTGTTTCAAGCCAGTGAAACCGAGCCAATCTGATACACTTCAGTGTAACTTGGGTTGTAGCGTTACTGAAGACTCCAAAGCTTAAATTCTACCAGCAAAGAGTCGGTCTACTCATGTTGTGTCAATGCTAAGTACTCCAGTTCTAGTTGAACAAAAACTCTTAGACTATCAGTACCAAGTCCTCATGTTCTTTTAATAGAAGAGCTTGAGTTTTACGGGAAAGGCTCATGTTTTGCCACTACTAAGTGAATGTTGGGCCAATACTAACAGATTTAGTTCTACCAATCCTGAGGGCTGGTATTTTGCCAACCCCAAGGGCATTACTGTTACTCATTTTATCGCTACTGTTATTATTATTACCAGGGTTACTCCCTACAGCAGGCACATTTTTTGCTTTCCTTTATTAAATATTTCCCTTATTTTTAGAATTATGTAAATATTTATATTCTGTAAATAATGAGAATTGAAACTCTACCAATACTGAGAGTGTGTTTATTACCAGAAGACGTTTCATATTCAAATTTATCTTAAATGATCATATATTTTCTTATTTTGCTATGACAATGATTCTTAAGAGTTTACTGTATCATTTTTAGTACATTTCTAAAGATGTAATGTCAACATAAAGCTGAAACCTATAGAAGGAAAGTGAGATAAGTTCTTCTGTTGTTACAACATTCCATTTTAGTAAAGCGAATGGTTTTATTAAGAACTATGATTTCTGTATAGAAGCATTTGATGCTCATTGGTTCATTGCATGCTGAAATGGTTTGTCAATATGATGTAGAATGTTTTATATATTGTTTTATGTAGAACATTTTTTTTAAAACTATTATACAGCACCAGAGTTCTTCTAAATATAGAAATAGAACCATTTCTCAAAAAGACTCTACATAAAACATTATCATTATTAACATTAAATATTATTATTGGTGCTAGTAAGTTATCTAGCTTTCCCATAGCAAACAGAAGAGCCATCTACAGAAAAAATCAGATCCTAATTGAATATTCCAATACAATGTTTGTATTTTTAATAGCTTGATGGACGATATGTGAATGTTTTACTATATGCACAGCTATTATGTCCAAAATGTGTCAGCACTGTTTTACCTAAATAAGATCTGTATATGCTATGAATATTAAACCCTCCTATTAAGTTTACAAAAAATTATATTCATTATGTTATGGGTAAAATTGACCCACACAGTTTAAATACACTCAAAAAGAATCAAAGGCTCAAGTCAAAACAATAAAACTTAATTAAAATTTCTCTGAAGATTCACAAAGATAACATGTAAGAACTTATGCTGTATATATTTTATTTTAACAGCTTTTAAATAAACATTTTCCTCAGTGGAGGTAACCAGTATTTTTAAGACAACTTAAATTTGAAACGGGTCAAACTGACCTATAATATAGTAGGAGGGTTAATCATTGCTGATGGTGTTCAACATAAAAAAAATATTAAAGTAGGAAGATATGAAATATGAAATCAAAGATCTAATGTACAATTCCGGCAGACGGGCTCAGTGACTGACTCAAAACAGACCAGATAAAGCTTGCTGTAAATCTGCTCCATCATTGTGATAGCTAAACAAAACCTCTTTATGCTGATAGGTTCAGGCTGCAATCAAGAAGAAGGTGGAGAAACAGAAGAAGCAGCTTGAACTGGGTGTGGTGGAGGCGTTTAGCGGCAACGCTAAGCCTAAAATGAAACAGAAAAAGACTGCACCAGCTGAGAGAAGGGGGGGTGACGATGAAGAGGAGGATGAAGAAGCCACCAACGAGGCTGAGGAACAGCAAGAGAAAGAGGACATTGACCTGGTGCCCATTGTGGATTCGGTTTTTGGCCAAGTAAGAACAGTTCCACTTACACAAACAAAACCAACACAATGTATGTCCACCTGCCTGTCCAGTGCTTGTCTGTAATCAAGGTTATTGATAACGAGTTTGCCCCCTCTTTGCTGCAGTAACAGGCTTTTCCTTTCTGGGAAAGGTTATTTTTGCCATTATTATGTATACTACTAGTACTAGTACCACTAATAATAATAATGTACGTTTCAAAAATTACAGATTTTAAGAAATTAATCAATGAAAAAGAAATTAATATAACTAGAGTGTAATATGCTATAATTATAATTAATAGTTATATTATAGTTATAGTTATATAATAGTTAATTAACTATGATTAACTATAAATTATAGTATTATTATATTATTTATTTATTTAAATTATACTTTGTATTTAGTTATTGATGGAACAATGATTTCTAAATTATACCAGTTATTTCTTAAGAGAAATATCAGGATATCTGTATGTGAACTGAATCTCAATGTGGGTCAAGACAAAGACCCTAAGCACACAAGTCGTTCTACCAAAGAATGGTTAAAGTAGATTTTTTTAATACATTTTTTGGAATAGACACCCAAGGCTTGACATTAATCCTACAGAAATTTTCATTAATCATGAAAAATGACAAAAACAGATGCTATGTGTAAGGGACTGTTCAGGTGTTCTAATAATGTATGTACATATTATTAGTATAGCCTAGTAACTCAGTGTTTTAAACAGTGTGTCTTAAATGTTAAATCAATTTAATATTACTATTTTTAAATGAAAAGGTGATTCAATTGATCAAAATGTGTAAAATTATTGTTTTATTTTCTGATAAGGACATTCTCCAGTTTCTTCCTTTAAATGGTGCAGTAGTTACATTCTGCTGCTTCACTGTTGCACCAGTTATTGTTAAGATAAACAATAACAATAAAATCTGACAAGAAACAAGAAGGAACTTTAGCCATTTTAAAATAAGAAGATTGAAGCCATCATAACATTCTAACTAGAGTTTTGTGTGTGGAACTACCTATACAAATGCAGTACAGTAGAACATTTTGAGGCCACTCAAAGTATCACGTAGCTGAAGCTGTACCTTTTAACCTAGTGAAGTCAGAAGAGCAGCCACTGTAACAGAAGTCGGAGCTCACAGTGTGAAATGTAGCCGCTGGTCACTGACCAGGCCAATCTAATGCACTGTATGGTGTTATGGTGTTAGGAGAGGGGTCATGCTAAGAATGGTGGGTCATTAAGCCAAAAATTCGGTCCCAGTCAAAATCAATTTACACAAAAATTATGAAAAACAGTTTAACGCTCTAACACCACAATTCAGTACTACAAAGATCAGTCTTTTCATGTTTTCAGCAGTTTTTTACACAGTTATCTGCCTTGCATTTCCCATATTCTGTATTTTTCTCATATTTGACTCTTCCCTTGAGGTCCACTCAATTTACCTTAAACATAATACACTCAAACATAATATTGTCATCATTAATTTTTACTAATTTTCTCATTTTACTAATTTTCAATTAATTTCATGTTCATTTTTAAGCTCTATTTATGCCTTACAGCCTGTTTTTCTATCTGTGTTATAAAGAAAAATATATCTAATCAAACTGCCTGTCTTTGGTTGGGCCTCATTCAGTCCAGTGGTCCAAAATTTTAAAACACTGTCACACATTTAGTGTGAGTGAACTTCAGCAAAAGCTCCTATACTTCTACATAAACTATTTTATTTAAAAAACACAGCAATGGAGAGTTTCCATAATGTGGGATTTGATCTTTATTTATGAAATATGCTTAATTCTGTCATTAACCTTATTGCTATAACTTTTAAATTGCTCAGTCATTCTACAAACAGCTACAGCTTCCTAATTCTGGGGTGATTAGCTGTACATCAGTGATTCCCATCCCTAGTTCTGGAGAAGTCCCTTTCTGGAGGATTCCCTGCCTACCTTTTGTTGGCCCTCACTCAGTCCAGTGGTCCAAACTTAAAAAACCTCCTATAACTTCAGTGCGAATGAGCTTTAACAAAAGCTTCTATACCTCCATCCAAACAAATATTTTCAGACTTTGAACCTGCTCAGTCCTATAGGCAGGGTAGATGACTTTCTTAAAGCTAGTATATATTTCAGTGCGTCACCTTCAATCTTCATCATAGAATCGCAGGTGTGCAGCGCACCTGGCCTAAAATCTTGAGCACACAGCTCGTCCCATGGTCAGACGTCTGACCCCTAGCTGTACTGCATTATTTAGCATACTTCCGATCCTCTGGCACATATATGTCTCCTCTCTCAGACTTTGTTTACATGCACATGCATATTAATGTACAGCTTGCCTATAGATCAGGTCAAATACAAGCAGGACTTGAAGTTCAGGCAAGTAATTAACCGAATAACCAGGTTTCAGTCACCCATCGCACAATGAAGAACCAAAGCATAGCAATCATGCTTGAAAGCTACATAGGTTAGCTATCAAGCTCATGTTCAATGTACGCCTACTCAAAATATCAGTGACCTCATGTGTAGTGTTTCGGTGTGGCGATTAGGTAACAGCAACCAATACTCCCACAATCTACTCTTATATTTCACCCTTCAAAACTCTCAGTAACCGAAATGTGACCGCTGCTTGTGTTTTGAATGTTTAAATTCTCTGACGAAAACAGCCATCCATCTTTAGTTTGAATTCAAATGCATTAATATTTCTCATGAATGCTTGATCGGCTTACACAACCCACTACACTAACCACTAGCTGCTTCAACGTTCTTCTTCCTCATGTAAATTCAAAGTCATTAAGCAGTTTATGTTGGGACCATGCTGTGCTACACTAGAGGACAAAACCTGAAGCCCAGAGACACATAGGCCCACGTTCTCAAAATTACATGGGTGACTATTTAAAGGACACATATGCTAAATATTCTGGTATTTTATGTTATTTATTAGACCATGCGGTCTGCTAGAGACTCATTTCTATGGGTTCCTGTAAACAAAACAGCAATCATAATTCATTTTTACATGACAGTTTTTGATATTCTGTTCTGAAAACCACATAAAAACATTATCCATCAATCTAAGAACAATGTAAGCATGAACTGGTTGTATATATATATATATATATATATATATATATATATATATATATATATATATATATATATATATATATATATATATATATATATATAAGAACAATGTAAGCATGAACTGGTTGTGTATGTTTTTATGTGGTTTTATGTAGATATCAGAACAGAATCTTAAAATCACAGTATCAAAAACTGTCATGTAAAAATGAATTATGATTGCTGTTTTGTTCACAGGAACCCATAGAAATGAGTCGCTAGCAGACCGCATGGTCTAATAAATAACATAAAATACCAGAATATGTAGCATATGGGTCCTTTAAATAGTCACCCATGATTTTTTTTAGATTTTAAGATTCTGTTCTGGCTATCCTGTACTTTGACTCATTCAAAGAGCAGCCAAGTAAACACTCCTTATGACATCTGTGGGTGAAGCTAACCTGCTGAATGCTGAAAAGGCAGGTAATACATTATAAATTCATATCAAGCTGTTTTCACGACTTGGTTTCAATATATGGAGTGTATGTACTATTGAGGGTTTAAAAACATTAATAATAATTACATCCCACATTAAACTGTTTGTTTTCAGTCTCAGTGGAATTCCAGATTTTGACCAGCTGTAAAGTTGCATTTGGTTAATGAGGTCTATATATAACATGTTTTTATCTATTTAATAATTATAGTTTTGAACACACACATTTCTCTGCACTATTTAAAGTGATTTGGGTTTTCAAACGCACTTAAATTCACTTCCAGTCACCTGCTGAGGTGACTGACTGACATGAGATTGAAGATTAAGGGAGCTGCACTTACACGAGCAAGCCTGTTCTCCTGTGCTCATCCAGGCAGCCATGTTTGTCTCGTAGTGTTACGTTCCTGTGCTGGGATTGTCTTACATGGTGAAGTAATCACTTAATATTGACATTTCATCACCAGCGAGAAGGGAAACCCGACCTCAAACAGTCACCTTCCTGGAAGAGGCATGATTATTTAATTGGTTTAGAGACAAGCTATGCCTATTTTTAGTGCTTAGCAACATCAATCTATTGCCTAATCAGAACTGACCCAATCCAATCCATCGAAATGGACTCCTTCAGTGTGGGATAACAGACACGGTTACTCAATCAGTTGAAATGTAATTTGAAACATAGCAGCAAGATAGCCCATCTGACTGATGTACTGACAGGTAAAGCCCAAACCTAGATCTGCAGATATGCAGGGTGACCAGAATATTCTTTTATTTATTTTTTTATTTTTGCTGTAGCTACAGGTCTCTTTTTACTATCATTATTTAATGTGAATTTGTATCATGGGCCCACACCACCTCTAAATCTTTTGTGGTAAATGTATTCCTGCTTTATCTCTACCGAAACCGCTACACTTTGTGACTTTGAAGCCCGTTTTAACTTCGCAACTCAAAAGTTTTGTGACTCTTCTATTCAGTTTCTTATTATTATCTTGTTAATTTTCAACACAGTTTGCAAAGTTACTTTCTTAGTACCCAACTGTACCAGTTGGCCTTCATCATGGTTTATTATCATAAAACAGTTACCATGGTTAAAAAACAGGAAAGTGGAACAGTCGTAGCTCGATTATACAGGGGAGGCTTAGAGTCGAGCCAACACCCCTCCACACCGAGAGGAACCAGCTGAGGAGGTTCAAGCATCTTGTTAGAATGCCTCCTGGACGCCTCCCTGTGGAGGTGTTCCGGACATGTTCGTCCAGGAGGAGACCCCGGGGAAGACCTAGGACACGCTGGAGGGATTATATCTCTCGGCTGGCCTGAGAACACCTTGCTATCCCCCCGGAGGAGCTAGAGGAGGTGGCTGGGGAAATGAAAGTCCGGGTTTCTCTCCTTAGACTGCTACCCCCACGAACCGGACCCCCTGGAAAGGCGGTAAAAAATGGATGGATAGATAGGACAGTCGTCCCATTACATTTCATACATAAAATAAAGAGTGTATATCATTCCTCTACAAAAAAAAACCCTAAGATTTCTCCAAACTGGCAGATTCACAAGAGAGGACAACAACCTACTTTACTTTTAATGAAAGTCAATGGAACCAGAATTTATTATAGTAGTTAAAACTTATTGGAAGCTTTTCCAGTAGTCCTTTTATAATGAGATTGTCACAGAATATAAATGAGATCTTCTTTGAATGGCAATGATAGCCAAAGAGATTTGCTCTACCACTTTGTGATGACCTTTGTGCTACTAGGTTGTATCCTAGTTAGTATAGTGTTTAACAATTAATGAGGAGTCTTAAATTATAGTGAGCCACACAAGCTCATAATCACATGAATCACGTATGAGCTGCACGGTTGGGGTTGTTTTTTGCTATAAGCGGTTGCCTCCTACCCCACTGACGTGTTCACATGCCTCCACCTAAAGTCACTTTAATGCTACTGCATACACATACATATACACTTTCATGCTTTAAGGAAACTCCCAGCTCAGGAATTATCCCTTGCTGAGGTGAATGGGATGGGTGGGAATCACTACTTTTGTTGCATTGGCATTAATATAGGCATTGCTTAAGAATATAGTTACTCTAGTGGTCACCAACCCTGATCTAAAGTCTAGTTCCAATCACTATCTACCACTCCTGCTTAACTTTTTAAAATGTTCTTTACTGTCTGAAGGCAGACGGCAGTGGAGTTGAACAAGTGAGCAGTAGCAGTTAGATGCTGGTTGGTGACCACTGGTGTAAACAAAGGAATAACCTTGCATGGCTTTGATTCTGAATACAGATAACACTGAGTAACACTTTATGGATGAATGTGTGGGTTGTGTGTGGATTAATGTGGATTACCGCCCAGACAGCCCAGGCAGGCTTGAAAGACAAAGTAATAGAAGGTGGGTTTCACTGAAACAAAAAAATACATAGACTGCAGGTCAGGTTTCATACATTTCTGTGTGGAGGGGTCTGATTACATTAGGATTATCTCACACAAACATGAAAGCGCAGGCAGACAGATAAATACACTCATACAACACAAAAAGAAGTAACAGACTGAAGCAGATTCATTTACATTTGCACATAAGTTCCATAAGAATATAAAAAAATTCAAAATAAACAAATACAATAGAAGAGTTAATACAGAGGGATTGCACCACTTGGGCAATTTCCAGGTGGATACTATGGTATGCCATATATAACTTTTGCACTTACAATTCTGCCAATACTGTGTCTGCAATGCATATATATATATATATATATATATATATATATATATATATATATATATATATATATATATATATATATATATATATACACACTACTGCTCAAAAGTTTGGGATCACAGTGAAATGTTCTTGTTTTCAATGGAGTATCTTCCTTCCTTAACACAACAATGGACTGACGGGTCTCTAAAGAAAGTTGTTTCTTTCTGGCCATTTTGAGCCGGTCAGCAAGCCATCAACTGTTGTGTGTTGTGCTCCCTCTTATGCTCACTTATTAGTAGAATGTTTTTCAGCTGTGCAGCACAATTGAGCAAGAGTGTCCTAACAACCAATTAGTCCAATAACATCCTTAACTTGGATTGGCGGCCGTACCAGGAGATTTAGACAGAGGACTGAGAATTACTGATAATAGGACTATATGTAAGATAAGCCTCTATACAAAAATAGACTTTAATACAAACATTTTTATTCTTTAAAAATCATCTGATACACTTAAATTAATTGTAAAATGGACAATATTTTTTTGTAAATTGCATGAAAATTGCATGAAATGAAATTCTAAAGTGATCCTAAACTTTTGAGCGGTAGTGTATATATATATATATATATATATATATATATATATATATATATATATATATATATATATATATATATATATATATAAAATATACATATCATTCTCATACATTAACATTATTAATAATATATAATACAATAATATATTAAAGTCACTGTACAAAGCATCACATATAGGAAAATAAAAACAGAGTGAATAGAATGTAAAGCAAAACACAACAACACATAAGTACAGTATTAAAAACAACCAAATAAACATAACTAAATGAAGTCAGGCTAAAGATAAGGATGACAATACAGTCCACAAGAAATAAAATGAGGGACACTATACATTAAAAGCTATGAGGCTGAGGCAGAGGAGTCACACTGGGTGAAGAGATTAGTGTGCAGTTCAGTTTTAGTAGGAAATGAATGAGCAGTCACAAATGTATTAAGGTAAGGAGTTCTAGAGCTTAGAGGCCTTAGCACTGAAGATGCTGAATATTTAATATTCACATCATTTGAGACCAGCTGCTCTGTACATACTCTGTACATACAATCTACTTGCTCCATCACTTCTAATCAAAGATAATAAAGTTGGTTTACCCTATACAGTAAACACTGCTAAGACATAAAGAAGTAAATGAAATGATGAAACTCATTCATGTGGAAACGATATTGTCACTGCCCAGTATCTTCAAAACAGTAACTTTTCAGGGGATACCAAAAACTCTCTCAACTTTAATATAAGTTAAGGCTTTATTCTGAGTATTCTGATTTTGGAGGATTTCTATTGGTCCATTCATCATGAAACTTTCACAGGATATAAAGAGCAGCTGTCGTGTTCAAATGAAATAGAAAAATCAACATTTTCTGTCTCCTCCATGCTATACTTTCCTTATTGTTTTTTCTTTTCTCAAATGTCTTACGTCTTTTCCTCCCTCTCCGCCCATCACTGCGCATCTTTAATCTGAAACGTGGGATTAAAAAAGGCTCCGTTTTCTATCTCTGTCTAATACTAACTCGCCCCACCCTCTCTCTCTCTCTTTCTCTCTCTCTCTCTGTCTCATCCCGCTTGTAAAAGTCATTTGCATGGGCCAACAATCCATGACAACAGTGAAGCATTAGTAAATGGGTGTGTGAGAGAAGGATGACCGGAGGAATGACGAAAAGGATGTAAAATGAGAGAGTGTTGAGGAAGGAGAGAGAAGAAGTTTGAGGTTTTGACTGAAAACAAAAATGCCGGCTGTTTCAGGGCTGTTAAAGTTTGCTTTGTCACACACTAACTGGACAGTATGGAGAGGTGAGTGAAGGCGATAGAAAATATAGCTGGACTTCAAAGCAGTCAGTACCGACAACGTTCATTTCTGCATGCTGGATTAATTAGGAGAGAGATCTTTTGATTATAAGTACTATATTATAATATCTTTTTTTAAACATGTAGAATATGAGTGCAGCGGAATCTCATAACGGCCTCATTGTATAAAGTAAAGAAGGGAAGAGAAAGAAAAAGAGAAAGAAGGATAAAGCAAGATAGAGCAGAAGCAGGAACTAAAGTGATGGGAAACTGTGCCAATCCAGCAATGAGACACAAGATGAAGAAGGTAAGGATTTATTTGAGAAGCGGTGATGTTGCATGGTAGAATATGTGTCTATACTCAGAATCCTAAATGAGAAACTGAGACATAACATATCGTCACTGTCCAGTGAAAAACATTTATCTAATTTTCTACGTCAATTAAATGCAGCAACTGCTGTTTACATTGTGGGAACATTTCATGATGAATGAACCAATAGAAATCCTCCAAAATAGCTAGGAAAAAATTCTGGTTTCATTGATTTCCAATAAAAGTGACAACGGTTTTGGGCCTCTCCTGTAAAGTTGCCATTTTAGAGATACCTGTTTTTCATTGGACAGCGACAATATATATCTTATGCTCTTAAGTAAACAAAGTGTATCTATGCAGTATTTGACATTTTTTATGACAGGGAGAACATCAAAACTATGAAATAACACATTACTAAGTGATCAAAAGAAAGATTTTTTAAATTGCACCTGCCTCTTTTGCCTATAAGCTGTTTTACACGCTCTCGGTTTTCTCCTATGCAGCTTTATGAGGAGCCACCTGAAATGCTTTTCCAACAGTTCCATGTGAGCTGAGCAAATGAATTCAGAAATAGGCACCTTAACTGTTTGCTATTATTAGATCCTGGTCCCGAAGAGGCCGGTGTCCAACACAGTTAGAGATATCACTGTAGAGATGTCATTAGCTGCTTAAACAAACCAACTAAACTAACTGATGGGTTATGACTGAGCAAGAATATCATCACATTGGGCTGGACTTCAGTCTTACAGGACCAGAACTAATGACCCCAGAGTGTAAAAAGACTTTATTTGTCATTTGCACATCATGTCAGGACATACATGCATTGAAATGCTTGGGGTGAGGCTCAAATAATCACTCTACAGCAGGGCAGTATTATATATATATTTAGTAACAACAGTGCAAACATAATAAATAGACAATAATAAAGTAAAATAAGCTAGAATATAAACATATAGTAATAACTGAAATATATGAAGGAATATACAAAGAAATATACATACGATATACAAGGACATATGTAGAAACTATGTAGGAACTTTTCCATGGGCAGGTTATCCAAAAAAGATAAATATATTTAAAGTGACTTAGTGATATTGTCCATAGCAGCAATATAAGAATAAATAATATAGCAGTGGCTGAGTGAACGGTATTGGGGTCTTTTTCGGAAGCCTGACAGCCTGTGGGCAAACTGTTAAAGACCCCAATACCCTAGACTTCAATTTATTAGTGTAGTAAGGAGAAAGCTAGGAGCTGTACTTACTTACATATGCCATCTTTCTACATATTTTAGTAGAAAATGTCTGTTCCAACATATTGGAATAAAAAATGAAACATGGAATGACTTTTGTTTTAACTTTAGTTTTTCTTTTTTCAAATAGCAAACAAATGGCCAACATTGTATATAAATAAGTTTTTAACTTTATTGTACTTTTAATAACTTCTCATATTTCTAAACTTGTGAAACATCTGAAAAAAACTTTGTATTTGTATATACAGACAATGAATATGACAAATTATTCTAAACAATTTGGACATCAGTGTACCGTTAGTGCCTAAAAGATTTTGCCTGGTCTTGTGTTTGTTTGCAAATCAAAAAAATATGTGTCTATAATTTACAATGAGATCTTTTTTCAATATCCAAACAGAGGGACTACCTGCAGACCTGAAGACCAGATCAGATTGATCAAAACCTACGTTTGGATGATAGATGTTAGTCAGCTAACTAAAGTGTTAGTGAAGAACGAACATTGGGTAAAAATCTGTTAGTGAAACATTTTATGTATACAAAAAAGTATCGTGTAGGTATATAACTGTAGTGTTTAAAAATGAATAAATGTAAATAAATGAATAAATCTCTTTTCTTGAAGGAGCAATTTACATCCCCATGGTCGTATGTTTACACTAGTAGGCCACAAAGCGAACATACGATTTGATGGCGGGATTTAGTGACAAGCATAGAGTGACACAGTGGCAGCGGTGGCCACCAGCCTCTGCTCTCTGGACTATTGTTCCTATTCCCAATAGCTATGCTCGAAATGTATAACAGAAATATATGAATTTGTACACTTATAACCGATGTTTATATTTTAATAATAATTAATAGGACTGCACTTAAAGAGCTTATTTCACATTTTCTTGTCAAAATCTCAACAGTGTGTAAACCTGAAGCGATATTAGCAGCTTGTTGTGTTCTAATGTGTTGTGTTCTAACTATCTAATGTACAGATAGTTCTGGTCTAAAGCAGGCTGAAATTGTTTCATATGTCTTAACTGCTCTGTGGCCCTGACCGAAGGGTACGCCTGAGGGGAATGGGACAGGGTCACTATCCCTGGAGGCCAATGGGGACGAGGAGGCAAATTCTGGGTTTAAGCCTTTCAGTGCACTGGTCCAAAACTGCACATTGCTGCACAACATCGTCGGACCTGCTTGCATCTTCCTGAGGCAGGGCTTCATCCAGAAACGACTTGTATGTATATAGAAACCCAAACATTGCTGAACGGCCACTCCAACCATCTGCATCATCATTAACAAACCTTTGTGGAGCCATCTGTCACGCCCTGTCCAATCATCTTCATCGGCATACCCATTCAGTGGTGAACATTTAGTGTCTGTGACGCGTCTTCACTTTTAACAAAAACAAGTTGCTAGTTTAGTAAGAATTAGACTGCGGGCAAATTCCTTCCTGCTGGTCCACAGTAGTCCATACCAATACACAGTCCAAAGGTCTGAGAGTGAACTGATAGGGTTCACTCTCACAATGGTGGCCTGTCCACAGCTGGAGCTGTTTCTGGAAATGTCCCATAAAAAGACCTGCAGATGGGCAGACATCTCACATTGTGGTTGTTTTGGCCAACAGAGGGCGCAGCTGCTATCTATTAACTACTTCTACCACTTTTTGAATTGACATGTGTACACAGCATCACTACAAACATCTTTTCAATACACAAGGTAACCCAGTGATTAAAAACAGGGGTAGGTTACGGGACTCTCACTACCAGGTGATCTGATTTGTACAGGCATACAGCCCACTTGAATGTAGCTACCATGTACAAAACTTCAGCATTTTTTAACACTGAGTCACCTTTTCAGCATCCATATAAGACACATATGGCATTTGTTGACAGCAGCCATCTCTGTCTCTCCAGAACTGCATCTAGTCCGGGGAGGGTTTGGGGTCTGTCTATTGGGCTATAGCCATTGGGCTCTTTCACTGTCAGAATATTTAATATGAATATTAAATATTCTCATAGAACCTCTGAAATGATTAACATCCCTGATTTTCATTTCAGTAATCTGGTCACATTAGTGTCTGACCACGTCCATCAACCACCCCAAATGTGGTGTTACAAATAGTAATCACAATCTATCCCAGTTGTGTTCAGACCTGGCTTGACTTTTCATGCGTTCAGTCCGAATCTGAAATCCGAGATGATTACTGAAAGTACATATAGATCCAAGGTGTAAATAGGCCCTTTAGTTTGAAACAACTGAATGACTAAATGTACTAAATTCTCAATAAAATAATGAGTTATTACTCCTCGAGAAAGATTAGATGAATAATAAGTCATAATTCGAAGAAAATAATACATTATATTTACAAAAGTCAGATAAAAGAGATGTGGCATCACCTGAGGTGATAACCAGTACCGTTACAACAAGAGAAATGTGGACAAGGAATGGTTGAGTGGCCCAAAGGAATGAGAGAGGATTTACCCACAGTTGGTGGGCCTGGGGTCAATCCACAGTAATCCACTGGGGGCAGTATGGAAGAGTAAGCGAGTGAGTGCGTAGCATGTAATATACAGTATTGGGTATTATAAATAAAGCTGTAAATGGAAGAAGAGAATCAGCCCCAGGGATTTTTTTCTTATAGCTCTCAATGATGTCACCCACTGCGTTCACAGTGTGGACAGGGTGCTCGGTGTGTGTGTGTTTAAGGGTCTTCCTCAAGCTAAACCTCCTAAATCTCCTTATCTGTGCCCGTTGCCATGAAACACACTGCAGTAATCTAGTCACCATGGTGAACTGCGTACTAATGCACGTTGCGTACGTAAATAATGGTGGGATAAAGGACGTCCTGCACTATAAGGGTCTCTAACTCTTCCACATGTTCATGTTATCTCCTTTTTAACCTTCTTGACCTGCTAACCTCTGCCACATTTACAAGCTTTATCTGTAGTAGGGAGCTCGGCAGTGATGGATCTGGGATTGAGAAATTACGTGGTGGAGGGAGGGATGGAGGGAGGCATGGGGGGAGGGGTGAATGTGAAAAATGATGTTTGATGTTTTCATGTCACTTTGCTTGCATGCTTCAGGACAGGGATCTACGGCCTGAGGAGATAGAAGGTACTTGTAGAAACCATTAACCATCACAGAATTCATTTTTGTGACAGCATACTGACATTCAAATTAAAGTGGCAGTTCTGTGGAAAGGAATAAATAAATTAATAAAAAAATAATAAATAAATAAATATTATATATATATATATATATATATATATATATATATATATATATATATATATATATATATATATATTACTTTCCAAACTCTGCTTCTTTTCTTTTGTTTGAGGTTTGAGGTCTTAATCACACATTTGCATAAAAGTTGTCAACTGTAATATCATTACTGTCCAATGGAACCTAAGTTTCTCTATTTATTTAAACTCTACAGCGGTTTCTGCCATTGTGTCAAATTTTAAAAAAGAAAAATAAAAAAAAAATTTTTTAAGGAAATATCTTTTCCTTAACGTACACTGAAAGTAAACAGTGTGGACTTGTTTTTCCATCTCCAAAGTTGTCAAAAGTATTCACATTCATTACTCAGGTAGAAGTATAGATACTAGGGTTTAAAAATACTTCTATGGAAGTTGAAGTATCAACTGAAGTTTTTACTCCAGTAAAAGTGTAAAAGTACTGCTTTCAGAACTACTTAAAGTATAAAAGTAAAAGTAATGAAGGGAAAATGCCATTAAGGACAAAAACTTGTCCTTAATGGCACAGGGGTCTATAGTGCACTAGCCCACCACCCCAAAAACCCATTCTTCTAAAAGCCATAATGACTATAATGTTATATTAAAATGTTAATGTTGATAAATTTGGGATGTGCTAGGCTTCCTGTTTCAGCTGCATATACGCCCATTGAACATGAATGTACAATGTAAATATATTAAAGAAGCATATCTGTTACTACTGAACATTAACATGTGTTTCATGGAGCAGAAGATATGATGACTAGTTGTCTATAAGTATTCTAATGGTGCAAAAAGTCAAACTTCAAAGGCATGTTATCAATAATCTTTACTGGAATGTAAATGTACATAAATGAAATGAAGTCGAAATAAAATAGGAGTAACAAGATTATTTTTAAAATGTAAGGAGTAGAAAGTACAGATAATAGGGTGTAAATGTAATTACTCCAGTAAAGTATTAATAACCGAAATTTCTACTTAAGTAAGGTATCAAAATATTTGTACTTCATTACTTCACACCTCTGTCTGTCTCTTTATCTATTTAATTTTCCTGATGTGTGTAGAACTGCAGGCGGCCTTCAAAGAGTTCGATAGGAACAAAGGCTACATCAACTGTAAGGACCTGGGCGAGTGCATGAGGACTATGGGATACATGCCTACAGAGATGGAGCTCATTGAACTGAGTCAGCAAATAGGTGAGTTGTGTCACCAACTGGAAACACACTAATACAAATCACACTCGTCTATTGAGATATGCTTCTCTTAAGAACAGCTTCAAAATGTCTCACATTGTTTGTGCTACTTCGCAAATAATGTATAGTCAAAACGTTTTTTGAGATTTTTTTGAATTACATTAATTCTAAAGATATTCTTATAAGCATTTTAGTTTTTATCTTTAGATTCTTCTTAAGTTTTTTTTTCAGGAATGCTTTGGTGAATCATGATTAAACTAATCAGCTAATTAACAAAGCATTCTTGTCACAACATTGTTCATGCTTTTAGGGGTTTAGAGTAATCCAGGTTGAGAGCCAATGATATTGATAGGGTCACTATGTCTTACTGAGAAGTCATTCAGAGTTGTTTGGTGTAAGATCCACACAATAACTAATATGGCTAAATATTTAATTTACTATCCCAAACTAAACTCTTAACTGATTAAATTGACAGTCTGTTACTTTATCTGCATTATTACATTAAAACATGTGTCAGAGTGCTTCATGATCTTTCCCATGCGTCAGATTTGTCATAATAAGGGTAGGTAGAGTTTGGCAGGGCGGGACGACCATCAGAGGTCATTTAAACCAAAACAGATAAACAATATGTCTGTTAACTGGCAACCTCTCGCATATCAGGTCCCACCTGTAAAGGTCAAGGTCAGAGAAACTCTGAGACATTCAATAGCAGCAGTAGCTGAAGCCATCTGTTGCACAGGCTCCATGTTCAAGTCATGGCCATACCCAATGTCTGAAACAGTCTATTTCAGCACAGTCTTGTAGCCATGCATGATAAACCATCCCCAGGAAGACCAGGACCTGTTGCTTCATAAGTGGTTATGTTATGAATATAGTCTGCAAATGCTCTTGGCCCAATGACCCCAAATACTTTACATTTCCTGAAAGAAGTTGGCAGTTTTTGATTTGACACGTTGTGACCATTGGTAGCCAAATAACAGTACAAAGTGGATACACATGTACTTTCCTAAGAAAAACAGTCTGGGACTCACAACACCCTTATATTGAAGTTCAGGCCAAAATCTTACCACAAATAATTGCAAAGCAATGCGGCATACAGGCAATCTGGTTCCTCTCACTGTAAACAATTCATATCAAACTGCTCTGAAGGACAGTGGAAAAGCAAATGCCTGTTTTGTATGCTTTCTAGGTGGCGGTAAAATCGACTTTGAAGACTTTGTGGAGCTGATGGGGCCTAAAATGCTTGCAGAAACCGCAGACATGATTGGTGTCAAAGAGTTGAGAGATGCCTTCAAAGAGGTAGTCAACCACACATACACACCTACCCAGAATTCACATTATACATCTGTGTTGCGCTTACCACCATTAAAGTTGCTTATAGAAAGGTCCAACACAGGAACCCACACTTAGCACCACACAGGTTAAAATAAAACAAACTGAAAATAAAGTTTGATATCAGCCAGAGTTCAATGTAGTAGCATAAGTTAAAAAATGGCCTGTATCAATAAGATATATAAAAAAAATTTCAGTAGCACAAACACCCTTTATTTTATTGTCAATACAAGAAGCTGTACTGGACATATTTGTAAAAGTCTCATGTTTTACTGTAAGGCAGCAACACAAAGGGCTGCAAAGGGCCGGAGGGCTGCAGGTTTTCAAGCAGTAGCTCACCTGATTAGTTCTTTGGAGATTAGTTAATCTCCAAAACCTTAACACACGGTTCAGACTCCCGAAGGACTACCTCAGAGCTGGGTTACTTGGGTGTTGGATCATTCTTAGCTCTGCAGTGACACTGAAGTGGTGATGGTGTGTTAGTTTGTGTTGTGTTGGTACAAGTGGATCAGACACAGGGACTGCTAGGGGTTAGGGTTTGAGCTTATATATATTAGTATCTATATTTATGATTTTAATTTAAATATACTATAGCATAATATTTGTAAGTATCCAAATCTGAGTACTTAATCTTTTTCTACTGCAAACTAATTTGATAGATTGATCCCTATATGGTATCACCAAGTCTATATATACTGACAGTGGACTTGTCTGTGTTGTGTTGACACGCAGTTCGACTCGAATGGTGATGGGCAGATTAGTATTACTGAACTGAGGGAAGCCATGAAGAAACTCATGGGTGAACAGCTAAACCCCAGAGACATTGACGAGATCATCCGGGATGTGGACCTCAATGGAGACGGCCAAGTAGACTTTGAAGGTCAGGAAACAAAGGAAAATGTTTTAGGTAGTTATTACTTTATAGTGCCAGTTCTGGGTAACCACTGCTATGCCTGGTCTGATGCCGAGAGAATACTGTACAGCTAGGTTTGCTAGATTATCCTATAATTAACAGATTTAAAATGATTTAAAATATAGTGCAAACTAAATATACAGTTGTGTGTGATAGTTTATCTTTGGCACATTTTACTACACAAATATACTTTAATTGCTGAATTTTACATATTAGGAAAAAAAAAAAATTATTAAGTACAAATTATAACATATAAGTGTATATTATACAAATGTAATCAATGTATATGTTTAAAAATGCTGTATTTAATATTATTAGGTGTAGAGGATGCATTAGCATTTTGAAAACAAGAAAATATAATGTGAATAGAGGTATTCAGATTTTTGCATATAAGTGTGTATAATGGCATCTTTAGGACATGACTAGGGAAACAAGCTTCATGTTAAAATTACTTGTCTGATGTATTTCTGTTCTTTTTTATTGTGATGCAAACATAAAGTTGCTTATGAGCCACTAAATTGCATCGGGCAGTGAGTGTCCAGGACTGGCACTAGAAACCAGTGAACCACTTTCTATATGCCAACTTATCTCTTTTTTTTCTTTTTCTTTTAGAGTTTGTGAGGATGATGTCACGTTAACAGATGACCACAGAAAATCTTCACTGAAGAATATGTTTTATATATATATATATATATATATATATATATATATATATATATATATATATATTTTTTTTTTTTTTTTTTTTTTTTTTTTTTTTTAATGGATTTGCACAGGTGCAGTATTTGAAGATACTTTTTTCTAAGGCAATGGAAGATGACTGGATGAATGGAAGATGAATGAGATTTGTACAGGTCTATTTTTAAGTCTAGTTGTATCTTTAAGGAAATGTTTAATAAAGTGGTTTATTAATTAATGTGGTTTTAATGCGTCTGCACCAACACTGAACAAATAATCATGGGGGCAAAGCAGTCAGGAGGTCATGCAAAAGATTTTTTTGTAATAATGTCTCTGTAAAGCTTCTCAATTGTATAGTATATACTGTATAGTATAATGGCTTTCCAGAAATGTTGTGGTGACTTAAAGTACTGACTGTAGGGAAATTTGGCCAAAGATTAAAAGGATTGTTTACCCAAACTGTACTAGAATAGGTAGAAAGTAATGAAACATAATGCTGCCTCTTATGCCATGTGTATCTGAATCTGAATGACTGTGTTTTACCTAATATGTTACACGTACAAGGAATTAGTCTCAGTGAGTCATACAGTTTGTATAACATGTAACATTCTGAACAGACCAGCACACAGTCTGTTAACAAATATATAACTAAGCAAAATAAAACAAAATAACATAAAAAACAACAGAACAAAGAATAAGTTGTAATACTAAAGTTGTGGAAAGTGGCTAAAAATAAATATCAATATATAAATATCCACACATGCATATGCAAATAAACTATTATATCATCGCTGCCAAAAGAAAAACATGCATATGCATATCATTTGAACATGGCAGCTGCTGTTTACATTGTGTGAAAATTTCATGACCAATAGACCAATAGAAATGCTCCAAAATAACTTAGAAAACATTATGGTTCCACTGACTTACATTAAAAGTGAGGACTGTTTTTGTCCTCTCCTGTAAAGTTGCCATTTGGCAGACACCTGTATTTCTATGGGCATTACAGAATGATGAACAATTTGCAAAAAGGTAATATCTGTTCACCCGTGTAAATAAGCATTACGTAACAGAGGAGTTGGTGTATCACAGTATAGGAGGTCTGATTGGTTGGTTTAGTTAGTTAGGTCTTAAGTGTAAAATGTCCACTGTGGTTTAAAGAGTCACGGCTTTGGGGAAAAAGCTTTTGGTATGTCTGGTCATGCCAATTTGTGTAGCCCTGCATATTCTACCAGAGGGAAGTGTCTGGAAGAGGTGATGTCCAGGATAAGAAGGGTTCAGCTGTTTCTGTGTCAGCGTTCTCATCACTCTGCTGTTGTAGAAGCTGTGAAGTGTTGGCAGATTGACATCCAATAATCACATCCAATGATCAGATTGTCTTGATTATGTGGGGAGGACCCAGCCAGTTATGGACGAGGTGAGGATCCAGTGATTGCTTTGTAAAACCAGTTCTTCAGGTTGAATTTTTCAGAACTCCTTCTTATTTTGGCTGAATTGTGACAAATCTGTCACATGAATCTGCCACAGGCTGGTATAGATTAGGCGGCCATGGTGGATTCGATTTGTGAAAAGTGTGTGGAACCCAGATTCTTGCATATAAAAATGTGCAGAAGCTTGTTCCCTGTAGAGGGCGTTTTATTTTTTCAAAACCTTTTAAACTTTTTAAACATAATTTAAATATTTACCCAATTGCAAACACTAGAGGGCAGTATTTACCACACATTCTTTGTATGTATCTAGATTTAAATGTTTTCTAAATGACATTGGAGTGTTATTAAGTCCCGCTGGTCACTTGCATTTATTATTATACACTAACTGAGCACATTAGTAGGTACTGCTTTTTTAAAATCTATTATTACTGCCCTTTAACCCGTACAGGACCACCACTCATTGAGAGTTTCTTCTTGATATCTAAGTAAATTAGAATAGAGTGACTGCTTGGCTTAATATGAGGTCTCCTCATTGGAAGAGCATTATATGATCTCCAGTTTAAATCATTTGTATAAACGACCTCTGATTTAAAAAAAAAACCTTGAAGAACCATCTTCTTACCAGTGTGCTGTTTAATTAATTTCACTCCCTCATCTTGTAATTGTTTTGTTTCTGGATGGCACGGGTCGAAGCTGGTCTGAGCGTTCATTGCTGCTAACCAACATCCAAAACACACAATATGCTGTTTTTACTTTTTAAAAATATGTTTACTTTTCCCAAAACATTCTGAGTTCATGTACTTCTCTTGCCCATGACCTGTCAAACTCCATACTGTTGTTAGATCTGATCCCTAGAACACTCTTAACTCTGAGTCTAACCAAATCTCCACACCAGCTTGCACTGTACTGTGTTTAATCACTAAATCAAATACAATGTTCGCCATGTTCACAAAGAAATTTATACCAGGGCTTTTACTGGCCTCAGATCTGCAGTTATTAAAAAAGATGTTTTATTGAGGGTTCTTCAGTAAGACAATAATATCAGCCAAACCTGTGCACCAATATACTACACACACTATAGAAATTTAAGGTGGCATACTAGTTTTGACAAACTCTTCAGTATGTAGAATGCAGCTGTATTTGCTATACATGGTTTCTCAGATTGGTTGTGTTGTATATGGTTCTATGTGGAATATAAAAAAGCCCGTTTACAGTATATAGACAAGTAGGCGGTATGGACATTACTACATGATAAAAATAACTACTCACATATTTACATTTGCAAAATGCGGACCACTAAGGCAGGGCAAGGAAGTGGAACTCTGAGAAACTTGGGGCTGGAGTTCTGGGTGGCTTTGGCTGCTGGGATTTGAAGCCAGGGCCCCCCTTGCCAAGCGAAGAGTTAGTAAGTATTTGGAAGAGTTGGAGGAGCTGGGGAGGTGGTGGGGTGTGAATTTGGTCACAAGAAGGTGAGGGCAGAGGAGTGGTTTATATAGAGCGAGTAATGATGTAGAGGAGGAGTTTATTTCATAACTTTATTACAAGCACATACATATTGAAATATTTTTTTTGTTTTAATTTACTATTCTTTTAAAATGAATGTGTCACGTATTGGCTCCACCACCTGATTAGACTTGCTGGAGGTTTGAGATGCTTAACAAAACATTCATAATATCTTGGTTTGTAACATGATTTGGCTTTATAGCGTAATTATGATTTGACAGTTTTTGTTTATGTTTCTTGATTAGTTTAGACTGATAACAAAGATAACATAAAACTCCAAGAATAATGCAATATTTTCGTTTAGTAGGAAAACGCACAGAGAGAGGTTATTGGTTGGTGAAATCTCTGGCGTTCATAGGACCACTTCCTCAGAGCCAGAGCTACAGTATACACCCCTTTACCTACCTTTGCACAAGATGCCACCTGCTGGCCGGGAGCTGTTTCCCTAAAACTACACATAAAAAATGATCTGCAAACTGTTAAACTATCAATTAATTAAAATCTTTTAAAATAATTTTTCCCCCAGTTTTTCTATCCCGCTACACGACCCTCATAGTACTCATAGTTCATAATGAAAAAGTACCACTAAAGCATTGTTTTTCCAAAAGCCTTTTGTTTCAATTCATTTTGTTCCTAACCTAAGCTAACCAGCCAACTCTGTTCTTGTGGAGAACATTACAAGCTTTACAGGAACTCGTTTAGCAGTTCTGTCGACATTCAAACTTTCCATTTCTGTTAAAACACTTTACTGAATGTCTTGTTTAGTGTGAGGGATATTTTAAGAGGCCTGATGCTAAATGTTGAGCTGTAGTGCTGTCTATGTTGAGGGAGTCTCACCTGATTCAGCAATGTGGGATTTCTTAAAATGCAAAAACTCAATACTTAACTTCACTGAGAACCAAAACACCATGCTAAGGCTATAATACATAAATGCAGAACCTAGGCCTGCGCTTCAAAATACGAGTCCTTAAAAAAAGCATAACAAATGCCAACATTACCTAAAATATGAACATATTTTGTTATTTTTAAATTCAACAAAATCAGACACCTATGTCACTGAACTAAGGGTCAAGTTTTTGACATTTGTATAACATTCATTTATAATTTAATAACATTGATGTGGGTTTATGTATGTACAATATTATTAGATTTTTACATGACCATTTCCAGCATCTCTATATTCCTTATAATAAAATTTGTTACTGTGCCTTTAAGATTAAAATGATACATGTTGTTTTTGCAGTTTAGTTTTTGTATGTGGACTGTATGTGTTTTCCAGTATGATTTTTTATATTTGTCCAACTTTCAAACACAAGAAAATATAACACAATAGTCAGATTTCACATGATATTATAATCATGCATTATAATAAACATAAAAAAGAATCAAGTTTGTGGCCATTTATTAATGATGAATGTGTTTTATAAAATTAAAAATATCTATTTATTAAAAATATATAAACATTGAAAAAAACAATCACTGCTGTCCATAAACCAGGTGTCTTAATTTTTAGTGAATTTTAGTTTTCTGCTAAATTTGACAGCAGCAGTTGTTTTTAATGTTTGAAAATTTCAAATTTCAAGATGAATAGTCAAATAGAGAGGCTCTAAAATTGCTTCAAATTAAAACTCTACATTAACTTACATTAAAAGTAACAAATATTTTTGCCCACTTCTATAAAGTTATAATTTTTTAGATACTTGTTTTATTTTATGTTTTATTTTTAGCACTGATATTTGTGCTCACTGGTTTGGTTAAACGTCTGTATATTGTAACTATTTTTTTTGTTTAAAAATAAGCAAAATTTCAGCCCCACACTGGTTACACAACAGCAAATTGGGGGTCTGTAGCCCACGGATTGAAAACTGGTTGTGTATTTTAATATTTAAGTGAACGCTGTAGTGTTTCTTGATGTACATGTGTTTGTAATTCATAAATAAGGAAAATCACAAAGAGATACAGGTTTCAATCTTTTGGGTTTTTATTGAAAAGGTGCCCAGGATTCTGTACATTAGACAAAGGGAGATATCCAAGGATCAGGAGCTGTAAACTTTCCTCATCTCTTCATCTCTCCTTCTCTCTTTCCATTCTCCCGGTAGGGTAAGGGAAGGGGAGTGAGGGTTTGGGGCAGATGAAAGATAAAAACTAAAAAGATGGAAGGAAATAAAGGCCATGAAACAGGAGAGAAAGAGATGAGTGGAAGCAGGAGGAAGAGGGAAGGTGTTTGTTTTGTTTTGTTTTGTTTTTTCTCAGCGCTCCACAAACAGACATGTGGAGGCCTGGGAGCTTAAAAAGGCTCCAGTAGAAATGTACAGCGGGATGTCCCGTGTGAGCCTGAGAGTCTGTCACCCCTAAGCACCCTCCCCCCCATTTTATCTGTGCAGAAGCGTGGTACGGTCCGTCCCGGTCAGGGAGGCGCTTTTGGCCTCAGACGTCTCTCCTCCTCTCCTTCCTCTGGCGCCCCTCTGCTTCTCCTCCGGTCCGTCTCTTCCGCTCCTGGCCGGGCCCTCACTTGCTGGCCATGGTGTAGCAGCCGTGTGGGTGCCACTGCATGTCGCGGATGCGTCTCATGGACTGCATCTGAGGGCAGCGAGCGCCGTACTCGTTAAAGTGTCTGTAGTCGCCCTTCTCCAGCAGGTACTGGCTGCCACGGTAACCGGGGTACTGGTAGCCCACCCAGCTGAAAAGCAGTGGTACATTTGGTCAGTTGGTGCAGTTCACTTTTTATATGTAACCCTAATGGCATCACTGAGCCACAACTAAAGGTGTAGCTGAGACAGCTGCCCACTTACGTTCCACAGCTGACGATGATGCTGCCCACTCTGTCGGTGAAGCCATAGGAGTACAGGCTGGGAACGTCATCGTCCATGATCTCCATCTTACGGCCCTTGAAGTCACCCACCTCATACAGGCAGATCTTGTGCTTCTCAGGATCCTAAGAGGAGAGATTGGTGAGTGAGTATGCTCTGACCAGGTCACACTGGCCCAGTGAAATGAGGATTGTTTGACTTACAAACTGAAATAAAAGCTGACATACAATACTACTGCATTGAATGCTCTGAATGAAGTCTGTATGTACAATGTTATATATATTTTTTAATTAATTAATTTTTGAGCACACCATTCTGACGGGTCTGAAGGACAGCAGGTAGTCGTTTTTCTGGCAGTTGCTCCAGGAGTCCCAGCGGGGGTAGTCACCCTTCTCCAGGATGTACATCTCTCCACAGAAGTTCATCTGCTCCCAGCCCACGAAGCTGCACAGAGAGCAGACACAGTAAGTGA
This sequence comes from Megaleporinus macrocephalus, assembly GCA_021613375.1. NCBI lineage: Eukaryota > Metazoa > Chordata > Actinopteri > Characiformes > Anostomidae > Megaleporinus > Megaleporinus macrocephalus. Next base: position 36,075,273 of record CM038713.1, read on the forward strand.
GCAATGCACAGGAACATACACCACACTGTATATGCTCCATAGAACCATCTCTTCATTCCACAATTCATTTATCCCATCTCTTCAACCATTCATGTAACCACCCATCCATCCATCCTGCCCTAGACCAACTTTCCATCCATGCCTTCAGCCTAGGGTACAAACTTACGGGCCACACTCCACACGCAGAGAGCGAACTTTGTCCATGCCCATTTCACACACGTTCATGCACTCGGCGTTGATCTCGATCATGCGACCCTGGAAGTTCTCCTGGTCAAACACGTACATCTAAAAGAGAGAGAGAAAAAGGTTTTTACACGCATTGGATATTGAGGAGCCACCATCTATGGGGCTTTATTTTTCCTTTTAACAAACCATCAGTTGAGTATTGAGGCATTAAATATATATCCAATACATTCCTGGTTCTTCAAGTGTTCCTTAGTAAAAGCAATGGATCTACATACAACCATTGAATCATCTGAATGCATAAATGGTTCTGTGCATGGTCAAATGGTTTTGGGCTTGATGGAAAGCCATTTACATAGCAATGTATGTTTTTTCCTTCTCCTGTAAAGTTAGCACTTGGGGATATAAAGCATCTATCTATACAGCATCCACACTATTGGTATCGTTTTCCAGTCAAATATAAAAATCTTTTTGCTAAGAAAACTTCTCACAGCTTGCTTGTTGGGATATAAAATTTAACAGCACTGACAGCAGATTTTGTTAAAACTCACTAAACTTTGCAGTACCTAACTAGTTTTTGGTAGTAAAGCATGTTTGTCCAATGTATATATGATCATCCTGTTTCTATAATTCCAGCCACAAAATCTTGCAGAGATACACAGGCTTGGTGGCCATTGGAAATGTTTGTATCCATCTACCACTGGTGTACTCACTCATGACCAGTCTTTTGCTTGAGAGATTGTTTGTATATCTGTGAGGGCATGTTTTACCTTGTAGGCCATCATGCCCATGCCCATGTCGGACTTCTTAGTCTGGGCGGCCTTGCCGTCGGTCTGAGAGGCGGTCTTTTTATCTCCACCGGAAGACATGATGCCTGTAGAGAGAAGCAGAGGTTAGGAAAGGTATAGCAACATATGTAGAGAGGCAGGTATATATAGAAGGTAGAAAATAAGGATGCCAACAGCATTGCTAATTCACTTTCCAATTTTCTCTTATAGTCCCAGCTGTTTTTTCCCAGCTGTGATGGTAAGAGTGTCACATGTATGTATGTGCATGTGCGCATGCCTGTATGTCTTACCTGTGTGTTCAGTGCGTGTGTGGCTGTGCCCAAGTTCACTGTGGGAGTGTGTGTGTCAGTCCATGCCTCCAGCTCTTATACCCTGGCGCTGAGTGAGTGGGGATTAACCCCGGACAATGGGGCTCGCTGAGCTCAGCACACGCACAGAAAAGAAGCCCCTCATCATCACCACAGAGGGCGAGAGACACAGAGAAACAGAAACAAGGAGATACATACACAGCAACATAGAGTACTGGACCTCCACATGATAATTCCACTGCAAACACGGAAATGACTATTAGCTCTTTTCTCATCTTATATTTAATATAATTATATAAATATGAAGCAGGATAAGTACAAACCCACTTCTTATACAGAGTAAACTTAAACTAATCTAAATACATTTAGAATAAGTACAAATAAGCATAGAAGATGCAGTCAAAAACAACATAAGACTATTTTTATATATCATTTAAACACATCAACTGTCATTTACATTGTGTAAAAGTTTCATGATCAACAGACTAAAAGAAATGAAACAAAATCCTCATTAACTTCCAATAAAAGTTAGAAAGATTGTTGTCTTTTCCAGTAAGGTTACCATTTCAGAGATGCCTGTTTTTTTTTTTGGTTTTTTTTTAGATATTAATGAATTTTCCACCATTTCTCATGTCTTATATGGATTTATCCAATTCCACCCCTCAGTTTAACAAAGCATTAATTAGAAAAAACAGATACAGAATGATAACACTGAATAATACAGGGCTGCTTCGAGAAGAGGTCTGGAAATGGCTCAACAAACTCATAAAACATAAATATAAAATTACTACTTACTATTTTTAATATTAAAGTTTTTAAGCAAATAAACATGTACTGTGCTTTTTCATATCAACACAAGTTTATTTTTATAGCGCCTTTTACAACAATGTTGTCTCAAAGCAGCTTTACAGAAGTCTGAAGCCAGAGGTAACGGTGACAAGAAAGCACTCCCTTAAGACTGGAGGAAGAAACCCTGGGAGGAACCAAGACTCACAAGAGGAGACCCTCTGGCCAAACAGTATTTACATATTATTAAACCACATTCAGAATAAAAACTGAGAGAATCTTTGTTTGAAGAAACTGCACAGGTAGAGGCAGTCTCTGACTGTGAGAGTGAACTGAAACAGTGTCATCTTTTAAACTAGAATGATATCAGGGGTCTAATGGTAATGACTCTAAAGAGCCATTTCATGTCTTTAAAGACTTAAAGTCACAAGCAGACTGTATCAAAATTCTATAAGACTAAGAGGGAAGCGGGTTGGGATTTAGACCAATGTTTAACATGATACTCTTCCATTTACTAAGCTGCCAAATAAACAGCTCCATGAATTTTTATACAATTCTTATTTTAGATAATAGTACATTATATTAATACACCAAATTACTATCCTGTCAATAAAGAATGGACAACCTCCATAACATATAGAGCATAAATAACACATAAATAACAATAAATAGATATAGATATGCTAGGCTTAAGTTAAGTGTGGGTGAATAGGTGGGGGGTGGGGAGGGCGTGTGATTACTTTATTCTCTAAATCATCGACACACTGTTTGGATGTGGCGTCACTTCAATCTGGGTTGAATGTTAAGTTGTTCACTCAATTATGCAGGTTGACACTTAGTGTGACACTGTTTGAAAGAAAGTTTCTTCAGGCTAGTTTAATCACATTTCCAGATTTAACAGCAAATATTTTTAAAAATCTGTCCAAGATGCAGTATATGGCTGGTATATATCTGGGTTCAGAATATCTTATTTTATGGTTCATGTGCACTTCATAAAGAGTAGGAAGTGATTTGAGATTCAGTCACTAGTGTATTTTGGGCTGTGTTTATTGCAACTGTTGTATTTTGTATTGTTATCACTGGCATCATTTAATTGCAAACATCAGTGGTGTCTAGTTTGGGAGGGGAGAGTGATTAAGTGAAGAGTGAAGTTTGGGTTACTGTGTATATGAGCAGGAGTGAAATTGCTGGTGGTGGGAACAGCTGGACGTAGCTTGCATCCAGACTTCTCATTTTAGATGGATGTGATAGCCACTAGAGTTGGTGATCAGAAAAACCTATTCAAAACATTTATTTACTCATTAAAATTTTTACTCATATTACTCATTAAAATCAGTGAATTTGTTGGGCAGCAGACGAATATTGGGCAATTTGTACATCATAGAATAATTAAGATTATTAGTTTGAATTGGCTCCGTTAAATAAACAAAGTAAAAGCAGTCCATCCATCCATCCATCCAATCATTTGTCTATCCATCTCTCCACCCAATTAACTACTCAGTCCACCTAATCTCACTACTACATCCAACCATACATTTCCAAATTCATTCCTTTATCAACTCATTCAACCACCCATCAATCCATTCACTCATTCTTCATCCCTTCATTCATTCACCCATCAATCCATCTATCCATCTCTTTAATTATCCACCTATCAATGCACCCATCTATTCCTTCATCCTTCCACCAATACATCCATTCATTCCTCCATTCATCCACCTATCAATCCATTCACCTATTTTCCATCCATTCATTCATTTACCCATCAATCCAACCCTTCACACATCCATCCCTTTCTACATTTATCCACCCATCAATTCATCTCTCTATCCCTTCATTCATCCACCTATTAGTCCATCCATTCATCCCTTTATTTATCAATCCATCCATCCCTCTAGCCCTTGTCCAATTATCAATCCATCCATCCATTAATGTACCCATCCATTTCTCCATCCTTCATTTATCCACCCATCAACACATGCATCCATGTCTGCTCCAACTCTGTCACACAGTTACAAGTTTTCTCCTCTGTGCTCTCTTACACACTCGCGCACTCCGCTATAGGCACCTACGCGCTTAATCCCCGTTATTTTGCTCTCTTTGTGTGTACTGCTGACCTGCGCGAACATACCAGTCACATCCCCTTTTGTGCGTCCGTTTCCACGTGCCCCCTCAACCCCTATTCACATGAGCCACAAAGCCACGCTGCCTGCAGCCGCTCTATAGTATGTGCTGAGCTGGCGAGGACGAGAGTGAGAGAGAGGGAGTGAGGGAGAGAGAGAGAGAGAGAGATGCAGTCTGCGTGCGCATCTCTCTCTCTCTCCCCCTCGCGCCGGTATAAAACCGAGGCGCCAGGTTCCCTCCAGGCTCCACGCGAGACAGGCGTTACAGAAGAGAGTCAGTGCCTAAAACGGTAAGGCGGCTCATGCGCTGCACTTGGAGACTCAATTCACAGACTCACAAATTAACATCACCAACAACCGGGGGCACAACTATTACAAACTCCTGAAGCGTCTGCTTTACCACGTATAGCTCACCTTTAAAAAACGTTCATTTTAATGAGTAGTCTTTTTTAGTTCATGCATTTATTAATCCTGGTTTAACACTTGGATTTAAATCGAATTAATTAAAACAAAATCAGTGAAATAAAACTTAAAAAGCCTTAATGTACTTTCAGTAACTACTAGCTGATTTGTTCTGTTATTGAATAGAACTTATTCATATAATTACAGTAGACGCACAGCCTGAACCAAAGTCTGAACCAAAGCAAGCAAACTGTTTCTTGTCCACAGTTCTGTGTATTTTATTGTCATTTATATAAAAACTACTTTCATCACTTCTTCTTTATCCTCAGGAATAAAGATGTATCGATTCAGCCGATCTGCCATGATGCACCCCATGGTGAACTCCGGAATGGGAATGGCCCCCTTCTGGAAGGTAAACCAATGATAGTCTTGTTAGTTTGCAACGTTTCCCAGTCCTGGGGACCCCGTTCTCTGCTGTAACACCTGATCTAGCGCAAACTTAACTAGTTCACAGCTTGATTCATGTGTGCTAGAGGAGGGAAAAGCTCAAAAATGTGTGGTCCCCAGGAGTTTGGGAACCCCTGACCTCTTTATACCTCACAGACACCTATAAAGTTCTGTTTTGTCTGGGTTTCAGGTGACCGTGTTCGAGCAGGAGCACTTCCAGGGCAAGTGTCAGGAGTTCACCTCCGAGTGCTGCAACATCCAGCAGTGCGGCTTCGACAACATCCGCTCCATTCGCGTGGAGAGTGGCGCGTGAGTCCACTGTGTGTCTGTGTTAGTGTTCAGACGTTTAGGGTCAGTGGTTTCATTCAAGTTTTAATTCAAGCTAAGTGTTGCCTTTTAAAAACAATAATTATACTTTGATATGGATCTTTGATCACACAGGGCTTTTCACTGTAGTTAAAAAATCTGTATACACCAAATTACAGTGTTTTATTACTTGAGAGACATACTGATCCTGCAAGATGCTAAAAAATGAGCTCATGCTTTCGTAACTGCTGGATTACACTGCTGTAACATGCTACCCTATTTCTAGACAGGGTGGTTCAGGATGCAGCAGCCTGTGTTACTCCAGTCTTTTTCAGTATAAACCCATTTCCTATTAAGTTCCACACTGAGTACCAGGTCTTGCTTATGAGGTTTAAAGCTCCTAAAGCTCTGGCATATCTTGATCCGCTGAAGCGTTATAGCCCACCCAGACCACTTCACTCAGCTTAGGTAGGCTTACTGCAAATGCCTAGGATCTCTTACAGCTTAGTTGGTAAAAGGTCCTTCAACTCCAGAATAGCTTAATGAATGTTGTTAAATCTGGATATTTATTTAGTCCAGAATGCCTTTTCATTTAGAGCTTATTGATTATTATTTAATATTCATTCAATATTTTTCTTCTTCTTATTATTATTATTATACTTGCACATTTGAGGGTTAACTCCTGCTCTTGCTCTTTCCAGCTGGGTGGGTTATGAGCACCATGACTTCCAGGGACAGCAGTTTGTCCTGGAGAGAGGAGAGTACCCCCACTGGGACTCTTACTGTGGAAACCTGGCCTACCATGTGGAGAGATTCATGTCCTTCAGGCCCATCTACTGTGCTGTGAGTTTTTCAGTCTATGTCTGTATGTGTGATACAGTAGTCAGGAGCATACATACTATACATGTAACGCAAAACTGCATAGGGTGGTGATTCAACTGCATCAATTCTACAAATTAATAACAATATAAATAGTAATGTTATAATAATATTCAATAATGAACACTGTATTGTGCTGTAGATGTTTAGAATCAATTGTCACCTTAATACATGTTCAATTCAACTGTAGCTTATACAGTGTAGACTGAAATATTATATTTAGACACCAAAAATGAAACCAATGTTTTATTCAGAGTTTAAACTATTCTAAGAACAAGAGTTATTTTAAATGTTACTACATTTAGTAACTACTCAGTAATTTTAGATCAAGACATTGCTATAAATAAATATTAATAGCTATTTGGTCACCAAATGTTTACAATATGAGGCATTCTGGATATTCATTGTATTGTATTATGGCATCATCTGCAGCTTCATTATCATCCATTTTTACAGCTTCCTATAAGCTTACCGAACAAAAGCTTTACTAGTATCACTTCATGCATATCTCTGCCACAAAACTAGTTTTATATTGTTGAACGATTGTATATTGCCACTGTCCAAAGAAAAATGAGTATCTCCAAAATAGCAGCTTTACAGGGGAGGCAAAAAAACAGTCATTACCTTTTAATGTGAGTCTATGGAACCAGGAATGATTTCGGAGCATTTCAATTGGTTTGTTTATTATGAAACTTTTCCACGATGTAAACAGCGTTTAATTAATGTAGAAAAAAAATCGTTAAAAATAGACAAATGTTTATTGGACAGTGACAATATGTTTTCTTATATTTATGGCAAATTTAAACTTTAGGTTAATTTAAAATGTACAAATCAATCAAAATATTTTTTAAATAACTTTGAATCTTACCATAACTGTCAAGTCAAATGGTGGTGAAATTGGACATTTCATGATATGTTTAATTATTTCCCCCCCAAGAAGTAAACAAAGCAGTTTATACATAAATCAAGCCTACAGGACAGCATACGGGCACATAATCTGTAGTTGGTGTAAACACCTGAGCATGTACAGACACCTGTGAATGTTTGCAGTGTGGCTAATAACCCTGTCTGTTTCTTCTCAGGCTCACCAGAGCAGTCGTATGATGATCTTTGAGAAGGAGAACTTCCTGGGCCGCAGTGCAGAGCTGTGCGATGATTACCCCTCTCTGCAGGCCATGGGCTGGTGCCACATTGAGGTGGGCTCCATGCACATCCAGTGTGGCGCGTAAGTATCCTCAAAGACACAGGGGCAGGGTGGGCAATGAGACAAAAATATAACAGAACACTGGAAGAACACATTTCCACAATACATAAAATAAGAAGATCACAAACGTTTGCTGAAGTTTGTAAACAAGTTGTTTACAAGGTGGGCAAAGTGCACCAACAGAACAGTGACAGTGACACATTTTAAAAAAGGCTATGATGTCGTTATAGGCTAACAATCAATTATCAAGTAACTGATTGGATGCTTGTCCATTATGATGTCATAACGGGCTGGCATTCCATCAACAAGTAACAAATTGGATGCTGGTCCCTTTTGATGTCATTATAGGGTAACATTCAACCAACAAGCAACTGATTGGATGCTGCTCCATTATGATGTCATAACAGGCTGGCATTCAGTCAACAAGCAACAAATTGGATGCTGCTCCATTTTGATGTCATTATAGGGTGACATTCAATCAACAATTAACTGATTGGGTGCTGGTCTATTATGATGTCATAACAAGCTGGCATTCTATCAAGAAGTAACAGACTGGGTGCTGGTCTATTAAGATATCATTATAGGCGAACATTCAGGCAACAAGTAACTGGATGCTGGTCTATTATGATGTCATAATGGGGCTCATATTCAATCAACAAATAACTGATTGGATGCTGGCCCATTATGATGTCAAATTATGCAGTTATTGCATCATTTGCTTAACACGCTGTACACTAAAATTCATAGAAAAGTGTCACATTCATACTTTGTTCAAACTTTTGCATATGACTGCTAGAGTTCATTATTCAGAAGTTGTGACGAGAGCCACTCTATCTTCATAATTTACTGCAACAATCATATAATCCTATTACCCAGGCCTACTGGTAATCACTTTGTATTTCTCTGTATGTGTTCAATACTTGTGTATGTGTAGTTTTGTGTGTTACGAGTTCCCAGGCTACAGGGGCAGGCAGTACATCATGGAGTGTGAAAGGCACAGTGGAGACTATCAGCACTGGAAAAACTGGGGCTCCCACAGTCAGACTCCTCAGATCCAGTCCATCCGTAGGATCCAGCACTAACAGGGCAGCCTCTGCAAGAGACACACCACGGACCGCCCAGCCGCCCGGCACTCACATCTCACGCATACTGTTTTTCCTCACCAGTGTCTTTTTATCGCCAACACCACACCACCACACACAACCACACACCGTACAGCCATCCTGTCCCGCACATGGGTGTCAATCACAGTTTCTTGCCAGGTGCTAAGCCACACCCTCCTGAGGTGCTCCATCCCAACCAACATGCATTCAACTTAGCAAGGCCATGCCTCGCCTTGAGGTGAGGCAGTTGGTCAAGAGCAGCTCAGGTGTGATGTGCAGGAGGGAGATCGAGTATCATGAAGCAATAAATGCATAATAAACACATGTTTACTTCAGTGAGTCTGTTAAATCATTGTGTCTGTGCAAGAAAACCCAATAAATTTGAAGTTTTCAGACCTGAACAGCAGGACTGGTCCCCATAAAAAAGGCTGTACATTGAGTTTTAATAATAAAAGACTAACCCAAATATTTAAAGTCAATATTTTTACATAGCTCTTGCTTAATTAGTTAATAACAAGAAACCGGGTAAATAAGTTATACAAAATATAAAAACTCACAGAAATCTAAACACATATATGAATTAAATAAAACCCTAATTTAATGCACCCGGCTCCATACTGAATTATCATCAGGTATAAAAAATAAATTCTATGTTTCTCTCAGGAAGTTTTAATGGGTAATGTTTTTACATTTGTGTGGTTTTATGTATCAAATATAGTCACAAAAGAATTTTCACATTTACTGTGCCATTGGGAAGTAATTTTCCATGTTTTACTAGAAGCACTGCGGTGTAGCTGGCTGAAATTATTAAATATAATAGAGATACCTTTTTTGAAAGCGTCCACATGGTTAGCTGTTGTACTATATTTGTATTTATATAAGCGTATAACATTTTGTTTAACCTACTGTCAGTTTACTATCCGACCTCCCTTGATCACATAGTCAGTAATATACAAATTTGTTTTTGTGGTCTAAAATACATGTACTCCAATCTTTCAATAGTGCGATGTCACTCCATACACTAACACACACAGGGAAATTACAAATCAACTGTTTAATACTGAACACAACAAAAACTCTGATAGAGGAGGAGTAAACCACCGAACACTCAGAAAACATGGCTTAGGATTATAAGCACATCAACAGCAGTGCAACAGACACTTACAATAAGACGGAAATCTCAGCTTAAAGCACAACTAAACTGTCCTCTCCTTCTCTCACAATTTCCAAATTAAAATGTCACAATGTCATAAGCATCTTGCATACTGTCCATAATAATTTGCTTACTACAGTAAACGAGGAAAAATAATGACACTGCATCTCTGCCTTAACACAAACCCTCAATCAGACCTTAGACATAATGCAGGGCGGAACCTCTGATCTCAGGGGTGGGGATTTTGACATGTAGAGAGGCAATCATAGCAGACTCCGGGCGCCAGTGATGTCCAGCTTCTATTGTAATGTGATGAAGAACAAATTTAGAGCAAGGCAAAAAAGAAAGACAGTTTCACAATATATTATAACATACTTTAAAGTTTAAATGAGAAAAGGCATTAAAGATAATACAGCCCTAATTCCAAAAAATGCTGGGAAGCTGTGTAAAATGTAATTAAATGTAAATGTAAATAACAATAAAATGCAATGATCTGCACATCATCACAATAGAACACAATAGAACGGGAGACCCTTTGCTATTTCATGAGAACTCCTTTAGAAATTGATGGCAGCAATACATTTTTAAAAAAGCTGTGACGGGGTAACAAAAGGCTGGAAAAGTAAGTGGTACCAATAAAAAGCAGCTGGAGGAGCCATTTGCAAGTCTGATTTCTGATGGGCAGAGGTTTAGAAAAAATGGTCTAAAAATTGTGGATCAATTTCAGAAAAATGTAAATTAATGTAAAATTGCTAGGACTTTGAATATCCCTCCATCTACAGGACACTACATCATTAAAAGTGAGAATCACAGAATATGGAAAACATTCCTGTGTGCAAGGGACAAAGCTGACTGTCAATATCGACGCTCATATTCTTCAGGCAACACTGCATTAAAAACAGGCATGATTCTGTACTGGAAATCACTGCATGAGCTCAGGAACATTTCTAGAAATCATTAATCACAGTTCGCTCTGAAATCCACAACTGCAAGCTGAAAAAGTGTCATGCAAAGAAGAAGCCATATATTAACACAAGCCAGAAACAGTGCCATCTTCTGAAAGGGTGTATACACTAGAATATGCTGTTGAGGAGTCCAGGAGTATCAGCACTTCTAATTAATTAATTAAGCTCATTTAAGTTGTCCCCATTGCTGAAACTAATACAGTAGCCATCAAAAGGTAATGCCCACAGAACGGGTCGCTCTAAAGGTTATCATGCACAATTGTTCGCCTGGGAAGTGGGCCTGCTACATATCTGCGTCAGCTCGTTTATGTGGATGGCAAAAGTTATCTATCTTCAGCCCCATTTCAGAAAAGCATGCAAAGAAATAAATTAATTTAAAGCTAAAAAGTTTGGCCCGACTTTTACCTCATGCCGTAAAATTAGTTTACATGGGGTGAGTCCAAAACCGCCTACTTGGTACTACTCAGTAGGCGAGCACGGCTAGTATGTCCGAATACTCAGTAGGCATTGAGTAGCAGGCGAATGGTACCTGGATGAACTACTGAAAAGGCAGCCATTTTTACGTAGGCGAACACAGCATACTGCGCTATCCCATGATTCACTTGGAGCCTCAGATTCAAAGTGGAGGAAAAAACGTTGAAAAACGGTACCAGCTACGGCTAGTAAAGTGCCGCTACAGAGGTTAGAGCTACTTCTGAGGTACAAAATGACTGAATTCCTTCTTCTCAAAACTACAGCTCGACACAGTGTGAGTACATATTCAGACAAAAACGCAGATCAGTGTCACATCAAGTATCTAGATCTGTCAGATCTTTCGCAAGATGGCGGACGTAGTACATCCAAGACTGTGTGGATACTAAAACTTGCCTACTGAAACTGCCTACTAGTCTGCCGCTGGAGCAGTACATGCTGGCTCTAATCTAGTACCGACTGACTAGTAGGCGATTTGTTGTATTTGCCAAATTCTGATTCCCCAGCAGCATCCAGCTGCCCTTTTCTTGTACACAGGCGTATGGACGAAATAGATTACAATCACAATTTTGGTTATTTACACGCAGAAATTATCGAAATCACAAGTGTGATCAGTACCACCTGCGCAATGCACGCGTACCAGTCTGTTACTGCTGCAAAAAGGAACTTAATACCGTTGACTTCAGAAGAAAAGTTGGATGAGCAAGTGTCCACATACTGTGTCTTTCTATTCTATTATCTATACTAATAATCTAGTTAAATGTATTTATTTATGCATGTAAATCTAAAATGGAGCTTACCAGCATAACAAGAGTTACCAAGAGGCTAATCCAATTCCACACCAACCACATCTACATCCATGTCTTCCTCTACATCCTCCTCCTCTGTGCTAAGTTCTGCTCCCCAAATGTCAGTCGGCATAATGACGATCTCAGAGGCAGGGCTAGATACCTCCAACACATCCACTTCTTCCTCCTCTGAACCTCCGCCTGACACTGCTTTCTCAGGTGAGTGTGAGAGGAGGAGCTTGTGGTGGGGGAGTGAACTTAAGAGAAATTTGAGTTTCCCTTCAGCAGGTTTTACTGGAGTCATCTCACCCGATTCCAACGTTAAGTCGGCCATCTCTGTGCCTTTGGCTGAAGATGTCAGGTCTTGATGACTGCAGGGCAATTGCAGAACATCAGATGAGACTGTATGACTCGAGCTTGAACAAAAAGTGCTTTGGGTTATTTCTGCAGTGCGGAGCAATGGCTCATTGTTGTTGTGGTCACTTTCTTCTGCTACTAGGCTTGATTTGACAGGCTCTAAAAAACAAGAGGCACAAAACAGGTAAGCAGTGTGATCCCTTTAAGGTTAAAACATTAACTTGTGCTAGAAATGCTGGTCTGTCTGATGTATGGAATGGGGGGATGGTTACTTGATTAACTGTAATTAGTTTGATCTCCTCCTGCATCTGGAAGCTAGCAATGAAGCATTAGTATGACTTCTTACCTGTATCAGGAAGCAGATCCGTTTGGAATGACGTGCTGGGCTCACTGGTCATCATTTGCTCCATTTCAGTGGCTGCGACTTTCCCATTTTCCTGCCTGCATCCCAGTTCTACTGTTTCACTTTTTTCCTCTAGTACTGCATTCTCTGCACTCTCTGTTCTATCATTGTCTTCTGCTTCCACAGCTCTTCCGTCTGCCCTCTCTTCTCCGCTCTTTTCCAAATGACTATGTGAAGTGTTTTCAGCTGCGAGCCCTTCTTTAACTCCAGACGCATCTTCCTCAACTCTAGGGATTCCCACTCTTACATTCTCTATGTGTATACTTTGTTTCTCTGTTCTCGAGCGCTCCTCCTCTCTCTTTCTTTGATTCTCAAGGAGCATTCTCATCTTCTCAAAAGCTGAAGATGCCACCTCAATATAGGCTCCACCAATCGTTTTCTTTGCAGGCAACTGGCTGGTCCTGGAACTTGCGGACGCATGCTCTGTCTCCAGTTCGCTTCCTTCAGTGTTAGCTCTGCACGTTTTTTCTTCTACGTTTGTCTCCAAGCACCTTTTTCTGCTGAGGGATCGTGTGGTGGCACGTTTTGCATCTTTGGTTGTCCGTGTCTGGGTCCTGTTGCTTTTGTTTGCTCCAGCATTACTGACTTTACTTACACAAATGTCAGCTATGCAATGTTTCCGTTGCCTGCAAAGACTTCTGACTTGAGGCCTTTCCTTGCCTGCGAGCCTACTGCTTTGTTTTCTTCTGCACTTCTTCTTTACTGGAGATGCTGGAGTCTGAAGGCTACTTAAGGTTGCTTCCAGCTTTCTCTTCCTGCTCTGGCTTCTGGTTACCCTTTGAGTTTGAGGCTCCTTCTCCTTGCTCTCAAACTTGCCTTTGAACCCCGCGCGACTAGATGGATTCAGTTGTCTGAGGGCTGTTGACAGTCGTAATTGATTTTGGTCAGCTGACGTGTCAGCAGCAGATGAACTGATTGGTGGAGGTTCAGTGCTGGTGGTGAATGTGTTTGGACCACGCACACAGTGAGAGGAAACATTTGCATGTGGGTGTGAGTTTAAAGGTGGTAGCGGTTTAAAGGTTGTATTACTCCACGACTCAGTGCCGGGGTCTCTGTTGACCTGAGCTTCGTCCAAGCCCCTGTCAGATGTGTAATGATTTGACTGGTTATGTGGCGTTTCCTCCGCCACACCCAAATCACACCCAGCAACATGTTGCTCAAACGTATTCAGAAAGTGCTCGAGAATATCACAAAGCTCTCCTTCAGGCTGTTGTCGAGACAAATCTAAGGGCTTCACTGAGGAATGCATGCTGGGACATGCTTTCTTTGTAACAGAAGGAATGCTGGGAATCATGGTTTTCACAAATCTATTTTGTTGGGTTTGATTTTCCGTATGAACGGGAGGTAGAAAATTGAGTCCTAGCATGATGTCATCCAGAAGCAAGTCCATGGACTGGGTTGACGTCTGAGGAACTGGGGGGAGGGAAACAGTGTGCAACAGGGATGGGTCTGGAGTACCCACAGAGTTCTGACAGAAACTGGAGGAACAAGGAGAAAGTGGCAAAGAGCATTCATGAGGATGACTTCTTGAGCTGCTCAAACATGGAGGACCGCCCTGAGAGAAGAAGACAGGTCAGTTAAAAGTGCAAGTTAGTTGTACACAAGTAAAATGATGTCCTAACCGGCTAAATGCACAGACAACAAGCAATACAGAGGGTATTCAGACACCCTTCTAATTAGTTTGTGTTTAATTGCACACAAACAGCTTGTATAATCTCTACAGAAAAGTACTGCTAATAGAAGGGAATGCACTGGTCAACATGTCCAATGCCAAGTGTCAGCTAGAGGGTCATAAAACTCCCAAAACAGAACTAATTACCTGACCTCACTAATGCTTGTGGCTGAATGTGATCAAATGTACACAAGTTCTTATATCCAATACAAAGCCTTAGAATATCAAGGCTGTTACTAGAGGTGTAAGACAATATTGAAATATTGAATATCGGGATATTATGTTTAGTGATACTGTATCGATTCTCAAAAACACAGTATCGATACACAGATTCCTGGCAGACAGTGAATCATTGTGTGTTGTGTTTAAACCTCTGACCAATGGATGGCAGTGTTGTAATCCATTTTCAGCTCCACTCCAACATTAACAAGCAGCACAAGGGTGCAATGCTCCTGTAAGCATTGACAAACCTGTTCATATAGTGGTGTATTTTAATTATAGGATTTGAAAAAGCAATATCACATCGCAGTATATTGAATCATGACTGCTGTATCTTGATATCTATTGTATTGCCAGGTTCTTGCCAATACACAGCCCTAGCTGTTACTGCAGCAAAGTAGAGAACAAACTTCTTATTAATGCTCTCGATTTTGGACGAAACATTGGTTTTGTTAGTGAAAAACATTGCAGGAGTGTATTTAGTATCCTATATGGTTTTAGGGCATGTTGTTTACAGGAAGCTGTAGACTCAAGTCATGAGCTCATGCCCATTTTTAGATAAAAGGCAGCTAGTTTACATACAGTGGAAAAACTGAAGCTGCAGGTATTCTGTGGTTTGAGCTTTCCCTTTCTAACAGTTCAACACTGTAGACATTTAAAATCACTTTGCCTACTTGTCATCAGTTCAAACCATGTAGTTTTGCACCTTTAACACTGTATCACATTATAACCTTTCTAAAAATCTGTTTCCCGTAATAAGGGCCCTTCAATATTTTTGGGATGTGCTGATACACCTACCTCTCCCTCACTCACTGCATGTGTGCATCTCCTGCCTCTCTTCCTGCCTCTGCCTCTCCCCTCTCCCACCTCCAGCAATGCCCCACTGCCTCGCAGTCTTCTGGTCAGTCTTACTTTCCCTGTTGGCCTGGTGTCCAGCTTCCTGCCAACTTTACCCCCACCCTGCCCCCTCCATGCTAGCCTTGGTGCCCATCCCCACCTTTCAGCACGACTCTGCCCCTTCCCCCCTCTTCCTCTCCCTCTTCCTCTCACCGTTCCTTCACCTCTAGACCTAACTCTAGCCCTCCTTGCTGGTCTTTCTCCTCTAGCTCCTCTAGTCCCCCTCGGACGGCCCCTCCCTCTCCTCTCTGTGCTCTGAGCACGAGCAGGATCCAAGAAGAAGCTGATGAAACCGGGGATATTTCCCTCAAACTGCTCAAACCCCTCCACAACGTCGTCCGTGCTTAATGTCACACCCCCTCCCTCTGACTGGACGGGTCCTATCTCCAAGTAGGTGTTGGAAGTGGGAGGATGGGGGGTGACAGGGATAAGGGGTTGATGGTATGAAGGTTCTGGGGGGTGTAGACTTGTATAGTAAGCTTGGGATACACATTCAGGCTCACTCACTATTTGACAGACTTGTGTCTCAGAAGCCACAGGCAGCGCATCACAAGTGGATGTCCTCTCTGGAGGCACCTGGACTCCCTGTAGCATCACCGTGGCATCAGGAGCATTGGTATAAGTGCCTTGTTCATGGCTGATGGAAGAGCATGCGGCGTGGCTGATCACATGGAAGTTCTGCTGATGGTCTGAGCATACATAATCTGTCTGGGTCTCTCGCTCATCCGTCTCTCTCTCACGCTCTGTCTGTGTACCGCTCTCTCTTATCTTCTCTCCTACAGTCATTTCCAGACTTTTCTCATGCTGCCCCACTCCTTGCGGATTACTCTCTTTCTGCTGTTCGGCCCCTGCATGTTCTTTTCTTCTCCTCTCTTTTTCTCCATGTGTCTCTTCGGCGTGCTCCTCAGGTAACCTGATGCCAAGAAGCTCTGCTGCCGACAGGATGTCCTTTCTGTTTCCATTAATCTGACCCGAGTACAGCAGGCTGACCAAGCTTAGCAGCGTACAGGCCTCCACGCTCTGGAGCTCGATTAGCCTTCTCTTTCCGGCCACCGGCGCCGGCATGGAGGACAGAGCTCCACAAAGCCAGGGGCTGAAGGCAGACAGCACACAGCTGTGCACTGGCACTAAAACACCTGAAGAAGAGGTACAGCAAGAGAGAGAGAGATCACAAAAGGATGTTTTTTTAAAAAAAAGTTAGTGCATAACACACAAGAGCATGAAACGAGATGTATTATACATCTAATAGCGCTTTTTCATTAGGCAGTGTGGTGGCCGGATGCAGTATGTCATAGATTTGGTATGCTGCTGTTTTGTTTTGTATACTTCTACTTCTAAGAATACTTTGTATTCTTTTACAAGTACTATTCAAAGATGGTACTCTTTTACCCTTTTATATGAGTGTTTAAGAAATGATAAGATATAATCACTGCAGGTGCGTCCGAAATAGCCTACTTACCTACTGCTCAGTAGCGAAATCAGTAGGTGAGCGCGGCTAGTATGTCTGAATACTCAGTAGGCATCGAGTAGTAGGTGAACGGTACCTGGATGACCTACTGAACCAGCAGCCATTGTTATGTAGGCGAACACAGAACACTGCGCTATCCCAAGATTCACCTGGAGCCGCGGATGAATTCAAAACGGAGGAAAAGAACGGTGAAAAGCGGGACGTCGGATGTGTGTACGCAGCTACAGCTAGTGAACTGCCGCTTCAGAAGCTAGCGCTACTGCTGAGATAAACAATGACTACATTCCTCCCGTTAATCTTCTCCGAGCTACAGCTCGACACTGTCTGAGTACAGATTCAGACAAAAACGCAGATCAGTGTCACTAAAAGTCTAAAGCAGGACTTTTACGGTGGTGGTCTGACGTCTTATGTCACAGGACGCTGGCAATACGGTGGACGTAGTACATCTGAGCTTGTGTGGCTACTAAAACTCTCCTACTGAAATTACCTTCTATTCTGCCGCTCGAGCAGTACATACTGACTCTAATCTAGTACCTACTGACTAGTAGGCGATTTCAGACGCACCTTGTGTCTAAACAGAATTCTGCAGTGATTATGTAAGATGACAGATCACAGTGCTGCTTTATTATATAACACTAATTAATTAAATTAAAATTTAAACTAATTATTTTTTTTTACGTATTCAAAAGTCTGACCAATTCTGAACAGTACAAAGATCTGTTGCTTGATTTTGACACATGCTCATGCTATCAATCTCAATTCACTTTATACAGACCTCTATCAATGCATTACGATGCTGTACAGTCTGAAGTTTAAACAAACCAAAGAAAGAGCCAAAAGGTTTTAGGTGAATTCTATTTCAGCACATACGATTATTGTCATTGCTATTTCCAGTTTGTTTTAATGGAAGGTTTTACTAGTAATAATTACACTGTAAACAATTGAACATGTTCTAATTACTATACATCTTTTCTAATTCTATCATGTATGTCTTGATTTAAACAAGATTTGTACAGGAGAATTTATTTGAAGATGTAATAGTTCACATTTAGAATGTCAATCTGATCTATAAATCAGAACTATCCAATCTATCTTCACTTCTGAAAATTGAACAGCTTTCCACAGAATCAAGCAGTAGTTACCAGAACCCTGGCTTTCTACACACACACCCTCTGCGTGCTGCTGAGGACCAGTTTGAGAAACCCTGCTCTAGTTTGTAGCAGCTCATCCCTACGTTCCCACACATTTAGGATGTACATCTCAGTAGCTAGGAGTAAAAATCTTTTAAAAAATAGACATGATTTAAATATTTTAACATATGATTTTATTTAAACTTTAAACTTTTGAACTTTGAGCAAATCTGTAATTGTTTCACTGGATTGATATGAAATAATGTGCCGTAGAGAAAGGCAGGAACCGGGGGTGTGTGTACAACAATTTAGCCATTATATTTACTATTTATCAACCTACACATGAGTATGATGATATGTTATTCTTTCCATTTGCATTTCTTGCATTGCGATTGGTGGAAAAGACATCAAATCCAATTTTATTGTCCAGAGTGTTCAGACAAACCTATAAAAATCAGACCACCGTAAAATGTGGTTTGGATCCGATTTGCAGTAATATTGGATTGCATGTGTTTTTTGTTGTCCAGACTATCAAAATACAATTAGGGCTGCACGTCTGAACGATAGCCCAATGTGTTTTGGGTTTTTTTTTTGCTGTCCAGATAAACAATCTGAATATGCCAAAATCTGATTTTTGCTGGCAGTTTAAAAAAAATCCCAAATGTGGTTCGCATTCCACTTTGCAAAAATTTGATTTCATGTGCTTCCTGTTGTCAAACACAAGCAAAAATTATTTTGGAACCAATCTGGATGCCAAAAATCACATTTAGACTACCTGTCTAAACATACCCCAATGTTGTTTGAATCTGATTTGCAGAAATCGGATTTTATGTCCTTTTGCTGTCCAGATGATCAAAAATATATTTGGATACAACCTGGATATACTAAACCTGGATTAGCGCTGGACTGAAAAAAGTTCCAAACGTGGTTCGGATCAGATTTGCAAAAATCAGATCTCATGTGTTGTTTTGCTGTCAAGACTTTTTCAATCCGTTTGCAATCTGGATATGCCAAAAATGGGATCTGGGCTGGCAGTCTAAACAAGCCCTAGTTTCTCTAGAAGTGTGCACCACTCTGAAAGACTTTTGTTTTACACCTTAACCACTTTAAGATGAAACTTTACAAGAAACTTAGGAAAATTTGGTGGAGCTCCCACAGGGTCCCTGGGATCTTGGACCTTGGGAACATAGCCAATGAGGATCCAATTAAACTCAGCTGTTCTGGAAATGAGCTTTTAATCTCACCTTGACTCTGTAGAACAGTGTCACAGAACTCTGCCCGGCTCTGCTGCCTCTGCAGCTGCTTCAGCAGCAACGCCTCGAACTGCAGCATGTCTGACAAGACACAACACACACTGATCAGTGAATGACATGGTGGTCTCATCTCACACACAGCTTGTGAAACTTTGCTGGACTTTCTGGGGACGAGGCTGAAGTTAGCTTCATACTCGAATTTAAGGTGGAACGATTAAGCAGCTAACTTTGGAGATATTTGATATAATATATTTGGAAGAAAACTGCAAGGTAATTTTTAACTAGCCTTGAGTGGTCAGATGAAGACAACTGTAATTGCTAACAGGCTAACGTTCCCTAATGAGACTAACAGGCAGGTGTGGTTGGGAGTTTAGCTTTCCAGCTAACTAAAAAATAACCCACATGTTGTACTGAATAAAACCCCTGAACCTGTTATTAAGTGTAAACCTGAAAAAAGACGTGAAATTAGCTTTTTACTCGAATTCGTCGTTGCACCTTAAGGTGAAATAAGGTGAGTTCGAATAAGAAGCTAACTTCAGAAAGCAAGCGGTAGAGCTTTTCCAGCAAATTGATAGCAAGTCTCCAACGCTAATCCCAAACCTCCTGCTCTCTAACCTCTCTTGCTTTTCTTTCACTCCTGCAAACCAGTGACTTTCTACTCCCTTTCCTGAGAGAGTTTCCCCCTCTTTCTTTCTCTCTTTCCTCTCCGCTGATGATACCGCGACTGTGCATCTCTGCAGCTGCTGGAGTCTCGTGCTGTCGTGCCGAAGACCCAGCATCTTCACAGTGGGCTTTCAAACCACGGGGGTCGGTACAAAATGAAAGATGTTTTATTTCCATATCAGTAAGTCTCATTTTCATTCTCAGTATTTTCTGTTTACGTATTGCTTCCAAAAATCACACATATATGTATATGCATGCTTTACTATAGTATATGTCAGGCCTTGTGTTTTATATAAAAATATTTTATAAAGGACTTTAAGCACAAATGCAATGTACATGAGTGTTAATGTATTTATTTGTTTGTTTATTCATTCATTTATTTATTTGTTGTATCGCGTGTATTTAGAAACAAGTTCAAGTCAGTTGCGAGAATTATGTAATACCGTACATGATCCAGCAGATGGCGTCAACTAAAGAGCTGCTACCTGCATGGTGGGATTTACAGTACACCTGTATATTGGATCTATGTCAAAAACTGACCAGACACTCATTCTGTTTAACAGACTAACTTAACAAGGCTGGTAAGTCATTGTTAATTGTGTAAAATATCTGGAGCAGCCACTCCAACGTTTGTAAACACCCAGGCCTGTATTCCTTATTGCATCAGAGACAGAAAGCTGATCTGTGATCAGGCCTCATCAGTCTATGTAATCCTACTCAGGTGCTACGTTAAAGGTATAAACTTATCCCAAGTCAGCGTCACATTACAGTAGAGAACAAAAAGTTTAACTTTCAGTGTAAGTTAAAGTAAAGAGGTTTTTATTCCAAAAGATTTTAGAGCCAATCTATTGGTCCATTGATTGTGAAACTATCTATGGCAGCTGTCATGCTTAAATGGTATAGAAATCTAAAAATCGACACAAATCTAGATACATGTTTTTCTTTATACAGCAACGATATGGTGACCAACAAATAAAGTCAGCAGTAATCCCCCAATCCGGTGGTTTAGCCTACGACTAGTTGTATGTAGGCTCCTTGTGAGGGAGCTTTCAAGGAGGCTGAGCAGTGTGGACTACAGGTTAGAAAAATTGCGTAGTGTGAACTTGTATTGGCGATGGAGCAGAAAGTGCTATGTGATATCAGCACAGTCTCATCTGCACTCATGCTGTTTCATATACACAGCCGTTACCAGGTTGGTAGCTTCATTTTATATGTGGGGTTTTTTGTCTAGATTCTCAAATTCTCAAATCAGATTGTGCAATTTTAATAACCATACCAGCACAAGTTGATATGAAAATCCCTGAATGATGGCATTCACATCAGTGAGGATCTCAGCTGGTCCCACAACACTCAGATCATCATCAGGAAGTCCCAGCAGCGACTGTACTTTCTGAGAAGGCTGAGAAAATTTGGCATACCAACCAAAATTCTTAGCACCTTCTACAGGAGTATGATTGAGAGTGTTCTTACCAGCTCCATCATCGTCTGGTATGGAAACTCTACTGCTCAGGACAGAAAGGCTCTCCAGCGTGTGATCAAAACTGCACAGTCCATCTCGGGAGCAGCCTTCCCCTCACTGCAGAACATCTACCAAGCCAGGGTCACCAGGAGGGCCCACAACATAATCAGGGACAGTACACACCCCCAGCACACACTCTTCACACTTTCACCTTCAGGCAGACATTACAGGAGTGTGAAGTCCAGAACCACAAGACTGACAAACAGTTTCTACTCACAGGCCACCAGGCTTGTGAACACCTCACGCACTGCCTCTCCAACCTCTTCTATCTGAACTGGTTTTAACTGGTCTGATTTAAACTGCACCTTACACTCACTGTACTGCTGTTTACATACAATACTGTTTACATTCACTGTACTGCTGTTAACATACAACACTGTTTACATTCACTGTACTGCTGTTTACATACAACACTGTTTACATTCACTGTACTGCTGTTTACATACAATACTGTTTACATTCACTGTACTGCTGTTCACATACAATACTGTTTACATTCACTGTACTGCTGTTTACATACAATACTGTTTACATTCACTGTACTGCTGTTCACATACAATACTGTTTACATTCACTGTACTGCTGTTCACATACAATACTGTTTACATTCACTGTACTGCTGTTAACATACAACACTGTTTACATTCACTGTACTGCTGTTTACATACAACACTGTTTACATTCACTGTACTGCTGTTTACATACAATACTGTTTACATTCACTGTACTGCTGTTCACATACAATACTGTTTACATTCACTGTACTGCTGTTCACATACAATACTGTTTACATTCACTGTACTGCTGTTTACATACAATACTGTTTACATTCACTGTACTGCTGTTCACATACAATACTGTTTACATTCACTGTACTGCTGTTCACATACAATACTGTTTACATTCACTGTACTGCTGTTTACATACAATACTGTTTACATTCACTGTACTGCTGTTCACATACAATACTGGTTACGTTCACTGTACTGCTGTTCACATACAATACTGTTTACATTCACTGTACTGCTGTTTACATACAATACTGTTTACATTCACTACTCGCACAAAACATTATTGTTTACATTTGTTACTTGCAACTTGCACTTTATGGCTGCTGCTCTTCATACTTGCACATAAAAGCACACATAACTTTTATTTTTTATTCTTTAACTATAAAAATACTTTTATCTACTTCAACTTATATTGCGATACTTTGTATATGTTGTATATATTTTTTTATTATTTCTTTTATTTGTCATCTTTATCTATTGGTAAATGGAGGAGCAGCAAAGTAAGAATTTCATTGTACAGTGTAACTGTCTGTTCTGCTGTACATATGACAATAAAACTCTTGAATCTAAATGAATAATAAATACAGGATTTACCCTAATTGAATTTATCCAATGAGAAATTAATGAAGTACACAATTACTACGATGAAGTTTTTAAATAATCAGAATAAAGTCTTTAAATGTCAAATGGAAAAATTCCTTCATTATTGTTTGTTTTCTGTGGAAGGACCCCCATATGTCTGTTATTGTGCCCGCCCCCCACTTTCTGAATTTTGGCTTGCCTGATGCATCTGCTTGTATTAATAGAGAACTGCTGCCATTACGGCCCCTACTCGTCTGGTAAGGGTCTATATTTCGGGGGCACATCAGAGTTAAATACTTCTACAAACAAATTGCTCATTTGTATGAACTGGCTATTTCAATGCTGGTAAGGGTCTATAAGTGTATGGTGCATATACATGTATGTGAAGTATATATTTAACAATATATGCATAGAGCAACAAACTCATGACTCTCTACCAAATATTAGCACATATTAACATTGCCATGAGGATTGTGGACTGTGGTGAGCCACAGAGTGTCAGTGCCCAGATAACAATGTGTCAGAGCCCAGTTCTGGCCCACACTTGTTACTGTCATCCGGCCCAAACAGCTCTATGGAATGACAGTGACTTTATCCAAACATGGGTACCAGAACTCCTCCACAACTTAACCCAAATGAAAGTATAATTCATGGATGATACAGACCATATCACAGTCAGAACTATAACCCCTGTTATAAGTATAATTGGGGCCAGATTACAGCGACAAAACATTCAGTTGACCATGTTGCAAGTGCAACTTGTCAGGTGTTGGATAATCAGTTCTACACCACTTCAGCTCACCCCAAGCAGACTGGGTGGAGCTCCATTACTCCAGAAAACACAGTTGACTCATGCTGTTCTATTGTTAGTGGTTTTCTATAGAGGTTGATTTCCACAGATCTGAACACTTGTGAAAGGGGGAAAGCACTTTACAGTCAAAGTCTAGATCTCTGGTTATATACAGTGGAATCATACAGTATAATGTAATGTATTTCCAGTAGGAGGCAGTACTGCTCCTCAGAGTGAGCTACCTTCACAGCAAGAAAAAGAAGAAGCTGCAAGGTCAGCTGATCAGACTGGTTAGCTGACTGTACTCGAGGGAAGACTGTGACCGGCACAGACCATCCAGAAAAACACCGCAGGTAAAGATTAATATTTATATTTAACTCTAAGCTTCACCCTGTAAGTCCCATTTGCCTACAGCGGTTTGCGCCGTTGGTAAAGGTAACGGTCGGCTGCTGTGTCAGGGGCTGTTTGGTTAGCGGCAGTGTTCGCGTGCGTTAGCAAAATCGCTTCTTTCTAGATGTTTCTATTATTACCGGCCACCTGCATCCGAGTCTTCCGCGCACGTTTATTTGCTTTGGAGACAAATATATATGAGGTCGAGTATTCTTTGAGCATTTTTAACATTAAACATGGGAAATATATGAAGCATAAAGCAAAAGTTGTGGTTTTGCGTGACAAGCTTGTTAGAAAACCAAATAAGTTCGCCAGCTAGCTGAGTTAGCCAGCGCTGCTAACCTGCCGGTCACACGAGCGATGTTTGCATATACAACAGTGGAGTGATTTAAAAAAGGATAATTTTTAAAATCATTTTTAAATCTTTAAATTAAATTAATGTTCGTATCTGAAACCCATGAGCATAATCATGTAGTTGGTTATTTTTGGTTACTTTGTTAATTCCAGTATCTTTTGGTTAATAGCCAATGAAACCGTAGACTGACACACAGGCTGCTAATTAAGTAAACGTTTGCTGACAGTTTGGGGTTTTAGTTATTAAGTTAACTGTAATGTAAGATGTGTTTCTTAGTAAAGTTGTAATTTTCCTAAAGACACCTAAACATCTGGTATTTTAAGGGTATAACTGTTTAACTGAGAGTCACAAACACACCGCTGTCCCAGATTAAAACCATTTTATTTGTTGTGAAACTATTAATTTGTTGTGTTAGAGGTAAAAATGATTTCAGCAGTACTCTGACTGCAGGTTGCAAATGTAGATTATTATTTTTTTTAATATGGTGTCATCTTATCCACATTGTGTCATTTCACCTAATAGTGTCTTTTCTCAAGACTGGAACTAATAATTTTGTTAATATTTAATGTTTTTCATCTTTTCAGTTTGACAATTAAAACCAATTTCTGAAAGATGGCTGACACAGAGCAGCGGGCGCCGCCACAAATTGGGCCTGCGGTAAGTGGCATAAAATACTTACTGGATTTATGTTTTCGGATTTAAATTCTAAATATTGGATTAAAGTTATTGTTCATCTTGATGTCTCTTAAGTTTCTTATCATTTCAAAGTTCTGATTATAAAGTAAAAAAAACCAATAAATTAATATTGAGTTTTGTGTTTTACAGCAATTCTTATTGAGTAACAAACTGGAGACGGCTATGTGGCTCTCACGTCTCTTCACGGTCTACTGCTCCATCATGTTTATTCTTCCTCTGCTTGGGTTTGTAATCTTATCAAAACATCCTCTGTTACCAGCATCGATTCGATTAGAATCGATTCTACAGTTTGCCCCCAAAAGCTTGCTAATTTTCTCATCATGTTCCTCACAGGCCGCTGGCAGCTGCAAATTTCTACCAGAGGGCACTCTTGGCCAACGCTTTGACCAGCGCTCTGCGTCTGCACCAGAGGTTACCTCATTTTCAGCTGAGCCGAGCGTTTCTGGCCCAGGCTTTGCAGGAAGACAGCTGCCATTACCTCCTCTACTCACTCATCCTAGTTAACTCCTATCCCATCACCAGTATCCTTTTTCATTTTGTTTCACGCTGCTGACTGTTATTGGCAAGAAACACTTGGCAGCAGAGATGTAAATTGTGAAATTGTTGTAAAATGTCTCTGAGTCATAAGTCTGTGTGAAAAGTCTGTCCTTAACTGAAGTATTCAGTGAGCATATTTCCAGTGTTCCTCTTCTCTCTTCTTCACGCAACTACTTACACAAAGAAGGTTCTTGATGTAAGTGGCTTTAGTCATCGCTTACCTTACGAAAGTGCTGGTATTATAGAAATAAATCCTTGGAAAATGATAATTATGATGTTGCATGATTCTTTTTTTTTATATTTACTTTTTTTTTTCTTCAGACAATGGGGCCAGACAGTCTTCTCTTTGTGAGGAACTTCCTGAACAAGCTCACAGCCAATCAACAGAACATCCTCAAATTCATTGCCTGCAATGAGATTTTCCTGATGCCAGCCACCGTCTTCATGCTCTTTAGGTAGATGTACCTTACAAATTTGTCTTATTTGTAGTCCATCTGATTCGCTGCATATATTGTTTATCCCCTTACACCCTGATCTTTTAATGGTCAGAACCCCACAGGACCACCACAGAACAGGTACTTTTAGGGAGTGTGTGTTGTGCTGATATGAGTGGATCAGACACAGCAGTGCTACTGGTAGCACTGGAGAATAGTCCACCAACTAGCAACATCCAGCTAACAGTGTCCTGTAAGCAGCATCTTGTGACCACTGATGAAGGACTAGAGAATGACTAACAAACTGTGCAGCAACAGCTGAGCTACTGTCTCTGACTTTATATCTACAAGGTGGACTAGCAAGGTAGGTGTGTCTAATAGAGTGGACAGTGAGTGGACACAGTGTTTGAAAGCTCCAGCAGCACTGCTGTGTCTGATGCACTTGTACAAGCCAGTGTCACTGCAGTGCTCAGAATCACCCACTGCCCAAATAAGATCTGCTCTGTGGTGGTCTTTTGGGGGTCCTGATCATTGAAGAAAAGGGTGAATGGGGATTATAGTATACAGAGAAACAGATGGACTACAGTCTGTTATTGTAAAACTACAAACGGACAATGGAAAATGTGTCTAAATACAAGAAGATGGTTTTAATGTTATGGCTGATGGTTGTGTATATTCATACTTATAGGTACTAATAGCTTTAATACTTTGCATGGATTTTAATATGATCTTATTAATGACTTCTGCTTGATCATTACAGTGGACAGGGCAGTCTGCTGCAGCCATTTATTTACTACCGGTTCCTCACTTTGCGTTACTCCTCCCGACGAAACCCCTACTGCCGGTAAGCATTCCTTTATCCTGCTCACGTTCTCATAAAAATACTGTGGCCCATTTAGGGCTAACTAACAAAAGCTACCACATAAATGAATTTGATTGGAATTTTAATGCTTGTGGTCTTTTCTGTTAGGACCCTGTTCACAGAGTTGAGGATTCTGTTGGAGCATTTTGTGATGAAGCCTGCTTGCCCTGCCTTTTTTAGAAGAATGTGCCTGAACAGCATCGCCTTCATTAGCCGCCTGGCCCCCACGGGAGTCTAACTACCCTGATTTTGTATCAGCTTTGTGCAGTCACACACTGGTGTATATATATATATATATATATATATATACACACACACACACACACACACACACACACACACACACACACACACATACACACACACACACAGAGGTACAGACAAATATAAGCTCCTACAAAATGAGTAGGTAGGAGGGAGTTGCTCCAAGATAGAAGCAGGCTAACAAAGTCTCTGAACAGTCAGAGGTTGATGCCCTGCCATTCTCTTCTTCTGCATGGAATGCAGTTACTACTTTTGGAAAGACTCCGTGAAGAAAAGAGTGAATCGAAGACACACAGGTGACAAAGAGCAGAACCTAGATCACACTAGATGACTTGCTGTTGCACTCAGTGCATTTTTAAGTCAGTGCAGCTCTTTGGCTACTGTCTTTGAAAGATTATTTATAAATGGCTATTATGTGTGTATGTATGTTTTTCTTACAGGATTGAATGAAAATATTTAAGCTTAACTTAGAGTAAATAATTGCTAAGTAGCTACTGTTTTAGATGCAGATTTTCATGTCATTATACATGTTTTTAGGTCTCTTTTCACTACTTTTTACAATTGTGCATATTATTTGTTTTGAGCTGGATTACCTCACAATTTCAATGGTTACTTATGCCATTTTAAAAGATAAGATCAAGGTGGAGGAGAGTTGAACAATTTTTGATGAGATCACTTCTTTAGATCTTCCTTTTTTAATTAACAGGCCATCAGAAGTCTCTAAAGGTGATTACTCTAGCCATTTACCCTGAAACCTGCAGCCCTTTAGTGAAACATTGCTTGCCTTGAATGTAATTTGTTCAAAGTAAGTGCATTTCTTTTAATTTTCTTTCATAACAGAAAGGAAATTTGGTCATTCCCTTGCTCACATTATGATTTTATCGGTTTACTACCGTATGTGTCTGTGAATTAAATCAATAAATGTTATCTAATTCAAATGACTGCTCCTTATTTTTATATACATACTGTATATAATGTGCAGACAAAAGATCTGCTCAAAAGTTTGGGGTGAACAATTTAAAATAACATTTCTTTGATATGCAGATAGTTTATTTAGCACTAAGAATGAGTTTGTGAGGAAACCACATCTAAAAACCTGACACCTAAACCTCACTATATAAACTGCTATATATGGTATCTGTCCCCAGAAAACTTAGAACATGGTTTAAAAGAGAGAAATACCATTTGTTTCCAACAAACTAAACTGGCTAGGTTGTGTCTAGTTTAAAATGTTTCAATGCAAGTTCTAAAAAAAAATTGGCCCAAACTTCTGAGCAATAATGTACAGAATCAGTTGCATATGTAGAGACAAATGAACACATTTAAATAACAAGCCAACTGTGGAAAAGAAGCCACAGCCCAGACATCTTAATGTTTTAAGGTTTAGAGTAGTGATTGTTTGCAGTACAGGTCATCTAACCAAAGAAAAAGCTGCTGAAACAGATCCTAACTTGCAGTATATTCTTACATTACTTGCTAGCCACCTCAATCTTATAAGCCTGATGTCAAGAATTCATATGCCACATGTTAAATAGAAAAACCCTACAAATTAGGTTAGAACTTTTACTTTTTCCTAACACTGGACACCATAGGAGGTAATCATTTGCTCACTTCTAAAGGGCTATATAAATGTTAATACATTAACCTGTAGCAGAGAAAATTACCAGTGTATAATAATGAGCAGTGTCCACTGAGCCTTTCTGCACCATGAGGAGAAACCCAGGTATTCAACGTTTGATTATCACAGCCTGTTTCCTTGTGCTTTAAAAATAGCTTTGTCAACTGTACATGAAAATGTGTGCCGCTTACAACAGGAGTACACTAAACATAATGCAACACTTGGGTTAAAAACCAAACATAATGGCTGATAAACATCACTTGGCATAAATTTAGATCAGGCTATCTTAATTTAAGGGTTACTAGCACAACTGGAACCTTAAAAGCCATCTTCACAGATTTCACACGAGCCAGGATTATAGCACACCAGTGGCAAAGTTTATTTAGATGTCATCTTAGAGAAACAATCTTTACATTAAAGTGTGTAAAGACACCACTGGAGTCAGTTTCATAAAAAATGAAAAGGATCAAAACAGTGCTTGATTACCATCTGTACAAAATATCTGGGTACATCAAGCATAAAAACAGCAATCCTATAGGACCGCACATAAAAATATACACGAAGCACTAATCTCACCACATGCCCTATACAAAAGGCTATGGTGTCCATTATCAGAGTTAAGGGAATATGCAACATTCCAAGAAGGTATACACAATTCCTGTTAGAGTTTGGAATCTGGGAGTATGCGGGCAAGCGGGTCAGGATCAGTTCAACACCAACTTCTCTGGGGCTTCAATGAGTGAAACTTCATGGTACCTAGAAGAGAAGCAGCCATGGGTCAGAAAGAGTGAAATTAAAATCTACATAAAGTAAATAAAGTCTCAGAACACATCGAGCAACAGATGCACACTAGTCTTACTTTGAGCCCTTGTATTTCTCCCTGACAGACTGCTGTGCATGCTGAGCAGCACTGAGGTAGGTCTGATGTAGATCTTCGACACATGGCATAAGGTCTTCCAATGTGTAGCCCGTCATCTCAATAAGGGCCTTGGACTGGAGGGGGAAGAAAAAAAATAAATAAATGACTAAAGCATTCAATTTCATGTATCTGAGTTACTGAACATGCATCACATCCATGTGCAACATACCCATGAGCCCCCTGTGATAGTGTAATTTGCCAAAATAAAGGATGCAGCAGCTGTTTGAGATGGAAGGTACTTCAGGAAGGGGTCAGAATCCACTAAACTCAGCTCTCCAAGAAACTGAAATGAAAAGAAAGCTCATTAAAATAAACCATATAAACCACACATGCAAGCTCAAAGTAACTTCACTCACCATCGACAAGCTCTCCACCTTGTTTCCGACACGCTGCCGTAGGAAGTACTGGGTGAGAAACTGGTTGATCGTTGGAGCGGCCAGATCAAAAGAGAGGACTTTTAGCACCAGATGCTCCATTTTCAACACTTGTTTCTTCGTATAGGTGTCGTCTGTGATGTAAACAAACTCAGCCACCTCTGGGGGGTAGATCTCTTCAAATTTCCTGTAGTGGGACAACGCCTGTGAGTAAACCTGAAAACAGTGTGTGTGTACAAGAGCAGAGCAGAAAGAAAAGCAAACTTACGAAGCCAACAGCATGGCTGCTGTGCCAACGAGCTGCAGTTTCCCTCTCAGGACAGACATTGAAGACAGAAAGCGGTCAATGTAGTTCACCGCCAAGTATAGAGTCTCATTCTGGAGCTTGTATTCCTCACCAACCTCCACCAGCCAGTCAACAAGAATGGCACGCATACTGTTTGTAATGTCAGGCTGCTTCTTCATATAGCCAGCTTTAGGCCTGCATTTAAGCTTTTTGGATACAAAACAAGCACCATTACTACATGCAGATCACACGTAAATGTTAATTTACGCATTCAGAGATTGACACCTACCTCCATCACCCTCAAGTGTGAGTGAATGTCAGCAGCATAGGCAGTAACTTCATTTACATTCACCAACCTCTCCTCCCCCTCAACTATTGACATGTCCATGGGAGACTCTTAAAAGAAACAGAAACAAATTAGTACAATGAGCCAATACACTCCCAGAGGAAGAGCACAGCAAGCATTGGCAGTCATGCCACTTACCAAAACTAAGATCCATAGGCAAGTCGATAGTAGCGAGAGGCTGCCTTAACCGTGTGACTGCAGGATTCAGCGTTAATGGAGAGCAGTCTACGGTGGCTTTTTTTGTGGAGGCTTGTTTTTTGGAGCAGGCACCATCAGGTTCATCCACATGAATTTGAAAAGTAGCCTGTTTGGTAGGGGGCTTCTCTCCACAGCTTTTGCCATGGTCTTCTGATCTGCAGGGCTGTCCTTGGGATACACTGGCCTAGAAAGGAGAAAGAGGAAGAAACTCCAGTGAGTGTCTAGAATAGGAGGGCAAAACAGCAAATGGCTATATTTAGGCAATCAAGCATATTAAAAAAAAGGTAGCAAATCAAGTAATCTGTCACGTCTGTAGCTACAGAACTGCTTAGCAACAAACCTACATGACAAGTTCTTTAACTAGTAGTGAGAGATGGGAGCCCAGTGTCAGGTCTGTGTAGCTACTAAAATGGCGGTTCAGGAAAACGAGGGAGGAAAGCTTGTCAATTAAAACTGGTATCTGGACTAAACGCCACCCAACACACTAGGACAGCTAAACTAAACTGCAGAAGTCGCATAACTATTATTGGATGCATCTGAATTTAGCTCATGTACATATAAACACAGGGTCTAGCTGTTCAGTGCTAATTAACCATACTCGGCTAAAGTAACGCCTAGCTTAAGCCTATAACAATTACGAGCGGGCTCACTGAAGCCTAACGTTAGATTAAAAAATGATCACTTATTTGTAGTTTATTAGCTAAACGAGGGAAACGTGGCTTTAGATATGCGAGCAGTGCCATTCCTGCGAGCCAGCATGCTACGCGGCTACATAGCTAACTCTGAAATGGACCAGCACCAACCTGCTTGGAGCCGCGCAGAGCGGGCTGTCTCCGGGGGTTATTCTCCAGAGCCCCTAGCACGGTTCTGGTGGGTGGCTTTGGGTTCACATTCTCCTGGTTCTCCAGTCTGTTCTTGACGGCACCGCGCAGTGAGAGCCGGTTCTCCTGGTTCCGGACCGCATCAGCTTCGCTAGAATCGACCGCGCTTCCGTGCGAGGACATTGTGCAACGAGATAGACAAGAACTCTGTCTGCAGATGATAAGACAAGACGGCTGGACGGAACTTTACGAGCTTCTCGCAGTTTTATATCCGACCGCGCTGCACGATGACCGTAAACAGTGAGTTTACATTAAGAGAACGAGAGGGTGAGAGACCTGTTGCTAAGCCAAACAAAAACAAAAGTCGTCTAAAGCAGCCGCGTCTTACGAACGTGTCAAATATAAACAACAGAACGCAAACAAAAGCCTGGGATGTGACTTAAACTAGATAAAAAGGCGCCATATTCTTATGCAGCACCGCCTAACACGCTTTCACTGGACTCAGTGATCCGCTCCGCCGCCACCGCCGCTCTCGGGTTGTTTCTGTCTCAGTTCAAGTAGCCCGCGACTATTGAAACCGACCAATCACAAAGCAGCGTGGCAGAGCGTCACTAATCTACGGCAACCGGCAAGGTGGAATCGCGAGCCGTTGGGAACTCGGAGAGCGCGATTCATTGGCTCAGAGGAAATTTTAAAAAGAGGAGAGAGAAAGAGATGTGCACAACAAAGCACGTCCCAGAATATTTAATGTTGTAGTCTTTCTAAACGATCAGAGAGTGTTGCAGAACCGTAGTCCTTTATTTTAAAGGAACTCTCTCTCTCTCTCTCTAAAAGAGCAGAAAGAAACGCGCTGTATTGCAAAGTCTGGAAGACGTGATGGACAATAGAGGATCATCCACAAAGCAGAGCAGGTGGATTTAAATCATATGAAGCACAAAATGTCTTTGTTCAATTTCAGTTGTGCTCATTAACGATTTCATGCATAAATTATTTAAAACTGTATTTAGATTAAAATATTTCATTATCTGCTGTTTTATTAAAATCTGCATAAAAGTCAAAATAATTTTAATTTTACATAAAATGTTTTTTTTAACTGAAAATACTGCTTCCAAAACTGGCTCATATCCCCATCACTGCTCTCACTGCACTCTGCCTGCTGCCTTCTGGAATCAGTAATGTGTTATTAGGTAGTGAAAAGTAGTATTTTTTTATATAAACAGTAAAAAATAATGGAATTGTTAACTGTAGTACATACCATTTTGTATAAATGTATTATTCATAAGCACAACATATATACCGTTTATACGTATTGTTCAATTTCTAGACATTATAGAACAGTGAAATGTGTGTGTTTATTTATTTACCATGGACTCTATCGATCAAAAGTTTAGAAGTTATATATATATATATATATATATATATATATATATATATATTGAAAGTAATAATATAATAATCTAATATCTACTAATACTACAAATCTGCACTACATAACATGCATGTTTTAAGATATTCTTCAGATTCTTGACTCAAACCAGTTCCAAAAGTGATAAACACTACAGTATACAATGTGTGTTGTTGAGAATGGCTTTTCCACATACAAGAAATGTAATTTCTCTATTATGATTGATGTCACTTTTATTAGAAATAAAAATGAAGGTACTTAATTTGTCATCTGTTCTTCTCTTCAGTTGTCTTTAATTCTAAAATTGTTACTTTTTGAATCAAACACTTCAAAAGTAGATTTACTTTTTTGTTTTTACAATCAATATTCTCTTAAATTAGGTTTAGATGTGACTAAACAGCACAAACTGAAAACTCTATAATAATTACATAAAAATTTATCACATGTAGTACAAAATCAACAAATTTGTCCAAAATAGATGACACAGTTCTCATATCTCACATCATTGTTACATGACGCATCATCTGTGACGCTTTGATATACTATTGATCCTACTGTACATGAAAAAGAGTTGTACAGCAAATAAATATCAGAGGAAACTATTCACAACTTAAAAAATTACAAATAACAAAAAGCTGACTTTCTTTTTTTAAGCTTCGTTGAAAAAATCCATCAGAGAATTCAGGTCATAGTTGTCTAATATTTCCAGAAGCTGTGAAACTTTTGTCTTGACATTTTGCCCTTTGAATTTGAACTTGTCGATGAACAGGTCGGTTATCATGCCTGTAAGAAAACAACAATACAATAATTGAAGAGGTCATTATATTTCTTTAAAAGATATGAAGAGTCATACATGCAAGAATTGTGGAATCAGCACTGCTACATGTTTGATTTTTGAAATATGATATAAATTCAAATAAATGTATCTTACCATACAGTCTTTCTAGGTGGGCTGGCTGTTTTTTGTATTCTTCTAAAAGACGAGCAGACTCATCAAGTATACTGCGATACTCAGGAATCAGGAAGTCAGCGTTCCCTTCATGCACCTGCAGCTCCTATACACACACAATCCTGTATATCACTTAAGCTATACTTTTTAATGTATGTATGTATGTTCACTATATACACAATACTGTACTTTACTTAAGCTATACTTTTTAATATATATATTTTCACTATAGACACAATACTGTACATCACTTTAGCTATACTTTGTAAGGTTTATATTTTCCCTATAAACACAATACTGTACATGACTTCAGCTATACTTTTTAAGGTATGTATTTTCATTATACACAAAGTACTGTATATCACTTAAGTTATACTTTTTTAATGTATATATTTTCACTATATACACAATACTGTGCATCACATAAGCTACACTATTTAAGGTATATATTTTCATTATAAATACAATACTGTACATCACTTCAGCTTTAACTAAGCAAAAAGGTTACCTTTAAAGCATCAATAAGCTGAACCTTCTTGGCCAATAAGAGCTGATACTCAAGCTTAGGATGAATCATCTTCAGCGTATGGCTAACAGAATCTTCATTCACCTCTAAATTAAGGAAAATAATGAGAAAAAAAAACACCACAGTAAAACTTTACATGTCCAATCAATGACTTGAATATAATAATATGCAACATGTTGTGCGGTCCCTGTTGATTTTCTGTTTTGAAAGCAAGGCACCCACTTAGAACACACTTCTGCACTACAACTGAATAAAAATGTTATATGCAAGTTCACTGTAGAGGACGGTTAACTGATTTTTACTTACAAAAATCAACAAAACAAGTAAGTTGACAAGTATTTAAATATTTACATCTCAATGTATATTTCTATATCTCTTCTAATCACAACATATTGGTGTCACATTTGATCGTAAACTTTCCTGAAACAGATCAGTTGGGAAGCCGATCGTGTGAAGGTAAACTTACCATAGGAAATGTTGAGGTTGATTTTGCGCTTGGTGGCCTCCTTAGATAGAACATCTTTGAGAATAGATATAGTAGAAATGTTATCTGATTTAAAGTTCCCTTCGCCTTTGCTGAGGAAAGAAAACCCAGTTACTTAAAATTCAAGCGACATAGTGCATACAATTATGTTAGTAAAAACATCAATGCATTGTGAAAGGTGGTGATTCAGTGCAGTCTATGATTAAACTGCAATGTCTATATATATATATATATATACGTATGTAACAGAAGTGTAATTTTTTTTTCAAATACATTAACTTATTGTTTCATGTGAGTGTGCAGTTTAGGTGAGGCAACACGGAAAGATCTACTACCCATAAAAGGTAAACAACACTTTAGAACTGTAAGTAAACCAGGACTTCAGGATCAGTAACTGGTAACCCACTGGTTCTCAACCCTGTTCCTGGAGGACTCTCTGCCCTGCACATGTTTGTGTTTTCCTAGCACAACACACCCACTTTTCACAGCTCAGGAGAAGGGCTTGTTAATGAGCAGATTACAGCAGATTAGTTGCATCAGGTGTGTTGGGAGCAGAGCAAATGTGCAGTGCCGGGGTCCCTTGGGAAGTTGAGTAGTTAATAATAAGTGGTTCTTCAACCATAGCATCTTTCGCCATATTTCTGCTGTTCTTTATGCCTTACACTAGTGCCTCCCAACCTTGGTCCAGAAGGTCCAATGGCATGCACATTTTAGTGATTTCCTAGCTTTAACAAAGGCCTAAATTAAGGGGTTGTTAATGAGTTGATGAAGTGAATCATGTGTTGGAAAAAAAAAGAAAACAGTAAGGTACAGGGCACTGGCCCTCAAGGACCAGAGCTGGGAGCCACTGCCTTACACAAAGACTGTGGAGCTGGTCTCACCAGTAGCTGGCCTCAAGCTGTGTTCCCAGAAAAGTGTTTTGAAAGTAGAAAGTGATGTTTTCTCCTGCTGGGGTTTTCTCTGGCACCTCAGGCAGGCAGAACACAACCCACGAATGAATCTCTGCGAAGCTGAACTGGCCCACCAACCGCAAAGTGTTCATGGGTCTGTAGACAACACCAGACAAAAAGCAAGAATCAATATAATTTATGTCATACGATTCATGCTTGTGGTAACTGCACGAGATGCTCACCTGTCCTGATCAATACTGTGGGTCCTCTGGTGGAGGGACAGTGGTTTGATCTGGTACTGTCGGACCTGACAGGTTTTGGGCTGTAGCCGGGGAGTTACGTAGGCTTGAAGCGTGCCGTACTGACCCTCAATAGACCTCACCTGGAAATGAATGGAAAATATGTGGTAGCAAGCTTTATACTAGGGTTGTGCAAATATGACCGCAAACTTGTTTAGCATTCTATGAGCTAGTATCTAAATACTGCCAGTATCTAAATCACTATCAGAACTTTTGATTACTTTATAATTCCTTCCATCATTTCTTCTCTATATCCTTCCTTTTTCTATGTTCATTAGCTTAGAATCTTTTAATCTGGCACACTGGAGTCACCCATGCATGTTTAGACAAACAGGTATTTATCTTGAATTTGGCCAAATGATTGCGCGTGATTGAATGGTTGGGTTCATGTTGGGTTTAAGCTTAAACTCTGGACCAAAACTTTAGTCCCATTAAAGCTCTATTCTTTAATGAGATATTTAAGTTACACAACAGTTTACCATAATTATGTATTATTAGCAAAAGCGCTATGGCCCAAGAGAAGGTTATGTGTTTACATTTAGTACAATTTCTACTGTACATTCAGTGCTTCATTCTTCAAACACAAACACATGCCCTATATATACATATAACTGGTGTAAAGTTTAATTACAGTCAGGAAATAAAAGCTTTTTTGTTATGCTTTATTGATTTTCCTCCTTTTACTGGGGATGATCAAATTAATGAACTATCCATACTCTCTCACAGACACTCTCTTACAAATACCTACTTCATATGCACCCAAACTAGTGGATACAACAGCAGCGAGATCGCCTCTACATCAGCAAAAAGATCCACTACAGTACTTTCTTCAATATTAAGAAGTGGTTCTATTTTTTTAAATGTAAGGTTAAGTTACCTTAAGTTCCAGCCTTGTTGTGTTAGCCTGGCATCTGTATGTGGCAAGTAGGAAATTTCCATTTGGCTATTGAGAGAAGTGTGCAAACAAAAGCCCTGCTGTAAAACCATGTTAGGGCCAGTATTGCAAAACTTGCTTTGCTTTGTAGTGCATCATAAATGATATTGACATAGTAGTGCTTTACCTCTGAATCACATTCGCTGAAGCTAACCACTGCTGAGTTTTTATCCACATCCAGGAGATCTATAGGAACATCACTCTATTAAAAAAAGGAACACAATTGCAGTATTAGACTATGAAAAGATACCGATAATTTGTAAATGTAATGTGAGCAATTTTTTAGCTCTTTAATAGAGCAAAAGTAAATTTTTTTAATACAGTAATTCTTTCTGAGAGTGCTCACTTGTAGCAGCAGGTTGTCAATAGCGGTCTGAACCTCCAGTGTGAGGCTGTAGCTGGCATCATCCTGGCACAGTGTGAACCTGTCGTTAATGCTGAAAACCGGCACAGCAGACACTGCCGTGCTGGACTGAGAGCTCTGCTGGTACTTCTCCCTACCCTGCATTACCTTCACCTGCAGCTGCTCCAACTCCACCCTGCAAACACACAATATATTAGGGAATTTAAAATACATGCAAGGTGTAAGTGCATGGATTAGGAAATAATTGGGGTATTCAATATTAAAGTGTAGCAAGGTCCACTAAGTTCACTACGGGAATCTGTAGCATTTGAAAAACACTTGGTTGCTCCATCATGTCCTTGGTGTTTGAATACTAAATTGTATTGTATTGTTTTGGAGCTGTAAATGCCTCATTATGGCATTGCTCAGAATGGCGCCTATACCTGAGAGCAGCCACTTTGGCCTGGGTCTCTCGGCTCATCTTCACCTCGTCCCCTGGCCCCGCCTCCATCTGTTGCGGCTCTGTGGTGAGGCCTGACACCCAACCTAGAAATGTCATGTCAGAAACAAGAAGGGGGGTCCTAATTAGAGCAAATTAGCTTACATAGACTAAATTAGGTTAAAAGGTCAATAAAAACAAAGTTGCATGTATGGAGAATGTCTAGCTGTCAAAGCACACACACACACACACACATGCAGCTCATATAAGCTTTACAAACACAACTCTGCTATGAACATCAGTCACATAGATAAATCTGTCCTGTGACTTTGTATCTATTGCAAAAAATGTCTCTGACCTGTGTACGTCGTTGTTAGGATCTCATCATATGACTCCTTTCCTACGCAACCCCCCTGGATTGATGTGACACTCTCAGACAAAACCTTTTGTGAACACAAAAAAGCAATCCAATAAAATTAAGCTGATATTTGAATGAGCAGGCACTATTAACATATTGCAAATACAGACTTCAATGTACTGTATTTCCATTTCCTTGTCACACATACAGTCTCAAAACGGAGCGTGGGTTCATTGGAGCTGTCCAATCCATAGACCTCTACTGTCCCATCATCCCTGCCAACCAGAATGTCCTTCACACCATCACCCAGAATGTCAAATGTATCGATGCACAGCACTCCTTGAAAAGAGAAGGACAAGAATATAGTTGTTGCAACATATTATCTATGGCTACTGAAATACTTCAATTAATAATACTAGTAAATAGATGATTTATACTATCAGTCATAAGAACAAGAATGTGTACATTTTATTTCCTACCTCCTTTTTTCTTCTCATTGTCCACCTCCCATTTGGAGATTGGAGCTGAACTGGTTAACTGAACTAGACCCAATTTTCCATCAGCTGTTCCATACAGCACCTCCTCCCCACTCTTACCTAGACATTAAAAAAAGATATAGACAATTTCCAACACTCATATTTAGACATCACTTCATCTAAATATGATTTTTAAACCTTTAGGCATAGAATTAAGTGCTCACCTCCATCTCGGTTGTGAAGCTCCAGAACAGATGGCGGTCCAGGAACTTCAAAATCATATAACAGTTCGGAGCCCTTTAGGGAATATGATGCATGATGTGAAGTGAATGAATTTACTGAGCTAAATGACCAAAATGAAGTAAAAATTGTACTAATAACTTTACTAAAATAATAATTTGGCACTTGTCGCTTAGTTCTTCATGCCTGCACATTTGTCTCACATTCAACATACTGACAATGGGAACTAAATGTCCACTTTCTGTCTATTTTATTCCAGACTTTCACCTTCCAGGGATAAATGCTGCACTATTACCTGTAATATGCGAATAACTCTGTCCTGACAGGCGAGAACCGGCACTGTACGCCCCACTGTTTCCACAGGTAAACAAACTATGTCATTGATCTTGTCCCCTGACAGGTAGTAGTCTTGATCTTTGCAGTCACAGTAGTGGTTGTAAATGTAGCTGGCACAAACGAAAAGGTCTGCCCCAGAAACATGCCTGCCAAGAACAGTTAAATATTAACATTAAAGTCAAATTATGCCAAAATAACAACAGCAGAATGAAGACATAATAACTCACATGGCATTGATGTTCTCAGTCAGATTGGCCTCAAAAGAGAGAAACTGTTTTCCCTTTTTTGTGTAGCCCCTGACCTCAGAGCCAGAACACACAAAGATTTTTTCCTGCGGGGTGCCCAAAGCACCTCCCAGCTCCAGCCTGGAGATCTTCTGCCCGGGAAGACTTTTGAAAACAGGCTAGACAAGAAAAAAGACAGACATACAGGAGAAATCTCATCATACCTGATATATTTAGATAACATCATATTTAGATAGAGAATGTGACTGTAAGAACATTTGTAATACGCACAACAGCCTCGCCCTTTTTCATCCCAAAACAGTTTACTACACCATCATGGTCTGCAACAGCAACCTGTGAAATGAAAGAGCACCGGCAAATAAAACATATCATTTGTGGGAAAATGGCTGCAGAGTTTGTTATTCAGTGTGGTTTAGGTATCAACAGCATTGTACCAGTCAGAACTGTTTACAGTGGTGGTGATATGAACCAGATGCCTGCTTCTAAAAGCTACCTCAAAGAAATCTATTACATGAAATGAATAAAAATATACTGCTTGAGGCATTGTTTACCAATGATTTTCAGATAAGGGTTTGTCCTAGACCTGATTTAGAAAAATATGGATGGAAAACCACATGACGGGGGGGTGGAAGGCAAAAATAGAAACAATATTTTTAATAAAACAGATTTTCCACCATATACCATAATGAACATTACATATAAAACTCAGAGGACACATGTAGATTAACAGGGCAGTCTGGATAATGTTTAATTATGTCTAAATGTATAAATGCGTAGACACCACAACACCTGGTTCCTATTATCATCAGAGTAAAAAAAACAAGCTGAATTTCTCTACAGTGAACCACTTCACAGACTGAATTTACACGTCTACACATGCTCAAATGCATGAAGCTCACTATATAAAACAGATTGCAAAAAAACCCCAAAGAGTATTGAGAAGAGGTGCACCCATCAATCACATTATCCATAGACAGTTAATAAAGCCACCTTTTGTGTTGCTTTTCGTCCAACTGCAGGCAGAAGTTTCATGGTTTTCTGAGAAGTTACTCCAACCTTGAAAGACCAACAATGACAACAATTTGTACTTTGCATTCCTGTTAATCTAAGTCTGTTCATTTCACTATTGGCTTTGTGTTCTATGAACTGAACCTACTTGCCCACAAGCAGGATAGACAATGTAAAGAACATATAACATGTAGCTTTAGGTTGTAAGAGAATAAATTCCTACCTGAAGGTAATCGACATGGTTTAAACTGAGCTCCATCTTCTCTGATCACAGTTGTAGATCACAGCTTGTAGCTCAGTCACTATCCTGTTGACGTGCTGCTTCACCACGACGTTCTGCAGCTGTTAAATTACTTTCACGCATCTGTTGTTTGCAAGAAAATAAGCGAGTTTTATTGACGGGGCAAGACAGAAAAACTGTCGCCACAGAGAGAGAAAAGGAGAGAGAGGATTAACTCCGGGATTAGCTGTTGCTGCTTACTCTCCTCGTCTTTTAGCCTGTTAGCTAGCCAATTAGCTTCGCATGCTAGCCAGTGCAACGGGTTTCTCCTTTACAAGAGAGCGACTGCGACTAGCTAGATTTAATTAATACCCATTAAAGATAACATTCGTTTTATATGTGACTTCTCAAGGGCACAAACCAGAACAGAAAATCTTCTTCCTAAATAAAAATATATATCTAGCAAAGCAAGCAGACTTGATTTCTCCCACACGCCATGTTCTGGGACGCTGACGCATCCGGTGTTCCCATGGAGACGCCGTGCACGCGCATCTTCAAATAAATAAATAAATAAATAAATAAATAAATAAGACGTACGAGAATATATTTTAGAATATGTTAACGTTACAGCTTTATTAAATAAATAAATATGAAACAGGTTTAAAGGGGAAATGCACCAAATTTTCAAAAGTTCCACCTAATTAAAAGAGGTAGATGTAAACTGTCATTCTTGTCCGCGGTTTGATGCAAAATGCTCCGTTGTAGAGAAACTTATCATCTCGGAATTGATCACAGTGGTGGTAATAGGAACAAGACGTCTGAAGAGTTGAATGCCCCCTAATAGCTCTCTGACGTAAAGCTACCTGTCAAAATGGTTATAAATATGCTGCCTTCACGATAGTTTTGTGATAAAGTTTTGGCATAAAACTTATTTTAATTAATTAATGGTGGAGGGGTACATGCAGGGCATGTCAAATAGTCCCTGAGAAAAACGCATTTTTTCAGATTTTACCGTCATCAGCGTAACATATAAGCACATATAAACACTTGTAGAGTCACTGATGTTTTGGATAGCAAATAAAATAGATATTTGTGTGTGTTAGTCATGGTGACCCCTGGTTCCTATCACCACCATCGTAAAGAAATCTGTTGCTTTCTCTATAACAAAGCATTTAACAGCAAACCAATAGGAATAACTGTGTTTACATCACAATGTTAGAATTATGCAATCATAATATTAGTGGTGGCATATTCCTCTTTAATGACTTTAAAGGGATATTTAGGCTAATTACAGGCAAATGAATGCAATGGAGCAGATAAAGCCTTTATCATCATGCATATTAGCATCAATAAGGACAAAATGTTTTTTTAGGGACAAAAAGCAGTCACCTGGTGTTGATGTGTCAGAGTTCATTTTGTCAGTTCTTGTAATGCATGAAACTCGAGCGTGACGAGTCTATCAGATACAGCTGAGCTGAGTGACTCTCTAAAAAAAAACCCACTGAGACAGCTGTTTTGATATTCATTATATTCTCCCTCTGCTAGAGGGGGCTTGATCTGATTGAGAATAAACATGTGTGTGTGTATGTGTGTGTGTGCTTGAGAAGTCAGGGCAATGAATGCCCTTCAGTACCAGGGGAGGGGTCAGCAGCACTCAGCAGCTGTAGAGAGAGGTTTGGAAAAGCAGTCTCATTCTGGTTGCAGCAGAGGAGACGCAAGACGTGCCTCTTGGAGGAGAAGAAGTCGCATATGGAGAACCAGGATCAAGGTGTCTGAGATGGTTCCAGATGCTAAAACTTAGAATGGGCACTCTTTGGAGGAAGAGAAACCAAGGTGTCTGTGCTCAGGTCTGTGGTACCTGAAACCTACAATGACTTTCTTTGAAGGAATCCCCTGAAGAACCAGGGTTTCCGCGTTTCAGTCCGTGGAATCTGATGCCTGCCCCAAGGAGGTTCCTGGTGGCTTCCACCTCAATGCCTCTTGCTGTGGGATGGGGATGGAACTTGAGTGTTTATCTGGGGATGCTAATGCTCCTGCTGATGCTGATGGGGCTCCTGCTGTGGATGCTACTTAAGCAGCTGAGGAACTCGGTGGGCAACAGTGCCCTGCAGCCCTGCCGATCTTTCAGAGACCCACACTTGGGACCCTGCAGGAGTCGCGAATTATGAGAACGGTGCAGGAAACCCATGGATTGTTATTATTACTGGACAACAACTGGCTTCCTTATGAAGTTCTCTTCAATTACTCTCCAATAAGAGGGGCAGCAGGAGTGGACTGTGGCCCTGAGAATGAAACCCCAGAGGCAAGTCCAGAGTGCGCAAGACTTTGAAACTGAACCAGCAGGCATTTCATTCAGTTTATGAGGGTGTAATAATTTAATAACATGCTTATGTGTATTCCTATTTCAGATGCCTAAATCTCCAAAGAAACAGAACAGAGCTTTATACAGGCTTTTTTGTAGCCTTGCTTTTTTGTACCTGCTTTAATTCATCCTACATAGTTATTAATCGACATTTATTAATTGTCTGTTCTGATTACATGACCCTAATAAACACCACAATTAAATATGCATTCTTTACTGATGTACTGATGAAAGTTCTGCTTAAAAAAGAAAGTCAGGATGGCAGGAATGTAATTTTTTACTCCTTTGATCTGACTGTCGAAAAATGTATTCACACTGAGCAAAGAGTTCACTGACACTTCCTATGAATCCTGTACTCATAATACATTATAAATGCATGTATAAGGCATTATAT
Organism: Megaleporinus macrocephalus; assembly: GCA_021613375.1. Classification (NCBI taxonomy): domain Eukaryota; kingdom Metazoa; phylum Chordata; class Actinopteri; order Characiformes; family Anostomidae; genus Megaleporinus; species Megaleporinus macrocephalus. Next base: position 36,118,931 of record CM038713.1, read on the forward strand.
GGCATATGTAGTACCTTATAAACTTGGGCAAGTTGTTATAATTACAATGTGAAGCCATTTAAAAAGCAATAGTATATGACTTCTGTGTTTATAAGAACATTGTTGACACTAAAGCGTTATGCCAGGTCATTACAGGCTTCAAATGAAATAAGATAATTACATCTAGCTGGTAATACAGGACTTAGAAGAAGAAGTAAGCCAAGACAGCTTGAAGCCACTGCTAATGTGAGCTACTCTAACATCTTAGTACTTATACATTTGAACTTTGTCTTTGGCTAATTAAGACTCAGTTATGTTATTACTCATGAAAACTGTCTGTAAAGCACTTTGAGCTGCCACTGTTATGAAAAATGCATTATAATTATACTTATTATGTTCTTAAAGAAACAGTTGTTATTAACTGTTATTATTTACTAGGCAACATAAAACAGGTCTCTGTGCTGCTAACATTTTAGCTTTGGTTGCTAATTGCTAACAGTCAAGCCAGCTAGTTTAGCCTTACAGTTTCCAGTGAGCTCTATCAATGTGACTCTGCATATCGTTGCTGTCCAATGAAAAACAAGTTTACAGTAGAGGCAAAAAACAATCTTTACTTTCAATGTAAGTTAATGGAACCAAATTATTATTATTATTATTATTATTATTATTATTATTATTATTATTATTATTAGTAGTAGTATTATTATTATTATTATTATTATTATTATTATATTTTACTGGTCCATTCGTCATGAAATTTTCACACAATTTGAATAACAGCTGTTGTGTTCAAATAATGTAGAGAAATAAAAATTGACCAAAAATTGAGATGAATGTTTTTCTTTGGACAGCAAGTAAGAATTTCTGAACAAATGATTTTTAAAGAATTTGAAGCAAATATTTGAATGTATTTGTTATATCCAACAAATATGTACTTATATTTACACATGATTATTCATATAATATGCCAGAAGATTGTTATGGTAGGGTTATACTGCACAGCAATATTCATGATAATGTTCTTAAAAACAAATATAATAAAGTGCTATGAAACCTGACATTATATGGTTACATCATAAATGTTTTTTTAAGTGTTTCTTAAGTATAAGTGTTTGCAGGTGTTTAGGCAAGTATATAGTCTTGTGTGGGGACTTGTAGGCCAAATAATTTAAATTATAAATGCATTTATGAAGTATTATGAATACAAGATTCTTAGGACATGTTACCATGAAATCTATTTCCGAGGTTGCATATATAATAAAAACCCATTTTTATTTTAGCATATCATATAGTAAGCAGCAGTGAAGTAATACAGTCTCCTGAATCCATTATAAGGACATTATAGATTTACTGTGATAATGAATTAGAATCAGTTCTTTTCAAATGTCAGTTTATGGAATGTAATGTATTTTTAAACGCATGTGAATAACCCTGTACAATAAAACAGCCGTGTTTACACAGTCTTTGTAGCCATTAGTCTTTGCTTGTCTTCCTAGTGATGCCAGGAATCCTCCAGATCTGTTAGCCTACAACGACAACAAAGCACCTAAACTTGATTTCTTCTCGCCTAATTAAGTCAAAGAAACCAGAATATCATTCATGTCAAAGGCACATGTTCCTGGAAGTGGGATCAATGGATGGCTGTGCTAAGAGGTCAAAGGTTAATGAATCTTCATTTGTCTGTGCCTTACTGCTTTAGCCACCCATGAAATAACCTTTTATTAGTCAACAATCTCACAATGTTAATCAGTAGACATATTCAAGCAGGTAATAGTGGACCTGACTACTAGAGCCCCGCTGGCCTACATGTTAGATCCAGAAGAGGGAAAGAAAGCTGCTAACTATTCCTTCTCTGATGCAGGCAAGAAGGTTTTTTTCTTATTTTATATATTATTATTTGAGATATTTTTACTATACTGGCAGAAGCATTTGTTGTTTTAAATAACATGTTTGAAACCTGCCAATATTATAAGATCATTTACTTAAAGCAAGGAAAAGGCCTGCAAATAACAACAATATAACTATCTATATATCTATATATAGATATTGACTGGATTGTTTGCAGTAAAAGCACAACCATACTGATTTTTAGCTTTTGCCTTTAAATACAAACCTCATATAAAAATCCAACACAATAAAGACTTTTTTATATATATATTTTTTTTGGGCACACTACTTTGCCAGGGGTCCAAAAATTAATGCAATGCATATTTAAGATTTTTGCCCAGGGCTGCAGAATCACTAAACCTGCCACCTGATTCTAAATTACCACCTCTTCTGTAGAGGCACATGATCTGTTCTGCTCAGAACGTCTTTGTTTGACATGAAGGACTCCTACATATTACATTTGGATGAAACGAAAACAACCATAAAGGACAGTTTAAGTGACAGCCTATTAATCCAAAGTGAATGAAAAAGAGGAGATAGTTGTTTTACCAGCAGGATCATTTCTGTGGAGGATGGCATCCCCTCCCATCCCCACAAATGGAGCCCTGTGCGTGTATGTTTGTTTGTGTGGAGGGGAGGTGACAAAGGGAGCGTAAACATGGCCACACACCACATCGTGAACTGCTTGCAACCATCTGCATACAGTTTAGCAAATGTCTGAATGTGTGATTGTTAAATTGAACGACCAGCGAGCTGTGAGTTTACCTTCACCACACTGTGAACACGGCCAGCAGCTCTGTTTGAATACGATACTGAAAACGGGGGCCAGCACCAAAAAAGCGAACCTGTTCAGTAAAATGACCATATTCTGTGTTATGATGTTAACTGTAAGCCTTTAAAAAGCCTAAATTATAATAAATGAATAAATTATAATACATTATAACATAAAAAACACTAAATCTCTCCCTTAAATGTCTGAAAGGTAATGTCCTGTATACTATTAAAACTGAGGCAAAAAGGGGTTCTTTGAAGCAGTACCATAAAAAAAGGTCCCTCTTGGCTTCTTTCAGAACCTTTTGAGTTTGTTTTAAAAGAAGCATCCTCTCAAAGGCATCTGTGGCATCACTCCAGAGCACTCTGCTTTGCTTTTGTCATTAATAAATCCAATTCTCTTCTTAATTAATATAATGCTTAAAACATAACAAGCATATCAGCATCACACGCTATATGATCGATAGGAGAAACTGTGTAGAGTTCATGCAACCTCACCAAGCTCAGTCTGCCTCATCTGGCACACCCATTATTTCTGATGAAGTTGTCCCATTGTATTCCATAATGATTCCCAATGGAGAACTCCATAAATTCAGCTTGCGGCGGCCCAGCCGATGAATTACAACTATTAATCACAACCTGCTGAATGAGAGGGTCAGTGACTATTATTTCTGTCCTGGCTGATGTAGACTTGATGAATAGCAGTCCAGATATTGATGAGCGCTCAGAGCTGAAGTGGAAGAAAATGCTGCCCTGCATTAGAGTTCCTCAACTTGCTGGGTCAGAATCTTTACTCAGGGATAACTCCCACTGGGCTATCTCTTCTGGGCTAACTCGAAAACTTTTAATATAGATATAAATGCTTAGATATAAAGGTATATATACACTGTCCATGCACTTTTTTAAGGAACACAGCCTTGTGTCAACCTCCTCGATGGCCATTTTATCAGTTCCACTTCCACAACCTCTACAATTACAGACTGCTGTCCATCTGTTTTTCTTTATAACTTGTTAGCCTCCCTTTGCTCTGCCCTTCAATGGTCAGGACCCCCCCAGGACCGCCACACAGCAGGTATTATTTGGGTGATGGATCAATCTCAGCACTGTAGTGACACCGGTGTGGTGGTGATGTGTTAGTGTGTGCTGTGCTGGTGCAAGTGGATCTGCTGGTGTTTTTAGTGTCACTGCATTGTTGAGAACGATCTACTACCCCAAAAATACCTGCTCTGTGGTGGTCCTGTGGGGTCCTGACCACTAAAGAACAAGGTAAAGGTGGATAATAAAGATATGCAGAGAAGCATGGTCTATAGTCTGTGCCTGTTTGGTAAGTGGAGCTGATAAAATAGAGGAGAGGTTTTAAATAAAGTGAAATAAAGAAAATAAAGAAATAGATTGAAATTAGACTGAATTCATAATTTAATATTGGTAATGTAAGGTATTAATGCTAAGATATTTTATTTTGATTTTATCTAATTTAATTTAATTTTATTTTCTGGCAGTTTAGACTCCAGAAAATCAAAAATTAGTACGGGCTTATGGCACCTTTGGTGCTGAATATGAAAATCATATTTCTTTTTAATAATAGGTAGGTATTATAGGTATTTTTCCCAACACAGAGGTCCATAAAATATTTTAGCAGTGCTGCCACATTTTTAAACGCTTTTAAACAATTAAATTTACGGGACATTATCAGGGGCTTTTATTTTATATTAAAGACGTCAATGACCGTGAGCTGCTCGTCAACCAATCAGCAGCAGCCTGTTTTATCGCCCAAAACCCGTGTAGAAAACGGAATATGTTCAGTATCTGTTATTATTTAATTTGTAGTTAAAAACCATCGTCTGTATGAATGACTGAAACAAATATTTTATTAACTTTTTTCCGTTCGGTTGCTTCACTTCTGTACATTGAGCACTCTTGAGCGCCCTCTAGCGTTTAGCAGCGATGTTGTTGGTATACAGGAAGGTCTTCAGGCCATTAAACGCAGCTCATACAGCACGTCCCAGTCTGCCATGTGGAGAGTGAATGGGAGCTGACCATCATCACTAATTATCTCTGTGTGTGCTCTATTCATACAGTCTAAACTCAGTGGTAATATATATTTATCTCATATCTCACATCTGTTATTTCTAAATGTTAAGCCAACATATTTTTTACATTTAAAACGTGTACACTTGGTGTAGCATCATATGTTACAAGTATGTCATCCAGTAAATGAACATGTAGATGTTTATGAATACAAAAAAAAAATAAGTGAAATATTTTAAAAAATCTCTATTTATACTCTCTGTTTATGGTTAAATGTAAGTTATCTCATTCTGTAAGCAGCTCATTCAATATTCTAGATGTTTGTAAGCTGGTGAGGCCAAAATTCATTCAATTACAATACAAAATTTACAACTGGAGCACTTTGAAATTTTACATGGGTGGATTAATTTATTTGTTGCTTGTGTTTGCGTTAGGGTTAGGGTTTGAATTTAGTCATAGAAATCAATCACATGACCAAACAGGGCCTGGGAGAATTGTGAAAGAATGAATTAAAATCAAGTGACATCTGTAAAAGATGTGTTCTCTTGAAAATCAACTAAACATGTAAACTGACGGCCAGGATTTCAGAGCAGGATGAGTCTGTGCTTAAAATTGATCAAATGCCAAACAGTACAGTAAAGCAGCTCCGCTGTCTATCATGCTCCCCTCTTAGAGGTGTATGTTAATACTCGTGCAAACAATTGAATCCTCAACAGTCTGCAACCTGACCTACCTGGAACGCACATGTTCAATCACAACATCTTCAGCGATGAACCTATTATGTATCCCTTGTCTGGTTTATTGGCCCCTGCTGGCACCGTACTGGCCTGTCTACTGCACAACTGGGTTAAAATGAAGCCACGTAATCTGATAAGAGTCTTTCTGCCTCACTTCCATTTCCTCAGCAGGGCTCTGCTTAATTAAAGCTTTGTGCTTTTGCACAGCGTCAGTCAGACTGAGCTGAGAGGTGTGTGACGTGAGCATCCAGACCGGGTCTCTCCCATCAAGCCTCCCTCACGTTTTTCTCCCCATGCATATACAAGATTTACTGTGAAGTTTTTCATCAGTTATTGTTTCTTTTGTTTGTCATAAAAAAACAATTGTATGTAAAATAATATGTAGTTAACAGAGTACCTGGTACAGCAAAATGTTATAATAATAATTTTAGTAATATTAACCGCAGTGTGGTCTGAGACAAGTGAGGCATGATGTTTGCACACTTTTAACTGGTATAATATTAGTATATAGGCTTATAGCTGCAGTGCAAAGTTAATGTAAACTGTTGCAGCTACAGTGCTCACGTTCCTACAGTTGTGGTGTAGACTACCATTTTTCACTTGTGGCCAATCAAATAAACAAGTGACCAAGAACACAGTGTCCAAATGTCCCTTTACGATGACAGTGAAGCTACTGTGCTCAACCACAAATAGGCTTAGCCTTTATTGTTTGAAGGAGTTGTGTGTAACCTCGAGCAGTGAGGTTGTATATTGCAGCCTACTGAACCACTTGCTGCTGTAACTCAAAATTTCCCCACTGTGGGACTAATAAAGAATTATCTTATCTTAAACTACAGTGGCTGTCAGGTTTTTTACCATTGCTTTAATGCCAGTCTCAATTTTTTCTTTTAGCTTTGCTTCTTTGGCGGCTTTTATATGTTCAGTACAAATTCGGTACAAATTCAGCTTAATACTTTCACTCTGATAGGCTCATTTAGAGCACTGTTATTATTCTTCTAATGCTGGTAATGCATTTCAATAAAGACATTTAGCGACTTCTTGTTCTAGCTTTGCCTTTCCCCCTTAAATAGTGCTGTGGTTACATTCTGGCACCATTTAAGGTGGAACGGGTACATTTAAACAAGAAGCTGGCCAACAAAAAACTGAATGCCAGCACCAGAATGTACAGCGGGTAAAATAAGTATTGAAAACATAATCAATTTAGTAAAAAAAAAAAGTAAGCATATTTCTAAAGGTGCTATTGAAATGAAATTCTCACCAGATGTCGGTAACAAGCCATTCAATACATACATGCAGAAATCAAACCATAGCTGTCTATAGGTTATCTGTAATAATGAGAAATGAAACAGGGAAAAAATATTGAACACACTAACTGAAATGTATTTAATACTTCATACAAAAGCCTTTGTTGGTGATGACAGCTTCAAAGCGCCTTCTGAATGAAGAAACTAGTGACATGCATTGCTCTGGTGTGATTTTGGGCCATACTTCCACATAGACACTCTTTAAATCCTAAGGGTTCTGTGGGCTCCATCTATAAACTCCATAGATTTTCAGTTGGATTCAGGTCAGGTGATTGGCTGGGTCATTCTAGCAGCATTATTTTCTTTCTCTGAAACCAATTGAGAGTTTCCTTGGCTGTGTGTTTGAGATCATTGTCTTGTTGAAATGTTCACCCTCGTTTCATCCTTATCGTCCTGGTAGATCGTCCAGCAGATTTTTATCAAGAATGTCTCAGTACATTTGTTCATTCATCCTTCCTTTAATTATATCAAGCGTGCCAGTGCCAGATGCTGAAAAATAGCCCCACACCATGATGTTCCCACCTCCAAACTTCACTGTTGGGGTCAGAGGTGTCAAGTAACGAAGTACAAATACTTGGTTACCTTACTTAAGTAGAAAGTTTGTTTATTTATACTTTACTGGAGTAATTATTTTTCAGTCACACCATTATCAGTACTTTCTACTGATAATGCCTCGTTACTCCTGTTTCATTTCAGCTTGTTTTCATTCATGTACATTTACATTCCAGTAAAGATTATTGATAACATGACTTTGAAGTTTGACTTTTTGCACCATTACAATACTTATAGACAACTAGTCATCATATCTTCTGCTCCATGAAACACATGTTAATGTTCAGTAGTAACAGATATGCTTCTTTAATATATTTACATTGTACTAAACTACATTCATGTTCAATGGTCATATATGTGGCTAAAACAGGAAGCCTAGCACATCCCAAATTTATCTACAATAACATTTTAATATAACATTATAGTCATTATGGCCTTTAGAAGAATGTTTTTTGGTTTGGTGGGTTAGTGCACTATAGACCCCTGTGGTGCGGCCTAAGCTTTTGACCTTATTGGCATTTTTTTCCCTTCATTACTTTTACTTTTATACTTTAAGTAGTTTTGAAAGCAGAACTTTTACACTTTTACTGTAGTAAAAAGCTTGAGTTGATATTTCAACTTCTACAGAAGTATTTTTAACCATAGTATCTATACATCTACTGAATGTGAATACTTTTGACACCTTTGGTTGGTATTGTGTTTTTTGGGTGATATGTAGTGACTTTTGACCTCCAAATATAGTGTGTATTATGGCATTCAAAATTTTTTGGTTTTGGTCTCATCTGACTGGACTATATTCTCCCAGTATTTCACAGGCTTGTCTAAATGTTGTTGAGCAAACTTTAAACATGCTTTTTCTTCAGCAATGGAGTGTTGCATGGTGAGCCTGCATACAGGCCTTACTTATTGTCTTTTTTGAAACAGTTGTACCTGCTGATTCCAGGCTTTCTGTAGCTCTCCTCAGGTGGTCATTGGCTCTTGGACTCCTATAATAATTTTTTTACTCCTCTATCTGAAATCTTGCAGGGAGCACCTGATGGTGGCTGGTTTATGGTGAAATGATGTTCTTTCCACTTCTTGATTATGACCCCAACAGTGCTCACTGGAGCCTTCAGTAGTTTAGAAATTTTTCTGTGACAAATGCTATCAGTATGTTTTGCAACAGTAATTTTGCGAGGGTCTTGATAGATCTCATTGGTTTTACCCATCATGAGATGTTTCCTGTGTGGCACCTTGGTAAGGAGACACCTTTTTATAAGCCATCAGTTGAACCAGCTGATATTAATTTGTACTAAGTGGGAGGATTGCTTTCTAATTACTGATACATTTCAGCTGGTGACATGACTTTGGTGGCATTTCTCTTTTTTTATGTGTTCAATGCTTTTTCCTTGCGTCATTTTTCCTTATTACACATAACTTAATTTATGGACATCTATGGTTTGATTTATTTGCATGTGATTAAATGGGTTGTTACTGACATATGGTGAGAATTTCATGTCAATAGCACCCTTAGAAATATGTTTACTTAGAAAATTGATGATGTGTTCAATACTTATTTCACTTGCTGTATATGCTGCACTGTTTAAGGTGGAATGGAAAGATTACAAAGTAGCTCTGCATAGCAGACTTTGTTGAAAGTCGACAATGGACAAGGAATTAGTTATGTGAGTGCACGCTCTTGGCTTTTAAAATGAGCAGGCAGTGACAGTCATTATAGTTATTTCCTACATGTGCCTGTAATCTTTCACCAGCTTTTGATAATGGATGACTGAAAATGAATTTTAAATGTTAAAGCACTTTATCTCTTTAGCTGAAAACCAGTTTGTGCCCTTTTTGTACTGGTGCAGCACAAATAGCAACAAAATTCAGGATCAAAATGTAGACAAGCAGTGATATAAATGAAACAACTAGCACTAGATTGTTATGATGTATGATTTCTGATCATTTTCTATTAATTATATATATTTTTAGGAATTATATCATTGTTTATTATATTACTATTATAGTATTATTTATTAATATCTATTTTATATGTCTCTTTTCTTTTGGCCTTGTTTTCTTGGACTCATTTTTCTAAAGGTCTTAAACCTTCTAAGAAAAAATAAATTATTCAGTCTCCTTGAAATGTTGGCATCTGGCGCCATCATGAATGGGCGTAACCTAGAGCCTGGAGGAAAAGCTGTGCAGAGTTCTGCTCTCGTGCACAGGTGAAGCAGGTAAGCGCACTGACAGGTGGCTGTGTTTGATTGAGTAGCCTCTTTCACGTGAACCCGGTTTCAGTTTATATTCATTTAAAATCTACAGTTGCACGTGTTTAATTGGAAAGCCTTATGTACGTGACTAATGCTGGTGTTTTTCATTTTCAGACGGTAGCACGTGGACTGGAGCTGAAAGTATCGTTACTGCACACATGGTAAGAGCAGCAATACCACTGCTACCAGACAATGTTAGAGACAGAGAATATGTGTAACTGCATGGACTGTCGATAGATAGATAGATAGATAGATAGATAGATAGATAGATAGATAGATAGATAGATAGATAGATAGATAGATAGATAGATAGATAGATAGATAGATAGATAGATAGATAGATAGATAGATAGATAGATAGATAGATTTTTAAATAGATAGATAAATTTTATTTAATTTTTTTTTGGAAAAATTCTGTTTCTGGTTCTAAAAAAATGTCTGGTTCCATCGACTTCCATTAAAAATGAAGAAGGTTTTTGGCCTCTCACTGGGCATTAGTATATTATTAGTACTTGACTGGTAAGGTTTTGACAGGTAGTGTGTGTATATATATATATATATATATATATATATACATACACTATCGGTTAAGATTTAGAACACTATTTTTAGTGGTCTCATACAACACACTAAAAGGCTACCTGTTATATGGTTTTCTTTGTATTGAACAGTATATCACAGTATATGCTCAGTATATCTATTTTCTAACATTCCAGAACTGAGGCACTTGTCCACCTCCAAACTGATACGTTAAGGAATTTTTTTAACATCCTTGCTGTTTTGCATAGTTGAAACTGGCTTTGAATTGTCTGGAAATGACTCATAAAAAACTCTCATTCTCAGTCTGAAAGGAAAAGCAAAGCCCCACTGTCAGAATAATAACAGCTGTGAGACAAATGAATCCTTCTCAGTCACATTATTATATGTGATGTGTTTGACAGATAACCAATGGATTCAGATGAAGACAGTCATCTGTGCTGACACAGTTAATGATGACGGCTTGATAGAATAAGTGATGGCTGTGAGGTTTTGAGCAATTGTTTGAACGTTAATAAGGCCATTTTACTCAGTGGTGATTGTAGCATTGTTTAGCTCTAACCATTCAGGAAGCCGTTCACATTGTCAGACTGCGAATGAACAAAGATGGGCTGTTTAAACGGAGATGGTGTTTTCAGATAGTTTCGCGATTTCTCTGATGTAGCTAGTGTCACTTGCTGAAGGTAATGGATCTGGGTTGGCCTGGACACAGCTGTCATGGAGTTTCCAGTTGATGGTTGATAGGGTTACAGTAGATCGGACACATAGTGGTCAGACCGTGGTACAGCTGGGATGAGGTCAGCGCTTTGGCATCAGCCTTGCGGAGATAAAGGAACACGTCTATCATTTAATCTCTGCATCTACAAGGATTAGCCATGCTTGGCCTGTCACTGCAGTCATGTTGTGTCTTAAACTGGACTTTAATGCTCGGATATACGGCACTGTCTGCGTGTCCTATGAAATATGAAGCTGGTCTTCTTATATGAGTATTAAGTTTATGGGGTTTTATATCAAAGTAGGCTGATTGGAGATTAAGACACATGCTTGTTTTGAAAATGGGTCATAAAACAGAAAGCCAATAGAAAGTGTAGTGTGGTTTGTATTGTAGGTACATTCAAATGAGATCAACCTGATACCTACACGTGATCCTAATACTTAAACCTAGAAAACAAAGACCTAATTCCAGCACCAATGTATCAGAAATGCTAAGAAAACTAAGTATAAAGATTAGAATTCTAAAAGCTTATAAATATAAAGCATTATATTGTTTACTAGTGGTTTATAGATATTATATGCCAATTTAATTAATTAATTAACTAATTTATTTATTTATTTACATTTTACATATGAAAATATCCTGCAATTTATTGGTAAATGCAATGGCTATTTAAAGGTGTGCCTGACAAAATGCCCTTTTGCCAATTTTCCAAATGTAAAATAAGTTAATTCACATAATCTGCACATTTTAACGCACAATTGCTGCTTATTTGAATTATTTGAACATAATTGGGAACAACTACAAAACATAAAATGTGACCTATACAAACATTATGGCACATCTTTTATTTAACATATTATGTTCTCTACCATTATGTTAAACTTTTGCAGAAATATTAAAATTCTAAAAGCAAAAAGCTTTTAATGGGGAAATTCTATGCTTTTATTCTATGCAATATTTCTATTGAGTCGGTTTTTATATAAGACTTTTGGTACCAGCTATATATGTCGTGCATACGGAGCTTGATATGTGAAAAATCAGACCCTGCATGCTTCCACTTGGTCTTCTTTAAGCTTTAACCTATGAAAGAGTAGTTTAATTTCTGTCTTGGCTCCATTTACATACACATGATATTGAGAAATAGGTTTCATAATTATAAAGACCGTGTGACAGCGGGAGACAGAAGTAGCTGGAGGCAGAGAATACTAATGATTCTGCGAACACCTGCACTAGTCTGGGTAGTATAACTGGCAGCATGATGATGATAATGATACAGAGTTTCTACTGAAAGAACAGCAAAAGAAAAGGTGTAGAAGTTACTGGAATCCATTACATCTAGTTATCAGGTAGCATTACGAGGCCACTACATCATTCAGAGAGGAACAGATCTAACAGGTCCACAGTTCTGCTGACTCTTCCTCTGCTCCAGATGAGTCTGTGTTCTGTCCTACAGGCTACCAGAGGCAGTGTGAAACCCTTCGTGAACTTCAATGCCAAACACGATGCTGACCTCTTACGCAAAGCCATGAAAGGCATTGGTGAGTCAGTATCAGTCGTTTGAATCTTCAAACTTACGTGGAAATAATAATGGATTCATAGTCAAACCACTCAAATCTCTGTTTTCAATATTATACCAATAGTTTGCTTACAGATGAGTGCCCAAAACTTAATACATTTCAAATGATTTGTAGGAAGCTGTAAAATTTAAGTTAAGTTTATGTCCCTCTGGTCAACTTACATGTGAAAATAAATCAACACATACAGATTTTAATGCACAGTTATTGTTTGTTTGCTAAATGTAACTGATTTAACCAATTTAAAATTATTTTTTTCAAAAACATTTCTCAGTTTCAACATTTGATATGTTGTCTTTGTGTTATTTTCAGATAAATATGGGGTTTAAGTGATTTGCACATCATTGCATTCTGTTTTGTTTTCGTTCAGCATCATAACTTTTTTATAACACAAATTTGGCCTGTGTAAAAGTTAAGGCATATTTTATATATACTTTTTTAATGTGTTAAAAGCAGCAGATAAAGATAGATAGATAGATAGATAAAGACATAGTGTGCACTAAAAGAGGCAGTGTTAACATATTTTCACTTCAATGTAAAATGAAAGTTACATCATACCTTGTGTTTGAAAAGTGATAACTTTGAACTCCTTAACAAGAAATGACTACAAATAGATATTTACAGTGTCTAAATTATTAATATTAGTACAAACAACAACAGCAATAATAATAAACATTATAATAATAATAACCATCATCATCATCATCATCAATAACTTATTTTTATTCCCAAAAATATCAGGTAAAATATCAGGTATTTTATTTCAAGTGTATAAGTATATATTTAAGTGTATGAAGTTAATTCACATGATCTGCAAATTTTAATGCACAATTGCTGCTTAATTAATGAACATGATTGGGAAAAAAATTACAAAACATAAAATGTGACCTATACAAACATTATGGCACATGTTATATTTTACATTTTATGTTCTCTACCATTATGTTAAACTTAGCAAATAAATAGAAATTGTGGTCTAAAAATGTAGTCATTTTATTGCATCAAAATATGTTTAAACTTTTGCAGAAAGATTATAATTCTAAAAACAAAAAGCATTTTAATGGGCATATTCTATGCTTATTTTAGTGTTTATATTTCTATTGAGTCATTTTTGTCTTTTGGACAAAAGCTATATATGTCGTGCATATTGAGCTTGATATTTCAATCATTATTCCAAACTAAAGATTAGTGCAGCTTATTAGGAAAACCTGAACAAAACCATCTCAATGTTTCTTAAAAGGTGCAAACAAAAATGTTTGGGACTTTTAAAGGATGTAAATGTACTGAGATTTTATTCCGGGTGTTTCTGGCTTTATGTTTGATTCATTCATTTATGAGATGTTCAGACAGCTGCTGAAGATACATGAAGATACATGGTTTTAAAATGAGTACAATGTTAGAGGTTGGTAGATCCAGCAGTATTCTACATAACAGCAGTGTACGGTTTGTATTTGCAGGCACAGATGAAGATACCATCCTCATGCTTCTAACTTCCCGCAGCAATGAGCAAAGACAAGAGATTAAAGCAGCCTACAAGAAAGCTCATGGCAAGGTATAAAATCTAAATCCATACATTTATGAGGCATTATGTAGCACACATCACACACATCTGGCATATGCTTGTAAAATGTCTCTTAAATATTTATACAATATTTAGACAATCATAATACTTAGTAAAGCAAGAGTGTGCATCTTTATAAACTCTATTACTATATCTGTTAATAAGAATATTCTAAACACTAATGTTGTAATACACTCCAAACTTTATAGATCCTTATGTCAGACCATTACATTCTTTAAGTTAAGGTAATTTTTAAATGTCTTTAAATGTTACCAAAATTAATTTTCTGTAATTATACTTAATTGATCATTATAAGAGATGTCTCTACAGGATTTAAGAGAGGTAAGAGCATCACATCTAACTGGTACAACAATTCATTTAAAGTAAATTTAGGAGTTTTTAAAGACTTGAATTAGCAAAGTCATAAATCTGACATTATAAAGTATCATATTCTGTTTGTTGTTATATAAGTGTTATATAACTATACCAGCTTTATTAGTATTATTAGGTATTAGGTATGCATTTTTTTCTAAACATTATGGATACAGAATTCATAAGACCAAATAAAAGTTTTTGAACATCCAGGTAGTGTTTGCTGAGGTTAATTGCTACTTGTATTGTAGTAAAAAGACTCTTGAATGCTGCATTACACTGTGTGCACTGAAAACATGATGCATTACATTTAATTAATTGTACAGGCAAAGCCTTTTAGTTATGCAGCCCCTATCATTAATAAAGCAGGCACCAGAAATTGGTTTTCTACCAACTCTGTGTGAATGTTTTCACCAAACAGTGACAATCTGTCACCAGGACAGTTACCAATACTTTCGGATAATGTAAATAGATGAATGAACACTGGTCATAACCTCAACATTAACCTTGTTCATTTTGCTTATATTGGACACATTAGGGAAACACAGTTACACAAGGCCTCTAAATGAATGACATCAATATTGCATTTTGTTAATAATTTATTTATGTGGAATATATGTACACATTTGAATCAGGTTATTTTAAAGCTTCCCCGTTCAGCGCATAACCTCAGTCTGTTTTTCTAATGAAAGACAGGTGACAAAGCCTCAATGTTTACCTTGTTCATTTTGCTTAATCAGTATTGGACACATTAGGGAAACACCTAAAGGCCTCCAAATAAATGACATCAGTACTGTATATTATTTGTTAAGGGCTATACTGTGGATTGTATGGTAATAATTAATATGATACTGTCCAGTATTTTAGTAGAAATGATACACCATGACCATAAAAACAGCTTAATTATTTGTTTAGGTCTAAAATAAGCACAAAACATTATTAACTACTGCTGTATTTCAGTTTTCCAAGTAGTGTGCCAACCTACTAAAATCACTAGTCTAATGTTGGCACCCCTGCTTGACTGAAGTGTGCAAACATTCACACAAATACAGATATCACCCAAAAATTAGTGCAAAGACAAACTGATGTTGATATTTTGTTCATTCGGAAATCACGGCCATATTCAAATCACCAAATTTCAAAGAACAGTTTCCAGCACATAAGCTGTGCACTCCAGTGTGTATTTCTAAAATCCTCAAATGACCAGAGAACATGATGAAAGGCAAATGATTTGAATTCCAGGCCTCTGTGTACACGTTAGTGACTGATGATGCTGATGGGATTTCTATTATAGCAGCCGTCAGACCTAGATTATTCCGTAATGAGCCAATAACTATAAATAATCTCGAACATTTGCATCTCTCTACATCTTTTTCTCTCTCTCTCTATTTGTAGGACCTGGTAAAGGATTTGAAGTCAGAGCTAGGAGGAAAGCTTGAGGATCTGCTTGTAGCTCTCATGTCTCCTCCTCGTGTGTACGATGCAAATGAGCTTCACAAGGCCATCAAGGTAACATGAAACATCTACAGATGCATCAATACCTGTTTTTCAGTACGACCTACTTATAATGAAGTAGTTGTTAGCGTAAATGAATGTAATGTACATTAAACGTTAAATTGTTAAAAGTCCAGCTGATTTAAAACATATGCATTTGCTACCTATGCTACATTAGTTACCTTGGATTGAGAAGCTCTGCAGTGGAGAAGAGCAAGTTTTGTTCCAAATCAGAGAAGCTGTTTCATTCAAAACACATGCTGCACACCGTGTACCTAACAAACACACTGAGACACTGGACTTCAGCAGCTCGGCTAACACTGTGCACTAAAATATACATGGACAGCACAGTTGCCACGCTGGGTATATGTAGTTCAGTTGGAGAACAACAATGAAGAAATGTTTATGTGGGAATTTGTAAGGTAGTTTATATGATAATGAAAAAAAAGAGTTTGTTTAAAATGACCAATGGCTTTGTGTCCAACTTCCACAGAGTCAGTTCTATTGAGTTTATTTATTAGTGCAACAGCGTACATGAATTATATGTCACATGTTATCAGCTGGTATTGATGTGTTTTCATGAGTTTATTATCAACCCGGTATCATTGCATCCATAGCTTAAAAGTAAAGGTGAAGATAATTTTTTTTCACCTCAATAAATACAATTATCATTTCAAAATAATTATTATATTAAAACTGTTCCAGTTCATCTTGTTTAAAATAACATTTTGATAAGGATCTGAAACAAATATGTGACAAATATACAAAAGCAGATGAAACTGAATGCTTCTTCACAGCCCCGTGTTTACTCAGTCATGTTACATTGTATTCATTGTAGTAACTGGATAAAAAGCCTTAGGTGGGGACAAAAGAGTTTTAGAGCTTCAGAACGGACAAAGAAACTTAACAAGGTTAAATTGGCGTCTCTTGTAATACAGGGAGCAGGCACCAATGATAAAGTTCTGATTGAAATCCTGGCCTCCAGGACACCTGAGCAGATGAAGGAGATCATCAAGGCGTACAAGAAAGGTAATCATTACTCGGCCCGTGGAAAATAAGCTGGGTCGGTCCTATTGATAACACAGCTCCGGTTTCTTTTAAATGGGTTTGAGCTACACCTAATGGTGTGAGGGTCAGATGACTGCCTGCACTGTCACGTTTCACTCAAATGAACATGGGTATTAAATGAAGTTCTAGTGTTCAATATTATGACCTCTTTGGTTTTGTTTATGCATGTAATCATAAGCTGGAAGGTGTTGTTTTGTACCTATTACCAAAAAAACCCATGCAATAGCACGCATAGGGACCAGTCATATGGACAAGGTGGTGTTTGTGTGTAATCTGAGCCAGATATTGGAGAACGGAGAAGCCATCCCACCTGCAGGACAATGGAATATGTGATGGAAAACAAATGCTCTTAGAACTCAACACTTCTATAATTGGGCCAATTAAACCATTAAGACTGTTGTTTGAGATAAGTGTTAGGAATCACCTGTTCCTGTCTCATGTTTCTAACTCAGAGCATGGCAAGCTGGAGAAGGACATCATGGGAGACACTAATGGACACTACCAAAGGATGCTGATTATCCTTCTGCAGGTAATGGAAGGGACTGAGCTGTTTTTGTGTTTGTGGTGGTTGTCCTAGTGTTTAATTTTGGCCAGAGGACACTGGAGTGGTGCTACAGTAACTTTGGTTTATGTGAACTACAACTGAGGATAATATATATAGTACCATATCTAACACTTTTACCAACAGACTAGTGTTCTGTAGTACAAAGGAAACATGCATTGCCAAGCAGTTGGACCCTCTGTATATTTTGCACGGTTGGTCTTTGGTCTTTGGGTACTTGCTGTTGCATTCGTTCAACAATCGTATGCATAGCCACATTCTGTACAGAGTTACATTCGTTTATGGCTGAGATCTTGTATTAAGGTTGGGAGAGTCTAACCATTGTGTAAAGTGTTGTCTGGCATATCACCAAGACTTTCTATGCGGTTAAGGTCACAACTCTGTGGTGGCTCACTCATAATGCCTCATGAAGCTTAACATGGCTGTCCTGAGATACACCTGTGCCATCTGTGCCATCAGGGTAGAAATAAACCCCACTGATAGCATAACCTGGTCATTCAGTATACTATGCATGATGGATGCATTATTTCATGTGCTTTCTTTCCTACCCTGACATGCCCATCTCTCTGGAATATGGTCAGTCTGGACTCATTAGACCACCTGGCCTCTTCCATTCTTTATGTTGCCTAGCAAATTAATTTATTTTTTCTAAAAGGGTCCCTAACAAGTGGTTTTCTTATGGCCACACAGCTGTTTAGTCCCAATCCTGTGAGTTCTCTTTGCATTGTGTGTATGTGGAAATACTCTTTCACTATTCAACAAAGTTCTACTGTTCTATCTTGAATCGTGATCACAGTCAAGATTCAAGATGTATTTCTGATCACATTTATTCCACAAACTGGACAGTTTACCACTCTCCTTCCACATTTGACTAATGTGATGGACAGTTTTCCAATCATTACAGCTTCTCCTTAGTTGTTTTCTTTCTTTGCTTCTTATGCAGGCCAAGACTCTGACCTTTCTGAGACACAGTAACATCTTTTCCATAACCGTGGGATACAGCTCACTGTATCACTTTTGCAAATAGAACAACTGCCCAATAAGCAAATATTCAAATAAGCAAATGCTAATGTTAACTCTGAGGCTAGTCACAGCAATGTTAGATACTAAGGAGAACTTTTAGGTTCTTTAAGTAAACCTTTATTAAACATTTCAGAAAATGCATGTCTGTAAGTGTATTAAAATTCAACATGTGTTAATCATAGATTACAGAGAACTGTACAGTCATTGTGACTGATTTATCAAGCTGTCAGCAGCAGCTAAGAAAAGATCTTGTATACACTGACTGGCCACTTCATTAGGAACACCTCCTTGTATCTTCATTGTCCATTAATTTTATCACCACTTACCATATAGGACTTTATAGTTGTACAGTTACAGACTGTTGATCATCTTTTTCTCTGTATACCTTGTTGCCCTGTTCTTTAATGACCACAACCTTCACAGGACCCCAACAGAGCAGGTATCATTTGGGTGATGGGTCATTCTCAGCACTGCAGTGTCATTGACGGGGTGTTGGTGTGTTAGTGTGTATTGTGCTGGTATTATAAGTGGATCAGACACAGCAGTGGTGCTGGAGTTTTTAAACACTGTGTCCACTCATTGTTCACTCTGTGAGACACTCCTACCTTTTTGGACCACCGTGTACATGTAAAGTCAGAAACAAACCTCATCTGCTTCTGCACAGTTTGTGGTGTTCATGTCCTGGTCCTTCTCATCACTGATCACAGAGCCACAGTGTTCCACTCATACCAGCACTGCTCTGTGGAGGTCCTGTGGGTGTTCTGGCCATTGTACAACAGGGTTACAAAGTATGCAGAGAAACAGATGGACAACAATCTCTTATTGTAGAACTACAAATGCGTGATAAAGCTGATAAAATGAACAATTAATGCAATTACAAGGAGGTGTACTTAATGAAATGGCTGGTTAGTGTAAATCTGCTAGACTTGACACTAAGCAGTAAGGTTTTTCACACCTGTAGCTAGATAGATACAGACTAGTTTTTAATTAGACCAATCACCAATTTCCATAGCATCCTGACATGATGAGAACCCCATGAAAACCACATAAATTGCTTTCTTAACTCTGATACTTAAACTTGTATCGTAGGCCCAATATTCATACTATTGAGGATATTATTGAGGTCCCTGACAGAAGTACAGGCCTCTGATTTCCTTAATCACAGTTTAAGCCCTAGGCAGTCAGGGATCTTAGTCATGACCCAAGAGGTCAGGGGTTTCGTCTTAATTGACCTCTGATGTGCCCTTGAGCTAAGCATTTAGTCCACTGTTGGTTAACGCTTTGAGTTGGGCAAAACGTTGTCTAGGTTTAATGCAAGATACATGAGTGTAAGAGAGATGACACATGCGTAACAAGGTCGTCCACCAAACAACATGGAATCTGACACCAAAAGGTCACATTTAAAGAAGATTGCATAGAGAGATGGTGAGAATGGAAAGATGCGAGACGATAGCCGAAGCCGCGGCAACAGCAAGAGATGTCTTCTGTGGATTGATAACACGAGCGCCTGTGATGTCACCTCTAAGTGATTAGAGCTGCTCTTAAGGTGGCAGCAGAGTGAGGATTAAATGCACCCGAGGCGTATACTATGGAAACTCAATAGCAGAGGTTGCCTGGTAGAGGGAAACTCATCATGCCTTTCTCAGGAAATGGTAGGTCCATATCTGTCCTCCACTGATGATGTGCTGACCTTTAATGTGCTTCTGTCTCTCCACACAGGGGGAGAGAGAGGAGGGAGTGGATGAAAGCAGAGTGGAGAAAGATGCTAAGGTAAACAGACCAGACCCCATGCTTACATCCATTTTGGTTTTCATATTGTAATGAATATAGTGACAAGGGCATGTGGGAACTAATGCTAACCAATCACCCTTATTTTGGTAAATAATTAAATAAGCATCATTTGATAAAAAATTGGGCCAATAGGTATTTACATCCTATTTTTAGAAGATACTTGGATGGGTATGGTAGCAGTACCTTTACCGTGGTAAATAATAGTAGGAATATGACAATTATTAGGATACTTAGTTAATAAATAGTTGAATAATAAGGTGCCAGCACTCTTTACTTTGGTATGCAATTGGGCAAATATGGTAGTATTCCTATGTTGGTATGTAATTGCAAAAATATGATGGCATCCTAATTTTGGAAAATTCATAGATGGCTATGGTACCAGCATTTTTACTTTGGTGAGAAAATAGATGAATATAATCATTATTAGCATCATTTCTTAGGTAAATAGCTGTATTTGATATAGTACCAGCATGCTTCATTTGGTAAACAATTAGGCATGTTTTGGTGAAGAAAGTCAAATTTACATTAGATTTGTTATCACTCTGTTCTTTGGCCATTTTGTGTGATACACCTCACATGTCAGAGCAGCACTTTAAAGGTTTATAATAATATATACTATATTTACCCCTTTATATTATTATTAATGACAGTAGGCCATATGTTGCACAGTTTATTAGCCATCGTCTACCCATCCAACAAAGGAAAGGACCACTGCTGACTACATTTTAATTTGGTATGTGATTGTGATAACAGGGACACAGTGTTTGATCAGATTTCGTTGTTTAGTTTGTAATATAACACAAGGGTACCAAGTTTAAGTTGAAGGAACAGAAGTAACATGATGCCCAGGTGTAAGTTTCAGACTTAAGACAAGTTTGCCTATTTGTCTGTTGATCGTATTTCAGGAGCTCTTTGCTGCAGGCGAGGGGAAGTTCGGCACAGATGAAGACAAGTTCATCAACATCCTTGGTAATAGGAGCATTGAGCACCTAAGGAAAGGTAAATTGTATTAATTGTATAAATATAATAATTATTAGGATCCTTAGTTTTATATATATATATATATATATATATATATATATATATATATATATATATATATATATATATATATATATATATATATATATATATATAATGTCATAGTCATCATGAAATTCACATACAATGTAAAAGGTTACATATTATAAAGTTACTTATATGCAAATGTACACTCATTGTCCATATACCTTGTCCAGCGACTGTCCACTTTATCACTCTATTAAATACTTCTAACATGTTGGTCCACTTTGTGAATGTAATAAATTAGTTCATCTGTTGCTGCACAGTTTAAACTGGTGATCCTCTAGTCTTTAATCAGTGGTCACAGGACTCTGCCCACAGGACGCTCTTGTCTGGATAGTTTTGGTTGGCTAACTATTCTCAGTCCAGCTGTGACACTGAGGTGTTTAAAAACTCAAGCAGCACATTTGTGTCTGATCCACTCACACCAGCACAATGCACCCTAACATACCACCACCATGTCAGTGTCACTACAGTGCTGCAAATGACCCGCCACCCTAATAATACCTGCTCTGTGGTGGTCCTGTGGGGGTCCTGACCATTGAAAACAGGGTAACAAATATACAGAGAAACAGATGGACCTCAGTCTGTATTTGTAGAGCTACAAAATGCTCTATATGGTATATGGTGCTGATAAAGTGGAAAGTAAGTGCAGATACAAAGAGGTGTTTCTAATAAAGTGCTCAGTGAGTGTATATATTACATGTATATGATATATATTATTACATAAAAGTACATAAAGTATATCAAAAATACATATATTTACATATTAGGTACTTTATATAATATGTACGGGACATTTTGTTTTAATAACTTGTTTCTGAATTCTCTCTAGTTTTTGAAGTGTATAAAAAGGTAGCTGGCTGTGACATTGAAGAGAGTATTCAAGGCGAGTGCACTGGCAACCTAGAGGAAGTGCTGTTAGCAGTAGGTAAGGAATAGAAGGAATGAATCTACTGACACACACTCACACACACAAAAAGAAAATATGGGAGTCACACAAATGATTTTTGGTTTTAATAAAACATATAATGCTGAATGCATTAACACTTTTAGTCTCAGAGGAATCACTTTACGTTGAACTGGAATGAACTGTGGGTAATGTGCTGTGTCTCTCCTCAGTGAAATGTGTTAAAAGCGTGCCGGGCTATTTTGCCGAAAGCCTCCGTGAGTCTATGAGGGTAGGAATAATCAATATCAATGCGTTTCCACAGTATGTGATAGTTTGTTATTTAAATGCTCCTTATTACCACCAAAGCAATGCTCAGTTTATGTCTCTGTTTTATTTATTTGTTTGTACGTGTCCAGCGTGCCGGCACTGATGACGAGACGCTGACCAGAATCATGGTGTCAAGGAGTGAGGAGGACATGCTGGATATTAGAGCCAAATACAAGAAGATGTATGGAGAGTCACTGTACCGCACTATACAGGCAGGTGGAACACATCCACACAATTTTCCCTCCAAATGTAGTGGAGAGTGTATGTTTGGTCATGGAAGTGTGCATCTTTAGCCTATGCACACTAATTAGCACAACTAATGATAACATATTGGTCTTGATGGACATCGGTATCTGGCAGATGATGTCAGCAGAAAATACTGTAGGGAAGCAAAAAATGGATCTGAGACTTGTATTACGGTGCTAGTCTACAATGACATGACATACACTTACAAGTTATGACACTGCTGTATCATGATGCTGTTATTGCGCCATGGCAACTCATGACAGCGGACAACGTTAGCCTTGACGTGTGCATGTATATGGCAGTGCAATGTAGCAGATTGTAAATAAAAAGCCTTCTTAGTATCTGACTGCAACATAATGTTAGCTATAACTAGGACCCACCGTGTCGTCACGGTGAAGTGCCTTATGAAGCTTTAAAATCTGTTCGACTGCTAACGGCACCCCCTTGTGGAGAATTTTTTTAGTTTGCTAAATGAGTGAGTGCAGTAGCCTTAATGCAACTTGTACATTTTTTTTAGATAACAATGCAGTAAGAGCTCTTTTTTTTGCTTTTATGTCTGAGTTTATGTTTTTCTCTCCATCTTCAGGAGGATACTGATGGTGATTATGGAAAGGCACTGCTCTACCTCTGTGGCGGAGACGATTAATTGTGTTTTTGTTTTGTGTTTTGTGTATCAGCTCATGGTTCTTGTGTTTAATACTGGCCTGGTAGTTCTGCTTGTCCACAGGAACATTGTTTTATATGTTTTATAGCAGTGAGTGTCACATTAGAGTAGAAATACTAAAGTAGCAGATCACAAACTACTTAAGTACTGACTTACTTTTAAATGTGTAGTGGAACTTCTTAGAAGATCTATCAGTAGGAGAACCGAAACCCCTATTTTTCTTTGTTTTGTCTAAAATAAAGTCCAGTAAGTCTCAGTCAGAGGTGTCACAAAGCAGTACAAAAGTTGTAGCTGCATGTCAATGAAAAACTCAGAAAAAGTAAAAATTCAGTGAAGATCTTATGCACAACTAAATAAATGTAATCTGTCTGTGACTTTGAAGAGGCTTTGACTTCATGAATAGATTTTGTGTGATATTTATTGTCTTTGAAATAAACAGTTTTTTCACTCATTACGTATTTATTTATTCATTCATTCACTTGTAGTGTCAAAAGAAGATCTGCTCTTTACACTGGACTCACTTGCCTTTATGTGTATTAGCACTTGCTTGCCAGTAGGTGGCATAATTGTATTGACAGGTCAGTTTTTGCCAAAAAAATTTAGCTTGTTTTATCAACGGACTCCAGCATTTTATCTCAGTGTTAACTAACCACTGGTTAAGACTGATAACAAAGGAAGAAGGTAAATGTACAAGACAAACAGACCTAAAATAACATGACCTCTATAAACATGGGCCATTGTCGCAAAGGTTTTGGGGCTTAAAAAGATTATTAAAATATTAGGCACAGCTCCAAGATTTAATATGTACATTTACACAGTAGTCCTAATATTGAATAACACATTTCCTTTAGGATTGTTTTTCTTTTTATCAGGTTATATATCTGCTCTGCATATGGGAAATAGCTTAGAAAGGCTTAATTTGTATAAACAAATTTGTGTTTACTACACAAATAATGAATATTATGGAAATTTTTTAAAATATGTATTTTATGACAGGGTACAGCAAGACTAAGGGCAGGATGGAGGTAGTGCAGAGGTTCAGGTAGGGCTGCTTACTTGCAAAAAGACAAGCAACATGCCCTCCTCAGGCCTGAGACGGAACTAATTATGTTCAATTAGGAAACTTGTTTTGTTAAATAATATGTTTTTTTTCTTTATATTCAGTGTCCAGTATAGAAACATTTAAACTAAGGCACAATAAATGTAAGGGATTTTGAAAAATGTAACAGTGTACAGTGTTTATATACTCATTCAAATTGTATGTCTTCAATAAATACATTTACAGTAAGTTCATGAAACATAAATACATGTATGACAAAGAGAAGGCCAGGTTAGGGGTAACATCAGTGACAAGTCGATTAAAACATTGCATTTTGCATTAAAATATGTATTAAATATAGATTAAAATGTGGAATTAAGCTTTCCATTTTGCATATGTAATAATAGGATATGGTAATAGACATATTACAGTTATTTTGTTTTGGGATGACACAAATAGTTAATAGTTACGTATCCACCTGAATTCCTACTCCAAATTGGAGAATGACTCACATCTGTATTCCAAAGATATCTGACACAACTTAAGGCCTTACTAGACTGAAAGGACCAGCTGGTAATTGTTAATGAACTGAGATAATTAACAAACAATTGTGTTCCATGAAAATCTTTTGTTCCCTAAACCTAAATCTTGCTGACCTTTCTTTTTCATCTATAGAGATTTCAGTGTTAAAAGACTGAATGAACTGATAAGAATTGGCTGTGTAACTGTGCAGGTGTTGAACCCAAGAGAGGTGTATGTATGTGTGTGCGCTTCCTAAAGTCTAAATCTGCTCACTAAATCCTCACAATGCATTCCTTCCTCAAAATCCTTTCTCTTGAAAGTTCTGTGGTTATGATTATGGTAAAAAAAAAAAAAAGGTCAGTTCCTTAGCCAATCAGGAAATCAGTGGAGCAGGGTGGGACATCAGGCCACCTCAGTCCACTCAGAAACAATACCGTAATCTCCACCCACCTGGGACTAGCAAGAATAAAAAAAGTCCTGGAGCGCAACATGTGACAGCAATAAGGAGGGGCCCCTCAGATTAGAGGTGAGATCCTGGTCTGTTTGATGCGTCCCAAACTGATCAAACCTAAAAACTTAAAGCACTAATTAGTTTTTAGCACCTTGTCATCCAGGAATGCTCAGTTTCTTGTATGCCTTGTTTATTGTATGATGTCCAAACAGTTACAAAACAAGTAGCGTTTCAGATTTCTATTCTCTTTTATTTCCCATCAGTTCACATGTTGTGTCATTGAGCAGGGACTCTCTGCTTTCTGTAAGATTAAACTTCTGACCTATAAATGCTGCCAAGGGCCTTAAAGAAGGACGTGGAACCGTTTTACTGTCACCTGTAACATTAAAGAAATGTGTGAGAGTACCTTAAATGGAAGTACTTCCGCAAACAAGTGTGGCCTGTGAATGAATGAACAGTTTGATTAATGAATGACGGATTAGAGTGCGCCGCTGAAATAAAGCAAAGCGCTTCCTGCTTCCTTAAAATCACTGGCAGCTGAATAATGACTTTATTTCAGTCTTATCCCAGGAGAAGTTATGCAGCCTTGGGCACACTCAAACCACGCTGACATTAATCACTGCTGTTCACTCCCAACCAATCACCTTTCATTCTCTCCCTCTTTTTTTTAGTTCAGAACACACCCAACTGTATTGTATGAAAGCACTGAGAAGGGAGCCAAAGTAGCAGGAGGGAATAAATCCAGCAAGACTGATTGATTTGGAGACCAGTGTGGATTGAAGTTTCTAAAGAAAATGGAACATAAGCAGATTTGAACTTACGGTATTAACATTTCTGCCTTTAAACCACATTTGTTGAAAACTGTATAAAAAAGAATGAACATGAAACCCAAATACAACGACAGATTTTTCTTGGTTTTAATCTTTTTCCTTAAGTACTGTGTGAATTTGTGTGAACAACCATAATTAATTTATACATCTCACCAACTGTCCAATAACTCGTTATTTCCTTTCTGTTCTGATTGACTGCCCTGTGTTGTGTTACATCCAACAAGCAGTCAGGGTCAAAATGCATGGAACAAACTGTCAAGCTGCATTTGACACCTGCTCAAATCTACATAACCCAAGAAGACAACTAGTTAAATATATGTCACCTGAAGAAACAACTAGTCAAATACATGTAACCTGAGGAAACACCTGGTCAAATCTATGTAACCTGAGGCGAAAACTAGTCAAATACATGTAACCCGAGGAAACAGCTGGTGAAATACATATAACCTGGGGAAACACCTGGTCAAATACATAGAACCTGAGGAAACACCTAGTCTAATACATAGAACCTGAGGAAACACCTGGTAAGATCCATGTAACCTAAGGAAACACCTAGTCAAATAAATAGAACCTGAGGAAACACCTAGTCAAATACATGGAACCTCAGAAAACACATTGTCAAATACATATCACCTGAGGAAACACCTGGTTAAATAGATGGAACCTCAGGAAACACCTAGTCAAATGCATAAAACCTCAGAAAACACCTGGTCAAATACATATAACCTGAGAAAACACTTGATCAAATACATATAACCTGAGAAACACCTGACAAAATACATATAACCTGAGGAAACACCTGGACAAATAGAAAATAACCTGAAGAGCGTATTGGATAGTCATAAAACCAAGTCCCTGCTGCAGCTGCAGCTAACCTAAGCAGCACACCGGCGACCAGCACTAAAGAAATTAAACCCTCCATGAACAACGAAACTTTAACTGAGGCATTGGCAACTTCACTGATATCTTTAGGTGATCAGCTAGCTGGATAAGTTGTAGTTGGACAAAGTTTCCCCCGTCAACAACACTGAGCCACTGACTATATCGAAATTCTTTAACAGCATGCTGTTTACAGTAAAACAAACAGTATATGTCTGAAACCTTAGTAAATACCAACAGTACTATTTATGGCAGAAACATTACAATACTCACTGCTGTGTCTGATCCACACAAACCAGCACAACACACACTAACACACCACCAACATGGCAGTGTCATCACAGAGCTGAAAACGATCCATCACCCAAATTGTTTGTGCGATGTGGGGGTCCTGTGGGGGTTTAGACCATTGATGAACAGGATAACAAAGTATACAGAGAATCAGATGAACCACAGTCTGTAATTATAGAACTACAAAGTGCTCCTATATGGTATGTGGAGCTGATACAATGGCACAATGAGTGCAGATACAAGCAGGTGTACCTAATAAAGTGGCAACCGGGTATATATATACACATATCTATGATATCCATAGGCCTGAAGGATGACATTTTATACCAATGTATACCAGTTATATTGAGGAATGACAATAAAAAAAACTGTGGACTGAAGAACAAATGGCGAATTTTGTAAAGGTAATGTTTACCTACTAAAATAAATTATTTTATAAAAAAAGAAAAATCTTTAAGAGATAAACAACAAGTATAGACATTTTGGTTCTATGCCTGGTCTTAACAGGTTGGGTCCTATACACACACAGCTAATAGTTATGTGCCTACGGCCAAATGCCTGTCTTTTCCATCACAATCTACATTCCAGAAATGATGTTTATACCCTGCAGTCATCATATAATGGCTATGCGACCATTAAACCTTGACACGATGCCAGCGTACTTCTTTAACTCTCTACTGGCTTTTTTGGAGAGGAATGTCCATTCTTTTTCAGTGGGTCGTGAATAATCTCTCAGGATTGTACAAGACAGCTTCGCAGTTCATGGACCTCAACTGACCAGTGTTGGGAACTATTTGTCACAGCATGTGTGTGAGCTTCATTTCATAATCACAGGCTGGATTTCGCATGTATATTTTCCCCCAAACCAGCAAGTGGCTATTGGTCACACTGAAGTGAGTTTTATTTCTCAGTTTTCAAAACAATAGTTGAGAGCTTATTAAAACCTCTATGTGGTTGGGTTCTGGCCGGTGAATGGGAATAACAAAAACAAGAGGAAAACACAATCCTTCTGGTCAAAACTGAATCCGAAATCCTAACATTAGATAATTTACTAATGCTAACTTTCAAACCTGATTTCTGTAGAAGTGCAGATTGGTGCATCCACATATTTCTAGTAAGATCAATAAAAAAAATCTGATTTTGTGTCACTTCAACCTGGCAGTGTCAACGTAGACTGTTGTGGAAAGGTATAAAACAGTCAGTTATAGTTTAAATCAATGTATGCATCTTATCTTAATCTTATATTACTATCTCTCCCTCCCTCTCTCTCTCTCTCTCTCTCTCTCTCTCTCTCTGTCTGTGTCTCTTACCCAAACACACATACTCACACAATAGGAATGTTAGAGTTGCTATTAGACCTGTTTTAAGCCTAGGGGTGACTTTAGGCTTGTTTCTGTTGCTGAAAATAGTTTTGCCCTATAAAAGGTCATTGCTCGTACTTTGTACCTTTACATCTGAGACGAAAGGCAATTTGGAGATGATGTTTTGAAGTATATGAGTGTATGTGGTTTACTTCTTCGTCATCATATACTGAAATAGGAGTGCCGTGAGGCATGGGAATTTTTTCTCAAGCACTAGTACAACATGACTTATAAGGTATACAATTTAAAATACTACATAATACTACCAATATTTCTTGAAAGCCCATGTTATTTCATTGTAATAGCTGTATCCTGGGGTACTGTGACGCTGACGGAGAGTAAGATACATTGCACATGTAGGCAAAAGCTCTCTAAACGACATCGAGTGCTTCTGTAATGGTCAGGATAGCAGGCAGGTCACTTCTAGCCGTACATCTTTACTCTATAGTAGATAATAACACTCACTATAACTATGTACACATCATATATCTTAAACAACAACATATAGAATAATTAGTGTCCATTTCTTGAGCCTCACTGAATGGCCATACCTCCTGCGCTCATATGCCACAAATGCATTTAAGTGTGTGAAGTTTCTATTATAGCATGTTTTTTAGAGTAATCTGCAGTTCAGTCTTAGAGGTTGGTTGTATTTTCTGCCTCTCAAAATCCAAGCAATCCCGATCACATTCAATGATACAGACTCCAAAGTGAGCATTGTTCTGTAACCACCAGCTTCCTCTTTGTTTGAGTTGTTGGCACAGCTGAAGGATGGACAGAAACACCTGCCATGTGGAGCTTAATTTCCTCCTTTCTTTCAAAGACAAAAGCTTTAAGTGCTGTCTATCTGATGGGGAGCTTTTTTATTAAAACTCAAGGTCTGGGAACTCTTTTTCACTTATTTCTTGACTTTGACATTAGAAGTGGTTTATTTGAGATCTAATCTCAGAAGAAACCTCCTAACAATTTGTACTTAATGGCTGTTTTGACTGGACGTTGAATAGCTGAAGTGAAATCACTTCTAGAGAATAACAGCAGCAGATGTTTAGTTTAAACAAAAGTCAGTAAAGGTCATGAGACCAAATACAATGATCTAAAAAGCAACACTGGTTTTCCGACAGCAGGATAGTAAAAAAAGCTACTTTCAGGCAGCAAAATAGGGGTTTCTGATTGTAACAGTTAAATATTGCAGATTTGCTTGGTCTAAGAGAGTCTGTTAAACTCACAGTGAATCTTGCATGAATCTAGTTTTAAACCCACTAAGTTCCCAGACTTATAGAATCCTAAAGCTTATTAATTATACCCTGTTGTTCTTAAATTTTAGGAGCATGGAATAGAAGTATGGACTAGTTTGACTACTTGAGTATGTTTTACACTTGAATACTGAAGTTACCATAAGGTATTCATTAGGTTTTATTGCGGGAAGACTTTGTATTGTATTCGCGAGAAAGTATCTCGTCACTGTCCAATGAAAAACAAATATGTCCAAATTACAATTTTACAGGAAAGACCAAAAACATACTTTACTTTTAATGTAAGTCTATGGAACCAGATTTTTTTCCAAGCTGTTTTGGAGCATTTCTGTTGGTCCATTAAAAAATGGACAAAATGGAGAAACATATTTTTCATTGGACAGCAACGATATTATACTACTCTTTGCTAAAGACAGCAGAACTTTGGTTCATGGTGGCATGCAATGTATTTTTACAGCTAATTAGTTTAAAGGCATTTTAGATGCATTTAGTTTCTTATTTAATGTACACTACCAGTCAACAGTTTTAGATACACTACCAGTCAACAGTTTTAGATACACTACCAGTCAACAGTTTTAGATACACTACCAGTCAACAGTTTTAGTACACTACCAGTCAAATGTTTTAGTACACTACCAGTCAAACGTTTTAGATACACTACCAGCCAAACGTTTTAGTACACTACCAGTCAAACGTTTTAGATACACTACCAGTCAAACGTTTTAGTACACTACCAGTCAAACGGTTTAGTACACTACCAGTCAAATGTTTTAGTACACTACCAGCCAAACGCTTTAGTACACTACCAGTCAAACGTTTTAATACATTACCAGTCAAACGTTTTAGTACACTACCAGTCAAACATTTTAGTACACTACCAGTCAAACGTTTTAATACATTACCAGTCAAACGTTTTAGTACACTACCAGTCAAACGTTTTAGATACACTACCAGTCAAACGGTTTAGTACACTACCAGTCAAACGTTTTAGTACACTACCAGTCAAACGTTTTAATACATTACCAGTCAAATGTTTTAGATACACTACCAGTCAAACGTTTTAAATACACTACCAGTCAAACATTTTAGTACACTACCAGTCAAACGTTTTAATACACTACCAGTCAAACGTTTTAGTTCACTACCAGTCAAACATTTTAATACACTACCAGTCAAACGTTTTAGTACACTACCAGTCAAACGTTGTAGAACACTACCAGTCAAACGTTTTAGTACACTACCAGTCAAACGTTTTAGATACACTACCAGTCAAACGTTTTAGATACACTACCAGTCAAACGTTTTAATACACTACCAGTCAAACGTTTTAGTACACTACCAGTCAAACGTTTTAGATACACTACCAGCCAAGCGTTTTAGATACACTACCAGTCAAACGTTTTAGATACACTACCAGTCAAACGTTTTAGTACACTACCAGCCAAACGTTTTAGATACACTACCAGTCAAACGTTTTAGATACACTACCAGCCAAACGTTTTAGTACACTACCAGCCAAACGTTTTATAGAACTGTTCTAAAACTTTTGACTGGTAATGTACATTATATAGTGTACCTCAAACTTCAAACAAATGTCCTAAACATTTTAGGGGGGCACTGTAAAGAATTAAAGGCAGCAAGCAGTTTTGCACCTAACTTTTACCATAAATCTTTCCATCATGTTCATACAATCTTTCCATCATGTTTATACAGCTGAATAGAGATATTTCTGATATGTGGGTGGGTTTGTGATAAACTCTGCAGGTACATGTTTGCTCTGTTCTCTCCAATACGGGAGAGGAGGAAGTACAATTTTGAGGTTAGCTGCACATTGTACTCACAGCTTATCCTGGGAACTTGAATAAACATGTTTGGGTGTAGTAATGGATTCTGGATTACATTATTCAGCACATTTCCTCTTTTCCTTTATCTCATATCACAGCAGAGTCAATATCAGCATGAACCAAGCCCACTGAATGACACTCTAAGTGTTCAAAAATATTCAAAAACCCCTTTAAATGAGCAAATTCAGTTACTTAAAGGTGCACCCATCGCAAACACTGGAGTTCAGTTGCACCCACACAGCTTGGGTGATCTAGAAAAGCATATATAGAGTTTATAGAATAGTAACCACTGCATATGAGCCCAAGGTCACCATGCCCTGTTGCAAGTAGTGGCATAAATCCTCCCAGCATTAGGCTGAGGAGCAGCGGAACTGTGTTCTCTGGTGTGATGAGAATCCAGAATCTTCTAACATTAATGCCTGTCCTCACTAATGTACTTGTGGTGAAATGGAATCAAATCCCAACAACCATGTTTCAACATTTAGAACAAAAGCCTTCCTAGAGGACTAAAGGCTCTCTATTAATACTCTTGATATATCTCCATGGCACAAGCTACATCAAACAAAAGGCACGATAGCATATAAAGTTTTCAGTTTTTATGAATTTCACGACTTCCATGTCATTGACATTTTTTAGGAGTTGAGGCCACCGTCACTCATGAGTACAATAAAAACAAAATAGGAATCCTCATTATGGTGACACAACATTTGTTCCATGCATTAAATTTCCACACTGTCATTTATCCAATTGAGAAAAACACCTGCCGGCCACTTTATTAGGTTTCTACACCCATTGTCCATTTTATCAGCTCCACTTACCAAATAGGAACACTTTGTAGTTCTATACTTACAGACTGCAGTCCATCTGTTTTTCTGTACACTTTGTTAACCCATCTTTACCCTGTATAGCAATGGTCAGGACCCCCACAGCACCATCATAGAGCAGGTATTGTTTGGGTGGTGGATTATGTTCAATAGTGCAGTGACACTGATGTTGCGCTGGTATGAGCAGATCAGACACAGCAGTACTGCTGAAGTTTTTAAAAACCTCATTGTCACAGCTGGACTGGGAATCATCCACCAACTGGAGTCTTGTGATCACTGATAAAGACCAGAGGATGACGAACCCAAACTACTACAATTTTAGATGAGCTACAGATGAGCTATCTTCTCTGACTTTACATCTGTAAGATGGACCAATCAAGCACCAGATGGACCGATCTTACATTAAAGAATGTCTCTCTGCCTGTTTGTACATAACTTCCATAAAAAAACAGAGAATATAGAGAGACGTCTTTCAGTTATTCTGCTTCTAAACTATGAAACTCATTTTATTTGCAACTCTGTAACGAATTTTGTAAGTTTTATACTCAAGGCATTAGCATTTATGCTAGTGGATTTGTAATTGTTATTGTTTTGGATAGCCGACTGGTAGCAAGCTAAAAACACCCGTCACGTGCTATGGGCAGGAAAGTGCCGTAACGCAGTTGCTCTCTAACTAGAGCGTCTCAATAATCTGTTTTATGAGGAGAGAGCTGCCTACCTAGGCAGTGCCTACTAAGGCAGCTCACTAGGTTTTGAGACAGACCCTAAATTCCAATTTTCATTAAACAGTAAGGAACAGTGCTCATTTTAAAAAAAACAATTAAAAACATCTCTCTTTAACTTGCTGTTTAATTAAAGCTCTAACATCGTAGTACCTATAAAGTTGAACATTGTCATTGGTTAATTAAGTTTAGGTTAATACTGAAAACTGTCTGTAAAGCACTTTGAGCTGCCACTGGTATGAAAAGTGATCTATAAATAAAGATTCTTGTTTTTCTAATTATAAATAGAGTAGACACTGAGTGGACACAGTGAGTGTTTAAAACCCCAGCAGGACTGCCATGTCTAATCCAGCACAACACAATAACGCACCTCCGCCACCATGTGTAAATCTCTATGGAAATAAATAATTTTCATAATTTCCAATAATCGCCCAACAGCTAACTAAAATCTGACCAAACTCCTAGACTAGGTATTGTTTTCTAAAACACTTAATGAAAGACAGAGATTTTAATTATTTGGTATTAATTAAGTCATTGAAGACAGAACTGTGAGACTTGACATATTTTGATGCATTAAAAATCTCTTATCATTATAACTGATTTGCAGATCTGTGGCTACTTGTTTTAGCAGTATGTAAGTGCTGTATACAGCCAGAACTGTAACATTACTAGTTTAATACAGTATTATTATCCAAACAGAGCTTAATTAAACCCAAAACTGCTTTTGTTTAGTGCAGAAAGTCAGAAAATCTAAGAAATGCAGTAAGCGATTTATTACAAGCAGTGTGAACATCAGATATATTATAGATGAGGTGATGGGTACAGAAAAAAGTTATAAAAAACTTATAAATTTTATATATACAGAGCATTACATTTGATCCATATCAGCAGAACGTAAAACACAAAGTTCCCTTGGGGAAGAGCAACTGGTCATGAATGGGTCTTTTGCCAACATACCTAGAGATATGCTAATGTTAATCCTAGCACTTGTATGTTACACAATCTGACTGCCATGAAAACATTTATCAGCAATAACAAAATAGTCTAATATATTTTGGACGAGGTAGTGGCCCTATAGGAATGAAATATATTGTTACTGTTACATACATTAAAACATACATCAAAACATAAATAGAACATATTATATTATAATTCTATTAGGTTTTTTTTTACATGATGAGGAAATGAGGTCAAAACTGACCATCAAAAGTCACTCTCAGCAATCCTCATTCTCAACCATGGCAAAGAAGAAGGTGCAGATTGAAGACCAGGAGCTACTGCAGTACTCCTTGGCCAGTTTGTTTTGGTCAGAAAGTCCCTTGCAGGCCTTGTTGCTGGGCTGAGGTGGTTGTTGGGTTGAGACAGGGGTCCTGAGGCTGAAATGTGCCTCCCTGGGCACATTTTTGCACATACTTGCCTTGACCAGCGCTTTGGGGTCACGGCACAGTTTCTTCTGCTTCTTCAAGGACCGAGCAATCTGCTTCCAAAACTTTCCAAAGCTGGACTCATACTGAGGACACAGTCTTGGACTTGCTGTGTACTCACAGTGGAAGTTCTCATTCCCGTTGGTGCAGCTGATGCTGAGAACAAGTGCACTGTCTCCTGCTGCCTCCCAGCTGCACTGTGTCTTGTCTTTGGTGGAAAACCGGCCTCTGGGCGCAGCAATTCCTCTGGACTTCTTCACGTTTTCACGGCGGCTGGGTAAGGTCGGCTTTGAAGTAAAGGCGTCCTGCTTCGCTCGTCCTCGTCCCTTCCTCTCCTGCTGTCCCTTTCTGCCCTCGGCCTGCAGAACGTGTTGTGCCACGCAGGCCAAAATGAGCACCGCGAATGTGGCCTTTAAACACAGCATTCCTTAGTATTGGTTTCAGAAAGTCCACAGAGAAAAGCCGAAACCCTGGGACGATGTGGTCAGCCTTTCAACAGATCAAATGGAAAACCAAGATCAGATCCTTTTCGTGGTTTAAATCCTGCTGAAATGTGACTTAGTTAAGAAGCACTAAGTGAGCATGCCTAGCCTGCAGCATGGAGCTGGAATGCAGGCTGACACCTGAGGTCCTCGTGCATGGTCTTTATAGGCCTCCTTCCGGGCACACACCTTTATTTGAGCTTTCTGACTCACACACACGCCCCCCCACACTCATACACAAGTTTGTATTCCTGTCTTTGTGGAGCATTTCTATTGACCTGATGTAGCAAAATAATGCTGTGCTACGTCTAACAGTGTAACATCTATTAAACATATTATTTACATAGAATTTGGCATTTAGTCATTTCAATTTGTATCAAAATATAAAAAAATAATAATTAACAACCATCTTTGATCATCTTAGGAAGATTTGGTCCCCAGAAGGTGCTAAATACATGACCTCACCCACCCACCGACCCACACCAAAATGTTGGATAATCTCTTACAGGAATGTTAATTTCATAGGCCAGAAACTTGAATTGGCTTGTCTTCAGTGATGCAAACCAGCAACACAAATTTGCATGTACTCTGGGTGGTTCTGACTGCTCCAGTGTGCACTCCATCTTTTGCACTCTTTCGTAATTATTATGTATTGTTACACGTTGAAAACAGACTTCCAGGACACTCCCTGCTTAAATTACATGTTTATTGCAAGTTTATTACCAGCTCGTTTTCCTACAGACTATTAATTGAGATCAACATATTATAAAAAAGTAAAACATTAAATATAAAATGTGTGATAATTTATTCACAGGCTTATTTTTTCATGTTTTATTTTTCCCCTTGTTTTTAATAAATCATGCAAATTCACCAGGGGCGCCCAATCTTTCTGTGAAATCTGTAACTGGACTGATTCAGACAACTCAACTGTCTGAACCTTAGAAAGTTAGCTTTGCTTGCACTTTTACCTCGGAAGACATAATTCTATCCCCTACCCCCCACCCTACGTTGCTAGCCCAACAGCAGGCAGGTTTATACATAGAGCTGCTGTGTTAATCCTTCTCTCTCTCTCTCTCTCTCTCTCTCTCTCTCTTTCTTTTAACACACTAGCTCCCTCTGCTGTACATTTCCCTCGCAAATCAGAGGCAAAGGTATAAATAATCAATATTTATTTATTAAACATACAGAAGTTCATACACTCATTGACCACTACAGTTATTGAGACTGCTGAGTACTTTCTAATGTAGACCCCAGTTCACACAAGGGTTTATATCTGTAGGTACATAAAATCAGACTGTAAAAGTCTCCATAACAATGCTCATATACTGTTCAGTAAACATGAAGCTGAAGCGATAACAAGGATACATGAAGCTCCTGTGTCTACTCTACACATCTGAAGAGTAAATTTGGTGGCCTCAAACAGTGGTCAAAGGTAGACCATGTCACATGGTTAATCATGCTCAGCCCAGTCCATTCCTTCCTTTGGAATCTCTCTCATTCCCCCATTGTTCCACAGAACCATCTCCAGTCTTTCAGTAGGATTAATCTGTGAAAAGAAATAATAAAAATATCACATATGTTTACATAGCACACATCATATGACACATCAGTAAAATAGCAAACACAAATAAAAAAAATATTGAAAATAGAAGATAAACAGTAATATTGCATAAATTGTGCAGAGTTACATGCAGTTGTTCTTTTCTCAAAACAAGTCAAAATAAGAAAACACATTTAACATACTGTATAATAATATTCCAAAGGGTCCTTCACTTTTTGGAAATAAAGGAGTCTCAAAGGAGTTTCAATATTTACTCCCCAGTTCATACAGTCAATATATGGAAACTATGCTGCAAAAATAGCCTGCCATAAATTCATTGTTTCTGTGTCTCATATATCCACTGAATTAACCCACCGCAGTTTTAAGGATTGATTAAGCTTTGAGTGCTTCTCTGAATGGGGTCCAATATTGGCTGCCGATCAGAAGAGAGTTTATGTATAGGCACAATAAGACAAACTGCCTGTTTCATTCTACAAGATGAGGAAAGGTTGGAAAATTATGTTTGGTCATGTTTGATACATAAAATCACACAAATGTAATAAAATACAAAAGAAGTAACATATAGGCCCTTAAACATAAAAGTATGTATTAATTCACTAAAATTAGATGAAATATTTAGGTTTTTCCCCGCAGACGCTGTAACTCCATCTCAATCAGAAAAACAACTGAAATAAAATTTGACCAAAAACTTTCAAACTGTATATACATGTCCTGCTTGTTTTTTCCTCACCGAACTTTGTGGAAAGTTTTTTGTGATTAACATAATATTAGCTTATATGAATGCACTTGTGACTAAAAATATAATATTAAAGCCTGATCACCAAAAAAAAAATCAGACAAAATGTTCAAGACAATCTTGAATCTGGATAATTTATCCTGACGTTGAATAGTTCAGTAATCAAGAACAACATAAACATTCAACAACAACATAAATCACGTCATACCTTTCCTCAGTATGTAAACCAGCCGATGACAAAGGCACAGACGCCCTGTAAGGAGGGCAGACAGTGCCGCTGCGCCAGCCTCCTAGCTGTTCTCATGGGAGCTGCAGTGGTTGGTGGTGGTGCTGTTGTGGCTGGCGTAGACGTCTTTGGTCTTACTACCTTCATCCTTCTTACTGGTTTTGTTCTTGCTGCTCCTCTCTGCTGCACCGATGGTGATCTGGTAGGGGGTTTCGTTCTTTGCTTTCCTCCACTTGGCCTAATTTGCTTTGGCCTGGCTTGATCGGATTTTGGATAGTCAGGCCTGGGCTGCCATGGCTTGGTCTCCTTCCTGGTGGATGGAGTTTCTGTAGCATCTGGCTCATCGTAGGACGAGGAAGAAGTAGCAAAGACCATTTGGGCCTCATCAGATGCTCTTTTGCACATGAAAGGCTTGTATGCACTCTTTCCTTGGCAGGCGTTCCTCAGCTTGCGCAGGTCCCACATGATCTGCGTGAAGAAGTGGCGTGGGTTGTTGTTGTAGGGACGGCAAACATGTGGCCTGCCCTGGTACTCGCACCAGTAGGACCTGTCCTGGGACTGGCAGGATATGAGCAGTTTGGTCACCTCATCCTGTCCTGTTACTGTCATGGAGCACTGATCCTTGGCTTTGGTGTCAAACTGAATGGGGTCTTCCCAAACACTTCTTCGCACTTCTTCTCCGTAGTCACTCTGGGCGAGGGATGCCCAGAAGCAGCAGGACAGCATGAGTGCACTGGCCAGGGTGTGCATGTTGAAGGCTGGAGTGCTGGAGGACTGAGAGGCAGTAAGACTTTCTCTGCTATTTATGGCCACTGCTCACAAAGAGGGCATTTTAAGTTACAATAAGGGCAGGGAAACAGCCCCCCTACCCTGCTGGAATGGTCATTTGGGGACCATCAATAAGAAGCAGGGCCATATGAAACCAATTAGGAACAAGGAACACGTATGAGGGCACACACCCAAAGCTGGAACACATGTGGAGCTTTACGCAATTGGCGGGAGAACACCGCAACTATATATATATATATGTGTGTGTGTGTGTGTGTGTGTGTGTGCGCATTCTTCTCTTGGCATTCCCTGTTAATTCTATAATAGCTCGTATGAACGGATTTTATTTGTGTTTACAAGTGACCAAATATTAAAAATAAACTGTTGACAATGTGCAGCAAGCGCCGGCCTTGTTTTTATAAGGCCCAACCACCAAAAACATGCCTCTGAACAACATGCACAGTGTTCATAATATGTACAGTCTGGAATTTAGAACATTCACTGACACGTTTTATTACTTTGCATCAACAATCAAACTAAGCAAATCCCAGCAGATGCAAACTATGGGCACTGATATAAAAGTTAGTTATGAATATATATTTACTGTATATTTATATACAGGATAGTACATATTTATATTAATAATGACAGCTGTTAGTAATGTTATGAATAATGCAATTCTTATATGGCAAATGGATTTTCTGGATAATGTAGTAAGAAATCTTAATTTGCCTCAATTTATGACATTGTTATTAATTCTGTAGACCATATAATAGTAATAGTAATATATAATATAGTATTCTTGTCTCTACTTGTCTCAAGTACTGTGCTATTAGTCAAAAAAGATGCATCAGCTCACAAGCCATCTTCAGCTTTATCCTGCTAGTCATTGGGCGAAGGCAAAGGGTACACCATGGACAGGTCATTAGTCCATTGCATGGCCAACACACACTCACACCTACAGGCAATTTAGAGAGACCGATTAACCTAACATGCATGTGTTTGGACTGTGGGAGGAAACCAGGGTACCGGGAGGAAACCCACTCAAGCACGGGGAGAACATACACACTCCACACAGAACGGCCCCGACCGGGAATCCAACCCAGATTGTCTTGCCGTGTAGCGACAGTACACCACAGTGCCGCCCAGCTCACAATCAAATAATTTATATATGTAACAAATAAAGTGGTTAAGACTCAACCTATTTAAAAACAACAAGATGATTTAAAAATAATTTTCAAGCATGGGCACAAAGTAGTCCAAATATTTTCAATACGGACTAATGCAGGACAGAAAATGTGCCAACTATTTGGACTCAACGACAAAGAATTTTGTCTTGCAGTAAAAATTAACTGCTCACTTAAAGAAAAAAATGTCATATTGGACAATAAAATAAAAAAAATTATTAGTGAAAAAGAGACTGGTCATAGAGACAGACCACTAAGTGAATGTGAAATTTGTTCACAATATGTAATCCATTATCATCCCAGAACATAAACTTAGTTGTACATATATAAGAAAGTATGATATAAATGAAAATATATTGCCAAATGACACAACACATTTACTGCAAAGTTAGATATTAGATATTTGTAAACATAACGTAGATATTTGCAGTAACTGTGACTTTTTCTTTGCTAAACAATCTGAAGCACTAGATATTGTTTGTTTCGGTTACTTTGCTCCTACACAAAACATATATACCATTCTCCTTTGTAATGGTCACTGTTAAAAAGCTTGTCAGTTCAACCTAAAAATATGATAAGAGATTTATCTGGTTTAAATCAACTCAGATACTCTCTATGATGCAATGCAAAGCAACATGTAGCTTTAATTACAATATTTTTTACATCAGTTTAAACTGAAAAAAAAAAAAAAACCAATTCTGCTCTTTTATGATTTATATGATCAGTAACAAACTAACTACAACATGAAGCACAACTACAGAGCAAATATCTCTATATTATATACTTTATTGGTCCAACAAGGAAAATGTGTCATTTTGCTACGTATGCCTGATCAAAAAATAGGTATACCTAGTCAACTGTGGAAATTGTATCTGGAACCTTCAGGTTCCAGGCTCACCTCTCCTATCACCAGGCCATTTCTCGCATCAACTATCTACTTCTTTACAGACTTGCATAAAATTGTGGAGCTACCTCAATGCCAAAAGTTGATGATGTTTCTTGGGTGACTGTATTGAGACTGACAAAATATTGTTCTGGTATATTTACACTTTAGTGGGTATTATATAAGACATATCTAGCTCCATGATGTCAATAACTTAATATATAGTCGTTTTCAAAGAAAGAATATTGGCAATATCGACATTTAAGATTTTAATATCAATGTCAGTATCGGAAAAGACAAAGTGGTACTGTTACTCTCAATCTGTAAACAGTATGGCAAAGATTTTGGGCTCATTTAGCGTAATAACTTTAAATGTGCCAAATCTGCATACCAGTTCAGGTAGGTACTTTTAAAATTGAGAGACAGATTACTAAGCAACTTGCATCAAGCCACCCAACAAACAAAACAGAAACAGGATTACACAGAAATGCAGAACGCTGAAGACGTTAATTAATTTTAATATTTTATTCACAATATTTTACAGTGTAGCCAGCCTAACCACTTGGACTTGAAAAGCAGCTGCTTTGACAACAGCTTTGACTGCTAAATGCCACGGAACGTCAGCAGAATGTCTTTGAGCAAGCTTTAAACACCACCAGGCGAACTATCACTGCACCTGGCGGGAAGAACAGTGCATGATAAATCAAGACCACAGCCAACAGCAGAATGGAACTAGGGTGCCTTGGGGAGCTCAAATGAAGAAGCTTAAAAATCAGGTACAACACTTTATCTGAGGCCTGCATAACACTGTCATATACTCGTCAAGTGATTTAACAGTTATGATACAAAAATATCTAGCACCTGACATGATTATTAACAACAGACAGAAATGTTTTCAAAGTCCTAGCAATGAATTAGAGATATTTGGTGATGTAAGTGGTGATAATATACTATGACAGTATTAAGTAGGCATTGTTATAGTCTTCAAGTAAAGTGTCAAGACAAAAACGCATTTTGTAAATTTACTCCTGGGTCCTCACTTATCCCATAAATTACATTCACTACGTTTAATAGCTTGTCAGTGAAAGTAATTTTCAACCCCAAAGCTGTCTACTAATATTTGTAATAAGCAAAAAAAATACCCCACTAAGTCCTGAGATCTACATAAAAAAAATAGATTTTGGCGTCAAAGAGCATTTTCTTCTTGGAGAGTTGTATGACTATGCCTACCGTGATCCAAATGCAAGTGGATGAGCTCTCCTTGTTAGTATCATAAAAAGGGCAGTGTAAAAAATCTCTGGCTATTAAATAATGTAAACTAAATTACATCATAACTGCCACACTCCTATTTGCCCAAACAGTTAGAGATGTTACTGCTACAGGTTAAAATCGTATCTTGAATATTTCAGTGATCTGACACCCCCAGGATTTCTGGAACCACTTGACTTTACAGATCAGTAACAAGTGGGTAATGAATGTAAAATGGGAAACAATATAATAATAATTAAAATGAAGAAAACTGGTAACAGCAATTACTAACCAATTTTTTATTACCAAGCAAAAAAATGTACTTTTTTTATGTTAGTTTAACCAATTTTTTAACCTATTGCTGCTACAATGACAAATTTGTTATTTAGTTACATGTTGGAAATAAGCAATGTAACTTAAGAGGTTAGCACAACATTATAGTATCATGTCATTACCCTCATATTACCTGCAAAGTATCTATAAAGTAAAGTGCTACCAAGTTTTCTTTCACTGCCAACCAGGTCAGTCAATCAAATCTTTATGTAGGATGTACACATGCATTACATTTACGGTTGTCCTCTTTTACTGTGCACAGGTACCACTGACTAAACAGAATTAAAGGCAACAATTCATTCAGCCTCACAATGACTTGACAACAATCCCACATTGCATTATCACGACAGTACTAGCACATATGCAAGCACTCAGAGCGTATATTCATGTATTCATTGCATATGATGTCAGTGGCTCATAGGTCATTGGCCTTAGAGGGCATTGTCACTCAGGAGTGTGGTCTGCAGATAGGTTTACTGCCTTAGACACAAATAAAAATCCTCCAGCCTCTCAGACAGGCCTCAAACGAACTTCAAGAGGTCATGTAATGACAAACTTGAATTCCAGACAGTGTATTCTCCACTAAAATAAAAAAGCACACTAAAAAAAAAAAGTGGCAAGAAAACAAAGAAATTGTATTTGAGAGAAATGCAGCAGTTGAAACATTGTTATGTCTGCCAAAAGTGACCTCTCAATGACTGTAAACAAAGACACATACATACAGTAGCTAAACGCTGAGGCCTCCCTGACTCCAAGACTGATATAACAGTGCTGAAACAATGCAGCAATCTTTTGATGTGATGTGAAGAAGTGAAAAAGGCCTCAGAGAAAAACGTCCATGAGGCAGGGTCATCGTAGCAGGACAAGAAGGTGACAAACGTGTCATAGTTTCGCATTTGAGAATATACAGTATAATGTGAAGATGGACTCCATTTCTTGGCCCTGTAGCTAGGTGTCCTCTTCTGATGGCATCTACCCTCTGAACTGGGCCTGCTGTTCATCAGGTGGGCAGTAGTCTGAAAAAAATAAAAAATATATACATACACAAATAAATATATTAATATTAACTCTAAACTGCTTATACTTCTGGGTTGCAGGTCAGACACACAGATA
Organism: Megaleporinus macrocephalus; assembly: GCA_021613375.1. NCBI lineage: Eukaryota > Metazoa > Chordata > Actinopteri > Characiformes > Anostomidae > Megaleporinus > Megaleporinus macrocephalus. The sequence continues at coordinate 36,162,309 of CM038713.1, forward strand.
TACACATGAACATACACACACACAAATTGGGGCAAAGTTTGCTTGACTGCAAGTCTTTGGACTGTAATATATATATATATATATATATATATATATATATATATATATATATATATATATATATATATATATATATTAGAAACAGTAAAGTAATTTCCATATTAATAATACACAATAAACTGTACATAGTAATCTGACAAAATGCTGAATTTACAGTCAGAACACACACACACACACAAACACACAAACATATATATATATATTGTAGAATACACTTACATTATAAATATGCTAAAACAGTAAAGCCATTTCATATTAATAATACACAATAACACACTAAACTGATAATACTAATGCTGAATTTACAGTACTGAAGTCAGTCAGAATATTTTTTCAGTGTTTACTGTAACAGCTACACTCATAGTGTCATTTTCTCACACTGGAGAGAATCATTTCACAATTCAGCTTATTTTTACTTTAACCTTCCCTTTTCTTATTTACGGACTAAATAACTTCTATTTAATTGCCATTTTGCCTGTAAATTATATAAACAAAGGGGAGGAACTGATTCGTTTTTCCAACCCATGTTCCAAAATAAGATAGAGACTTACATTCCAGAGAGTTTTAGTTCCATGTGCCAACAGAGCTAGATGGAAAAACAGGAAAAAAAATAAAAATGACTTTAAGGAAGAACATTAAACGGCCAAGCAAAGCGGGAATGAGCTGAAAGTATACGAAGTGGTTTGAAAAGGCAGAGCAACAAAACCAACATGATGTTTGTGGTAACGTCTGATTACAGAGCTGTTAAACATGTTTGTAGTCAAACATCGGCAAGCGGGGACCAGCTGGTCAGAAATTCACACAGTACAGACCTTCACACAACACAGTCTTGCAGACACACAGTTATAAAACATGGAAAGGTAACTGATAAACATAAACCCAAAGAGCAGAGACTGAAAAAGTATGATGAACTGCACTTAATTCAAATATGTATATAATCACATAAAATATGTTAAATCAACATGATTGTTGTCAAGAGTAACTGCCTAGATGTGATGTAATTCATTTAAATGGGAATTTCAATATTTTGGTATGTGGTATGTGTTAAACACTATAGACATTGCAACACTGGTCCATTGTTTTGTTTTTTTGTTAAGAAATCTCACAACAGAACTTAATAGAAATGTATAAAAATTGGTGGAATTCTCCTTGAAATGTAAATGAGGTATTCACTGAATCAAGTAAATCCATCACTACTTTTCAGAGAGGAAAGAGAAGCTCCAGAGTTCAAAGTAGTGGAAAACTGAGCACAAGTCGACAAGCAATCAAGAATAAAACAACACAGTGGTCAGTGGTTATTCATACAAAGCATGCCACAGCGACAGTGGTTAATATGTGAGGTCATGCCAGCTGGCAAAGTGGAAGGACAGTGGCCACCACCTTTCATCCAGTGACCATCAGTACCTTTCTGGAGTTTTGGGAACAAAAACAAAAGCTCCTCCTTGGTGTCACCAATCGGCATGGCGAGGAGGCGCGGAGGCCCGTGGGAATCGAGTCATTGTGTCATAGGCAGGGATGCTTGGGGCACAAAGGAAGAGATGGTCAGCGCTCAGCTGGCGTGTATTCAACAATCCCCCCCACCCGTTCCCAACATCTTTCTCTAAAGGACCCCTTCTTCCTCTCACATACCCCTCCAGTATGCTAGAAGAGCAGGACGCGAGCTTTCCCATGCCACACAGATGGTACTGGTACTACAAAGATGCCTGTGTTTTGCCTTTAAAGGCCTCATATTCTACATCCTTCTTGCAGGGGTGTAACAATGCATTGTGACATAGCGAAACTGATGCAATTTATATTTATACTATATTGATTTTATATTTTATTTATATATTTTTTTTATTTCTATGTGTTTTATGTAACAAAAAGAGTCATGCCTTATTTTTGACATGATCATTTTCCAACCTCTAATCATCCCTTCAAATTAAACAGACTCTTTTCCCGTGCCTTTAAGACTGACGTATGTAACAATAAGTCCCCTAGTGCCCTAGTGACATCACAACCATGATTTTTTATAAAGACTGCATTACTGGAGAGTGAACAGTGTGTTAACAATGCTTCAAAATATTGTTCACTCCCCAAAACATATGGTCTATAAATAAAAACCAAACTCATTTTGAATTAACTATTATTGTGATGTTACATATTCCATCTATATAGCTTAAAGCAGTTTAGCCCCGCCCATTCACACCGAAGCATTTCAGCTGAAAAAAACAACCTGTGTAATTCTCAGAAATAAAGAAGGGTCAGAAAATGCTCATGTAAAAATGAATTATGACCTCAAGGAAAATAAAATATGTCAAATGTAGAATATAGGCCCATTAACGTACTGACCCCTCTACTGCTGAAGGCCTCTTTCATACTGAACACTGTGCTCTGTGTATCATTCTGGCACTGCATCCTGCTCTAAATTACACAACCACATTTCAGGACCTCCTGAACAGAGATGACTCTGACAGGCATGCAGTTAGTAACGATGAACTGGCAGTCAAGTTAGTTTGTCAAAGTCCCATGCAAGAAAACATACAATGCAAAAAAAAAAAAAAAAGGAAAGAAAAAACAATCAGGAAGTGCTTATCATTGCAAGTTGCGGCCGTACTTTCTGGAGCATGCACTATTAGTATGAAGTCAAATGCATTCAGCATCAGTGTGTACAGGCATCACAGCTGCCAGCACTGCTGTTGAGCTAGCCATCACATTAACACAGAGTTAGAGGAGCGAACTGAAAACAGCGATGTGGGTGACTCCCACGCTTAATCAAGGAAAGGGCAATTCTTCACCCTGCATGCATTGCGTCTCTTACAAACCCAATGTCAAAAGAGTTGGAACGGTATATAAAATGTTACTAACAGAAAGTGGTGAATTCGGCTTCACCTTCTTTAAATAAAAGAAATGGTACAAAAACTCTTTATTTTATGTTTTGCCTTATGAACTACTAAGGTTTTATTATTATTATTGTTATCGTTTTATTATTACACTCATTCCAAATTTGATGCCTGCAGCACAAACCAAAAAAAGCCAGGAGCATATGTATCACTGTCTTACATCACCTTTCCTTTTAAAAGCACTTATACACTTTAAACTTTTATGAAACCATAATTTTTTGCCATTCTTTTGGTACACATATCTTTGTGTATGTGCAACCGTACAAGGCCTTTGTTGTATTTTGAGCTTAATAAGACACATGCTTTCATTAGTTCTGGAAGATCAATTTAGTAGCTAAACTCCAGGAATATGCAGCCTTGCTGTTGTTCCACATGTAGAATATTCCTGGTGTTGAAATAAGCATGAATGTCCCTGAAAAAGACATCATCTAGAAGGCGGCATATGTTGCTCCAAAATCTGGTTAGGGTCAATGCTGCCTTTACGGGGGTGCAGATTACCTAATAATGTCCCTCCTAACATGACAAGCCTTGACCTTTGGTAACAATCTGGATGGTCCTTTTTTAATTTGGCCCAGAGATTCAAACATCCATTATTTCCATGAACAATAAGAAAAATTGACTTCTCGGACCAAACATTTTAGATGAGCACAAGTTTTTTGCTGTTTTTGGCCTTTTCCTTTACGTACAGATTTGATGTTATTATGCTGTGGAGAGAGAAAAATACCTGTAAGTCTTGCAATACCTGGCTAAGGAACATACCCATCCTCATGCCTTTTCTGGATGTTTTCTGGAAAAAATATTGAAATATTGAATATCGGGATATTATGTTTAGTGATACTGTATCGATTCTTAAAAACTGGCAGACAGTGAACTGTGTTTTGTGTTTAAACCTCTGCCCACTAGATGGCAGTGTTGTAATCCATTTTCAGCTCCACTTCAATGTTAGCATGTAGCACAAGGGTGCAATACTATTGCTAGCATTGACAAACTTGTTCATATAGTGGTGTGTTTTAATAGTAGCATTTTAAAAATCTCAGTATATCACTTTGCTTGCAGTATCGCAATATATCATGATATATTGAATCGTGACTGCTGTATCACGATACGTATTGTATCGCCAGGTTCTTGCAAATACACAGCCCTACCATTTTTACCCCTGCACGATTGCTTCACCTAAAGATGTCTTTTGCACATTTTACAATGTTTCTATTGTAAAACTGCACCTGTCACAACCCTTTTAAGAACATGTTGCAGGCATCGATTTGAAAATACGAGTAATATATTGATTTTAAAAATGACGTTTATAAGGAAAAACATTACATATACTGTCTTTGTACTATTTCAAATACAGGTGAAAAAAATATTATACATCACTGCTTTCTGTATTATTGGCATTTTTTATGCTGTCCCAACTGTTCTGGAATTGGGTTTGTACATCTCACTAAACTTCCTTCAGTCCCACCACCCCATACCTTGCATGCAAGTCATTAGAGTTCCATCCACTCAGTGCAAGGGGGTTTGGTTCTTTTTACCTTGTCATTACAGGGTTTTGGATACCTTGTAAATGTTCATTATAATAACCATTATTACCAATTTCCATACTGAAACAAAACATTAAATACAAACAAAATATGGCATGAGACAAATGACATGCGATTGGGGTTGGGCTTATTCTCAGACGTCAGCATGTCTAAAATAAGGACAAATCGTAGTAACTTCTCACAAAATAGAACAATGTGAAATGTACAGAAATCAGGAATTTGATGTTTTCATAAGGTGATGATTTCAACAGCCCTTTATGTTAAACAAGGGAGTTCTTTTTTTTTTTTTTTTTTTAAAGAGACAGCACACAAAGACAAGCAAGACCCTTCACCAGAGAAGCATTCCAAGGCTAAAAGCTTAAACCAGCACCAAATATTTAGCAGAGAGATTTCTGTACAAAAAACAGGTAGAGACGTCTTATTAATGAGTTTCTCAAAAGAGGAGAGCAGGAGGAAAAAATGGGGAATAAAAACAGCTTACGTTTTCATGGGAATTGTCTCAATGCTAAAAAGATACAAGACAAGCAAGATCATTAAACCGAGTGTGAAACAAAATGCACCAGAGAGCTTTGCGTACAGTGACATCGCTGAAGATGCCACTTAACCGTCTCTGGCTAAGACACTTGGTGAGTTGTCTATAGCAGTGTTTCATTACTGTAAATGCATGTGAGTGGCTGAACAATACTAAAAAGAAAACATTTAATATATACAGTATACATAGTTTTCTTAAAGTGCAAAGTGCTGGACTGAGAGAAAATAAAAAATGGACAAAGATGGAAATAGCAAGAACTGGTTATCATAATGTGAAATGCCAAGTCCCTGAGACAGAAGAACTGGAAAGAGTGAAACAGGGAAACAGAGGGAAGAGAGGAAGAACAAAGAGAAAGAGAAAAAGGACCTGGTTACTCGTTCTACTATTTATTGAAAAAAGATGAAGTACAGTGATGAAATGGAGATTTCTGTACCACTGCACTGCTTCTATCAGTCTAAATTCATTGGTTAGTAGTCATGTGCCACACTGCAGAAACTGTAGGTGGTCCGAACCATCTACTCACTCGTCATAGACGTCCTCAGTGTCCATTCTGCGGTAGAACTTGGACAGTCTCACAGAAAGGATAATGCTGGGGAGCAGAAACAGAGTGGAGCATCCCAGCCCGAACCAGAAGGTGTTCTGTAATGCACAAATAAATAAATAAACAAATGAATAAATATAAAACTAAAACAAAAATAAAAAGAATTGTTTTTTAATTGGATTTTATTGGTTCAACTGATAGAAGTGTCATGCTGAACAAAAATGAATGGATAAAGCTGAGGAGAAGTTAAAAAGGAAACACTAATTAAATACTAATTACTTTTCATTTAAAACTTGTTTACAACTAATAAAAACTCTGAAAAATGTAAGAATTCGAAACTTTGCATCATAGCTGATTGTTGCTGATGTAGAAATTTTCTGATACAAATTTGTGAGTTGTATAGTAAAATGTCAACAGTAATTCTAGACTAGAACAAATGAGCTTCACTGCATTTAATACTATTAGCCTTAAGCACTTACATTTAAAGCACAAGACTGACCACTGTGGTCTTTGAAAGTGTGTGAAGCAGTGTCTAGTACTACATGGCAGAAACAGTGCAATGTGCTGCTATAGTTCTACAGTGCAGTGACCACCAATGAACATGAAGTTAAAATTTATATTTCCTTAAACACAAAATGTTTAACATAATTTAGCCCCAATGCACTACTGCTTCAAAACTCGGTGTTTTCAAGCTAAAAAATAAGAAAAAACAAAAAGTAAAAAGACTGGGATAGTAATGTTAGCTCAGGCAATTTACCATTACCATCTGAGTGTTTATCTAAAAAAGTGACTGCTGTTCTTTGTGTATATTTGAGTCTGTTCTGTGGTTTTGATATGACCATAATTTAATGTAGTGATGGCAAAATTAGTGTATTGTGTAAAACTTCACTACCTTTATAGTCACTGAGCGTCAGGCTGTGCACTTTATCAAAAAAGTTTATCAAAAAGTGCAAAAGTTAATTTAATGTTTATTTTACGGAACATATGTTTTATTTATTTTTTGTTTGATTTTTTCTATATGCCAAACTGACACATTGAAGTGTGTTACCTGTAGAGGATTTTGTATTCTGAATTGCGAAAATACTACATACTTACTACTAATATTTGTAGACGCACTCAGTGTATTTGTGATGTACATTGGGGCAATTAAAGCAGCAGACTAAATCAAAAACCTGTATGTTAAATGAAACAGTTTGAGGTTAGGGAACCTGCCTTGTGACATAAACTTTCTGGTTCGGTAACTAAAGTGCCCTTGAGCAAGGCACCTAACCTATAAGTGCTCCCCAGAGGTTGTGGATAGGGCTGCCCACCGCTCTGGGCAAGGGAGCTCACTGCCAACTAGTGCGTGTTTTACTGCATCGATGAGGTCAAATTCCACCTCAGTGGTCTGTAAGCGTGGTCCTTATTGGTGACAAACTACAGCATTCGTCAGTCCTATAGATAATGTGATACAAAGCATGTTTTTCTAGTCCTATAGGATTAAAGCCATGTTGTCTAATGCACTGATTACATGATGCCCACTTTATTATTTCCACATGAAAAAAATATAAGAACTGTTGATGTTCATGGGACAAGCATTTGCATCAATTCTTTGTATTCATCCTGCCTCTCTCAGTATAAGTGGTGATTTTGGAAGAAGGGTCTGCGAATCTCTTACCATTGAGTCCAAAAGGAAGCTGCAGGTCAGAATCTCAGCAGTGTCCATGATGTTACTGAAGGGCTTGCAGGTGGCCACCTCCATTTCCAGCTATGATCAGATTTGCAACAATACACCAGTACATTGTTTATGAGTTTTATGATTGCCACCATCTTAAAAGAAGTCCTGAAATACATGATTCCATGACTTTACATTAAATAGTAGTGTAGTACAATACTCACAGAGGTCTTGATCCAGTCTATGTATTGTTTAAAATAGCCAATGATGGTCTGCTTGTATTTCTCAGTTTCCTGCAGATGATGCACACATAAATCAATCTTCCTTCACACACTTAACACTACTGAAGGTGGTTAGGTTGTTACATTACCTGATTGACAATAAGTGTTGCATTCTTAGAGATGAGGTACTGTGCAGCATCGACGGCTGAGAGCACTTCCAAAACTTTGTTCTGAAAGACAGACATTGGTAAGAGTTGTGTAGTGTGTGCTTGAATCAGTGTAGTTATACTAAGCATGGCCATAATATATGAATATTAAAACTACGTACTGATAGATCTGATGATGTCCTCTCCAAAAACCTGATGCTCTGGTTTAGAGTGTTCTTTAATAAAAAATAAAAGAGAGACACATTACAAATAATCCAAACTCCAAACACATAACTGACACTATATGGACCTGATCGTATTTATTTTAGCATTTATCATCTTAAGCAGTGTAACAATTATGTTTAAATAAAACATCAGTGTTCTATGATGTTAAAACATGCTCATAACAGATATGCATGCTACACAACAAATTTTACAAGACCGGTATGACATTTAAAAGACAAAAGTTGACATTGCTCACTATGTACCTCATAATGAGAAAAGACATCGTACTCTAAAGTAAACATGCTGGCAAACGATAAATGGATAATCTTAATAAACACTTTGGATGCAAGCAGTAACATATATTTCCATTCAATGTTTTTAATACTGTATGATTTTGATATTCTGATCGTTAAACAATCTGAATATCATCCAGAACCACATTTATGGCAGTAAAATAACATGCACAGTCAATATGCTGTATTATCAGCATCAAGAAAAAAGCCACACAAAAGAATGAGGCTAGGTTCAGGCAGGTCCACAAGCTTACCCTTGCTCTAACATATTTCTTGAATTCAGAGAATGATTTAAGGAAAATTGAGAGAGAGAAAGAGTTAAGAGACACTCCTACAGCATTGCTACCTTAAGTATGTCCTGCTTTAAACATAGTGGCAAAATCTGTATATGGTTACAACCGCAACATAGTAATCAAGCACAAATACCATGTGTATAGATATGGATTACCATGGACTGCTGGATGGAGATGACTTGGTGGGAGTAGATCTGTCGGAGTGTGTTGGCGTGGCCTTTTATTGTAGTCTGTAATGATCCTTTAGACTGGACAACAGAGACACACAAGATTAATATGAAAAAAAGGATAAATGTTTATAATGTTGAACCTTTTTTAAATACTTAGAAAACAACATCAAATCTAGTCTGAAGTACAATTATGCAACCTACAAAAACTACAGAAGATTTGATTTAAATAAAGCAAAGTAAAATAATAATAATAATAATAATAATAATAATAATGTTCTTCATCTATGTGACTAACTATCTACTGTCTTGCTTATAATACACATCAGCATTTGGATTTAAATAAGCAAATATTTAAGAGCTTTTTGTTTATATATAACTCCAACTTCCCAAAGAAGCTAGGGCACTGTGTAGAATGAAAAATAAAAATTTTAAAAATGTAAATAAAACAGAATGCACTGATTTGCAAATCTTGTATACCCATATTTTATTGACAATAGAACATCTATCAAATGTTGAACGTGAGACATTTGAACATTTCATGAAAATGATTTACTTCTTAAGAACTTGATGAAAGCAGTAACATGGATTTTATGTTCTATTGAGAATAAAATATGGGTCCATGAAAAATCATTGCATTCTGTTTATATTTAATTATTAACATTTTACACAGCATCAAAACATTTTTTTGCAATTGAGGTTGTGATTATTATGATAATTAATACGCTCCAGTTGGCAACAATTCTTTTAACTCTTACTGATGCAGTGGGTAGCTTCCCATGTAGGAAGACATATACTGTCTCATGTGTTTAAGGAAAGGCCAAATTTATCAAGCAAGGATAACCACTGAGGAGAAAATGAAATAATTAGAATTGGAACTGTCCAACACTTCATAAAACCTGGATGGAGGATGCTGAACTGTCAGCTTTACAGAAGAAATGTGGCTGGAAAAATGTCTTAAAGGACTGATGAGAGATCACTTAAATGCTTGGCCTACTTTAATCACGAGAAATGGACAGAAGACAAGAGCACTTCTACATGACGAGAATGCAAAGACTAAACAGCTGTGTGGTCTTAAGAAACTATATGTTAATGAAGCTAATCAAAAGAAGGCTCCGATTTACAAATTAACATAAAGATTGAACCTATTCCAGACGGGATGGAAATGAAGCAATGTACCCATCTAGCACAGTGGCCAATGTACAAGCCTCTGTGGAGACAGTATTATTATCTGGTGGGGCTTCAACATAAGGTGATGTTGACCTGAATGTACTTTTTTAATGTATTTTTTTTTCTTCGTAGTATGAGCAGATTCTGTTATGACAATGTCGAGATAATTTGACCCCCACTGAAGGTCTTTGGGATGTGCTGGGAAACACTTTACAGAGTGATTCAACTCCTGTGCTGTCATTGCAAGACCTAAAAAAAAAACTCTGGATAGAAATGAATGTTGTGTTGTGATAATCTATTGAAACAATGCCATGGTAAATGCATGCTGTGCTCAAAGCTAAATGTGGTCAAACGAAATATTAGAGTGTGTATTTAAAGCTCATTATGGCAGAGAGTGATCAATTCAGGTCCACCATACTTCTGTTATTCATGGTCATTTAAACTTTAGAGTCATGTTTGTTGGATCTCCAGGGTGTTTCATCTACAGGACCAGGAGCTCTGACAGGTTAGCTTTTTTCCATTACTGCTTGTAATTCCTCCTGTTGTTTCAATTGAACTACAATAAAACCTCAAACATGCATCCTGCTTTGTCTCCTCCTCTCCTACGCCACAGATATATTGAACCAACATTCTGGGTCTGTCTCAAAACCTAGTGAGTGTCTAAGTAGGCACTGACTACGTATGCAACTGTTTAAGTAGCAGCGTTATATCTGACATCTCTCCTCATAAGACAGATTATTGAGACACTCTAGTTAGAGAGAGACTGCGTCACGGCTTGTTCCCGCCCACTGCAGGCGACCGGTGGTTTGAGGAAGCATTCGATGCTTCCTTAAAATCAGGTCTAAATAAGGTTTCTCAGTAGACAGCATGTTTAAGGTATGTAAGAATTGGGACTCTCAACTGTGCTTCCTCAGAAGGTTTCAGCATAAATAAGAGACTTGTGTTGCCTCCTATGCTTTAAAGGTATGACAGAATGTTCTAGAAACTGGCTATAAAGTCCTACAAGGATGCAAATCTAAAAAGTAAACTTTTAGTGTACATACACTTGAAATTAGTGACACTGGTCATCGGCATTATGAAAGGGTGAAAAACAATATCTTCCACTCTGACTAGAAGGCTATTTTATACTTATCATATATACCCCTCGGCTTCATCTCAATGAGACTTTTATTTTGCACAATAAAACAAGACATACCAGTTGGTCAGCTTGAGTATCCAGGTTGCTGGCAAATGACAGCAAATCAACACGGGTCACTCCCTTATTGAGCTGCAAGTAAAACATAAACGTGTCATAAGTAAGTCCACTAGTCGTGTCCTACAAGTTCATGTTGCTACCACATGATGTCAATGCATAGTTCTCCAACTGAACAGACTGCATAATCATCCCTGATTTAAAACACAGAAGAACACACATCTGCACATTTCCACACACAGTTACTGTTAATTTGCGGAATCAAATTTTATTAGAATATTAATTGTAACAACTACAAACAGTGCAATAAAAATGGCAGGAAAAATGATATTTAGGTGTGCTCTCTGTCTCTATTTAAAATAAAAACTATTTTTCAATAAAACATACTTTGACCGGGGGTGTTCAAACTTTTGCAGAAATGACTGCACACATCACCCTTTCTCACTTGCCAATAATAGTCTGGCATTAATAAATAGGCAGAAGAACTGTTTTGCAATTATTCTGACTAATAAACAAGACAATTAACATAGTATAAACATGTATTAAAGGCATTGAATGTATAGCATACTGTAATTACCACAGGCAGCCTCTACGGTACTGAAATCCCACAAGTTTACGATATGCAAAGGACCCTTTAGCTAATCACTAATTTCACTGTAGCTCTGAGTGTCCTGACCAATCACAGTCCCTTCGGGTTTTCGGATGAACGAAGCCTACATGTGATTCACCAAATGTAAATCATTTTGGTAAAATAATGCAGGTCAGTCTTTTAAGAGAGCCTATTATGCTTATCTGTTTTTTGCCTTTCCTTTAACGTGCATGTAAACTTTCTGCAAAGTTGGGAGAAACTCTCTCCCACAGAAACCAATCTGCCTGAAACACTTGCTGGGATTCCAGTCCTTTTCTCTGTTACATCACAAGGTTACAAGGTGACATCAAAGTTAAACACAATCCTTATAGCCTACAGTCAACCTTTGCATGCTCTTAAATAATGCACAGAAAAACAAACTGCTATGCTCTATCTTATGAAGTTGGATCTCACGACTTGCTCTGCCTGACTTTGAGGAGCTGACTCTGACTCAAACTGATATGGCAGAAGTGCCTCCATTGTAACAGTAGCTACAGCAGTGTGGGGACAGAACTCTTGCGGTTGACTAATCAGAACAGAGTCAGCGGGCTGACCAAACATTAGCAGGCTGGGCTCTGATTGGGCTCTGATTGGGTTTCAGAGGGTGAACACGGACGTGAAGCATGAGAAAAATACTGTTTCGGGAAAATCTGTAAATCTGTTCTAATAAAATAAAATTCTGTCCACTGAAAATGTGCATAGTTGGTCCACTTAACCACATTCTGTGAAAGGATTCCCATATTAGTGAAAGCATATCTTGTAATCGTGTAATGGTATTTCATTCATATTTGTAGTCCTGAGATTGGAATACATGTGAGAGCGTACCTCTACCAAATATGCAGCGAAGTTGATCTCTCCAATCCCAGTTTCGGTGAAGCTCATAAGGCTCTCTTTGCCCTCTGAGTCCAGCAGGATGATGGACCTCAGATCCACCTTAATGCCATCAAACTTCTGGGCCACATCCTTGGTGTACTAATGAAGGAGAAGATAAAGGCACAACAGTGTTATGGTGCCTCTACAGACCAAATGATAGAAAATGGATAACAATGGTTGTGGTTAGAGTAAATTTTAAGAAACTAAGGTAGACATTCCAGAGTCTACTAAGGGGCTGGTGTCGCGGTATTTCTTGAGTGATGTATCAAAGCCTGTGCCACAAATGCATTTTTCCATTGGTAGTGTTGGAAAAGCTTTATGAAAATCTTATTCAACCTAAGGATTAAAAACAACACCACATTTGTCATCATGCAAATTTAACATAAGATCAATTACACAAAAAAATAGGCTTGCATACAAAGTAAAGACATTATAAATACATACAATTACAAATAAACAGTTGTAACTGGTTGAGATTTTGTCTGTTGAAATAAAAATGCTTTCTGTATTGTGGAAATAACAGTAACTTCTAGGGTTTAAAAGTCTAAAGCCTGTGTTCTAAATACAGATTAAGCTTATTCTTCATATAAAAGCAGTTTATATGCATAATTTCCCTCTGCATTGCAATTTAGTCCAAGAATAGGATTAATATGCAGCCATAAAAACAGTACAAAGAGCTGAGGGAGACTTTAATCCATCACAGATACAATATATGGATATGAATATGCTCTAAATTATATACATGCACAGCCATAAAGAAAAACCAGCACTTACATAAACGTGAGATAAAAACTAAATGTATACATTGGGTTTAAAAGCGTTATGCAATGCAGAAGAGAAAGTCTCTCATGATCACAAGCTCCCACAGTAAGGTACACTGTTGCCCTGAGCAACTGGAATATTCACACTGAGCCTCCTCCACAATAACATTTAGCGAGATTGATGCCAGTGCCAGCCAGAGAAGCTCACACTACGTGTCTCTGGGGGCAAAAAAAGTACAAGGAAACAAACCTACAGCTATCCGTCGCTAATAACTCCACCACTGAAGTCGACAGGACATAATTATGTTCATTACCCATCAAACGTGGAGCCAACGCTTGCAAGTGTGGGTGTGTAAATTACGGCTGCCATCTAACAGGGCACGCGGCAATGCATGCTTAAGGAAACAACTCATTAGCATCATGGTGTGCTGCATGTCCTGGCTGGCTCTCCACATTAACACCAGAAGAAGTTGGTAAGCTTGCCAGCTGGCTGTGGACTCAGGATAAAGGAAGAGGAAATCGAGGGGTATCATGTGCTTGGGAGTTAGGTAGGATTGGCATGGATTCAAAATGTAAGACAGCAAGGACCGAGTGGAGGCTAACTCTGCCAGACGTGGCTCTGGCCTTGCTCAGTGTCAGAGCTGTTTTCGTATCCTGACTGTGTACCATCTCTAATGCTAATTGAGCACTAAAATTGCATTACACGCCATTACAGTGGTGTAATACACTCAATCTCTTGTTATTTGCTTCTCATTATACTTCTTTAAACAGAAGCAGGGAGACACAGTTGTATGCAAAGGTGTGGGCATCCCTGGGCAATTAACCCTCTAATGCTCAAGCTAAGCAAACCCCTTGTAATGTGCAAAATCAAGTCAAACATGACCTGTATTCATTTTTCCTATGTTATTTTATGTATCGCTGAGTGTTTTTTTGGTTAATCTTTTGAAATCAGTTTATTTTATTATTTAAATGTTCCATGTGTTCATTTAAAATCTTGCGTTTGACCTTAAATCATAATTTTAATTCTTATTTATTTACTTAATGGACAAAAATAGTGTTTGTAAATATGTTCCTGTCTGCAAATGACTTTCAAATTCCATAGTGAATAGAAAAGGGTTCATTCTGACCCATGTTGTGTGTTAGAAGTGAATCAAAAGTGATTTTTTATTAAAAAAGTAAAATAATAAAACTGAAATCAGATCAAAAACAAGCAAGTTGAGGAATTCATGGAAGCTTGAATCATGAATCAATAAAATCTCAGTCGGGTCACTTTTGACCCAGGTTGTGCATCAAAGGGTTAAACATTTTGTTGAGTTTCTAAGTAAAAAGAAGTGATCTCTGCATGAAACATGCCTTAAGTCCCAGGGAACACAGAGGAGCACAGTGAGTAAAGTATTAGAAATGTTTGTATGATACTAAACTTAAGTATTATATTAATATGATAAAACATGGCTTAGATCTCGCTGATCAGTTCAATCAGAGAACTGTGGCTTGTGAGCAGCTTGATTGACAGCTCCCTGTCCAAGACTTCTAGCCTGCTAACTCAAACAGCGCTAAAATCATTATCCAGATTTTTTTTATGATGCTAACAAAAAAAATCACGAATGAACAGAGACAGACAGACAGGACGAACAGATGTGCAGATGGACTGGTTGATGGATGAACACAGAAAGGCAGCTACAGACAGGAGGTCTAGCTTGTTAGCTTTTGGTTATGCTGGTTAGCTTTAGCACGCCAGGTTTCTCTGATCTGAAACCGTTTTGTGTGCGCGGGGCCAGAGAGGTCAGCTAAGTTCACATGGACAGGAGAGAAATATGATAAAATATATTGTTATTTATTATCCACTGTAAAATTAACGAGGGTATAATTACTACATGCTTATTGTTTGCAAGTAAGAACAAGATTAACCTCATTAGAAAGAAATTACAGAACATGGCTGAATTTAATGCACAGATATTATTACTTTCTGGATTTAACAAGTTTGGAAAAAGTAAATATACATAAATGTAGCTTGTCCTTAAGTTTAGGCCCCCTTTTACTCCTTACACCTACTTTCTGAAATCACAGTACTTCAGTTCTCAAATGTAATAATTTTGTATTTTGACAAACTCTTCTGGTTCAGAAGAATTCATAGCCGTCTGGTGTTTAAATATTTTTATAGTTCTCTCTCTTTGAAAGAGTCACCTTTCTTCTGTTTCAGATAGATAAGGCCATGGCTGTTAAGGGCAAACACCATGCCTTGATCGATCACGCAATTTATTACGCTCTGGAATTGTCTGCATCTGATTTGGTTTAAGGCCTAATTAATCAAGTAATCAATAAACGTATTCATTCATTGCTATCACCTCTCTGGATATGTTTAATATTTACATTTCTTATATGCAGATGTTGCATTTGATTGTGTTCAAACTTTTGCATACATCTGTATTAAGACTTGTATGTTAACAGAGTAACTGTAATCAAGGCAAAAGGACATTGGTCAGATTAAAAACAGACAAAATTCAAAAGAACAACATTTTGAGGTATATCATAAACATAATCAATACATAATATGACTCATTTAGTAAGTTGGAGTGCTTTATGGAGCATAGCATTGTTATCAAAGTCACCGGCTCACTGCAGAGTTAAGGGTTAATCCTATGTGGCATTTACAAGAAACAACAATCTACAACAGCTAAACCATGTTCTCTTAGTAACAGTGACCTCAGCGATATGAGGAGAGGATTTTATTGCCAATAAACTGGAAAAGTCTCATCTGTATAGTCTTATGTAATTAAATTATGCAAGACAAAGCACCTTTAATCCATTAATCTACTCACCACACTGGTGTTGAGCAAGGCTGAGATGTTGAACACCTTATCCAGGTGAAGGGCAGAATAAATCCCTCTGTTCTCCTTACAGTTACTGGAGGAAGAGAGAAGGAGGAGCAGTTAAGACAGAAATTAATGTCTAATTAACATCTTCAGTTCGATTATCTCATTAAACAATACTGTTTACTTTGTGCTCTTAATCGGGCATTTGTTATTGTTATGCTTTGCTGCCCTCTGCTGGACTGTACAAGTGTTTACATGAGTTGTGGTAAAGGACCTATACACCCACCAAGGACTGTGGGGGCTTACCGAGCAGACTGTAGGTTACTACTATTTATGCATTCTCAGCACTGCAGTGACACTGACGTGGTGGTGGTGTGTCAGTGTGTGTTGTGCTGGTGTCAGTGGATCAGACGCAGCAGGGCTGCTGGAGTTTTTAAACACTGTGACCACTCACTGTCCCTTCTATTAGACACTAAAACTTTGTTGTTTCAGTCAGAGACGACAGCTCATCTCTTGCTGCACAGTTTGTGTTGGTCATTCTTTAGACCTTCATCAGTGGGCACAGGACGCTTTGGATTGGTGGACTGTTCTCAGTCCAGCAGTGACACTGAAGTGTTTAAACACTGCAGCAGCACTGCTGTGTCTGATCCACTCTTACCAGCACAACACACACTAACGCGCCCAAACGTCAGTATCCACCACTCAAATAATACCTGCCCGGTGGTGAGTTGGTGGGGGTGCTGTCCTGAACGTTGTAGAACAGGGTAAACAAAGGGCAAGTAAGCAGACAAACAGACTATAGTATGTAACTGTACAGCTTAAAAGTGTGCATACAAAGTGGAGCTGATGAAATAGATACAAGGAGGTGATACTGGAGAGTCTCTTCTGTGTATATTGAAATAATATACCGTATCGGAAATCTCAATGGCTGAATCTTTGTATATACATCATCAAGTTTCATCTAACAGAAGTGTTGATAGGCCTCGTATTATCCTAACATTTATATATAAATTAGTGAATAAAATGACTGGCTGTCATGCAATGTGCCTCTGTCAAAACATTCCCTATAACCTTAAATATTCCTAAATATAATAAATCAATATAAGGTGTGGTGTTAAACTGCTCCAGACTGAACAGGTGTATATATGTAAATAAATAGGTGTATATATGTATGTACCAATTAATTCAGGGCCATTTCTTACATTCCATATATGGACTGTATGGTGTGAAGAGTTTTTTTAACTTTAAAACTATAAGATATTAACTTTTATAGTTTGAATATTCTGCTTATAAAATAGCAAGCACATTCACCTGTACAGGCTTTCCACCGTGAGGTCCATATCAGGATCATTATATAGGTAGCCAGGTATGAAGTTCCTCCATGTAGGGTTCACCAGGTGAGGAGTGTCCAGCACCTAAACAACATAAGAATCGAGATGAGCTGAGATTTCAACATATAATCATAATTATACTGTTCACATGATAATATATGATTGATCATGTATGTATTTTATGTATCATATATATTTGAGTATGTGTTACAAAACCATGATCAGTTCAAAACAGGTTACATCTTGCTTCTCCTGCATTATTAAACTATTAAATTATAAAACTATTAAAATTTTGGTTTTCTGCGATACGGTCCTGCTTGATAATTATTTATCTTCAGGATCTACAGTACTGAACAAGGTGTTGGTGCAGTCCTACCTTGAAAAGCTGCCTGGAGTTGTAAGGCTCGCACACCAGCTTCTCCAGATTGCCTCCCACCACAAACGTGGCTGTCACCACTCCCATGAGCACCCAGGAGAATAAGAAACTGAAGCCCACCCCACTGAGAGATGCAGAAACAGCATAGTTATTGACACAACTTTCACCGGACCCATTTCTAGTACGAATCCGGGTGCACTTACGCCATGAGCAGGTTCCCCCCGGTGTTAGACACGCAGCCACGGGTGGTCGGAGAGGCGTGTCTGTCAAATCCCAGAATTCCACACAGAAGACCGAGGAAATTAAAGGCTAAGATGAGCACTACCATGCAGCAGAGGGTGATGCAGCAGATCCACCTGTATGTGTTAAATTAAACATTATGAGAAGGATATAAATCGAGGAAGATGTATACACAATGTGTAGGGCACTGAGAAATGAAGGCTGAATAAACCTGTCAAACCTTACAGCTCACTGGCAAAACATCATGAGACCTTTTTCAATTAAATTTGCTGCCAAAATAGTTGGACATCCACATGTGTCATAGTAAAATGTATAAAAGAAGCATCATGCTTCCCTTATTATTGGACGCAGCCCAGTATGTGAAAAAAAGAGTTCATAACCTCAGGGGGAGTTTTTTTTTCCTTTTTTTTCTTTTTTCTTTTCTCTTTTTCTTTCTCTTTGATGTATTTAATGAATTGTATTACACAAACATAAATAAAAAGACATTTGTTCAAGTTCACAACACTAAGGCCTTTTATTATTATTGATTTCTTTTATCAGAAAAATAAAAGGCTGTATTGTGATCTGTCTATTCATTAAACTGCTTGCTCTATATATCGTCGCTATCCAAGGAAATACATGCATCTCAATTTTGGTACATTTTTATTTTTCATGTTGTCATGACCTGCCTGTCTCCTGTCTGTCTATTTCTGGGTTTACAATCTCCTGTCATGTTCCATGTGCTTGTGTTTGTTTTGGTTGCCTGCTCCTCCTTGTTTCCTCCCTTGTGTTTCCATCCTCGCCTGCTCTGAGTTTGTGCTTACTCCCGTTCCCAGGTGTTTCTTGTTCCCTGTGTCTTCTTATAACCTCTATTTGCTCCCTGTCCTTGTCGAGCATTGTGTTATCTGTACTGTGTGTCTTAATTCCCGTGCCCTGTTCCTTGTTGGTTGGTAGCCTGTGTTATTTTTAAGTCTTTACCTTTCTCTGTATCTTTTTCGTCTTTGGTTATTTTGTTACTTTGTTCTTTCATATTTTTTGTTCTTGTTTATTATCACTATGAACGTTATTTAAGATAATCTGCACTTCTATCCGCCTCCCCAGTTTCCCTCATCATTACACATGTAAATGCAGCAGCTGCTGTTTATGTTGTGTGGCAATTTCATGATTAATGGATCAAGAGATTTGACTTATATGTTAGTTTGTGCCACAAAAATAAAAATCTAATTGTTAAATGAGAAGCCAAGATAGACAAAATGCTTTAGAATTAATAGGTTAACAATTTCACAGAGACCTCCCAGCAGTATGTCTCCTTCCAGTTCTGTCAGTAACATGGCCGCAATACCTGTAGAAGTCCATTTGGTCGATCTCTGGGTAGGTATCTTCAATACGTGAGTGCGTGTGACTGATGAAAACGGTGAAGTTGTTCAGGGAGCTCTGGACTGGGAACTGCTTGGAGAAACTGGTGATGTTGCCGCCAATGCCATCCAACAAGCTTCTGATTCCTAGAAACGTCCAGAAAAGATGAGAAAAGAAAGATTTTAAGCATATTAATGCATGACAGGTTACTTATGGGATTTAACCGGCTGAAGGAGCAACATGCGGTCCTGCACCTCACCTTCTGCTACATTTCTGGTCTGGTCTGTCACCATGGTCGGGGTATCGTTGAAGGCTAAAAGCCCCTGAAGGACCAGAAATGAAAGCTTAAGAGAAGGAACAGCTCCTCAAATTCACGAGTATAAAAACATAAGTAAAAGCACAGACAACTCAAAACATACTTAAGCATTTGGTGCATAACCAGTGCTTTTACCTTCTGAACACTGAGGCTCAGATCAGTCTTTAAAACGTCATTCACTTTGGTCAACTGGTCAGTCACATCAGGCAGCTGAAAGACAATATCAGATTTTCATGGATCAGTAAATTTGTGTGCTACCAGAGCCGGATTCTAAATATTGCTTGCATTTTAATTGTTTCATAGGGTTTAGTCACCATCCAAGGAGTTCTACACTACAGTCCTTTCAACTATATTAGACTTAAAGTTATACTATGTCTACACTAAGTGCCCTACATGGGTATTTGGATAGCTCTCTGATGGGGTGTGTAAAGATACATTCACACTGCATACAAAAGTGGTCCGAATCCAATCATTATATATCCATCCATCCATATATATATATATATATATATATATTAAATCTTCTTATCTGCAAACAGCAAAACATCTGATAATTTCAGTTTAGATTTGAGACACTTCATAGGTGGTACCATGAATCCAAACGAATAGTCGCCATAATTTCACAGAAAAAGAACAATATAGATGCATGACAACAGTAAGGGAGAATTTCAGTGACGGGAGAGAAGAACATGGCCATAGAAATTAAAAGTCTGAAAGCAAAGTATAAAGGGGTGTCAAATGAAGCACTGTTGGGTATCTGTTTAGCAGCGTAATCTGTGATGATGTCTGATATAGAACATATTTAAAAGATGTGAACAACAGAATTGTACAGAACATGCAGAAGGACGTTCTGTTGGGAGATAGGACTGAACTATTTGGGCAAAATACAACTTAAATCGCAATACTTTCTATAAATTAAGATTTAGGATGTTTTTGTTTAGGGTAGGAAGGCTAGTGTATCCACTGGCTTTAAGCTTGAATGTAGCCAGGCCTGTAAATAATGATTGTGTTTACGGACAGAGCACATTGGGTTGTTTCTGACTGTGCTATTTATCTACAGGTGGTTCACAAGCTCTGTGTTCTTAGGTTAAATTTGACAGCTTAAAATTAATTTTGTCAAGGCAACTTAGTTTATTTGGTTATTATAAACACTGCAGCTCTTTCAAACTGCAATTTCAATCTAAAAATGAATAATATTTCAGCTCTATCCAGACCCCTATGAGTCTAAGCATTGTGATGTTCATTCGTGAAGACGTGTAACACTGTCTCATAACACCTCTCATGACAAAATCTTACATTCCACAGCTTTAAGTGTGGCTCACTACTGCAAAGAATTTCACAAGACTGTGTTTTCATAGCTTTGTTATATAGATTTGAGGCATTAAGCCATATGTTCTGAACCTTTAAGAATGTTTATATGACGCATCCAAACAGCAGAACATCAGTTGCTCCATAATATAGTTCCTTTAAAAAGAGAGAGAGAAGGTGAACCGAACCCCGGAATAGTTGGCACTGATCTCGAGCTGGGCGAGTGAGCTGCGGATGCTGCGGCAGATTTGCGCTGTGGGCGACAGGGTGTCCGCGCAGGCTGGGTCATTGAGAGCGTTGCTGAGGCCTGCTCGCACCACACTCAGGTTGAACTGCAGCTTCCCCGTGCCCTCCTGTAGGGTCTCCAACGTCACGCTCACATTCTCCAGAGCTTCCTTGGTGTCTCGCATCACTGTCAGGGTGACATACAGTATGTCATGTATACATACATACATACTCATATATGTACATACATACATATACATATACATATATACATATTCATTTCTTTATTTTTTTCTTTATAAAGAACATCACTGACATGCAGCAGCAACAATGCTAATTTAGGAGATCGGGGGAAGATGCTTTCACACCTCTCACTTCAGTTTGAAAAACAACCTCACTCAAAATGATAACGCTGCTAACATTTAAAAACTTTTGGACCACTAACGTTTGCATGAAGTTAACCGGTTCCAACTACCTTCCGTTCATTGCTTGCGTAATGCTAAACGTCTTTTAGCGTTCCTTCATAGTTAACAGCGTTAGCATTTTGAGTTAAGTAATTCTTTAGCACAACGTGATGAATATTAATATCAGGTTGGGCAGGTTCCAGTGGGGAAAGGTATCATGACTCAGGGAGGTTAAGAGCCAGGCTGAGAGGGAAAAACAAAGGAACCAAGCACGTTCACTGGGATGAGGTCTTGGGGAGAACCAATCAGGGTTTAGGAATGGTTACCTTTCATGGCTTTCTCCACTTTGACTAATGTGCCAAAGACAAGAGAGAATTTTAAGACACAAGTGAACTAACAAGAAAAGAGCCTGTTGGTGTTAAAAATCATTTATAATCCACAGTTATTGTAGGGACGGTAATGCAAGAGAAGCAAGAGAGGTTTAACCCTTAAAAGTCACAGTTATCATTGCCGCATTCATTATTTGTAGATAGGCTAGGCAACATGATCATATTTGAAGTCATTGTGAATGGGCCACATCACAATGAGCATGTCTGAGTATATTGTGGGTATCATCCACATCTTTTTATTATCATCTTATTACCAAGACAGCATAATTAGTCCTGTTTTTTTAGATATGGGGGGTGCAGAGACTGGGGTCCATATCTCCAGTTTTCTGAAGACTAATGTGATCCAGCGCTTGTTGGAAGGGGCACATCACACTCAAGAGAACTGTGGAGTTTGCCTTTGATTCACAGAATTGGATTTTCTTAAATATGAATTACATTATTCTAATATGTTAGGATATTACAGTAGCATAGTGGCAAAAGTAACTAGACTTGTAGGGGTTAAAAAGATTAAATGAGGCAGGTGGTGTGTGGGAGAGACAGAGATCTCGCACTACCTCCAGCCATGTTCAGCACTCCGTCCAGGGCAGGTCGCACGTCTTTCCCCAGCTCCTCATGTATCCTTCCACCCAGCAACACACCTACATCTGTGCACACACACACACACACACACACACAATGTCAGGAACTACACTCTTAACGCTTGGCTGGGATGTACAGTTCTAGGAAACATGTTTTACTGGTAGCAACACTACATCAATATAACATCAGGGTTCTTTGTTCTTGGTCCTGAAAGGTGGGTGTCCCGCAGAGTTTGGTGGTTTTCCTGCTTAAAACACTTCAGAATAACCTTTATTTCAAAATTGATCACTGACTATTACACAGTCCCATCACATTATCATGACAACTTCCTACTTTCGACCGGTGCAGTGTTATGGTCTGGGTAATGTTTCTGTGGAATTTTCTGAGCCCACTCATTCATGTGACCCAATTTGGGTATGAACCCATTATTGCAGACACCCATACATGCTGATTGTCTTCCCTGGGGCGGACGGGATCTTCCAGCAAGACAATGAGACACCTCACACAATCCTACATTGGTTTTAACAGCTGACCAAGATTTCTAAGTGCTACCCTGGACCCCTAAATCCCCAGACCTTAACACAATTGAGCATCTGTGGAACCACCTGGATTGTGGTGTTCGCTCTATGGATCCTCCCCCCATGTGCCCTCCAGCAGCTGGGGGATGCACTGCAGTCAGCAAGGCCCAAGATACCTGAGACGACCTACCAGGAACTTAATGAGTCATTCCCAGCTTCGTCTACCTGCTGTCTGTGCTGCACACGGCAGTTACTCTGGACATTACCTGGTGGTCATAATAATGTGACTTAACTGTGAACTTTACCATCAACAACATTATATATAATCTCAGAAGACATGTGGTGGTTTTGGATGGTGAATTAAACAGCTCTATTTGTGCTGTAGATAATGTGTTTCTTGGTTCCCATCTCCACCACCGTGAAGGAATATGAGCCACTAAGTTTTTCATTTTGTTTACACCTCAAAAACTTGATTATTTAGATTTTTTTAAATATTGGTGGAACTCTTTAAAGAGCTATTCATTGAAAGGTTCTTTAGGGAACCCAAGTCAGTTCTTTACACCACAGAATCCTTCCTGACACCTTTATTTAAGCACGTAGAACCTGACAGAAAAAAAAACCAATGTACTTACTGTCTAGATCACAGAGCACTTGGTCCTTTGCAGTTCCATACTGAGATATTAGATAATCGATTTGCTGTAAGAGAGGTGATAAGGACAATTAAAAAAGTCAATGTAATTCCCTTTTGTTCACATATGAATAGATGAATTTATTACACTCTCCCACTTTCTTCACCCTCCTACCTTCCCTTCAATCCATCCATGATTAATGAAAGCTTAGTCACTGATGTAGTGAAGCTATTTAAAAATCAATGTGACCTGAATACTTTGTGATTACGTAATAAGGTTTTTTTTCCATCTTATAAAAAGTACAAGACGAGCTATATCTAAAAGTTTGCAGGTACCTGCTTATTTAAAGTTTCTTCTGAAATAAAAAAGTACTAATAAAAAATTTGTCGCCCCTTTGCTGCAGTAACAGCCTCTACTAGGGCTATTGTAGTGAGGATTTGCTTGCATTCAGCCATAGAAGCGAGGCCAGGTACTGATGTTGACTGATAAGTTCTGGATCACTCCAGCTCATCCCAAAGGTGTTGTATGGAACTCCATTATCCAGCCTTCCAGCACAGTGCTTGGGGGTTTAACCCTTGTGCAATCTTAACATTCTGTTTACTCCCCTTGTCCTACGGGTCAAAAATGACCCGCCCTACCAAAACCCCAAAATAAAGCAGCTTAATTGAGTTGTAAATCCAAAATTGATTTTGCATGATGAAACAACCTGTTATTTATCAATTCAACTCAATGTAATTCATTTATTATCATGTATTTTTTGTTACACAATACAAAAAGACAATCAACAATGAACAGTATTACACTTTTTTTTTTTTACCACAAACCAACAGTTTTCATTTATTCAGTAAAGGTTTATTATGCTATTACAAATGAGAAGTAACTACTTCTGAATAAATTGTATTAAAAGGAATAAAACAGTTAACAAACAGTTTATTCTTTTATATTCTTATATATAGTGAAATAATTCTCTCCTAACACAATAAAACAACAAGATGTTGCTTGATTTTGTGAACAATTTTCAACATCAACTCTATTTAGCACATGTAGGAGGTAAAATAGGAGGTGAAAAAATTGTCACATCCGACATTGTGCCCACTCAGTCCAACTGTCAAATCAAGCACAACCCGCACCCCCTGGTTCTTCTCTGGTGCTCCGCTCGGCAGCCTCCCTGTGTACACTTGCATATTCCATGCAAATGCAAGTTCCAGTTTCTTTGTGTGTGTGTGTGTGTGTGTGTGTTAGAGAGTTTGCGTGTGATTTTTTTTCTGGTGTTTAAATGGGTCAGAAATTACCCATAAGACAATCTTTGTACTCTAGTGGTGTACAGCCCTCATGGAAACATAAACAAAAACAAAGTATCACTTTTTCTAATGATGGGGTCCCTTTAAGAAAAGTCAAAAAATTACAAGTTGGAAAAAGATAGTTTAAGGTATTTTTTCTACAGCTGAACATGGTAGCGGGTCACTTTTGACCCGCAAGACAACCCAAGGGTTAAACCCCTCTAGCTGAGGCTGATTACTGGGAAAGGTGACCTCACACACAATCTGTCTATATAGATAAGCTGCCTAAAGCACTCCTTAGAGGAGGTGTCTGCATTCTTTTGAACATAAAAGCCTAATGCATCAATAAGAGTTCATGAATGTGGGGAAAGTTAAAGCCTTGGCTTATTACCGCTGGCGTGTCATTGGCGAAGGTGTGTAGATCCCTCAGGTTACTGTTTACCAGTCTCCTCATGGTCTTCAGCTGGGAACTCAGGTGCTGATTAGCCGCGTATGCACACAGGACTCCAGCCCTGTAACGAGTGTTGCAAAAAAAAAAAATAAAAACATTAGAAATCCCCAAAGCTTTTCTTCCCATGGAGTTCTCCTGAGGACTCATTATAAGCCCGCCAAGTAATTAGACCAGTAATGGCAAACAGCACCTATAGATGGCAGCACATACACATCTCTAGAACTCTGCACCTGTTTTCCATGCATCACTCACTAAAATCATTATCCTTTTGACAGTCTTACATTCTCATGTTGTCCTTTATAGATTCTCGATTCACCTGTGTGTCTAAGACGCTAACAATTCCACACTAATAACAAGCCTTCTGGGGATAAGGTTCATCTTGACGTTGCGGCAGGTTCGCGCACAGACGGGGAGCGAAGGCTTGGATGCCTTTTGCAGCACGACCTGCCAATTAACACAAACAGAACCATCATCTCACAAAGCCGGCAGAACACTTCAAAAAGAGAGCGCTGGCTGTGATTACACTAATTGGACCAGAGCAGCTTCGAGGAACGACCGCTCTCATATACAGCTTAACTGGCTCGGCTTAATTCCACTCAGTGATTGAGTAAGGTAGGACAAATTTACCAGCGCCCCAGGACGCAGTGGGAGGCGTGGGTATGATAAAGCGAGCGGAGAACAGGTTCGGATGCACCTCTGATCAGGCTGGATTATCAGTGCCTTGCTTTGGTTATGCTTACGTAACAACGTCGAAAACCATGGAGCACTTCTGCGAGAACTGCCTCAGCCATATGAATCATTCACAGCGCTTGTACAACACCACTCTATAATTTGCTCCTTTTATCAAGAATCATGGCTCCAGGAACACGCAAGAAGAACGGATCAGTATATTCGCATGCTGGCATATGATTCAATCAGCCTCAGCTTTGAGGGTCACATGAGTGCACGTCTTCTGAAAACACCTGTTTCTTGTCTGAGGAGGAAGAGACCGAAACAGCTTCCCCACTAGACCTAAAAAAGCATGATCAGCCCCCACCCTCCCTCTTATTTAACTCTGTGAACTGGACGAACCACAGCAGCTATATGAAGACATCTAGGCACCCCTGGTCAAATGACCCGTTTAACTGATTTTCTGATCGTCTACAGAAAACACACTTCTGCATATCGTCGCTGTCCAATGATAAACATATATCTCCATTTTTGACAATTTCTATTTTTCTACATCAATTAAATGCAGCAACTGCTGTTCACACTGTGGGAAAATCTCACGATGAACCAACCAATAAAAATCCTTCAAAATAGTTTTTGTCCCCTCCTGTAAAGTTGCCAATTTGGAACTACTTGTTTTTTATTGGGCAGCAACGATATGCCAACGCACAATAAGCTGAATTCAAAGGTGGCATGAGATGGAAAACTGTCAGAAGAGTTCAGCACTAAGAACTCACACACTGTGAAGCTCGAACACTGTTGGGATACAAATCCCATGTTAACAAAAGAGGATGGCAAACCAGGTCAATTCCAAAACCATAGACTGTTGCATAACAGACTGTTTAATATTTACACGCCTAAAATTTTAGAACAGGTAACCAATGTGGCAGACTATATGGAGAAATCTACCAGGATGTAAACGGGATGTCAGCACTTGTCATACATTTCCCATTGAACTGAACTCTTAGTGGGCATTGTGGATGCTCATAGATGAAATTGGCTTCCCGTCCACCAACTTCTCAGGTGAATGGTTAGTTCCACCTTAAATGATACCGCTTGTACTCTTGCCCAAACTGGGACAACATTTAAGGCACCACTAAATGGACAATGTACAAAATGTTTAAATTCGAGCAGGAAAATAACTTTAGCTCCCACATCTTGAAAAATCCTGGACAACTTTAATTCAAAGTTAGTCATTTGTTCTGCACATTTTACTCCGGACAGTTTCTCAAACCTCACAATACAATATCTGAATAGATTGAACAGACTGAAGAGACTAAAGAGAGGACAGTAACCTGTAAGTAGCAGCCACGCTGTGTGGTTTTATTACTGTTTTCTGGTTGAAGTTAATCTTGCTGTAAACCAGAAAATTAGAGCAGCATTAATTTAATTATTCATGAGCTCACCAAAAAAATATGAATAAGAAAAAAATGTAAATATATATGTGACCTGTACTAAAATTCTGGCACATGATATTTTCAGTTTTCCCAAAAAGTCGAACATGTTGGATGCGGAAGAAATGGGCCGGCGTGAAGACCCGTGCACGGCCTGATAACTGGATTAGATCATCTCTGCGTTGGCAAAGCTCATACTGATCAATCATCTGTGGGATGTCCTGGAACAAGAAGTCCAACACATGGGAGATTTTTTTAGAGGATCTGCAGCAAATGTCTTGGTGCCAGATACCACCAGATGCCTTCAGAGCGTGTGCAGAGTCCATGCCTGGAACTGTTTTGGTGGCACACAGAGGACCAACAGTTTAGCTTAAAGGTAGTCATGATGTTTTAGCTCATGAGTGTACTTAGTTGAGGAAGCTGAGCCATAAACACTGAAAACTCTGTAATAGCAGTAGATCAAATTCTTTAGGGGATGTCATGTCATGGTCATGTGATCTGCCTCCCAGATTGCATAATAAAAATGACCTGACAGTAACCCTACGATGATGTTCTGCTTGGGCAATCCATCACCACTTGTGTCAGTGCATTGCACTAATTGCCACAGCAGTGGAGTTGCAGCTTTATTCTTTTATTATTGTATAAAATAAAACTCTTGCAGTGGGCAGCACGATGGTGTAGTGGTTAGTACTGTCGCCTCACACCAAGACAATCCGGGTTGGATTCCCGGTCTGGGACGTTAAGTGTTTGCATGTTCTCCCCGTGCTTGGGTGGGCTTCCTTCGGGTAGTCCGGTTTCTTCCCACAGTCCAAACACATGCATGTTAGGTTGATCGCTCACTCTAAATTGCTCATAAGTTTGAGTGAGTGTTAACCATGCGATGGACTGGCGACCGGTCCGTGGTGTACCCCGCCTTTGCTTAATGACGCTGGGATTGGCTCCAGCTCCCCCACCTGTGACCCTGACTAGTGGGATACAGCGGAAGATAATGGATGGATGGATGGAACTTCTGCATTGTAGCGTCAGTCACATACTGAGATTCTGGTCCAACATTTTTGCTGTATAATACATATCGTAAGTCAGCAGTCACGATTCAATGCATCACAATATATTGCAACACTGCAAGCAAAGTGATATATTGTGATTTTTCAAATTCTACTATTAAAACACACCACTGTATGAACAGGTTTGCCAATGCTTACAATAGCATTGCGCCCTTGTGCTGCTTGTTAATGTTGGAGAGGAGCTGAAAATGGATTACAATACTGCCATCTAGTGGTCAGAGGTTTAAACACAACACACAATGATTCACTGTCTGTCAGGAATCTGTGTATCCATACTGTGTTTTTGAGAATATACAGCTGCACTTTTTAACATTTCGCGCATGTAAGTCTTTTAATGCTTTATTTACTCTCGAGGTTTGATTTTTTTTTGGTTTTCACAGTTTGTGGGTGGGACCTGGATCTCCATCGTGACTTAGCAAACTAGCTTACAGTGGTAGCCTCTGTAAGCCTTCTCCAGAAGAATTGTCATTTAGTTAAGCCCGCCCACTTAGAGGGAAGATATGATTGGTCAGTTTTACTGATCATTTGAAACTGGTATCGCGCTGAATCGTAACTGCCTGGCCCCCTCTGTACATGAACAGCGGGACCCCCAATCACCAACATTCTGCGTAGGCATCACAGTCCTTATAGGGGGAGACACAGACTCACAGGCTTCCACTTAACCCCTCACGTTCCAACACAGATTGAATAGACACGTTTGAATAATTAATTTGCTTATATTTTTGTAATTGTTTAGATGTTGATTGTCAAACTGTAAGTAGATTAAAAAAATTATATATATATATATATATATGTGTGTGTGTGTGTGTGTGTGTGTGTAATTTCATACCACTCAAAGTTTGATATCATACAAACATGTTTAATATTTACCTTCATTACTCCTCGTGACAGATTTCAACTCACAACCAAAGAATCCTGGATGTATGATGAACCCTGTGCGCCAGCCTATCTATTTGAAAATCAACACACTAGAGGCCAAGAGGATTCGAAATGGCCTCCTCACTACAAAGAGGCTTTGTTGCCCCCTCTCCCTCCCCCTCACGTTTGCTCTCCTTCTCTGTCTCCCTGTCAGTAAACATGCTATCTGCTCAGCCCAGTAGGGTCAGGAGAGCCAAGGCCAGCAAAGAACAAAGTAGCATTAAAGAAGAGACACAACTTGCAACTGCACGCCACTGAGTCTCTGAGACACCTAAAACTATTCAGGAGACGCAACCTGGGAAAAAACTGCGTGTCTGCTAAAGGAGGAGAAGTGTGAACCCATCACAATTTAAGCAGAGAATCTTAAGAGATTTAACTTTCCAATTTGCCCGAAACAGTTCTGAGACAGCAACAGCACTCAGGCGTGACATCACCAAAATAAACGTGTAAACGAGAAGCGACACCTTATTAAGATGATATTGCCGGGGCAGGAGAATCATTATTTGCTGTCATTTTGGGGGGAAAAGCAGCTAATTTTGTTTTCGGGTGGGAGAATATATCAAAAGAATGTCAGATTTGAAAATTAAACATCGTCTCTGAGACGCCTGGAGGGAGAGGGGAGATTTCAGCTCACGCTGTGCATAATATTAAACCTTTAGTTTCACGCACGTCTCCTGATACTTTGTATACGCTTTCCATTTCAGTAAATAAGCCTCAGTGAAAGCAAACCTGAAAAATGTTCTGTTAAAAAGCCAAAAGTCTAATTCTTCTTACAAACATAGTTGATCTAAGACTTGGTGCACTGGAGCTAATCTAGTAAACAAGCACTGGAAGCTTTGAGCCAGCAGTTAGCGTTATACACACTGCACAGCCAAACCATCACACATTGGCTTCAAAGCACATCAGGTTTATGTGGTTTGTTACACTATTAGATATCGTTGCTGTCCAATGAAAAACAGGTATAGGTTCAGGAGAGGCTAAAAACTGAGGTCAATGGAACCAGAATTTTTTTCCAAGCTATTCTGGAGCATTTCTATTGGACCAATCATCATGACATTTTCCCACATTGCATTCAATTGATGTAAAAAAAAAATAGAAATGAACAAAAATGGAGATAAATGTTTTTCATTGGACAGTGAAGATATACAATATTTACTGTGACTAACAATATTGCAAGAACAATCAAATCAACCTAAAAAATACCTGCCTTTCTTAAAAAAAAAAAAAACACTGTGAATAAAAAAAATGCAAAGCAAAATGTGAGTTTAGTTTTCACCACAGATATAGACTTAAAAACACTTTAGGTGGATTAGGTCAAACAAAAAAAAAGTATATATGTATATGTGGAAAAAGAAAAGGTGCGCCGATACGATACAATACAGCATTGGCCCAATACTGGTTAAACCATAAGACAGGATATCAAAAATAAATATATATATATTATTCCATATGAAACATTAGCCTAAACTAATCATGGAAATGCACAATTAAACTTTTGCACTATATTTGATATTAAATATTTGATGGTGCTGACCAATCAGAAGTGTTCTGCAATCTACCTGTGCATGTCCAAAAATGTAAATAAATAGAAACAGCAGTATTGCACATGTTGTGGACAAAAGAATTTGCTTTACAGTCTAAGCATGATGTTTTTTGGATAACTCAGTTAAGCAAAGTGCATCCAGACTAAAGTATTATTAACAGTCTAGTTGCTTGAGGGGGCAATATATTATTATAGGCAGATACTCAAGGCTGTTGTTTCAGTATCGGTAGTAGACATGACAAATTGTAAAATTGTAAAAAAATTTACCCCTTGTAAAGAAAATGGGCCTCATTCACTGACCATTTTCTAAAAAATCTTCATAAAACATACTTTCCCCGTTTCACAAAGATTCTGAGATCTACTGAGGTTTTCTTGTATGGTACACCTGTTGCACACTCAAAAGCACAAAGGTACGAACAATTCTGCGATGAAAGATCAGGAATTTAAGTCATGAAGCCGACATAGACTTTCTAGCCGACATGACTGCATCACTGTATCATCCACCTGATGTACCGCCTGTGCAGTTTCTAAAGCTTTTACCTTCAGACTCAGCTTTAGTTTATTGAATTGTAAATACTGTTCCACCAGAGGAGGATGGGTCTCCCCTTGTAAGTCTGGTTCCTCTCAAAGTTTCTTCCTCCAGTTGAGGGTTTGACCGTTGCCTCTAGCTTGCTCACAGGGAATAAAGTGTTGTGATGTTTTCATGCTTTTAAACTCTGTAAAGCTGCTTTGTGACAACATTGTTGTAAAAAGCGTTATACAAATAAACTTGACTGACTTTCTCTCAGGACCTTTTTCACAAACAACTTTCAAATGCTCATTCAAATGTTCCTTTTCAGCTTTATATGTTTGGATGCTGTCTGTCTTTTCTGGTGAGAGATTTTTTTAAATTTTCATTTCTTCTGTTATACCTGGGTTGGTTGGGAATCAATTTGGCACAGGTTAAGTCAAATTTGCCAAAGTATCAATCAGAGTAAGCAATACATACTCCTCAGACTGTGCCTCTCCCTCAAATAAAGTAACTTCTGTTCTGATTCTCAGCCCAAACTCCCAACAAGCTGGTTATTTGGGCTTTTCTAAACAAGTTAATGGTACTAGGCATGTTAGTTTACTACAGTGCTCTTAGTAACACTCACAGTGTGTCCCTGTAGTGTTACTTCACAGGCATAAAACACATTAAAGCAAGAGAAGATCTGTAACTGTGTCCACAAACACGACTCATAACAGTAGCCTGTGTGAGCTCAGGTTTAAGTATCAGGACAGGATAAACTCAGGCTTTCATCTTGTGAAGGGGAGATCACAGACATCTCCCTGTCGTAAGATGAAAGCCTGAGCTTTCTAACATTAGCTGCAAAATGAAATCTATAAAAATATCATCAGACAGCTTGTTCTCTGTTTAGCACTTTTTACACGCCATTAGCAGAGCGGTCAAGAAGAGCGGAGTGGTCTGTTTTCCAGCAGGGGGCTCAACATGTAGGACTGAATCACACTGATCCTGCCTGCTGCGTGGGCCGTCCAGCATTGTTGGCAGTGTTGCTTACCACTGTTACTAGTGCTGGGTTGTTTATGTTGCCAGGGAGTCGTAGCGACTGTCAATCACTGTGTGTTCAGGCACGCCCACACAATTCTGAGCAGGAATTCTGAAGCATTTATCTACTAATAACCTAACTAAACATATTAATGTATATACATATGATTCTTGGTAAATGCTTATTAGCTATTGTATATATATATATATATATATATATATATATATATATATATATATATATATAGAGAGAGAGAGAGAGAGAGAGAGAGAGAGAGAGCAAAAACCTTATTCGCTCCAATTTTTTCCAAGCCATTTTGGAGCATTTCTATTGGTCCATTTGTCATGAATTTGTTACACAATGTAAAAGGCAGCTGTTGTATTAAAAATAAGATGAAGAAAAATAAAAATTGACCAAAAAAATGAAGATCCAAGTTTTTTTATTGGAAAGCGACACTATATATTGTGTAAACATGTAATTTGGCAGAACCACCGCTTCAAAACTTGACATGACATTCTGGTGAAACTAAGCTTCTTCATTGATGTCACTCCAGTGCACAGGAGAATGTGGCATGGCTTGGTGGGCATGAGGCTCGAGTTACTTCTGCACAATGTCCTGCTGTATCCGTGCGGCCAGGGGCCAGTGGTCAGCACGGTTCTTAGTCGCCTCCTCTGGGGGGGGGGGTTACGTCTCTGGGTGGGGGTGAGAACCCCATTAACTGGCTCTCTAAACACGGGCTGACCTGCTGGCTCTGGTTTCGCCCAACAATGTGCCTGTTCCAGATCTACCTGCTGGCTTCCCCGCGGCACAGCTGCAATGTGATCAGCCTGCAATAAAAGAGCTCGGCATCTGACCCAGACAAAGACAGCCAGGCTGGATGGGACTCGGAGGGACTCGGAGGGCCACGGAGGGTGGAGAACGATACACGGTAAACCCGAGACGCAGTCATTTTCTGATGCATCACTGATCCACTTTTAATGAGCAACATGCAGTGACAGCAGACGCTGACAGTTTGCTGAGGTTTCGAGACTTGTTCGCTTCGGTAAGGTGGGCAGAAGCTGAATAAATGGGACCTGATGTTTCTTTCTACTCCAAAGCAAACGGAAGTGTTTGTTTGGTTCTGCAGCTTCACGCTGGATGCGTTTGTGGAGGTTGGAGCATCGAGCCCCATGTGTGAGGAGAGAAAGTAGGCCAGAGCAGGCTGGTAATTGAAGTGTAAGACAATAATTTCCTCTTTCTATTCACATGAAAGACAGAAGGAGGACACAACACAAGGCACACAAAGAGAGCATATCTTTTGTTCTCTCTTCTTTAAAGGGCCCTTATCATGCAAAACTGAATTTGCCAGCCTTTTTTGAAATAGAGGAGCCTGAAGTACCCGTTCACACAATCGACTGCTTCTGTGATGTCACAAGAATCAACACATATACCCATAGCATTGCTGTCCAATAAAAAAAAATTTCATTTTTAGTTTACTGCATCATTTAAGCATTGTTTCAATTGTGTGAAGACCTTTTTTACAAGGAATGGACCAATAGAAATGCTCCAAAATGGCTTGGTAAAAAAAAAAAAATCTGGTTCCATTGACTTACAGTAAAAGACAGTGTTTGGCCTGGTCTGTAAAGCTGCCATGTTTTTCTTTGGGCAGCAACAATATGTATCCAAAATGTTCAGCCCACTGCAAACTGCACTGTGAACTGTCAAAAGAATGATATCCAAAATTGATATCCAAGTTTGGATCATGTGAACCGAACACCCACCCAGTCGTGATTCTATTCTGATATTCTGATAGAGCAGTTGAATCTAGAGGGCCTGAGTAGAGCACCTTGCTTCCACACACACACACACAGTTCCACAGGATAGGAACTAATAAAAGACTCAGAGCCGAAGGCAGAGTCAGATCAGGACACTCTGTCAGCGCACTGTACCCTCAGTCTATATCTCCCTCTCGTTCTCTCTCTCTCTCTCTCTCACACACACGCCAAAAACCCTTCCTTGCAATCCCTGGACAATTCTCCGGCACTAGGCAGCTTCTGTTACTGTGGAACGCAGCTGCTAACCAGCTAAACCGCTGTGACCTGCTTATCTTCTAGCTATCTTACCATGAGCATCATCTGCAAAATATCTAGCCTTTTCCCCCTTTAGCTCATTAAAATCTGCCCCTACTGTACTTGCATGTCCACGCTAGTGACAGGAGAGCACGGATCAGCACAAGGAACTGGAGCTACTGTGTTTTAGAATCACAGTATAAAATATACAGTCTGTTTTGTTTTTGGGCGAGCATGTACACACATTCAGAATGGAAATGTAATAGCTGATTTGTTTTAACAGAGAAATAACGAAGGGGGACTGAAGTGTTAAGTATATTATATAGCAGGGGCAGTGCTTAATTTGTAAAACATCAGGTAAAGGAACACTAAAGGTGGGGTGATCCAGCAAATGGCAGTGATGGAAAAGGCCCTGGAACGCATAGGCAGTGCTTCAAGTGTCCATTTAACATAGTAGCAATCTACGCAATAAAATAATCCTAGCTTTAATGACTGCAGTAAGGAGCTGCAACCATAAAATCTCAGAGATGCCACTGGATGAATAGCTTTTGGTGTCCTACAAAAGAAAAGATGTCAAAGAGGTGGTGGATCCACATAAATAAGTTCTGGAACGCAGGTGCCTGAAATAAGAGAGGTGGCACAAATAAAGCACTGGCTATGGGTGTTTAATTAGAGTTCAGTACGGTCCAGTTAGAGGAAATGTCCTCAGGTCAAGGTCCGGACCGTCATAATTTCTAACTTGTGTTATGATTCAGTGGTGTTTCCTGTTTACTGAAGTAGCCCAGTATCAGCATCTTATACCATCAGCTACACCAACACATCACACAAACCGTTCTTTATATTTTAGTATATTTACGGTTTAAATTCTAAACTGAATTAATTACTTATAAAACTACAAATAAATGCTTTTTACTCACTTCAAGTAAAAACAAGGGCTACATTAAAAGATGGAATGTTCTATAAATGTTATTTATAGAAAAATTAAATCAAACGTGCAGCCTTTGTCTTAACTCCAGTTGGAGCTGCCTGTGGGAATAATAAACATATAAGTCTTGATCCATTCCTGGTTGCACGTAATTCTTTCCGACTCGCTTTATTCTACGACTGTTTTTGCTCGCTTCGGACCTCGCCTGTGTATGCACAGATCTGATTGGCTGAGGAGCACCTTTGGTGATCTTACAACGTACATGCTTGGTCTGTGAGTTTACCGCACCGCAAAGCCTGTATACCGTAAAGACAAGAAAAGTTAACATAAACTCTTTATCATAAAAACTTTATCTGTTTGGGTCTGCATTGAACAACATCTGGGTCTGGACCAGTACCGCAGTCTGCTTATTAGTGACCTCTGTTATATAGTATAGAAACTATAGAAATGAAAAATGGCCTCCTTAAGACAGCTACCACAAGAAGTTTCAATGAATCAAAGACACCATAATTTGGTGATTTACTGTGATGTCTCAAAGAAGTTCACGTTCTTGCATCTACCTAGCATGCAAGGTTAACCCAAATGTTTTCAGAATTATAAATAATGAAGAGATCATGTTTCAGGCTGTGAAGGTTGTTCAAAAATGGATGAGTTAGAATGGATGAGATGCTTTATGTATAAGCGGGACATAAAAGGGTGTCAGTCGTGCTTGTCTAGTCATGGGTGAATAACTGTGTTAGCATCTATATAAGGTTGCCAATAAAGATTTTAGGGGCCACGAGCGACCAACTACAGCATGAGTGCACCCCCAGCATTAAACAATATAGTATTGCAACAGCGGTTTTCTTGCCCTGGCATTGAAGGGTTACAGATGGAGCTCTGGTGCGTTGTTTGCTAAGCAAAGTCTGTTTTTTTCTGTTTATTTGTTTTTTTACCTGTTTGTTTGCTTGTGTCTTTGTTTGCATAAAGGATTTAGATCTCTGAGGGCTTTTTAAATCTGTTTTATTAAAATAACGATAACAGGAAATTAAGTGGGTATGGGTAATAATGCATATGCATTAATTACTTAATCAGACAAGAAAAATGATCAAATTAATCATCCAACCTTAAGTTACTACAGTCTTAGGGTGATCCATATTAAGGATTTAATGATGGCTCCTTAAAACTTATTAAAATCTGCTACCAGAGGAACTACGGTAAATGCATGTCCAGGGATAAACATGTAGAATCAGAAATCTCAAATGGAAAGCATAATAAACAAAGCATTGATATAATTATTGACGTAATTCTGATAATATTGACTACACATTCTCTGCCTAAAGTCTAACCCTAACCTAACCCTAACCCTAACCACACTTGATTTTTGTATATGAATTACTTTGTCACTGAAACAGAAACTCTAAAAGTATAGATTCATAACTAATACATTTTTGTTTGCAAGCAGGCAAGCTGCCAAATCAGAAGAAATTAATTTATTTGTAATATGATCTCCTCAACAAGAAGACTATCCTATCTCACAGGAGACCCCAAAATAAAATGTCTGCAGGACAAGCAAGTTTCTAGTGGACTGTATTTTCAATGAACCCGGCTACGTCAACTGTGCCTCTATGTTGATATGAATATATGAAAAGTTAAAAGAAGTGTGTATAGTCTAGTTTTGCTGAAGAATAATATATGTCCTCTACATTTGTCTGTGTTTTACTTCACTGATACAATCAAATAAGAACCAGTTGACACAGAACGTGTAATAGAACTCATTACAGAGCCAAGTAATGTTTTAACTGCATGTAAACAGAGAAAAAAAGAAAAATGACAATAATAACTAAACCATTAAGGGTTACCAAATAAGCAACATTACATTATTGCTCCACTCCCCCGAGTCTCTCTCTCTCACAACGTTATGTGGGTTAATGTATTCTACGGTACATCCGGGTTGACAGGTTGCTGCTTCCAGCTAAGCTGCCGGGCTGGCAGAGGGAGCAGCGGCCAAAACAGGCCTGCTTTGCCCAAAGCTCAGTACTCTTTCTGGGTAGTGGTCAACAGCCTGGGTCCCTGTGCTGCGACTATGGCTGAACATCAGAAAGCCAAGCCAGTGACAGAGCTTTAAAAAGAAATTTGAGCCTTAAATTCTTCCTCTAAACGTGAACTGATTTATTTTCTTGCAAAGGCTTAAAAGCACCTGGTTAGATTAAATATTTTGTGGATTTGCTGTAATTCTCTTATTCTACCAAACTGGATCAAAGGAGTTCAAAACACATTTCAGCCTTTTAACTGGCTTTAGAATAAAATCCTTTTGCTCTGAGCAGCCTTATATGTAAGTATGTTTAATTAGGTGTAATTACATTTAATAAATAAACCTTATGCTTATCCTTATTATTAAACAATCAATTTTGTCTCTAACAAAGCAATCAAAATACTACCGAAACATTTGATAAGTGACAGTCAGACCTTTTTTTTTTCAAAATGGTAGCCAGTATGTGACCAGTAAATACAGTTTTTAATTCTTTTTTCTTAGTTTTAATATTTTTTGCAG
Organism: Megaleporinus macrocephalus; assembly: GCA_021613375.1. NCBI lineage: Eukaryota > Metazoa > Chordata > Actinopteri > Characiformes > Anostomidae > Megaleporinus > Megaleporinus macrocephalus. The sequence continues at coordinate 36,200,344 of CM038713.1, forward strand.
TTCAAACGCAAAATCCTTTAATTCAATCTTTCTTGTAAGAGGACCTACCATGTTATTTCCAGTTTTCCCCTTTCCTTTCCTTTTAGAGCTTATTGCGCATGTAAATGGTCTGCAAAACTAGAAAAATGCAAAGTACAACGAGAGGGAAAAACTTTCTCCCACAGAAAGCACTTTTCTCAGCTACCTGAAACAAAGCTTGCACAGAGCAGAGCAACTACTGAAGGCCAGCAAGAAGTGTTCTGGTGGTTGACTAGTCAGAACAGAGTGGATGAACTGACTGATCAGAGCACATTGGGCCCCATCAGGAGGCGGGACTTAAAGACACAGGAGCTCTAACAAAGCATATCAGACAGGGGATGAACAGAAGATGTACAGTATAGTAAAAATATTGGAAATTGAAGCAAAATCCTAACCTTAACGTCCATTGTGGTAGACCCCCCAGTTTTTTGAAGTGACCTTTTTGTGTGAATTTTCTGACTTGGAGACACACGCAATTAAAAAAGGGATCTGACTGTAGTTTCACTTTCTGCTCTAAAATGTCTGATAATTGTAAATGTCGGGGTTTTGGGCTGGAACAGATACCTCCCGATAAATTATGATGTTGTATATATTGTTGCTGTTTAAAGAAAACGTTCAAAGTGGCAACTTCACAGGAGAGGACATAGTCAATGGAAGCAGATCTTTCTCCAAGTGTATATATATATATATATATATATATATATATATATATATATATATATATATATATATATATATATATATATATATATACACTACCGCTTAAAAGTTTTGGATCACTTTAGAATTGCATGCAACTTTCATGCAATTCACAAACAATATTGTTCATTTCACAATTAGTGTAAGTGTATCAGATGATTTCTAAAGAATAAAAATGTTTGTATCAAAGTCTATTTTTGTATAGAGGCTTATTTAGCATATAGTCCTATTATCAGCAATTCTCAGTCCTCTGTCTGAATCTCCTGGTACGGCCACCAATCCAAGTTAAGGATGTTATTGGGCTAATTGGTTGTTAGGACACTCTTGCTCAATTGTGATGCACAGCTGAAAAACATTCTACTAATAAGTGAGTATAAAAGGGAACAACATTCTAGGTTAGTTTAGTATCTGAAGATCAGCAGTTGATGGCTTGCTGACCGACTCAAAATGACCAGAAAGAAACAACTTTCTTTAGAGACCCGTCAGTCCATTGTTGTGTTCAGGAAGAAGATACTCCATTGAAAACAAGAACATTTCACTGTGATCCCAAACTTTTGAGCGGTAGTGTATATATATATATATATATATATATATATATATATATATATATATATATATATATATATGCAATGTAACAATATAAAGTGGCCAGGAAGTTAATTTCTACACAGGGAGCTTTATCAGAAGCCCCCAACATGTCTTTGTCATGCATTATCCATGGCTGCTCAGAACTGATCTAACTGAGAAACTACAAGGATCTTTTATTGAGCATCAAAAGTTGTTTATGAGGAAGAAAATGCAAGAGATGGACTGAAAACTGGCAGCAAAAATGAGGACGGACTGAGGCTGAAGTCAGCTTTATATTAACATTCAAGTGTTAGTGGTGTTGCTTGTAGCTACTGTTTTAATTCTATGACAAGTGTACACCAACAGAACTATGCCAAGTGCAACGCTCCAACTGCACCAAGCTCAAGCCTACTTCTTATTTGTTAATAGGTCTGTTTCACCATAAATACTAAAACAAGTGCCACTGCCACAAATATATATATATATATATTCCTAACTATGCTAGGAAAGAAAATCCAAACAAAGCTGAGAAACACACACTAACAGTCTTGCATAGTTGTATCCAGTATGAATGTATACTGAGACTGAGAGTTCCAAAATTAGTAGTTTAGCATACATTTGACATTTGGAGCGTTGGTGTGTAATCTGATTCACTGATATGTACTCTAACATGACATTTCCCTTCCAAACCTTCATGACATATCAAGACTGCTACTAGCTTTGTAAGGCCTGCAACACAACACAGTAAACAGCCACTCTGCCTTTATTCAAATGAATGCATTAAGCACATAACACAAAATCAAATCACACTCCATTGCTTGCGGCGAGCTGCCGAATAATAGATTAAATGAGGGAAGCATGCAGATAGTCTCTGGTGAGTCTCTGATACTTCATGCTGTGTTGAAAGAAAGGGCTAAAAATAAAAGCAACGGTGCCTAAAGCCTCTTGTAATGTCTGACTATCGGACCATCGTGTGTCACTATGTGCTGACAGTGTCCCTGAGAAATACTGCTTTCATTGTACAAGCGTGATGGCGCTAATAGGAAATCATTTGTGGATGCTAATTGGGCTGCGTCTTTATTTATTTACTGCCCACTATTTTGAAGGAGAGCAGCGGAGTCAGCGCTGCCCTAGAGTCTGTGAAAAAAAAAAGAGGCAGGAGAAGGAGAATGAGGACGCAGCCAAAAAAGATAGAAGGCCCATGAGACCAAGAAAGACAGGCAAGCACACAAAAGGATGAAAGGCAGAGAGTAAGAAATGACCAGCATAGCCAAACAGACATTGCTCAGCAAAACAAACACAGCAAAGCTCCTTTTATGTCGCGGCTGCTTTTTAATCTATATTTCTTCTGTAATAATGTGATTTCTCAACACTGTTGTCATTTATTTGTTTTATAACAGAAGTCATAGAATATTTACTTTGTTTTTGCTACAAACTGCTGTTTAGAGCATAGCTATGTATCTTGTAACTTATTTTGAGCCGCTTTCGGAGCTGCTAGCGCCACCGGGGACTAAGCCCAAGTCAAACTTCTGATGCTTGTTAAAAAGTTGTAGTTGCCCGGACGCAGTCAAAAGGTTGTTTGGAAATGTCACGTCAGTGTGTAACTGGGTGTGAACTGCAGATGGTGGGCAAGAAGTAAATTTGTACACAGGGAGCTTTATCAGAAGCTCTCAACATGCCTGTGTCTTGAGTTCAGAACTGATCTAACCAAGAAACTACAAGGAGCTTTTATTAAGCTGTAAAAGTTGTTTATGAGGGAGAAAAATCCAAAAGATGGACTGAAAATTGGCAGCAAAAATGAGAACTGATTGAGGCTGAAGTCAGCTTTGTATTCAAATTGCTTGTAGCTATTATTTTAATTCTATGACCAGCGTACACCAACAGAACTATGCTAAGTACAATACTCCAACTGCACCAAGCTCAAGCCTACTTCTTATTTGCCAATAGTTCTGTTCCACCGTAAATGCTGAAACAAGTCCCACTGCATCAATTAAAGTGGAACAGGAAAACTAGAAAAACTGGTGAATAAAAAGCTGATCTAAAGAGGTCACGTATGTTTGAGCTAGATGTTTATTGCTAGGTTAATCCACAGGATAATAAAAGAAAGTCAAATGATGGTCATTGTGGACCATCTTGGTACAGAGTTTGACTCAATCCCTAGCAAAACAGCTGTAGGCCTCAGTATTTTAATACGCTTTCGTTAGTTTACCCATATAGAAGTATGTTTTGATGAGAAGGTGGTTCTTATATTTACTAACTAAATAGCAGCTAATCTTTCAGACGAGTTCAGTCGAGAACTTCTCCTCTTCATACCATAAGGTTCCCACCCAACATATGTGATTTTCTGTATGCGCCTTTTTCCTGAACTCACAAAGCACTTCCTCGCCTTGATCCCCTCCTGCACGTCAACAGAATCACATCACTACAAACAACTTTTTGGTCCTGGCTGTCACTTCCAACTACCAACGGCAGAGACAAATGCGATTGATTCAGTGAGATGACTGCGCCAGCGAGAGGTCGCAACAATCAAACAGAAGGTGAATAAAATAATGTTGCTGTTGGAGTATTTATTGACGTCTGTATAAACAGCATGAATTGGAACTATACGCACCCAATATGACTTTTGGACAAAGATATGATTTATATGTGCTGAAACCTTCACGTTATGCCTGGTTCACACAACACGACTGTTTGAGTGGTCAGGTCTTTGTACTGTTCACACTACGTGACTGGTTGGGCTGTGATCGTGAGTCTTTCAGTTGTTGTGGCTTTCACACTACATCGGCTACACGGGGTCACCAATTACACGACTTTCATTCTGAGGAATCGCGACTCATCTAGCTGCTGTCCGAAAACCCATTTTTTGGTCACGAGAACACACGAAAACTAAACTCTCGTTAGAACTAAATGCACGTGAGAACTGCGATACCACGTAGAACATACGTTATCTCCAAAATGGACGTCAACAAACAAGCAATACAAGTTGTCACTGCGCTGATTTAGATTAATAAAAGAAGAAAAAAGAACGAATATAGATGAGAAGAACTTTTGCAGAGAGAGCTGGAGGTGAATTTTATCATTGAAAACGTAGATTGTGTGAACAGTGACACGGTTCAGTCTCTATGCGATCCCATTGGCTGTAGCTAGACGCTGCTGTTGACTCTAGATATTAAAACTGCTAGATGTTTGCGAGGTGTCTGCGATTAGTCGGCGAGCACTAGGCGGCTTTCTGCCGTTCACACTACACGACTGAGCGAGCGGCGAGTAGTCCTCGATTTGCCTCCGAGCAGAGGTTTTTGTCAGCGATCTACAAAAAACAGTTGCCGACTGAAAAACCAGTCTAAAATCGTGTAGTGTGAACAAGACATTAGGCGTGACGCACTCTGAGAATGCAGGACAGAAAGTCCAGAGAGGCCAAGAGGTAGTTATAATTTACTGTTATCTTGAGATCATGACTTTAATGTCTTGTGATTATAAAACAGTCACTACTTATTTGGTGAGTAATGTTAAGATAAGGCTTCTCAACATCAAAACTCTTGCGATTTCAAGATAAAATGTTTTCTCGAGAACACAACTTATTTTGGGATTAAAAGACAAATAAGTCATGATAACAGTCCATACAATTCTAACTACCTCATGGCTTTTCTGGACTTCTGTAGAAGGAGGACTGAAGAGGAATGAGAAGTAATGTTGAGCAGTAGTGACAATGAGTTTAATGCTTTTTCTGTTAAGATACAACTACAGGACGCATATTCTGCATACTTCATCCTACCAGAGGACATTACTGTTTCATGAATTCGAGGCAGAGCTTCTGCTTGTAGCTTCTATCTTCAAACAGGAGTAAACAAACCACAGACAACCCAGCTTGATGCACATTTGCTGGGACGGCAACCATGACGAGGCAGCTCTGATTGGTCAGCCTGATATTAAAAGCATAAAATCAAGCTGGCGCTAATTAAATATTTAGGGAGAAATAGCATACCATCAGTTTGGGACATTATGTGCTGGAAACCAGACCCTTGTATCTACACTCACTGTCCATTTTAACCCCCCCAGGACCACCACAGACCAAGTATTATTTGGATGGTGGATCATTCTCAGCACTGCAGTTACGCTGACGTGGTGGTGGTAGTGTTAGTGTGTGTTGTGCTGGTGTGAGTGGATCAGACACAGAGTTGTTAAACACTGTGTCCACTGACTGTCCACTGTATTAGACACACCTACCTTGTGGGTCCACCTTGTAGATGTAAAGCCAGAGACAATAGCTCTTCTGCTTCTCCCACAGGACACTGTTGGTTGGTGAACTATTCTCAGTCCAGCAGTGACACTGAGGTGTTCAGTAGCACTGCAGCATCTGATCCACTCACACCAGCACAACACACACTAACACACCACCATGTCAGTGTCTCTGCATTGCTGAGAATGATCCACCACCCTAATAGTACCTACTCTGTGGTGCTTCTGTGAGGGTCCTGACCAAGTCTGCATGCTGATCCAATGCACTATCACCAGTGTGGTCACGCTTCTGCTCCAACCACATCAGGGGCAGATTTAAAAAGAACAAAGTCGACGTCCCTGAATGTGTTGCTGACTGTGTGTTAGGTAAGATAGAGCTTAACCTTAATAAAAGACTATTCTTTCAAGTGCATATCTGGGGGTGAAGCCCACTCTTAGAACGTCTTGAAGCCATCCATGACCATCCAAATGGACTACTCTTTTAACAATGGCCTTTTGAGCTCCTAAGTTGCTGCTGTGCCATTTTCAGTCTCTACTGCTGAGAACTAGCAGGTGGTTGACATTCTCTGACCGTTGTTGAGTCTTTTTTCCCCTCTTTCTGTAACGTAGCCCAGATGAGGGGAGCACACCGGGCAGCCTCTCTGGACCCGCCACTGTAATAGCTTCATTAGAGTTGGAGTGCCGTGGTGCCTCCTGGCTCTGGAGATTTAATATGTGAGGCGGTTGAGCCCCACATCTCCAGGCAGCCGGGCATGTGCTGTGGAATCTCTAATAAAGAGGCAGGCAGTTGAAGTCATAAAGCAAAAGAACATCAAACACATACTGTTCCGTTTTCTGCCTCTGCCTCCAAGTCCTCCATACGCGAAGCTCTTGAGGGCTGTGGGGCTTGACTATACAGGAACACAATACACAGTAGTGCCACTGAGCTGGACTATGTAACTGTGGGATCGGGTTCTGTTAAGCTTTGTGAAGAAAAAGGTGACCTTTTAGTTATTGCTGACGTAAAAGAAAAGCATGGTATGATTTACTTCTCGTAACAGACTTTAAACTTTCAAATAGAACAAACAGCAGGTGTGATATTTTGAGAAAATCCTTCAGGTATGTATGTCAAGTCTTGTCATTTAAACAAATAGAAGAAAAGCTGAAAGCATGAGCTATGGGTCTGACAGGCAAACCAGCACACAGAAACAAGAGGGAGAGAAAGAAAGACTGGCACAACCACGCAAACACTGCTCAATACAACAAATACATCAAAACCCTATCTTGCAAAGAAAATCTCTCCAAAGGACATCAGTGGGTGAGCTCATACCAGGAACTGTCTGAAATGTAATTCAAACTGTGTGTTTAATTGTGTGATCCTGTAATTCTATTTAAAAAGTACAGCAAAATCACAATAATAACTACATTAGTAATTAATTAATATAGGGTAATCTATACTGTATGTATTATGTCTTTGTAAGCACCTATACGCAGTTCGAATAAGTCTCATAGGTATTAAATGCATGTACATATATCGAAAAAAAATAACCCAGATAGCAAGTACGTATTGGTCCACTGGCGCAATAAAGTCGGCCCCACTGCTGACTGTTTAATTGTAAACACTCGCCTTGGGGGGGTGACTTTATTAAACCAGTAGATCATTGTCCAGCATACAAGATCTAACTAGTAATCTAATGTGATCTAATCTCCCCACACAGACTTTTACTATAGAAAATATATGACAAATATTACAAATAATATTTACTGAACTAATTTACAATAATATAAACTAATAAATATAAACTAATACATTAGACATACCCTAGTTACCGGTGGGACATAAAGAAAATGCTGAGCAAAACACCAGTTGACCGCCAAATTTGCCATCAGGTGGCCAACAGTAACCTTCTATCCTCCTGCTATCAGGGAACATGTGCCAAACGTTCTACATACATTTAAGTGCCAAAGCAGTCATATTAAAAAATTAAACCTGGTAAACATTACATTTTATTCTTAATGACAGTAAGATAACACACAATCTACAGGGAGCTAATAAACAATAACTGTGCAGTCAAATTTAAAGTGTTTCACTTAAAAAACCTAAATGTCACTAGAACGAGGTACCCAAACTTTTGCACACAATGTATGTAATATATAACATAGTGTAACAAAAATGTAAATGTAATAATTTTCATAATTCAATGTGAAAACTTGAGCTAATAGTTAATAATAATTCCAGGTAGTTGATTGCTCGGCCACTGCTGTGGTGGTGCTAAGTTGTTGCTAGCCTACTTGTATGACAGTGACATAGGATAAGCATCAAAACATGTATAGCTCCAGAGGGGAATAAATAGATATAAGCGATATAAGCATTACATATGACATAAGTGGAAAGTTTAGGATGTAAAGCGTTCCTCCACTCACTCCTGTGCAAAGAAACTGTGTCTGAATGAACAGCGTACAAAAATTAAGTTGAAGGAGCACAAACAGCCTATTCACGTATGGTATCCACATTTATTGACCCTACAAAAACAATAATAACAATGGGAAGAAACAGAGGAACAGTAAGTTTGCTTCTTCAAAACTCTAAAATTCCCCTTTAAGAACAGTGTTGCACTATTAGAATTTAACAGAACCTATGAGGTTTTTCTGTCTTTTACTTTCCTTTAATGTGTTATAACTTATTGTGCATGGAAACGGTCTGCAAAGCTCATGTACATGCCAGAGGAAGAAATAAACTGTCACACAGTAATCACTTTTCACAGAACTCCACTGGATTTCCAGCCTTTTTCTCTGCCACAAGATGACATCATCTTGTAACACAATTCTCATGACCTGCCTACCAGCAAGCCAGGCGTGCCCCATTCAACACACAGAGGGCTAAAAGAGTGAAAACGTATCACTCTGAAACATCCTCCTACAGTCTTGCAAAGGTTGATCGGTTGTACCAGCTTGTTTTACCTGACTTTCAGGACCGGACTCTGACTCACAGTAGAAACAACACACAATAACAATTGTAAGAATAGCCACAGTGGTGTGTAGGTAGAACCTGTAGAGGGATGCTGCTCAGGTGGTTGACCAGTCAGAACAGACTGAGCTGACCAATCAGAGCACACTGGGTTTATAGTGAGACAGGGCTTAAAGACACAGGAGCTCTAACAGAGTGTTTCAGAAAGAGGGTGAATACAGATGTACAGTATGAGAAATATACTGTGTTATGGTAAAACTGATGCATGTGAATCTAAGAACCTACTAAGTCCCTTCAAACATTCACATTTTTACTACCCAAGAAAATATAAAGCAAGTGCAGGTGCGCGCACACACACACACAAACACACACACACTTACGTGATGATGAAGGTGGTGGTGAGGAGGAGTGTGGTGAGCAGTCCTCTTTGGCAGTCGGCATTCTTCCTCTGTCTCTGGTGCATCTCCCCTCCGCAGTTATCGCAGCAGCGGCACATGCAGAAAAGCAGGCCCACCAGCGGCAGCAGCACAGCGAACAGCAGCCCCAGTGCCGCACACACCACAAATCCGATCTCATAGTAAATCACCTGCACACACCACACCCAGCAGCCCAACACTCACCGTTATACTTTCAGTATCACTGCAGACCAAGTTCAGGGTCACTTTAGAACACATCCTCCATTGATATATAAGATAGGGAGGGGTGAAGGGCCACTGGGGACAGAGTTAGACCTAGTATTGACAGACCTAATCAGAGAAGAGGAAGGGATAGGGTTTTAGGGGTCACATGATAAAAACAGAGAGACACCAGAAGGACCTTTATTTTTTTTTTTCAAATTGTTTGGATGAGGAACGGTAATTATATATGTCTTGTGGTTGATACCAATAACTACTTTATTGCATTTTCCACACTGTAACCCATATAAATAATTTCTAATCCCTTAGTCTTCAACGTATGTGCTTTATACACTGTCAGGAAAAGAGGATACTGTCCAGATCAATTTGAGTTTTTTAAGATGCAAAGGATGTAAATGTACCCTCAAAGCTACAACATGGTACATAAGATCCAAGTGTGTGTCTGTAACATGAATATCGTCGCTGTTCAATGAAAAACATGTTTCTCCATTTTTGTCGATTAAGTTTTCTACCTCATTTAAACACGCCAATGGTCGCTTACAAAGTGTGAAAATTTTATAACGAATAGGTGGACGGCGGTCCGGGTCCGGACCCAGATGTTGTCCAATGTGGACCCAAACAGTGTTTTGACAGTGTTTATTTTAAGCCGCGGAACGTTTCTTGTCTTTACGGTATACGGGCGCAGTAAACTCTCTGACCAATCGCGTGCGTTGTGAGATCACCAAAGGCGCTCCTCAGCCAATCAGATCTGTGCAGATTCGGGCCGCCGCGCGCACACAGACGAGGTACGAAGCGAGAAGCAGCAGGCGGAGAGAGGCTCAATCAGACGGCGTGCTATAGAAAAAAGGAAACTCGGCAGCGAAAAACACAAATAGAATACAAAGTGTGGAAGAATACAAAGAGAGATAAACTGTTAAGATGTTAAATCGAGTTAACAAGAAGACGCAGATTTTATTTACTTTTTCTCACTTTAAAAAAAATCGCTTTTTTTTTTAAATAGAGGTCTTGGGTTTACTTCAAGTGAGGGGAAAAACATTTATTTTAAGTTTTACAAATAATTAATTCAGTTCAGCATTTAAACAGTAAATGTACTGAAATATACTGAACGGTATGTGTGATGCGTTGGTCTTTCAGTTGTTGACATAAGACACTGATACTAGACTACTTCAGGATACGGATGCGCCACTGAATAATAACACACGTTATACTGAATTCTAATTGAATACCCCTGGAATAGACCAATAGAAGTGCTTGAAAAAAATTCTGGTTCCATTGACTTCCATTAAAAGCAAAGTATGTTTTTGGTCTCTCCTGTAAAGTTGCGATTTTAAAAATACTTGTTTTTTATTGGACAGCGACGATATGATACAGTAGTATGATGCAATTATATTCCCTAGCTATAAGTACTAAACACATACTCTTGAATGTGCAACCCAATTGGAAACTGGAAAAAGCAAGCGAAACAAAATCCCTCACTGTATAAAAGAAATGTCACAATGGTGTTAAATGGTTTCTCCATATGTAATAGTTCGTCGCTAACCGCTTAGCCGTGCACTATAATCTGCTGCTGTGAATAAGCTGACCCTCAGCAGACACCCCTCTCCAGCCTGGTCTTATAGCTCCTGTCTGGGCTTAAGCTGTGGGTAATAAAAGCCAGTTTTCCTGCATGTGCTGCTAAGAACTGATCTCTATGTTTCACATTCTCACAAAGCCCCAGAGCCATCGGGCCTGTTGTGTTCTGAAGCTGACCTAGGAGATACCTTTTGGAGTCAGTTTAGACAAACTCATAAAGATGTTAAACAGGGTATTGAAAAAGTCGTGTCGACACTGTTACTGCGATGCCAGTGCTGGTGTGGTTTTTAATCATTAATACACATGCTGGGCCCTGTATTGGACGCTCTGCTGGTACACCTCCTACGTGTACAGTCATAGCCCGTCTTTTTTATGCACAACTTGTGTTAGTCATTCTCTAGCCCTCCATGAGTTGTCATGACAGGAGCACTGTGGACTGGATATTTTTTAGGTTTTCCACCCAGCAGTGACAATGCTGTGGTATCCTGACTTCCTACAACAATGTCAGTGTTCACGCAGTGCTGAGGCTGGTCCGGCATTCAGATAATATCAGTGGTGGTTCTATGGTGGTCCCTCTTCACTGGTGAACAGAGGCTTGATCAAGAGTGCACCAATAGATGAGTTACATTTGTAAACTTACTGTTAAGCTATGGAACCTCAGAAAGGATGTGATGGTTTTTTATAGAAATAGTAAGTGAACTCTTTATAATTACCTGGATTTCTGCATAGACTGCAAATACATTTTAATCTGATATCTTTATATTGAAGCCACAACTACATTAACAATAAACAGTTGCTCTTTTCATGTCTTTTATTAAGGACATTGAGAAACTTCCACAGTGCAAGCTAGAAAAAGAAAGTCAACCTCTGCCTTAATGACTTCTCCAGACGCTAATTGACAAAAGGTGTTTCCGTTAAGGAGGTGAGAGACTGGAATTGTGGGTTTCACAGTCGCTTTACCCAGTAAACACAGGAAGCACACAAAGTCTGCTTACTGACAAATCTCTTCTTTTCCAAGAAGGATTAGTGTGAACCATGCCTCGATGCAAACAACTTCCAGAAGAACCTCAGAAGGCGTGTTATAGAGGAGCATGAAGGTGGAAATGTGTACAAAAGCATTGGATGTACATCAATCTACAGTTAGACAAGTTCTCAGTTGCTACTCTTCTTAAGAATGGACATCCTGCAAAGCTGACCAAGAACCCAAGGCTAACAGAGTAAACTACCTAAAGAAGACACAGAAGACCTACGTAGGGCAAAAACCTTATTCATGGGTCCACTGTTAGAAAACCACTGAAAATAAATTGGACACTGTGAAGGAAGCCTGGATGTTCCACAGTGCTTCTATGGAAGAAAAAAACCCAACTCAACTGTGAAGCATGGTGGAGGGAGCATTATGGTTTGAGGCTGCTTTGTTTCCACAGGGCTTGAACCACCTGTGATCATTGAAAGAATAATGACTTTAAGAATTAATCAAAACAAATTAACAGAAACGTAAGGGCAGCAGTCCATGATCTTAAACTGAAGAGATGTTGGGTGATGCAAGATGACTATGACCCACAACACACCAGTAAATCAACTAAATCCTCCTTATTCCTACTGAGACACTGTGGTGTGGCCTGAAGAGGGCTGTGTAAGTATGGGATCCCAGTAAGACTGGAACTGAAACACGTTTTCAGTAAGGATGGGTCAAAATCCTCATCCTCAGTGTCTCCATCTACAGGAAACATTTGGTGCAGATGATGCGTCTAAAGGGGATTTATAGATTATTCAATTCAAGAGTTCACTTACTTTTTCTATCCTGTACTGCACATGTTACACAATGTGCTCAAAAGACATGAAGTACAACCGTTTGTGTTATTAGACTGTCTTTCTCTACAACTGGGACTTAGATAACCACATTTTATTAGTAAGCAATGCAGAAATCCAGGCCATTTCAAAGGGTTTACATTTGCACATGTATGTGGTGAGCACCAGATAATGTGTGGTGTGCAACAAATCCTATTAGGTAAGCAGGAAATACTACCGAATAATACCTGGTGTTCACCTGATAGTATCATTTAGACAATTATCTTTTGCAGAATTATCCCAATAAACAATATCACTCATGCTTTATGTATTTGCATATTCCCCTGTAGTGTTTAACAGACTGAAGATTTACTTTATAATTTTTCCAAGTGGTGTTCAAAGAATATGTGTAATAAATTAACTGATTATGTTCTGTTTGCCTAGTACATAATTAACTGCAGTCGTTTCTATTGCATACATTTTCTAACTAACCATACATGAGAATTATTGTACTAAATTATTTATTAAAATAAATAAGCAATACAAAAATAAATGTTAGGGCACATGGATGTAGGAGCAATAATTTGCATAACAGTGGCACTCATTTACATAATCACATTATTTAATATTATTAACTACCAGCTTTAGCCTAATTTAAATGGTAATTGTACCTCTCCAGATAAACAATGAGTGTTTATACAAATGACCAACCCACAGAAGATAGACATATATACACATATCCTATAAAAACTTCCCCTCCGGTTATATTTAATATGGTTTTCTAAGAATATTTACTTTGGCCAAGAATTCAGGTTATATTTTATTCATGTACATACTATGGTTATTTTATAATAAGACTTTGTTCAATCTGGGAACAGCACTAGCACAGACACAGCAGCACCGCCTGGGGCAGTGGAGACTAGATGTCTTTCCCAAGAGGACGACTAAGGAATACCAACTCAATCCTGGGGACAGCCATTCGGTGGCTGGCTCACCTCTAGGCTGTCACCAAGTTGCCAATTATCTGGAGACAAGCCATCAAGAAAAGGTCGTCTGGAGTTCTTTCCACTTTCTTGTAACCAGTTCTAATCAGCATTCCAAGATTTGTGGGGCAAAAATTCAGAGTAAAGGATCATTTCAAGCTCTTAAACTTAAAAATCTTCCCAAATCACGAAACTAAATATGTGGCACTCACTTGCCACCCTCAATCCAGTCTCTAGCCGGAGGGTATTACCTTAGCCTTTCAGCTCTCATCAGCACGGACAGGATTTAGTCTGGCTGCGAGCTTGACTGGCTGGGATTACGGCAAGAAGTGCTGAGGGAACTCAATGCAGTGACTGAGCTGTCGCCCCTGAAATTCCCTGTAACTTAATAGAATAGTGGTCTCTCTCGGGTCAGGGTTTTGAAATGGCTGAGCTAAAAATAGCAAACTGGTCAAGAAAGGGAAATCCCTGGAGCTGCTAAACTACAAACATGTTTTTAGCCTTCTTTTTTTTTTTTTACATTGTGAAGAGTTTACATTTTACTGGCCCAAATATAGTAAACTATTCAACTATTTCTGATATATGCATTGACTAAAGCATTTAATTATATTATATTGGTTTAAGACTAAATTTATGACCTTTTATGTCTATGATTATGCAAAAACATGAATACACATACAGCACTGTTACATAATAGAACATTGTCATTTAAAGAAATGAACAGATAAAAAGAACCATCCAATGTTTTTCAATCTAATTCCTGTTTGTAGTATCTGTAGCGTACGCTCAAGTCAAAAACACCAATAGCAGGACCTGTCAATTGTATTCAGCTGTACACATACATCAAATCAACAAGTGTTGACTAAACTCACTGAATTTACAAGAAAGCACAGCAAAATCTGTGTACATGCTTATGAACCATGTGCTACAGATACAGCAGTTAGATGTGAATATGCTGGAGTATTACATATAAAGAAAAATCTAATTTACAGGATTTTCCATTTATACTGCATGGAGTCAATCAGCCAAGACACAGTTAGATTCCAAATTTCTCTCCTTTAGTTTAGAACTAGAGCTGCTAGGCTAATTGTGCTAACAAATACTGGAAATGAGTGGTCCTCCAAACAGAGTACTAAAAAACAAGCATCTCAAAAATGGCACCTTTCAGGAGAGGCCAAAAACCTTCTTCACTTGTAATGTACATCAATGGAACCAGAATCCAAGCTATTTTAGAGCATTTCTATTGGTTCTTTCTTTATGAATATAAGCAGCGGTTGTTTATTTAAACGGTGGAGAAAAAAGAAAATCGACAAAAACATTTTTTTGGACAGTGACCATATTCTTGTTTAAAGAAACATACAGTAAAATGCCTTAGACAGACCTTATTTACACATTAAGGCTTAAACTGTAACTGGATTATCATCTACGTAACGTTATGGTTTTGGTATTGATTCACAGGTTCACTGCATTACCAAAATAATTCCTAAGGCTTGCTTACTGTTTGCTTACTATCTAACAAAGGTGTCAAATAACAAAGTACAAATACTTCGTTATCTTACTTAAGTAGAAATTTTTGTTATTTATACTTTACTGGAGTAATTATTTTCAGCTGATTTTTTACTTCTACTCCTTACATTTACACTCTATTATCAGTACTTTCTACTCCTTACATTTACACTCTATTATCAGTACTTTCTACTCCTTACATTTACACTCTATTATCAGTACTTTCTACTCCTTACATTTACACTCCATTATCAGTACTTTCTACTCCTTACATTTACACTCCATTATCTGTACTTTCTACTCCTTACATTTACACTCTATTATCAGTACTTTCTACTCCTTACATTTACACTCTATTATCAGTACTTTCTACTCCTTACATTTACACTCCATTATCAGTACTTTCTACTCTTTATATTTACACTCCATTATCAATACTTTCTACTCCTTACATTTACACTCCATTATCAGTACTTTCTACTCTTTACATTTACACTCCATTATCAGTACTTTCTACTCCTTACATTTACACTCCATTATCAGTACTTTCTACTCCTTACATTTACACTCCAGTAGCAGTACTTTCTACTCCTTACATTTACACTCCAGTATCAGTACTTTCTACTCCTTACATTTACACTCCATTAACTGTACAGTAAAGGTTATTGATGTTTGAAGTTTAAAGTTTTACAATGGGCATAAACGCTGCTAAAACAGGAAGCCTAGCGTATCCCAAATTTATCAACATTAACATTTTAATATAACATTATAGTCATTATGGCTTTTAGAAGAATGGGTTTTTTGGGGAGGTGGGCTAGTGCACTATAGACCACTGTGGCGCAGCCTAAGCTTTTAATGGCATGTTTTCGTTATATTACTTTTACTTTTATACTTTAAGTAGTTCTGAAAGCAGTACTTTTACACTTTTACTAGAGTAATAAGCTTGGGTTGATACTTCAACTTGTAGTTTTTAACCAAGTATTTTTTAACCATAGTATCTATACTTGTACCTGAGTAACGAATGTGAATACTTTTGACACCTTTGCTATCTAATAACAGTAAACCTATTATAACAGTCATTATAAGTGCCTTGGCGTAAGTGCATGCATACTAGAATGTACAGAGAGAGGGAGAATAGAGATATGGACAGACATGCACGCGCAGTGTTTAGCTCTGGGTTGTAGCCTGTATGTTCTGCCCGCTGCTGCTATCCTGGATTGTGATGAGCGGAGTGTGTGGTGCTCCAATGCCTGTATATGGTCTTCAGTAACCACATCTGTGGTCTTCTGTGTGTTTGTCTACGGAGGTCAAGGCCAGAAGCTATTTGCCGTTTGCATCTCCCTCCAATAGAGCATTCACCCACAGCCGGCAGTCGTTTCACTACGTTAGAGAGGCATTGGGACCCATTTTGAGAAAAAAAAAACAGAAAAAAGAAAAGAAATGTAGCTCCGCCTTTCATAGTACATCATACTGTGATCTAAACCACATCAACTTTTCTCTCTGGCCTGAATTAAGACCTGCATGTCATCTGAGTTCTGGGCATGTATGTATAGAATAGAGCTCCAATTCCAAACCGAAGAAGCAAAATGTAGACACTTAACACGTCTCGGCTGATGGACTGGCTGATGGTTTTGGGGGGGTTAGTAGAAAATCCTGTAAATTGGACCATTTTAGCCAAAAGCCCTTAGTAGGAAAAGTGCATGAGGAGCTACAGGGCAGACCATGTGGACCGAGGACGAGTATGGGGGGGGTTACAAAGTTAGGGTCAGCTGAAGGATGATAAGGGAGCCAGCTCAGTGCACACTTTACCTGCAGTGTCAGAACAATGTTCTCTGGCTGGGGATAGCCAGATGATGAGAAGCATGCAGAAAAGCAAAAAAAAAAAAAAAAAAGAACACAGAGGGGAAAAAGAGCACAACAGACAGTCAGATAAAAGCAACAGGCAAATAAAAGGCAAACACAGCACTTAAGAACTAGGAACAAGACACAGTATTCATCTGTTGGGCTCAGAACCAACAATCTGGGAGGATCTAATTAGATCTAGCTGGCTTATCCAGCACTCCTCATTCTTAAGTGTAACAAGGCAATGAAAACCAAAGAGAATGAGTGAATGATTACAGAGGAATCACAACTTCTCATGGCTCTTTTCTTAAACAAGACTAGGGCTGCAATCTTAGAATATCTGTACATCTATTCTAGAACAATTTGAGCAATGTATATACAAATTTTATTTTAGATTACCACCAAAGTGGATACTTATTGTGTTAGTTTGTTCCCTTATTGTAAACCCATATAAATTGCATATAGTTTTATATAGTTCGTGCAAGAGATGGAAGGATCGATCGCCTATGTATCGGTATTGGCTGATTTTTAATCAAAATATGTGATCAGTGGTCGGCCGATATTTCTCCAATTTAGAGCCGATCCCGAGAGCCGATCGATGGGGTTAAACAAATGAGCGTTTCATCCAGGAAGAGGTGAACCCCCTCCGGCCACAAGGTGGAAATACACACCCTTTCATTTTTGACAGACTGACTGAAGCAGCAACGTCGCAGAAAACAAATGTGCTGAAAGTAAACATGTCGTCCGTCTGGCAGTGTTTACCGTACGTGACAGACTCATCCAGGACGTTTTTAAATGTGTAAAATCAGCGTCTCATTGAGGAACCAAGACAAAGACATTTAACACTAATAATCTGATACAGCACTGCACACAGCTGAATACAGTGAGTATCAGCAAACAGCAGAGCTAGCACGCACAGCTAACACAAAACAAACAACCCAGAACACCATACAGACCAGATCTGACCGGTACGAACAGAACAGCAGCAGCAATTCAAGATCTACATTTAATGATTACAGATTTAGTTTAAAATAACAGAGTCTGTGTTTAATGACTGCAGTTTTTACTGCATTTATTTAATTATTTTTTTTAGTTTTAAATTAAGGGTCTAAATGTAATGATTGCAGTATTGGTGATATTTGTTTGTTTTACTTTGTTTATTTACTGTTAATTTAGTTAAAAATATTATGCTGTTTCACATGAGCTCGTTAAAAATGGTAATAAACCAGTTTAGACCATGTGTCATGACTAGCTTGCGCTAATAACTACATGTAGCCCTGCCGTGGCATATAGCCCCGCCCTCGATCGGTATCGGCTATCGGCTGATCGTGCTGAAAGGTGATCGGAATCGGCCTCAAAAACGCTGATCGGTCCATCTCTAGTTCGTGCATTCTTTTGAATACATTTCAACCCATGTACATTTAGTGATTTTAACAGCACTTACAGCCTGAAGTTAACTTCTGCTGCTCAGTTTGCTAACAATCAATACGGAACTCATTCAAACTGGATATATTGGATATTTATTTTAACAACTATAAGCTGGAAATCAGACAAAAAATTAGTAATGCATATTGTTGCTGTCCAAAGGAAGACATGTCCATCTCCATTTTGGTCAATTTTTATATTTCTACATCATTTGAACACAACAGCTGATGTTTATATCGTGTGAAAAATTTCATAGTTAATGGACTAATGCTCCAAAATAGCTTGGGAATAATTCTGGTTTTATTGATTTACATTAAGAGTAAAGACGGTTTTTGTCCTCTGCTGCGAAGTTGCCATTTTGGAGATACTTCTTGTTCTTTGGACAGCGACAATATGTTGCTTATGCATGGTTATGCAAGTGGCAGGAAAAGAAATGATTTTACTCTTTTTAAATATTTCCATTAAGCAGCACCTCAGATTTTAAGGACTATTTATTGCAGCCCTAGCCAGAACGGGACAAGATGAAGGTGTACAGACAAGTTAGCACATCTTCAAGGCAACACTCAGCCTGTGGTTCCAACACTGGCCGTGTATAAAGCCTGAGTCATGTTTGGTTCGTTATCAAGGGAATTTCTCCAACACCTCTCATCTCCTCCATGAAAGGAGATCGAAAACTTCAAAAGAGGAGATGCAGCTTAATTAAAGTCTGTAACTAAAATATAAGGGGCTGGAATGGGAGCTGATGCCAAAAGCAATTAGCAGCTCTTCCGCCACAATAGTATAATGGTGGGGGAAAGCCTCTCTCCTCGGCTTTCACAAGCAATTAACGGCCAGTTGGAGAACAGATATGGGGAGACAATGTCTTCTCCGCTTAACTACGCTGGTGGATCACCAGGAGTCACCTGTACGGTCACAAGCACGCTCAACACCCTCTTACCTTCTGGTACTCTGACTTGATGGCTCCGAATTTATCCTTCGCCACCCGGATGACGAGATCTGCAACGACAGGGTAAAAAACAGAGTCGGTGTGAGGAGGTCGTACAAAATTACATAACCAGCTTTGTTGGCTTGCACGAAAACAGCAACAATGCGTCCACTGTGGCCAGGCCTGCTCCTTCACCGAGCGTCCGGCAGCAGCAGTAAACGCCCTGAGCTGCTCCCACTGCCACAACAGCGCAGGCCTTATAGGAAAGACTGGTTTTCCTACAGCAGCAGTTTTTCTAGAGCGCTCTTGCCCAGATGCTTTGATGCACAGTGTGAGAGAGAGCCAATGAAGATATATATATATGGGTGGGGCTTAAGGGAGAATAGATGGATGAATGTAATGCGGTTTGAATGGTCTATAAGAAAAAAAAAGTTAAATGTTACGATTTATGTTAAAAATACAATATTTAAAAACAAAAATCCAGATCTAATGCTGTAGCCTAGGGCTGGGCAATATACACTATTAGTCAAAAGTTTGGATACACCCAGGTTTTTCTTAGTCTTACCATTTTTATAGTAATATTACTATTAAAATGTGATTATTAATATTAGTGAATAATTGTGAAGACATCAAAACTATAAAATAACACTAATGGAATTATTCCTGGACCAGAATAAAACATCTGGTTGTGGTTAAAAGAATGTTTATAGTGTCTTTTAGAAACAAGTCTCATTTGCTCTGATGCAGTTTAACATATTTTTAACACTCTAGCGAGCAGCTTCATGAGGAGCCACGTGAGCTGCTTCTCTAACAGGACTGAAGAAGATTGTCTTCATGCTGAGATCTTGCTCTGATAAACAGTTTTGGGGGTTTTATAGGTCTTAAAAGAAAATATGTATATTTGTAGAAATATTTTTGTACATAGGGAACACTTTACTACTTAAAATATTTCTTGCATATGCATTAAGATCAAAATGTCTTTATAATTATAAAATACATATTTTATATTTTGTTGCTCTGATAAACAGTTTTGGGGGTTTTATAGGTCTTAAAAGAAAATATGTATATTTGTAGAAATATTTTTGTACATAGGGAACACTTTACTACTTAAAATATTTCTTGCATATGCATTAAGATCAAAATGTCTTTATAAATATAAAATACATATTTTATATTTTGTTTTAGTTACGTGACTGGTAGTGTTATTTGTATTGTGATAACTTACTTGCTGATGCCCCAAATCTAAAAATCATAATTTGTAACAAAATAGTTGCATGTTTATAATGTAATTCACAATTTTGTGATTTACTTAAGAATCTGCATTTGGATACCACTACAAAAAGGCACACTGGATTAATACTACTACTACTACTACTACTAATAATAATAATAATAATATGATGCATTGTTAATAAGGCATACTTTCAAGTTGCAGTGCTACTGTATTTGGAGAGCTGCTGTTACTGAAGTCCAGATGTACAGGACATGCTTGTCCTGACAACTGACGTGGAAATTCATGTCCAATATGCTACGGCTCACTGGTTACACTACCACATGTTACAGTGCAGTTCATCTACTACACACTGAGATCATGTGCGCACATCTGGGCCAGTCGACTGAGCTAATCACGACTGCAGCTCTCTTCGCTGCCGTTCACAGTTATCTGCCAGATGGAAACCATAAAGAACAGCCAGCCTGAAGGCAACAATTGCAAACAGTCTAAGGAACAAACAATTAAGGAACTTCCCTCATCTTTACTAAACAAAGTGCTTTCCACATTCTCAGCTCGGGCACTTCCATCACCGTTTCTTAGGAAAGTCATTACCACTGTCCAGAGCGCAGTGTGCTCTTTAGCCATACTAAAGAAACGTTTCTGTGGGACACAAAGGCACTATTTTCTTTATACCCCAAATAGAGTCAATTAATCCACAACATGCTTGACAGGAATGAAGCTTGATTTGAGTTTTAGGAGACTGTTACATATTAGAGAAGGACTGATCAGTGTTTCAGGGGCA
The DNA here is from genome assembly GCA_021613375.1 of Megaleporinus macrocephalus. Taxonomy (NCBI): domain Eukaryota; kingdom Metazoa; phylum Chordata; class Actinopteri; order Characiformes; family Anostomidae; genus Megaleporinus; species Megaleporinus macrocephalus. The sequence continues at coordinate 36,221,502 of CM038713.1, forward strand.
GAAACAGACCACTGACCTTTCAGCATGATCAACCTGAGGGCAGGCTCGGATTGCTACGCTGTGTCCATATGTTTGCACTGAAAAACACATCATTCCACACCTTCTGACAGTTTGAGGCTGATAATGGCATAAAGTCACACAAATCTCGGTATGGTGACAGTGTTGCAGGTAAAAGTGGATAATTAATAGAGGAGAGCGTTATCAGTGTAGATTGTTTATTTAAAGGTAGAGAAAGGCAAGACAATCAGAACCTATTATTTGTGTTGTATAATTCTGGGTTTGTCTCAAACTCAACAGGACGTTTGCTGTCCATGGTTCCTAAAACAAATCAACATTCGATTGGTTCTACTGCTGAAGTTGACGACAATAGGTGGAGAATTTGACAGAGCCTATGGAATTTTGCCATAAATGGTGGCAGAACTTTGCCACCATGTTTTAATTGAAAACAATAAAATATCCAGCATGCTGCCATCCATCTACTACAGACATGTGAAGATAGCATCAGTCGTTCTTGCTAGTTCTGCTGTCTTTTGATATTCACAGGTTCTGTTTTGAGTAATGTTTGTAACTGTGCTATAAAGCTAGTGGTGGTTTTACCTTACTTTACTTTGCTTTCCCCATGAGGGATGTTCACTTTTACTTTAAGAGTCAGATAAATAAAGGTAAATAACTGCCAGACAGACCCAATTCCTGCACAAGTTTTGCAATTGTTTAGGTTAAAGGGTTTGTATTTTTTTTTGTGAATATATTTTTATTATTATTTTTTTCCCCGTTCCCAATTTCCAAGAACAAGAAAAATCGAACACAAAAATTGAAATAACTAAACAAATTCCACACACATCCCTTTCAACAAAAAAACAATAAAATCTGTATATTGTATATATGTGTGCATACATACACCTACATATCTATTTACATACAAGCACTTCTACATCCATATCTACATTCCTGCACTTATACACAAATATACATGAATACAAATATGCACTGATGCACTTCTACCAGGTACTATGCTACAAACACCCAGTCAGCAGTCCATTTCAGGATAACTTTTTTACGAAAGCAATAGCTTCTGACCATTATCGATTGTAGTCACTTTAGCCCTCTCCAGCACAAGAACGTCAAGAAAGAAATATAAAAAAGGTGTGTTCCAAAAAAAAAAAATAATCTCCAATATCGATTGTATGGCTGCTGTAACAGCTGCCATTATTATTTTCCTTTATTTTCCATGCGGATTAATAGTGGAGTCATCCCCGAGAAGAAAAAGCGCAGGACAGAGAGGGAGGTCCAGCTCCAACAAAGTAGATAACAGAGAGATCACCTCGTTCCAAAATTTGAACACTGGGAGACACTGCCAGAAAACAGGCCCCAGTGCCCACAAGTCTAAGAGAACAACTACAACACAAGTTGTCAGCAGTCATTTTCATTTGAAATGCACGATGGGGAGTGATATAGAACCTGAGAACAACTTTGTAGTGTATCAACTGATGAGCAAAAACTTTCGAAGAGGTAAAGATGTTGCTCCAAATTTAGCTCCAATCTAAATCATCATTACCCAGAGATAAATCAAAAGAGTTCGTATTTAAGGAACCACATCAGCATATATATATATTTTTTTATGAAATTAAATACATATTTGAAATATATTTTCTGAAATATCATGAAGTTGGCATAAAAAACCCTGTATACTATGAATTTGAAAGAAACAAGGCTACAACCTACTCAATTGTTGTAGATCTATTCATCTAGTTTCAGCTACAGACACAGACTCAATCAACACGTGGACAGAGAATTCGATATCGTTAGTTCTGCTGGTTGCTTTCTGATTGGCTATCTGCACTTCCACACTTCTGGGTAGGGTTTTGAGCTGGTCCGGTGAGTATTAAAGTTTAATTGCTTCAACTAAGTTCAAGCACGGATGCTTCGCCCATTGTATACCTCTGTATTTGTCAAGGAACTGTTTATGTTTGGCTACATAGCAGGCTTGGTCACTTTGTGTGCAGCTGAATTTCCTTCTCCTACAGCATTAGGCAGTTCTTGGTTATGTTCACCCTAGAACGTCTGGCAATGGAAGTCTGTTATGCACCCAATGAGACCATGCACAAGAATTAAATGGCTAAAAGGGACCTGCCTGCTGTCCGTACAGCCAATAATAAGTGGCAGTGGTCCCCAGCTGATGTACTCAATAAATAAGCTTTCGCTTAAGGTGGTGTTTCCTGCGTGTTCTTCTTAGTCAACAATACTAGACAAGGGATCTATGAGTCTAAAAATAACAGGCAATGTAACAAGTATTGTGGTGACTTTATGCCTAAAGTTGGAGCCTGGAGTTGTTCAGTAATCCTAAACTCATTTTTGTATATGGGTTCTTACACTGTATATCAGACTATTAGGTGAAAAAGGACTAAAGATTGGTGCTACTACTGGCATTGGCCTTAATGGTCTACATTTATGGGAATGGTGAAAAACGTAATTGAATGAAAACCATAACTATCCCTTTTGCAATGTGTACTATGAAAAAAAAATGGTCCAAGTTTTTAACAAGAGACAACACTTGGCTCCGTCTAACAGATGGTTAGAAGGGATTGAGAGGAAACGAGGCACAGACAGTGATACACAGCAGGAATTTCCCCTCCACTTGGTGCAATGCGGGGGTTTTCAGTCCAAAAGAAATAGCGCTGGGGAGAAAGAAATGCTAATGCGCAACGCCGCTAACAAGTGCGTTTTTGACAGGCACATGTTCTTTCTTCTTCCTCTTTTATTCTCTTTCAGAGATGCTCGCTTTATTATTCAACAGCAGCACCACCGCCTTGTGATAAGCGAGTCGCTCAAGGCTCTGCTTTCAACCAATTAGGTGTTTCTATTCATCATAACTGTGCCTACACATTACAGCGAGGAGAATGCCTCGTTTCTGCTTGGGGATGGGCTCCGAAAGACATTAGGGGTGGTTGCTCACATATCCTCTACTGAAGGGTCCAATAGCAGGTGCTGCTGCTTTCATTCTTATAACAGTAATGAGTAAGTATAATGGTGATGACGAATGTCTAGGACGGCTCTAAGTAGTGAAAAAATCCAAAGGATGTGTTGCTAAATCTTTGAGTCGGCGTGACCTCAATGCAAAGTAATTAACATAGCAATTCAACACCGAGGGATTGCACCCCTTTACATCATTCTGGGGAAGAAAAAAAAGAAAGAAAGATGTGGTGACGGGATTACAAAGGCTGTTAAAAAGATGACACTACGTGTTACAGCAGTGGTTTGATGAGAGATGTCCCTGTCTGGAAAATTCATGAAGGACTTAAAAACATGTGGCTTAAGTTATAAGTAAAGTATTAAATAAGTGTCCGCAGTAAAAGGTGGTGTAAGGTGATTTCTTCCAACAGAATAAGTAAACCTGGGGGTCTTAAAGAACAGAGGATTTTATTAAACATTGAAAACTGACTGCACCAGTCAACTCTGACATTCTCTACTAGTGAATATGCAGTACGCACTTGGACATTTAATGTGTTCCAAAAAAGTTAGGGACAATTTAAGACTAAAATACTTTTAAAATGTTAAAAAAATAAACTCTATAAAATCTTGCACCATATATAAAGAATATAAAAAGATATAGAAGCCTAGCAAGTATGTGCTCACCACCTGTGAAAAGTGCATCAGTGAATAATAATCCAATATTCTTTAACAAATCTGATTAAATTTATTAGTAAAAGTTCAAGACTGTACACAACTGAATGCCTCGGACCTTCCAGTCCTTAGATGGTACTGCATTAAAAACAAGCATGCATATGTGATATTCCCAAACAGTCAGTAAACACTGTCACTGCAGTGACTGTCGATACTAGGGAAGAATTAAATTGCAAATAACTTCATATACTGTCGCTGTCCAATGAAAAACAAGTACCTCCAAAATTGCAACTTTACAGGAAAGGCCAAAAACTGGCTGTACTTTTAATGCAAGTCAATGGAAGTTTTTTTTAAGCTAGTGTGGAGCATTTCTATTGGTCCATTCACCATGAATTTTTCATACAATGTAAATGGTAGATGCTGCATTCAAATGATGTAGCAAAAAAAAAGAAGGACAGCGACGATATATATGCATGTTTTTTGTGATATATAGGACTTTTCACCAGATGATATACATCACTGTTTTTGGAATTAATGACCTATCTTATAACGATTTGTGCACCTGTGCACAGAATATTAATAATAGAGATCACCGTTTTTGAGGCCGATTCCAATCGCCGATCACCTTTCAACGCGATCGGCTGATAGCCGACGCCTGATAGAGGGCGGGGCTATATGCCACGGCAGGGCTACATATAGTTATTAGAGCAAGCAAGTCATTAAACATGGTCTAACAAGCTCATGTGAAACAACATATTATTTTCAACAAAATTAACAGTAAATAAACAAAGTAAATCAAATAAATATCTCCAATACTACAATCATTAAATTTAGACCCTAAATTTAAAACGAAAAAAGTTAATTAAATAAATACAGTAAAAACTGCAGTCATTAAACTGCACTGTTATTTTAAACTAAATCTGAAATCATTAAATGTAGATCTTGAATTGTTGCTGCTGTTCTGTTCGGACCGGTCAGATCTGGTCTGTATGGTGTTCTGGGTTGTTTGTTTTGTGTTAGCTCTGCGTGCTAGCTCTGCTGTTTGCTGATACTCATGAGCTGTGGGTGTACTCTAAACACCGTATCAGGTTAGTAGTGTTAAATGTCTTTGTCTTGGTTCCCCAACAAGACACGGTTAATTTAACAGATTTTAAAAGCGCTCTGGATGAGTGTGTGTCACATACGGCAACAAGCTGCCAGAAGGACGCAACGTAAACTGTTCTCACGAGGCCGCTGCTTTAGTCAGTCTGTGGAAAATGAAAGGGTATGTGTTTCCACCTAGTGGTTCAGATACAAATTACAAGGACCTGGCCGGAGGGGGTTTTAACGAAACGCTAGCTGGAAATACAGAAATTAGGCTCAGTTGTTTAACGCCATTGATCGGCTCTCAGGATCCGCTAAATAGGAGAAATATCGTCCGATCACCGATCACATATTTTGATTAAAAATCGCCCGATACCGATACATAGCCGATCGACCTTTCCATCTCTATTTAATATTATTATTAAGTTAACATTATAAAATTAATAATATTCCATCATTCGGAATATGAAATGCATAACTATACAATACAATTGGTTTTAATATATAAAAGCACAAAAGTTTAGTAGGTTAGTACTGTGACTGTACATGTACAATACCATTCAAATGTGTGGTATAAACCAAGCAAAACACTTTATTTATTATTAAAAACACTTTTACTATTGGGTTGCATTTTTTGTTGCTGCATCAAATGATCTCTCTCTCTCTCTCTCTCTCTCTCTCTCTCTCTCTCTCTCATATCCACTGAGAGAGGAACAGCAAGCTAAATATCTCATTTGACTTTAAGTATCATTCCGCCTTTCCAGCTTTAGCTACAGCCTAACATTACTCAAGATAAAAGCTTTTTAGACTTAACTGCAACCATATGACATCATCATTGTGTGACAATAGTGGCCTACATGTAGAGAAACTGTTCCTATTGCTTATATTTTTATGAAAAACAAAACATTCCCATTTGGTTTGTATGTTTTGGACACACAATGATTTAAAGTATGCGTGTTAACAGTCAGGGCTCCCTTTAAATATAGTATTTCTGTTTTCTCATTAATTTAATACACATCAAACAATGTTTACTAATCACTTCTTTCTGGTGTCATTAGCACTTCACACACGGTTCCGCCTTTTTTGGAAATAAAGTTTATTATTCTGGCAGCAAAACAGCTTTCTGAAGCACAGTCAAATCAGATTAACAGTTGTAATCAAACGCCCTAAGCCAAATCATTTCCGCTTTCCAACGTAATCAAACTTAATGAGATTTTAATATTATTCATGCTTCTGATGTAAAAATTGAAGACTGACTTAGGATTGAAATAATTACAGCTCAAAATGACAAATATTCATAGCACCACGGCTGATGTTCTGAAACCGGAAGCGTGTGCGGGGGGGGGTTTGAGGGAGCGCAGTGGTGTGTGAGCAGTTGTATCGTGTCTAAGGAGTCAGTGGGGCATACTGTCCCAGCTGTCTCTCCTCCTGAAAACTCTTTTCTCAGCACAGTAGGAGAAGAAGTGAGGAAGAGAGAGAAGGAAGAGACTGAGCTCTGAAAGCCTTGAAGACAGTGTGTGGATGCGCGGAGAGTTGATTAGAAGAGAAAGGTGAGAAAAAACTTGTCGCTCCCGATCCTTCACAAATTCTCCCACACGCATACCGAATCTGTCTATACATCCCCTTCAGCCACTCACACTGCATACAGACATGACTAAGCCAGTTACTTCAAGGTGCCATCGAATGCTTTCACTCAGTATTTTAAATAGTTCCCTGTCTGAATAGAGCCTGTGTGACTGGTACACTGGGATGTAACCAAAAATCTACAATGTTTTAAAAATGGTGTTTACAAAAGACTTTACATTTTAATTTTAAGGAAACGGAATTTTTTATTGTATTTTTAAATAATAATATATGACCAATGACATCTAATGACAGTATTTTAAATAGTTCCCTGTCTGAATAGAGCCTGTGTGACTTTGGTCGGGGTGAAAGATGGACAGATATGGTTTTACACTTCATGATTTGGCCCCAGAATTAAATTAGCCGTTTTCCAACACGTCAAAACAGACACTGTCAGGATATATTAAAGTGTAACGAGGTATTGAGTTGAGAGAAAGAGAGAGACAGAGACAGAGACAGAGAGACAGAGAGAGAGACAGGCAGACAGAGAGAGACAGAGAGAGAGACAGAGACAGACAGGGACAGAGAGAAAGACAGACAGAGAGAGACAGAGAGAGAGAGACAGACAGACAGACTAATAGAGAGAGCGACAGAGAGAGATAGAGACAGAGATAGAGACAGAGACAGAGAGAGAGAGAGAGAGACAGAGAGAAAGACAGACAGACAGAGACAGACAGACAGAGAGAGACAGACAGACAGAGGCAAATAGAGAGAGCAACAGAGAGAGATAGAGACAGAGAGAGAGACAGAGAGAGAGAGACAGATGCAGATAGAGAGAGAGATAGAGAGAGAGGCAGATAGAGAGACAGATAGAGAGATATAGAACCAGAGAGAGAGAGAGAGAGACAGAGGCAGACAGAGAGAGAGAGAGGAGAGAGAGAGACAGAGACAGAGAGAGAGAGACAGATAGAGACAGAGGCAGACAGAGAGAGAGAGACAGAGACAGAGAGAGAGAGGCAGACAGAGAGAGAGACAGAGACAGAGAGAGAGAGAGAGAGAGAGAGAGACAGAGACACAGAGAGAGAGAGAAAACATTTGATGTAGCAACAAAAATTGAAGCCTGCTAGTAAAAGGATTTGTTTATTTGCTGCAGTCCTTCCCCACACATTTGGGAATTACAAAAAAAGAATAATAACAATAATAATAAATCCTGACGTTGTTAGTATTTTTATTCTAATCTGTAATGTAAATGTCACTTGATGCACAAACAGCATGTACTCATATACTATATGGTAAAATTCACATATCTTTACAGCAAAATAGCAACCAGTTGCTTAAAGTCAATGTTCTCCTTACATACTATGGCAATTTACAAGTTAAGCACATTGTTAGAGCTAGTTTTTATTATTTAATAATGTATCATTTTTTATTATTTTATTATTTTATCCACTCTCTGGTACACTGGGATGTAACCAAAAATCTACAATGTTTTAAAAATGGTGTTCACAAAAAACTTTACATGTTAATTTTAAGGAAACTGAATTTTTTATTTTATTTTTAAATAATAATATATGACCAATGACATCTAATGACCAGGGACACAAACTAACAAGTTAAAAGATCTATTTTGATTTCAGTTTGACTTTAAAATAACATTACTATCGACCTCTCATTAATCTCTGTCCATTCATCTACTAATCCATCCATCCTTCCATCCATCCATCCATGTGATGCACTCAAATGGAAATTCTTGACTGAAACCAAAATTAAGGATGCATTCACCATGACGGAAAAGAGAATTGAGAGAACGAGAGGACTAACTACCAGCTTGCTATTAAACATTAGTTGTAAAATAATAGTATAATTATAATATAATAATATTAATAATATAATGAAATTGTAGTGCATACCTAATAAACAATACAAATAATTTCATTGTAATCGTAAGGCAAGAGTGACACACTGGCAGACTTCCATTAAGACTAACTCTGCTGCCTATTGCTGTGTCCTGTCCTCTTTTCCCATGCTCCTCTGTGAATACCCACCGCCTAGAGATCCACACACACTCACACTCTGTTTAATTCTCCTCTAGTCTCTTAAAAACTCTCTCATGTTATTGAATCTGTGTCTGTGTCTCTCTCTCTGACCTGGTTTGATTGCATGTGCTCCCATTCATCGAGCAGGAAGTAAACAGACCCCGGGGCTCAGCAGTAAACAAAAGAGAGGTTGAAGGGCCCAGTGACTCAGGGTTGGCTGCTACACCAACACACACACACACACCTTTGTGCCAACACACAGTGGGAGTCAGTGTCATTCTTACAGTTCTCTCAGCAGCTAAGTACCCCTCAAGCAAGTTTTACTTTTTTTTGCTCCGTCACGCCAATATAAACATCATTGTGTCTGCAACAAAATAAAACACAGCTTTGCTGGATTTGATAAACTAGGAAATCATATTCAACAGGGACGTGCAATGAAGTAGGACTGTGTACTGGCAAGAACCTGCCGTTACAATACGGATCGTGATACAGCGGTCATGATTCAATATATTGTGATATATATTTTTTAAATCCTACTATTAAAACACTCCACTGTATGAACAGGTTTACCAATGCTTACAATAGTATTGCACCCTTGTGCCGCTTGTTAATGTTGGAGTGGAGCTGAAAATGGATTACAACACTGCCATCTAGTTGTCAGAGGTTTAAACACAACACACAATGATTTAATTTCTGCCTGGCATTAATAATCAATACTGTGTTTTTGAGAATCGATACAGTATCACTAGAGATGGGACCGATCCGATACAATATCGCTATCGGGGCCGATATTGACGTAATTTAACGTATTGGATATCGGGCGAATGCGGCCGATCCACTTCCACAGTTTACCTTGAACCCCCAGCAGCTTTAGTCTGCAGCGGACTGAAAAATGTTCATTGTGTGGAGATTTTTCTCTTTGGAAACGCCGAACAGCAAAAAGGCTACATGTAGTATTTGTAAGGTGGATGTCCCGAGGGGTGGAACTACTCCAGCATCTTATAACACAACAAATTTACTTGAAGTTGCTGCTGCTGCTGCTGATACAATTTTCTTAATACTTAAACTGTTTAGATCATACAGTCAGTCCTATTGTTGTATTTAGCATACTAGAAAGATTTTTGATACATTAGATGTTTATTTCAGTTTTGTGTTTTAAATATTTGATATGAAAGAAAACTATTGTGTTTGTATATGCCTTTGGAATGCATTCATATTAAATACATGTGTGTACTCCTCTAAGTGCTGTGTCTATTTCAGACTCATTATGTAACCTTGAACATAGTATCAATGATAATAAACTAAAGAGCCCTTATATCGGTATTTGTATCGGTATCGGTATTGGCAGTTCTATATCGGTATCGGATCGGAACTGAAAAACACTGGATCGGCCCATCACTAAGTATCACTAAACTTAATATTGCGATATTTGATCTCTTTTGACACCCCTAGCCAGTGCTTAATTTGTGCTGGATCTTGCCGGAACAAGATCCGGCACCTCTCATATTTCAGGCACCTGTGTTCCAGAACTTATTTATGTGGATCCACCACCTCTTTGACGTTTTTTTTTTGTAGGACACCAAAAACTATTCGTCCAGTGGCATCTATGAGATGTTATGGTTGCAGCTCCTTACTATATTCATTAGAGCTAAGATTATTGTATTGTATAGATTGCTTCTATGTTAGATGGACACTTGAAGCACTGTTGTGTCTATGCATTCCAGGACCTTTTCCCTCACTGCCACTTGCTGAATCACCCCACCTTTAGTGTTCCATTACCTGATGTTTTACAAATTAAGCACTGCCCCTAGCATTAAGTGATGAGACAGAGATGACATTTGCCAATAGCTTATTGTTTTAGGACACTGTTTCTTGCTTTCTCCATAGATACAGTACACATTCCTGAAGTTGCATGATTTAATATAGTCAGACTGATGTCTGGGTACAGACGTGTCGAATGGGACTATAAAATATGCAGTTCTCTGTATGCTGGCCTTACACCAAGCCATTGTAAGCAATTTTTAAGTGATTTTACTGTTGCAGACAAATTTCCAATGTCGAATAAAATCATGAGTCTTGCTAGTCGAGATCGTTTAGTGTAAGGCAGTCAAGATTGCATGTTTAAGTCTTGTTCTCGTCCTAGCGTTCTGATAAAATTAACCGTGTTTAATATTATCATAGGTCTAAAGTCTTGGCTCACGCAAATAGTCACATGAACATTGTCAACAACCAATAGGAGAGCTCTGTTCATCACCAAACAGGAAGCTGCCAGGCAAGTACAGGAATGTCTGGTGGGTATTGAAGTTAGACATGGAGGGGAGTCCAGCGAGGGTTCAGAAACTGTGGTTCTCCTGGACTGTACAGGAGGAGGAGAAACTGGTGGAGCTGTGGAATGAGCAAGAGAGTCTTTGACGTGTCTTCAAGTTTATACCACGAAAGACTGGAAAAGAAATCGCTGAAGCTCTAAAAATCCCAGCCGAACGGGGCTACAGTGTCTATCAGTGAACCGTACATTTAGCTGAATATTGCTATTTTCAATCATATGAATGGGAAATAATTTTAAAAGGAATCTAGTAGCAGTCTCGTAAATAGTGACTCTGAAAGACCCCCAGTCTTAGCAAAATCACAGCCTGTGACTAGTCTTTAGATGTGAGAGGGTGTTAGATTTTAGTCTATTAAACATCTTTTTAGAGTCTTTAAAAAATATTCTAGTGTACGGTCAGCATTAGGCAACATTAAAGTTTGCCACTTGCGTAGCCAAAAGCTTTCTACATTGTTCGTATTAGGGGTCTCCAATCTTATCCACAGAGGGCCGGTGTGGCTGCAGGTTTTCATATCAAACAAGCTGAAACGCACCTGATACTACTTGTATAATCAGTTTGTCTCAGTCTTCAAACAAGCTGATCGGGGTGATATATATATATAAATAACTGATTAAATTCAGTCATGTTGACATCTGAGATTTTATGTATTGTTTAAAATGAACTGAAAATTCCAGGTTAAACCAGAACCAGGATATAAGAACGTTTTCCCACTAGGGCTCTTTCTGGATCCTGGACCTCTTGCTCTCGTATGTATGTTTAGCCAAGTGTGAAAGCTGTTTTCGAGTCTGGGAGCCGTTCAGAGAACTGATCTCCTCCTGAAATCGGTGGTCTGGGGTTTGCTGTGTGTGCTCAGAAATGGGAATGCTTATGGTGTTAACGTCTGTTTCTACGATTCTGCTGCTCTTCGCTACTATTTTGCCTACATGCATGAAGTTATGTATGGAATTACACAATCGATCCACGTTTCGCCTGGAATTCTGGAGTGTAAATGAAAACCAATGACAATGAGCTCCTTCCCGAAAGAATCCAGCTTCGGTCCCGGCTGCAGACTCCAGTATTCAGGACAAAAATAAACATGCTCCAAGACACACCTACCCTGAAAACTAAGACCTAACAGAAAATACGTTCTTGCACTTTTATTTATGCTTGAATAAACATACTAAACATAAAAACTACAAGCTAATAAAGACAATACTACTTTTATTCCTGGTACAATCTGCTTCCTTTAAGACAAAACTGAGCTAACTGAGTTAATAAAATTATTACAGCATGTGAACTACATTGAGCTACATGAAATTTAACATCCTCAACCACAAGGTTGAAACAGTTGGACTAGGCAATGAATTTCATTGTTTTATGCTATCATTTGCACTTTATAAATCTTTTATTTTTGGTACCACTCCATGACCTAAGGCTACAAACGGCACTGGCATGCTTGCAGGGATGCAACTGCACTCTTACGAACAAAGGTGTCAAAAGAAGACTACTTTTTTGGAGTGATTTGACTGAATATCACTTTTAGCTCCCTGAAGTTACACGATTGTTTACCACACTGAATGTAAAGTTCTTCAGGGAACCAAAAGTGTTTTAATAGTATTGCTATAAAGAACTCTCTTTGGCACTGTAGAGTGTAATTCTGCAAATTAAACGCTGCCGTTTAGAAGAACTAAATGATGATAACGTTGGGCTTGTAAGAGTTAACTTCATTTTTTGTCAAGCAAACGGGAAACTCAGCATGAGCTGCTTATAGGATTCTCTGGCTGGCTGCTTTCCAGCTCAGCTGAGTATGTTTATGAGTTGTGGTGATGAGGTTCTCTTTGGCAAGCATCAGGCTGATGGTGACATTGAGTTGTGTTTTAAAGCCCCCGTAGGGCTTCCCACTGAGAGAGAGCAGAGCAAGCTGCTACAGAGCTTGACGTGTGAGATGTTTGTGAGTGCGCTGCTTGCTGAAGATGGTGGAGGAAGGTTGGGTTAGGGTGGGTTGTAGTTGTTGTTGTTTATATCGTGCTCTGTTCAAAGGTTGGGTTGGTGATTTGACAGGAGGTGAGCGTTAAGCAGAGGGAACTTGTGACAGTTCTGCTGTGGGTGCGGATCAACGTTATGCTTAATGTACTCTTGCGTTATCAACTGTGGGTTAATAACAAATAACAATATTTGTCAACTAAGTCAAAGCATTACTGGCTGCACTCTGCAGCCTGTTTATAACATTTTTGGGCTTAATTTAAAACATTTTTTCTTCTGTTCCCAATGCAGTCAGGCCATAGCTAGAAATAATATGAGGCTCTAGGCTTACTCTCTGGCAGCACACCAATGAATACAAGTCTTATTATTAAAAATACTTATTATTTCATGTAGGATGAGTAACAGTGGGTGAGCTAAACATTACATCTGCAATATCTCTTTATCAGCTGTAACGCGTTCAACTACATGTGTTTCCGAGTAGCAAAGTACAGCGTAGCATTTTCACAAATACAAACAAACAAACACAGTTGCATTTCACTAAATGGTCGCAATGAAACACAGATAGTATTCAAATACTGGCAACTGTGCTCAACTGAACACCTAAACCATCTCACACGTTACTCAGATATCGTATTTACACTTAACAAGTTATCGTAATCCCATCATTTGTGTTTTATGCCATGTTACTGTTTTCCATATTAAGTTAGTTTAACTAAAAGTATGAACACACATCATCTAGATCAGGCTTTCCCAACCTTTTGCAACCCAAGGCCCACTTAACCCACCCCAAAACTTTCCACGGCCCCCCAAAATATTTTTTATAGCCGTTTAAAACCAAATACAGTGAACCATCCACGCGACCTGTGAAACTGACTGCATAATCACACAACAAAAGAAATTCCTTGTATTTGGTCCAGCCTTTGCTATAAGCTGCGCAACACGGTAGGAAGCCTCAACAGCTTTAAGCATTATGGGTTCCAGAGGAAGCCAATTCAAGGCTCTTTTTCCTGCTTTGGTCTTCTTTAAGTTTGTTCTAAAAAAATTCCACACGTTTAGATTCATACTCGCTGTGTTTAGTTTCCAAATGTCGATGTAACTTGGTTGGCTTCAACGCTTCATTTGCCAAGACCTCCGAGCACACAGCTCAGAGTGGTAGCGGCTCGGTTTCTGTTCCTGTGCTTGTAAAGCCAAGTGCTCGATACTCACTGCTGTGTTACTACGCCAAACCAATCAAGTAAACACGTTTTGTTTTGCAAATAAACAAACTAAATATGCTCAACTATCTATTTATTGGAGAAAAAATACTTTACAAAAGATTTTTGGACTACGGCCCCCTTGCAGTACGTCTGCGGCCCACTGATCTAGATGATGAAAAATATGTACATCGATTTCAGTGTTGCTCCAAAAGTGGTTTGTTGCCATCTTTCCGGTACAGTGCACTGTTATTGTGCATGCTTAGACTGAGAGAAACGAGGTAAACAAGGTAAACATCCCATATGGAGAAAAAAGAAAGAAATATATGTTAAATATACGGTAATATATGTTTTTATTTTGTATATATTTAGCCTTTATTTAACCAGGTTGGTCCCGTTGAGACACAATGATCTCTTTTTCAAGGGAAACCTGGCCAAGCCTGATATTTACAACCATATCAAATATATTTGAGAATATATTGCAAAATAAATTACATATGTGAAAATACATGCTTTCAAAATATTCACAGAACAACACCGCAAACAACTGACGTTCCTTTTTGGGTACATACTTGGCGTTTGCTGTAGGACGTTTCCAGGCAGTTATTGATGGTCGCAACAGGTCCTATAATAGTCCTAAAGGAACGTTAGGGTTAAAAATAACATTATTTGAGGGAGTACATAGGGACGTTGTTGTCGAACATCCCATAAATGGATTTTTTCTAACTCCTTATTTTTTAAATAACATCGTTAGAGCTGTGATCGGGTCACGGCTCTAAACTCTGATATAGACCCATTTGATGATAAATCTGCTTATACGGATTGTCGTTGTCATATGGATCAGGTCCAGGAACACAGGACCAGCATTAATTCAGGATCCGGTCATATGTTACCAGAAACCTGATTCCAAAATCCAGCTTTCTTTATCGAGTTTCATGGATTTCTTTGCTTTTATTAGATCTAAGAAATCAGAGTATGATAATTACTTGACCACTTGAACAATCCAATAGCTTTAGAAATCTGATTATGAGCAGGCTACTAAGAGCATGTAAACACACTGAATGCTTGAAAAATCTCAGCTGTTATTGCTGAAATCAGAGTCATCATCCACAACCAACTGGCAGTTGAACGTTGCTGGTTGTTGCTAACAGACTACTTTTAACTATTATATTCTCTGTAACTGGAATTTTGTTCACAAAGCAAATTTAATTACAAATACACAATATAACTCTCCTCTCTCTCACTCACTGTATCTGTGATACAGTGCTTTACGTTCTCCTCTGGGAGTCAGTGTAAAACACGGAGATTAGCAGTGCTGTTTAATTGATTGGATTAAATGACTGGGCCATTAGCCATGCTGTGCAATTGATTTGAATGAACGTCTGAGGCGGCACTTTCCTTAAAGCTCCCAATGAGAGACGATAAAACTGGCAAACGCTCAGTAATAAAAGTGTACTGTTTATATAATTTAAAAAGTATACTGTATCTCCTCTGAATGGAAAAAAGCAACAGTTTTCCATGTTATGATTTTAGCCTATTTGTTAAACTATGCGGTTTAGATCCTCATTTAAAAAACACAATATAAGACAAAGCAGAACATAATAAAACAAAACAGTCTTGCAACACTTACATTAACAAGGTGAAAAAAAAACACTTTACCTTCAGATTTCGGTGGTAGAGATTCTGGGTTCTGTAGAATTGTCTTCTAGCAAGTTGCCCAAAAGCTAAAGCAGTAATGTTTAATGATCACCACCACCACCACCACCATGCTTCACTGTTGTTAGAATGCTTTATTAACTTTACACCAGATGTAAAGTCTTCCACAAAGCAGCACTTGGCCTACATATCACAGTAAAACAAACAACTCCTTTCCTTTACTATTTATCATTACTATAACTTTTTTTCTCATCCATAACTGCTATGCTCTTTTTACTTTCATTTGTTCATTCCCCATCCCTCCATTCTTCCAAGAACAGCTATTACTGTTCCATTAACTGATTCAACTCCAGTTAAAAAGGATTTATATAATTAGTTTTAACCAATGAATACGTTTTTTGCAGGTTTAATACTACCATAATATAGTGAACTCACTTTTTAAATTTCAGGTTCTTAAAAAATGCCCTTCTGACACTACCAATGTCTGAACCTCATGGATCTCACAGCTAGTAATGGCTGTGATATCAGAGGCATGATTGGACTGTAGATGTAGTTTCAGTTTTAGTGATTCAGGAGAAACTTAAACTTACAGCCTGTAAGAATATTATCTCTAAAATGTGTTAGCCTGTCAGCTGTCTGCTGACTTCTCCATCTGCTCTAATGAGGGCCGGACACAGTGTAGTTACTGACACTCTGTTAACAACCATGCAGGAGAGTCATGCTGGGAAGAAACTGATGTCTAAAAATACTCATGCGTGGTTCCACGAGAATAAAGAGATTTACACAGAATCTGTATTATGTTTTATCATTACTTTTACTTGATGATAAAATTACTTTTATCATCATCATCAAGGCTACTTACATATTTACAATGTTTTATTAGATTTTATTAGATTTAATGTGATTTTTTTTCTCCTACGCCCCATTTTGTACTTTTTCCACATACAGGTTGTAAAAACTCATCTCCCCGGGGCAATCTACAGTCAGGTGGCAACAAGCAGTTGCATATTTCTTTTACATCTGTTGATATTGCCCACTTTTATGGCTTTCATTACTGCAGCCTGGATTGATTTAACATTTGTAGCATCTGCTGCATCTGAAGCAAAACCAATTTATAGCTTGAGACTGACATCACAACCCATTACCATACTATGTAAAAAAACAAAAAACAGACAGAGTGGTGCCATAAATGGACTGCAGTGCCAACCGGACAGTCATGACCAACTGCAAATATTCATAGTGTCAATTTCACCTCAGGCAAACTTGGGAGTTAATTCTGGCTAGCAAGCCAAGTAAATAGTCAGCTGCTAAATGTTGCTAAACAGAAGATACTGGGTTTGCTAACTTTTGTATGTGATAAGGTATAATAGCCAAGTTGCTCAGTTGTATAAAGTACAGGACAGGATCATCCAGTGGGTTTTAAGGGGAAGCGCCCAGGGGCCCAAGCCACTACGGGGTTCCCGTGAGCATTTACTCATTCATTAATTCATTTAAACCCAATTTCCTTTTGGGTCACAGGAAGTGATGGAGCCTATCCCAGCTCTGAATGGGCAGAATCACACTGGACAGGCATCAAGTCCATCAAAGGACAGACCCACACAGACACCAACACCTACAGACTGACAGAAACGAAGCTATTGTGAGAACACCGGGGAAGCCGTGGGCTGGAGGTTAGGAAACCAGCTTTGTGACCTGAAGGTTGTCGGTTCAATCCCATGAACCAACAGGACGCGACTGAAGTGCCCTTAAATATAACACCCAACCTCTGACTGCTCCCTGGGCACTGTGGTAGGGCTGCCCACTGCTCCGGGCAAGTGTGCTCACTGTCCCCTAGTGTGTCTGTTCACTAGTGTGTGTATATTGTGAGTGTTTCACTGCATGGGTTTAATGCGGAGATCTTGAATTTCCCTCTGTCTATCTAATAGTCACAGTGGTGGGGGAAGAGGGATTTGTAGCAGGATGCTGCTCCGATGGTTCCCCAATTTGAACAGTGTGAGTGGAATAACCAATCAGGGCACGCTAGGCTTCTGAGGAGGCGGGGCTTAAAGACACAGGAGCTATAACACAGCGTTTTAGACAGAGAGTGAATAGAGATGTATTGAGAAAGCTAAAGCATGTAAATCTGTTCTGTTCGACCCTGAAATGAAATTTTTAACACTAAAAATGAGGATAATAGGTCCCCCTTTCACATGTTTGGGCCATATCCCTACTCACTCCTTGCTTACCCTTACTTCAGGATGTGGTCTTTGCTAAAACCTCTAGTTAACTGCTGTCACTGAAGCTGTTTTAGATCATCTTGTGAAGGTGGAGACCCTAATCCAATAACATTCCGCTCCCTAAATAAGTCTGATATCTCCACACCCAACGCTACAGCGGAACTCATGACTAAGACTAGGATTACTAGGCGAGTAAAGATTCAAACTGTGTTGAATCACTAAAATGTGTTTTCCGAAGATTTGCATGCGGAGGAGGGAGGTCTACAGAGTCGGGGGCTGAGCATCACTGATGGAAAGAAAAAGCAGATAGCATGTCTGCAGAGTCACCATAACGTATCCAACACTCCCAATTATTACCAGGACTTAAAGAAAAGCCACCGACATCCGAGAGACATGCAGGAATAACGGGATTACTCTGCTGAAGCGGCGCGCTGGACAGATCTGTTTCTACAGCAGCGTTCAGCTCGGCTCACGTATGTATATCCTGCTCGCTGTGCCAAAAGCCTCGGGGAGACACGCGGTTCCGGCGCAGAGCTCGCGCTGCCAGCTGTCCCTACAAACAAAGCTATCTGCATTCAGCAACCAGTGCAGGAGACACAACAGCTAGCTAAAGCTGCTGCACATAAAGAGGGTTAGCTGAGGGCCGAAGATCAGGGTGGGTGAAGGCTGAGCGTCCACAGGGAATGAGAGTCCCATGAAAATCTTCAAGTCCATGATTGTGAGATTACTTGTTGCGCAGCAAATTAACCTTTGTACTTTAGTCTGTCTGTCTGTCTGTCTACATACCTACCTGGGCTGGAAAGCCCAACGAAGCACAACAAAATGAATAAATCTGGACAAATTCTCATTATTTCATACCTAATATTCATACCTAATATTCATACCTAATATTTGAGACTGACATCACAACCCATTACCAAACAGACAGAGTGGTGCCATAAATTTACATTTAGCAGACGCTCTCATCCAGAGCGACTTACAAAAGTGCTTAGTGTTCAGTCAGAGTATGAATATCTCTATCTAGTACAAACAGGTTTAAGTCCAAACTACTCTTATACTCAAACACTGCCATAAACACAGGGCCAGTGCTGATACCTAGAAAAAAGACAATGCAATACCTAGCAAGACTGGAACACCTACAGAGAAGAGAACAAATACAAGACTACATACAGTACAAGTGCAATACATAGCCAGTGCTCCTAGAAGATAAAGTGCAATTACAGTTTATACCAATACTTCAGTAGATTAGTGTTTATAAGTGCTTTACAAAGAGACGGAGGTCTTCAGTCTGCGTTTGAAGACCGCAAGAGAGTTCGCTGTTTGGACAGCCAGTGGAAGTTCGTTCCACCATCTGGTCTCCAGGACAGAGAAGTGTCTCATTGCGTGTCTTCCATGAATCTTGAGGGATGGCGGGTCAAGCTGAGAAGTACTTGAAGCGCGAAGGGCTCAAGGTGCGGTTCGACTTTTGACCATTGCCATAAGGTCAGGAGGAGCTGGTCCATTCTTGGCTTTGTAGGCATCAGAACTGAATGCGAGCAGCTACAGGAAGCCAGTGAAGGGAGCGCAGCAGTGGAATGCATTGCAGTGCCAACCGGACAGTCATGACCAACTGCAAATATTCATAGTTTCTATTTCACCTCAGGCAAACAGCTTGGGAGTTAATAGGGCTAGCAATCCCAATAAACAATGTATTATAGCCAAGTTGCTCAGTTGTATAAAGTACAGGACAGGATCATCCAGTGGGCTTCTTGGGGAAGTGCCTAGGGGCCTACATACCTACCTGGGCTGGGACAATGAAGCACAACAAAATCAATAAATCTGGACAAATTCTCATTATTTCTTACAAAATCATAAGGCCTTTGCACAGACTATATCGATATAAACGACATTATCTCATCTTATGTCTCATTTAAAAATATATCGATATTTCCTAAAAACTCGATATATCGCCCAGCCTTACTCTTTCTACTTTTTTTCCATGTAACTCCATTCCAATAATGTTTTCCCATCGCAGAGCATCTGAACCCATCGTGTGATCTGCATCAGAACTCGAACAGTCTGAACAATAATAACCTGCTCGAGCACACACAAGGCAAGCCAGGCTCTACTGTAACCATGCAACCAGTTACCAAGGTGAGGAGAATGTTCTTCCCTCGCACAGACTGAAAGAGAGAGAGAGAGAGGAGGAGGAGGGTGAGAGAGAGAGAGAATGGAGAGAGAAGGATGATGTGGGGAAAGAAGTGCCATCTTCTCTTTCATGTGAGAAGTGCTAATAAAAAAGGCATTAAGTGCTTGAGTAGGTTTTAAGCCAGTGCTCGAGATGAGTCTATTCAAAGAGGCAGCGGCTACTTAACACAACAGATAGTGAGACTCGGAGCTTAATATTTAGATTAGAGTCGGAAACTGTCTCGGCCCGAGTTTTTTGTTTGTTGCTGCGGTGTTGCAGGGAGGCCGCGCTCGTTCCTCACATATGAAAATGTAATGATGTGCGTGCCTTCTGTGCACATCCAGCAACCTGCAACACAAGAGGTCAGTGAAAGGAGAGAAGAGAAAGGTTTGGCATTGACAGTGAACAGCAGAGCTGAGAAAGAAAATAATAAAGAAACTGGTTTGCTGGTTAGTAGGACCAACATTTGCAACATTAATGTAACAGTATCAGTTATCAGACTGTATCGTATTATATATTTATTTCAAATTTATTTGTATAACTATGTTATATGTAACTATACAGTTAACTATATATAATAATGACTATACTGTTATTATTACACTATGCCTATTATATTATACAGCATGTAAACAGTCTATACATATAAACATCACTGCTTTATACTGAATATTTGCACTGCCGACTGCATAACTTTTTGCACTACTGAAGTGGTCTACAACAGGGGTATTTAATTAGAGTTCAGTAAGGTCCAGTTAGAGGAAATGTCCTCAGGCCAAGGTCTGGACCGTCATTCAGTGGTGTATCCTGTTTACTGAAGTAGCCCAGTATCAGCATCTTATACCATCAGCTACTGAAACACCAACACATCACACATACCGTTCAGTATATTTCAGTATATTTACTGTTTAAATGCTGAACTGAATGAATTACTTATAAAACTACAAATAAAAGCTTTTTACTCACTTCAAGTAAAAACAAGGGCTACATTAAAAGATGGAATGTTTTTGAAAAGTGCTTATTTATAGAAAAAGTAAAGAAAACTCTATTTGGAGCTGCCTGTGGGAATAATAAACATAAATGTCTCGGTCACTTATTCTTTCCAACTCGCTTTATTCTCAGACCTCTCTTCTCACTTCGGACCTCGCTTGTGTGCTCTCCGCACTCCCGAATACGCACAGATCTGATTGGCTGAGGAGCGCCTTTGCTGATCTTGCAACGTACGTGATTGGTTTATGGCACCACAAAGCCCGTATATCGTAAAGACAAGAAAAATTCTGCCTCTTAAAATAAACACAGTCAACGTTAAATCCTTCTCAGCAGTTTATCTGTTTGGGTCTTATTGGACACGGTCTGGGTCTGGACACGGACCACTGTCCACCTATTAGTGACCTATTAGGGACTACACTGTTTACACTGGTTAACTGCACTACTGCCATCACTCTCACATACACACTGTGAGACATTTCTATTGTGTACATACTATATTCTATTAATATTCTATCATTTGAGATGAACCTTTAGTCACTAATAGGCAGACTGTGGTCCGGGTCTGGACCCAGAAGTTGTCCAATGTAGACCCGAACCGATAAACTACTGAGAAAGATTTAATTCTGACAGTGTTTATTTTAAGTGGCGGAACTTTTCTTGTCTTTAAGATATACTGGCTTTACGGTGCAGTAAGCTTATCGACCAATCATGGGCACTGTAAGATCACCAAAGGCACTCCCCAGCCAATCAGATCTGTGCATATTTGGGTGCGTGGCGCACACACACAGGCGAGGTACGAAGCAATCACATGTACTTATCTGGTTCATTCATAAATTGTTTAGTGATGGTGGTGGAAAAATCGCTGGCACTGCTTCCTCCTCAGTTATTGACAGTCAGCTCTCGTACAATGACACAGTGAATGAAAGCAAACGGGTCGTGCTGCTGATCTGAACACACCTGGGAGTTTGGAAGTGAGACGCAAATAAAAAGCCTGCTCGCATCCCGTTTAAGTAGTAAACGACGCAGAACAAAACATTGCAATAGTAACAGCTAACACAGAGTTCCAGAAAAACTAAGTTACAGTTGTGTTTACTATTATTTTCAATCTGAGAAAAAAAACCCATTTGTTTTCATTCCTAGAACCAGGGAACAGGCAGTGATCCGTGCAGAGGGGTGGGCGATTACCAGACTACAGCCGAAGCTCCTGGTTATGTTTGAGACGAAACTGCATAGACGTGTTAAGAGGGATGTGACCGAATCACTGACCACCACAGGCTCGCACAGTTCACACCCCCAACTTCCCAAACATCGTCGCTCCCTTAGGGTGCATGCGATTCTTCTAAATATAAATCAGCCCCTTGCCCTCCCTGATTAATTTAACATTCCCTGGCTTGTTTGGTTAATTCCATTGATTTCCCCTCACACCATCTGCAGGCGTCCCCGGGGACAGCATCTGCATCGTTTTCCAGAACCACAACAAAACATGCTTGTGCATGAAAGGTCAAGTATCAGAGTTTTAGTGAAAAGGCTTTTAAATATTAGAAGATATACGTAGGCACGACACAACAGCCATACCTAGCTGAGCAGTGCTGCTTATGACTTTAAGCTTTTTAAACACTTCTTTGCTGCACGTGGAGGAAAAATGTTTGACTGTTCCGTCATACCATTAAAAACAGTTCCTCAAGGGTTCTTCAGTAAAGGCTAAGGTTATATTGTACATAAAGGTTTTTTAGAAAACTGAATGTGAGATTTTACTCTCCTAAAGGCTTCTTAACGATTCCTGGCTTGGAGGTCCAGCAGAAAATCTCAACTTGAGCAAAAACTGTAAAACAATTTCCTTTAAAAACATTGTTCTTCTATAGTTCCTCATCCAGGAGGTCAATAATTTCAACGGTTAAATTCTTTATAAAGGTTCTTTAGAGAACTACAAATCGTTCTTCATGGCATAGACTGTACATGGCATAGACTGTAGACTTCTAAATGATTTCTAAATGGTTCTTTATGTGGAAGTCTAGAAGAACCCTTTAACTGGGGTATATATAAAGGTTTTTAAGGAAGAACTCAAACTGGTTCTTGTATTGCATTGATTTTACTCTCAAAGGTATCTAAACAGTGTTTGTCTTGGAAGTCTAGGAACAAACGTTAATAGCCAAAGAACTGTTTCACCCTTAAAAACAGTTCAGGAGTTCTTCAAAACAAGCCTACAGTTATAGCTTATATTTTAAAAGTTCTTTATGGCACTTAGGTTCTTTTATACAACTGATTGTGCTCTCTTCAATGTGTTTCAATGGTTCTTAGTCTGGACATCCAAATGAAAGCTTTAACTGTAGAAAAACATTTTATCCTTGAAATAAATGGTTTATATATAAAGTTTCTTTAGGAAAGGTTCTTCTATGGAATTCTATGGTTCTTGGTCTGGAGGTCTTCAAGGATTCTTTCAGTAAAGGCCAAGGGTACATTGTACATAAGGATTTTTTTATAGCACTAAGATTCTTCAGTGATTCTTCAAGGTGTTTAAATGGTTCTTCTTGGCTTGGACGTACAGGAGAAACCTTCAACTGCTAAAGAACTGTGACATTTCACAGTGGACCTTCAAAATTTTGGATATATTATTGCTTACACAGCAAACCTTCATATCTCCAAACATCTCCAAAGACAATGGAAGATGATTTCATTCAAAGTCATTTTGTTTGGTTAAGTAGTTCTTTATAATGGTCCGTTTCTTGTGTAGGGTCCTTTAACTGTTGGTACTACTCATAAAACCTTTTATGGTACCATGTAGAATACAGAACCTTTGAGTGTGGAGGCAAAAGACATTCACAAAAAAATGGTTTCACCTAAAATGGATGTATAAATTTGCATCCATATACATTTGCATCCTCACCTTCAGTTCCTTAGACAAAGATTTCACAATTTTCACTGCCATCCCATCTCCTCCCTTTTACTCAGTCCCATATCAGTCCTAACACGATCATGAAAGGCTACCCGGCAGAAGCTGCCCAGAACTCCAGCCCAAGCCCTGAGACCTCTCTCCTCCCTCAATTAATCTTTCCTTATACCCCTACCACTGAATGTTGAAGGCCCAGTCCAAACTCACAAAGGTTATTCAGAGAACCAAAAATGGTCCTTCTTCTTCTTCACTTCCCCAGTAAATTCTTTCTGGCGCTACTATTTATGTCCACAGCCAAGCAACAGTAATTAGAGATTTTCCTCGAATGCTGTACGTTACTATACTTCACACTGGTGTTGTGCACTGACAAAAAAGTCTAACACTCCACAACAGAGTGCGCTCTGCTGGGACACCCACAATAAACATTGCAGTGGTGTGTTTATATGCATGGAGCCGGTCCACAATGAGGTGTTTAACAGTGACACACTTGATGTGTAGAAGAAATTAATCTCAGATAAACATTACAGAGTGCATATTAATTCTCCACATAATACAATAATATAGTAGGCCTACAGTATTCTCTGCCTTAAGTCTCCATTTCAAATAAATAAAAATGACTATGTAATTTCCAGGCTGACCTACTATAAACTATGTGACCTACATAGCCACTGAATTTAAATCATACATCTTTTATTTTTAGGTCCACATACAAGGTTAATGAAGTGGGTGGCAGAATCTGTGTTAGATATCAACTCTGATTATTTGTGTGTACCTCTGATTATTTGTGTGTAAAATCAGAACCGTTTTATGACTGAACGCTTGAAGAGCTCTAAATATTTATTGTATGACATAATTTAATGTATTATACTTCACTGCAAAGTAACTATGCAGTTGTCAAGAACCAGGTGTCCATGCTGGATACTCTTCCTGGGCTGATGGATAAAAATCCACCAGATAGTGACTATATCACCAGGCTACATACATTTCCACAGCTACTCTAAACCCAATGGCTGCCTGGAATGCACTATACATTGTATAAATGAATTCAGTTCCTTCAGCAGCAATCTTGATTTAGCTTAATGAAGTACTGAGCAGTCAAAGCAGGTATTAGATGAGAACTGTAAATAATACTGGGTTGTTTTCACAAGGAGAAGCTTGGCAAGGGTTAAATAAACACACTGATGTATGTAAAAGCACAACTTACTGTATTAATACTGTTTAAATATTAAAAATGTGTGTTTTTCTGAGCAAATAAAAGCCTCCTGTCTTTATATTTAAAGTCCCAAGTGCCAAAAGCATTGCACAGTACTGTAATAAAAACTTGAATATTCTCATTGGTTGTATGATGTGCTGTGCAATGCATGCTGGGTACTGTAGTAAGAGAACGCTGATTAACAAAAACATGAAAACAATACCAAACCCGGATCGTCTAGCTGTGAGGCGACAGTGCTGACCACTACACCACCTTTATCTTTAGTTTTGAAAAAAAAAAACTTAATATATCACATAATGAATCAATATTTATAAGTATCATACTGAAATTTCAGTATTTTCCCTCATTATTAGTATTGTGACAACACTAGGTGATAGTGTGTTACTGTAGCGTCGGGACAAACCAGTCCAACATAAGAGGATGAAGATGGCATATTCCACCCTCCTGTCTAACATGTTAAATGTTCTGCTTCCGTTTAGATTATTTAAAAACAGGTAGCCAATAAAAGGTTAATGTTCTTCTAGACTTAGACACAACAGTTTACTAACACTGAGGTGAAGGGACGGACTGAGCTTTATCATGTTTCTTACAATAGAAGTGGACACGACAACGCTCTGGTAAAAAAAAAAAAAATATATATATATATATATATATATATATTGCTGCCTATTTGCTGTATATTGTTGCTACTTGTTGCTGCTTATTGTGTGATTTGACAGGTTGTGTCAATCTTACTAATTGCTCTTTTAATGACAGATCATTTTAGAAAACCTTGACAATATAGTTTCCAGCTTCATGATCACCTGTAGAAGACATTTAATGTCTAATAATCTCAGATACTATTCAATCTCAATATAAATTTGGAGACTGGAGTGGCTTCCTCAATTTACAAGACATCACATCATAAATAGCTCCACACACAATAATATTCAGGGAGCTTAAAAAATATTTGTGTACTTTTTGTGGACATACTTTGGCCAGTATGCAAAGCATGCCTGAAAACAATACCAGATAAGGGTGCTAACACATCAACACATTAACAAGAGAAATGTTTTTTTTAATATATATATATATATATATATATATATATGTAAATTCTGAATTTTATTTCTCTTTGGTATTAAAAATGGCATTATTCAAATATATCAAAAATTTTAATGCTTCAATGCTGGATACTTCAAAGCATCTAACTGGACCCAACAGGACTGAAAGGTCAAAGAAGTTTAGAAGTTGTTTAGAAGTTAAACAAGAAGAGTTTACTAAAAATGTATTAAAATCTATTTAAGTAAATGTAAATATAAGATTCTTAAGTTTATCCATCTTCTGTATTAAAAATGGGGGCCGATCTGATCATAACATTATTAAAGTTATAATTTCCAGTATTGACACACCACCACTCGGACTGTTATTCCCTCACTCATTACCAGCATTCTAAACGTTTCATTAAACTGCACTGCAACCATAATGGAACATTTCTCGGGGCGTCCTGTTTTCTGGGGTTAGGGCTGAAAGCCGCTGGAAGAGTAAACTGGGCGTACAGAGCAGCGCGCTGAGGAGATGCGTTATTGATGTTCTCCAGTGGGACGCTGCTCTGACGTTGGAGATATCCATGTGCCTCTCAGCGAGGTTTACTGACGCTATAAACAGACCAAATTCAGCGGGGAATGATGGTGAGTCATCATCTGACATTAAAATTAATTGCAATGTGCCACAAGAAATACCAATTTAGGCAGGCCGGCGTCCCAAGCGGTGCGTGATGCCACTGTCGGCTCTTTTTTGATCAAAGCTACATCGTGCATGTGTTTTTAATGCGAATCTCAAGTCTGGTTCAACTTTCTGAATGAGAGCAGATGAAGGTCATAACAAAACGGAGCATCACTTACGAGAGAATGATGTTCTTAACTTTAACTGTATGGTCATGTAACAAGATTCTATTCTATTCATATTCTAGTGTTATTGGATCATTTCTACTAGGGCTGAACGATTAATTGCATTTGCGATAATCTCGCGATATTTAAAAACGCGATTCTCTAACCGCACAGGCTGCGATTTAAACTGGTCACGTGACTTGGGAGCGAGCCGAGCCGAGCCGAGCCGAGCCGAGGACGAACGGAGCGAACCCGAGCAGGAGGCAGGGAGGTGGAGAAGTGAAGTCAACACAGCGCACTTTAACATGTTGCACAATGGCTTCAGGCTCGACAGAAGCTGACACAACTGAAAGTCTAATACCAAAGAGGGGCAGCACATCAGTTGTGTGGAATTACTTTGGCTTTAAAAAAGAAGATGCTGCTCAACGTCAGGTACTGTGCAAAACGTGCCTTGCTAATGTTGCTACGACGCGAGGTAACACTACAAACCTTTTTCAGCATTTAAAAAAACACCACAAAGCCTCGTATGATATTTGCAAGGCTAAAATGCCAACGACCAGTGCTGCATCTTCAAATACGCCAAGTACCAGCCGACAGGGATCACTGACCGAACTGTTTGAAAGTGTAACTCCTTATGGACATAATTCGAAGCGGCACGCTGAAATAACTCGGGCAGTAACGGAGTTCATAGCGAAAGACATGATGCCCGTTAATATAGTGAACAAGCCCGGCTTCATGGCTTTGTTAAACACACTGGATATGCGCAACCAAATGCCCTCACGCACATATTTTAGCCAAGTTGCTATACCTGAGCTGTATAAAAAAATACGTACATCGGAGCCATACCAGAGTTTTAATAAGAACAGATTTATTTTGTGTTCACTGAGTTTGAATTCCCAGAAAATAACGAGCTGGTTAAAGCAGATTCTCTTTATGTTTTTTTGCACTTTATTTTTTTTATGATGTTACTAGCTGGAGAGCAGTAAGTTATTTTTTTTTATATCTATTGTTTTTTCTATTAAAAAAAAACAAATGGTGAAAAGGGAAAGCATAGATTTGTTTGCTTTATTGTTATCTGTGCCTTAAATAAATCTGACATTGTTTATTATTAAACAGATTGATTTATTGCTTCTGTTTGTTGAAAAATACTTGAGAAGACATTTTTAAAAATCGCATTTTAAATCGCAATCGCAATTTATAGATAAAAAATTGCAATTAGATTATTTTCCAAAATCGTTCAGCCCTAATTTCTACTGATGCGTTTATCTGGAAATGATCATATAATGTAGGAATGAGGATGTGTTTTGTTATGACAGTAGAAATACGCAAAATATGCCCAGTATTGTGTAATCGAATGATACAAACTAGGTTAAGTAGTGCCCAGATAGATGTGGTGATGAGAGAAACGTAGTGGTTGTGTGTGTGTGTGTGTGTGTGTGTGTGTGTATATGACTGAAGGGGAGGGGGATGTGAATCTGCATTTACAACTGACTGGGCTGCATCTGCGATTACGGCTGAGCGCTGACTCGCTCGCGGCAGCCGACGCAGCACGTGCCTTCTGAACTGAGAGGGAAAAGAGCAGAGAGTGGGAGAGAAAGCTGCACTACAAGCCCTCCATTCAACAGTCCCGCTCCACATAGCCTCTGTTCTTCTGTCTCTCGTATAATCTCTGGCTATGTCCAAAACTAAACCCCATTCAAAACATAGTGCACTACTTTTGGTTCCTTCCGTTTGAGTCTATTGTGACATACAAAAACATCACCTGGTATAATCACCTTTATCCTCAACTATAATGCATAAATGCATAATGCAATAAATAGAAGGACACGCAAAGAAAGAGGTAGAGGTAATTTGACTGTTATATGAAGACATGTGTTGCATTTTATTTATTTTACAGCATTTGTAACTCTCTTACATACACATCAGTCTCAGTTAGGGCTGCAGCTATCGATTATTTTAGAGATATATCTGAGATATATATATATATATATATATATATATATATATATATATATATATATATATATATATATATATATATATATATATATATAAGATAAAATAATACAGGGTTCTCTGTGGACTGGACGTCCGCTCTGTGGACTGGACGTGTAGACTGAACTGTTTCTGCTCAGATGCTTAGACACTGATGGTGTGCTCGGCTAGGGGTTACCATAAAACTCAGACTCGCTACCAGTGTGCTGGAAAAGCTCACTTGCTTGCTCTCTGAAGTTAGCTTCTTATTTGAATACCTTGTTCCACCTTAAATGGTATAGAAGTTACATTCTGGTGCCTCTAACTGCTGCGTCATTTAAGGTGGAACGGCGGAATTCACCTGTCCTTCTTCAGGTTGGCGCTCAGTAACGGCTCCCTCGGATATTTCGGTTTTACAGTAGACGTTGGACACTGTGTATGGTTTTCTCCGGCTAGTCGCTTCGGTTCATCTCTCCTTATTCTCTCTCTCTTTCTCCATTTTACACGCCATCAAATCACAACGTCTTCGTGTCACCTGGCAACAGCGTAAGTGTGCGCTGTGCAACGATAAAAGTCATCGTGTGAAACAGTGTGCTGTATATGGTTGTATGGACTAAGCGAATCTTCGAGGCAAAGAATTTGCTTTGATAATTTTTTGTAATTGAGTTACTCGAGTTCCTCAAGGAATCGTTTCAGACCTACACCTAACGATTAATTTCTAAATTGATTATTCTAACGATTTTTTTTTTTTTTCTGATTAGTCAATGTATCTAATGACTAATTTTTAGATTACTCTTATGTGAGTGTGTTAGGAATTAAAAAATATATATATATTTGTTATGGATTTGTAACCAAGGGATGATTTTGTGCATATATATATATATATATATATATATATATATATATATATATATATATATATATATATATATATATATATATATATATATGGAATTGATTACCCTGCAATGTGGGGGGCTCAGACTACACTATTAGAGGCACAAATGACAGTTTGTGGACTATTTAATTTAACAGAGAGTCATTAGAGAAGCAGCTATGTGTGTTTTAAAGCTCCTGCGGTATCGAGAACAGTCTTAGGTTCTACACTGGATGATTAAGAAACGGTTATCAATGAGACTTTTCAAGTGACACTACTGAAAGAAACAAGTTACACGTGTTAATAATCTTAAAATGATCTGCTTAAATAAGATAAACAGGTAAACAGGTGCTGTCCTGCTGCTGTGTTGATGAAGCTCTATGGGATGTTTGATCTTCAAATGCTCGTGTATAGCAGTTGTACTGTTGTGATCATCTCCACTGTGCAGAGCTGACAGAGCACCACACTGTTGTGTTTCTGTGTGAAACCCTAGAGCTTGTGCTCCTTATAAATCCATGCTTTCAGTAGGCGCTGCCATCTATGCGATGCATGTAATAATCGATTCATAATCGATTACGCCGACGCGCCGTCCCAGCCCTAGTCTCAGTAATGATAATTAAGTGGATTTAGTTCACATTTCTATGTTTTTTTTAATATATTTTTAATGTATATAGTGAGGAAGGATGAGGCCCAACATTTTTAAAATAAAAATAAAAAAAGGAAACAAAACCATGTAACCAGGAAGGACTTTTTTTTTAACTGTTCTCAAACCATAAGTAAGAACTTTTGCTAAAAAAACAAGAACTCACTGACCCCAAATTTCCATAGCGTACAGTTATAGACTACAGACATAAGATTAAAAGATCTATCCATCCATCTATCCATCCATCCATCCATCCATCATCTGCCGCTTTATCCCGCTAGTCAGGGTCAGGGGAGGGGGTGGAGCCAATCCCAGCATCATCAGGTAAAGGTGGGGTACAACATGGACAGGTCGCCAGTCCATCACATGGCCAACAGTAACTCACGCACACACTCACAACTACGGGCAATTTAGAGTGAGCGATCAACCTAACATGCATGTGTTTGGACTGTGGGGGGAAACTGAAGTACCCGGAGGAAACCCACTCAAACACGGGGAGAACATACACACTCCACACATGAGGCGACAGTGCTAACCACTACACCACCGTACTAACCACTACACCACCATACTAACCACTACACCACCATACTAACCACTACACCACCATACTAACCACTACACCACCATACTAACCACTACACCACCGTACTAACCACTACACCACCGTACTAACCACTACACCACCATACTAACCACTACACCACCTTACTAACCACTACACCACCATACTAACCACTACACCACCATACTAACCACTACACCACCGTACTAACCTCTACACCACCATACTAACCACTACACCACCGTACTAACCACTACACCACCATACTAACCACTACACCACCATACTGACCACTACACCACCATACTAACCACTACACCACCGTACTAACCACTACACCACCGTACTAACCACTACACCACCGTACTAACCACTACACCACCGTACTAACCAGTACACCACCGTACTAACCAGTACACCACCGTACTAACCACTACACCACCGTACTAACCACTACACCACCGTACTAACCACTACACCACCGTACTAACCACTACACCACCGTACTAACTCCTACACCACCGTACTAACCCCTACACCACCGTACTAACTCCTACACCACCGTACTAACCACTACACCACCGTACTAACCACTACACCACCGTACTAACCACTACACCGCCGTACTAACCACTACACCGCCGTACTAACCACTACACCGCCGTACTAACCACTACACCGCCGTACTAACCACTACACCGCCGTACTAACCACTACACCACCGTACTAACCACTACACCGCCGTACTAACCACTACACCACCATACTAACCACTACACCACCGTACTAACCACTACACCACCGTACTAACCACTACACCACCGTATTAACCACTACACCACCGTACTAACCACTACACCACCATACTAACCACTACACCACCGTACTAACCACTACACCACCGTACTAACCACTACACCACAATACTAACCAATACACCACCGTACTAACCACTACACCACCATACTAACCACTACACCACAATACTAACCACTACACCACCGTACTAACCACTACACCACCGTACTAACCACTACACCACCGTACTAACCACTACACCACCATACTAACCACTACACCACCATACTAACCATTACACCACCGTACTAACCACTACACCACAATACTAACCACTACACCACCGTACTAACCACTACACCACCGTACTAACCACTACACCACCATACTAACCACTACACCACCGTACTAACCACTACACCACCGTACTAACTCCTACACCACCGTACACCACCGTACTAACCACTACACCACCGTACTAACCACTACACCACCGTACTAACCACTACACCACCTTACTAACCACTACACCACCGTACTAACCACTACACCACCATACTAACCATTACACCACCGTACTAACCACTACACCACCGTACTAACCACTACACCACCATACTAACCACTACACCACCATACTAACCATTACACCACCGTACTAACCACTACACCACAATACTAACCACTACACCACCGTACTAACCACTACACCACCGTACTAACCACTACACCACCATACTAACCACTACACCACCGTACTAACCACTACACCACCGTACTAACTCCTACACCACCATACTAACCACTACACCACCGGACTAACCACTACACCACCGTACTAACCACTACACCACCGTACTAACTCCTACACCACCGTACTAACCACTACACCACCGTACTAACCACTACACCACCATACTAACCACTACACCGCCGTACTAACCATTACACCGCCGTACTAACCACTACACCGCCGTACTAACCACTACACCGCCATACTAACCACTACACCACCGTACTAACCACTACACCGCCGTACTAACCACTACACCACCATACTAACCACTACACCACCGTACTAACCACTACACCACCATACTAACCACTACACCACTGTATTAACCACTACACCACCGTACTAACCACTACACCACCATACTAACCACTACACCACCGTACTAACCACTACACCACCGTACTAACCACTACACCACAATACTAACCAATACACCACCGTACTAACCACTACACCACCATACTAACCACTACACCACAATACTAACCACTACACCACCGTACTAACCACTACACCACCGTACTAACCACTACACCACCATACTAACCATTACACCACCGTACTAACCACTACACCACCGTACTAACCACTACACCACCATACTAACCACTACACCACCATACTAACCATTACACCACCGTACTAACCACTACACCACAATACTAACCACTACACCACCGTACTAACCACTACACCACCGTACTAACCACTACACCACCATACTAACCACTACACCACCGTACTAACCACTACACCACCGTACTAACTCCTACACCACCGTACACCACCGTACTAACCACTACACCACCGTACTAACCACTACACCACCTTACTAACCACTACACCACCGTACTAACCACTACACCACCATACTAACCATTACACCACCGTACTAACCACTACACCACCATACTAACCACTACACCACCATACTAACCACTACACCACCATACTAACCATTACACCACCGTACTAACCACTACACCACAATACTAACCACTACACCACCGTACTAACCACTACACCACCGTACTAACCACTACACCACCATACTAACCACTACACCACCGTACTAACCACTACACCACCGTACTAACCACTACACCACCATACTAACCACTACACCACCATACTAACCACTACACCACCATACTAACCACTACACCACCGTACTAACCTCTACACCACCATACTAACCACTACACCACCGTACTAACCACTACACCACCATACTAACCACTACACCACCATACTGACCACTACACCACCATACTAACCACTACACCACCGTACTAACCACTACACCACCATACTAACCACTACACCACCATACTAACCACTACACCACCATACTAACCACTACACCACCGTACTAACCACTACACCACCTTACTAACCACTACACCACCGTACTAACCACTACACCACCATACTAACCACTACACCACCATACTAACCACTACACCACCATACTAACCACTACACCACCGTACTAACCTCTACACCACCATACTAACCACTACACCACCGTACTAACCACTACACCACCATACTGACCACTACACCACCATACTAACCACTACACCACCGTACTAACCACTACACCACCGTACTAACCACTACACCACCGTACTAACCACTACACCACCATACTAACCACTACACCACCTTACTAACCACTACACCACCATACTAACCACTACACCACCATACTAACCACTACACCACCGTACTAACCTCTACACCACCATACTAACCACTACACCACCGTACTAACCACTACACCACCATACTAACCACTACACCACCATACTGACCACTACACCACCATACTGACCACTACACCACCGTACTAACCACTACACCACCATACTAACCACTACACCACCGTACTAACCACTACACCACCGTACTAACCACTACACCACCTTACTAACCACTACACCACCGTACTAACCACTACACCACCATACTAACCACTACACCACCATACTAACCACTACACCACCATACTGACCACTACACCACCATACTAACTACTACACCACCATACTAACCACTACACCACCGTACTAACCACTACACCACCGTACTAACCACTACACCACCGTACTAACCACTACACCACCGTACTAACCACTACACCACCATGCTGCCCCAAGATAAGATAAAGTTGGTAAATATATAAACATAAGTCAAACACAGCAGATAAAGTGAGGCAGACTTATCCCCTAATCTGGGGGTCTTCTATTTTGTAGTGTTGTCAAAAGAAAGAGTGAAAACTAATCCATGCACTACTGCGATCTCACAATGCACCATGACAGTAGGTGTCCAAGCAGTGTATCCCAGCAGACATGGAATACCCATTTAGACGTATTCAATGAAATGTGGCTTCTGTTGCAGAGAGAAGAGCTCTAGCGTTAGCATATGGCAATCTTGTTCACTATTATAGTGCCCTGCTTTTCAAATAGTGATTACTAGTAAAGATGTGCATTTAAAATGATCATGATATTCAGTCATTAATAGGTGTTAATGATCTGACTGACTAACCAAAGAGTAAATGTTTTGGATGTTCTATTATTTAAAATAGCCCCAGGAGATCGAGTAGGTTCTCTAGGCTCCCAATATTTCAATGCTGGCACCTTGAACTGTTAACCGAGTGCCCATCCATGATTAGTAGTGGGAGTAACAATATATTCTCATACAATCAGTGGTGATGCATGAAAATGAGGAGGCGTTAGATTAATTATATCATTTAATATAATGGCATCGTTTAAATACCAAAGATCACAATCAGCTTTACACACATCAGCACATTCAGTAGTATCACACACTACACCCCTCCCACCTCCCCGTTCTAGTCTTATTAGGAAGTATGTAGTCATCATCCGGGTTCATATTCATTTAAAATATCATAAGAGCACAAGCTTAGCGAACTGAGTGTATCACCGCCCCCCCTAGTGATTAGGGGACCACCTGAACCACCGTACAGCTACTCCCAGTTGACCCTGCTGCAGCTTGCTAAAGAGTGGAGAATGTTGGTCCTTCATTCCTCTCTCAGAAACAATGTCAACCCTTTCAACAGCAGGGAAGCCCCCCTTCCGCCCCTCATCGCCACCCGCAGCCATGTGGCATTACTGAATTACCTGGAGTCGGCCCAACGCACTCAGCATCTTAATGCCAGGCCCTTATCTTAGGGCCACTTTGCAGCGCCGCCGATACGCCACCTCTGGATAAAACCCCATTAGACGGATTTACTGCTGCAGGTTGACTGAAAAGATCAAGGTTTGAGAGCAGCTCTGTTCTGAGCGTCTAAAGAGCCTATTGAGGCTGAAGATTAGGAAAAAAGAGAACTACTGAACCGGGCGGTCTGCTATCCTCAGCTCAGTTCACCCAGTTCAGGAGTGACTCTCGATCAATCTGCATAACTGGCTATATACCCTACAGTACAACTAACAAAGACTCCGCCTCTAAATAATGTGATAGTCAGCTCCCTCTGTCCTCACTCCACACGACCACTCCACTACACTCTCCTACACCGCTCCACCATTCTCACTCTACACAACCCACTCCACACCACTGCTCCACCGTCCTCACTTCACACCACCACTCCACTACACCGTCCTCACTCCACACCACCACTCTACCGTCCTCACTCTACACCACTGCTCCACCGTCCTCACTCCACACCACCACTCCACTACACCGTCCTCACTCTACACCACCACTCTACCGTCCTCACTCTACACCACTGCTCCACCGTCCTCACTCCACACCACCACTCCACTACACCGTCCTCACTCCACACCACCGCTCCACCGTCCTCACTCTACACCACTGCTCCACCGTCCTCACTCCACACCACCACTCCACTACACCGTCCTCACTCCACACCACCACTCTACCGTCCTCACTCTACACCACTGCTCCACCGTCCTCACTCCACACCACCACTCCACTACACCGTCCTCACTCCACACCACCACTCTACCGTCCTCACTTCACACCACCACTCCACTACACCGTCCTCACTCCACACCACCGCTCCACTACACCGTCCTCACTCCACACCACCACTCTACCGTCCTCACTCTACACCACTGCTCCACCGTCCTCACTCCACACCACCACTCCACTACACCGTCCTCACTCCACACCACCGCTCCACCGTCCTCACTCTACACCACTGCTCCACCGTCCTCACTCCACACCACCACTCCACTACACCGTCCTCACTCCACACCACCGCTCCATTACACCGTCCTCACTCCACACCACCACTCTACCATCCTCACTCCACACCACCACTCCACTACACCGTCCTCACTCCACACCACCGCTCCACCGTCCTCACTCTACACCACTGCTCCACCGTCCTCACTCCACACCACCACTCCACTACACCGTCCTCACTCCACACCACCGCTCCATTACACCGTCCTCACTCCACACCACCACTCTACCATCCTCACTCCACACCACTGCTCCACCATTCTCACTCTACACAACCCAACTCCACTATTCTCACTCTACACCACCCACTCCACTGTCCTCACGCTACACCACTGCTCCACCATTCTCACTCTACACAACCCACTCCACCGTCCTCACTCTACACCACTGCTCCACCATTCTCACTCCACACAACCCACTCCACTCTCCTCACACTACACCACTGCTCCACCATTCTCACTCCACACAACCCACTCCACTCTCCTCACACTACACCACTGCTCCACCATTCTCACTCTACACAACCCAACTCCACTATTCTCACTCTACACAACCCACTCGACTGTCCTCACTTCACACCACCACTCCACTACACCGTCCTCACTCCACACCACCACTCTACCGTCCTCACTCCACACCACTGCTCCACCATTCTCACTCTACACAACCCAACTCCACTGTCCTCACACTACACCACTGCTCCACCATTCTCACTCTACACAACCCACTCCACTCTCCTTACACTACACCACTGCTCCACCATTCTCACTCTACACAACCCACTCCACCGTTCTCACTCTACACCACTGCTCCACCGTCCTCACTCTACATAACCCACTCCACTGTCCTCACTCTACACCACTGCCCCACCGTCCTCACTCTACATAACCCACTCCACTGTCCTCACTCTACACCACTGCCCCACCGTCCTCACTCTACACCACTGCCCTCACTCTACACAACCCACTCCACCGTCCTCACTCTACACCACTTCTCCACCGTCCTCACTCTACACAACCCACTCCACCGTCCTCACTCTACACCACTGCTCCACCGTCCTCACTCTACATAACCCACTCCACTGTCCTCACTCTACACCACTGCTCCACCATTCTCACTCCACACAACCCACGCCACTGTCCTCACGCTACACCACTGCTCCACCATTCTCACTCCACACGACCACTCCACGACACTCTCCTACACCGCTCCACCATTCTCACTCTACACAACCCACTCCACACCACTGCTCCACCGTCCTCACTTCACACCACCACTCCACTACACCGTCCTCACTCCACACCACCACTCTACCGTCCTCACTCTACACCACTGCTCCACCGTCCTCACTCCACACCACCACTCCACTACACCGTCCTCACTCCACACCACCGCTCCACCGTCCTCACTTCACACCACCACTCTACCGTCCTCACTCTACACCACTGCTCCACCGTCCTCACTTCACACCACCACTACACCGTCCTCACTCTACACCACCACTCTACCGTCCTCACTCTACACCACTGCTCCACCGTCCTCACTCCACACCACCACTCCACTACACCGTCCTCACTCCACACCACCGCTCCACCGTCCTCACTTCACACCACCACTCCACTACACCGTCCTCACTCCACACCACCGCTCCACTACACCGTCCTCACTCCACACCACCACTCTACCGTCCTCACTCTACACCACTGCTCCACCGTCCTCACTCCACACCACCACTCCACTACACCGTCCTCACTCCACACCACCGCTCCACTACACCGTCCTCACTCCACACCACCACTCTACCATCCTCACTCCACACCACTGCTCCACCATTCTCACTCTACACAACCCAACTCCACTATTCTCACTCTACACCACCCACTCCACTGTCCTCACGCTACACCACTGCTCCACCATTCTCACTCTACACAACCCACTCCACCGTCCTCACTCTACACCACTGCTCCACCGTCCTCACTCCACACAACCCACTCCACTCTCCTCACACTACACCACTGCTCCACCATTCTCACTTTACACAATCCAACTCCACTATTCTCACTCTACACAACCCACTCGACTGTCCTCACTTCACACCACCACTCCACTACACCGTCCTCACTCCACACCACCACTCTACCGTCCTCACTCCACACCACTGCTCCACCATTCTCACTCTACACAACCCAACTCCACTGTCCTCACACTACACCACTGCTCCACCATTCTCACTCTACACAACCCACTCCACTCTCCTTACACTACACCACTGCTCCACCATTCTCACTCTACACAACCCACTCCACCGTTCTCACTCTACACCACTGCTCCACCGTCCTCACTCTACATAACCCACTCCACTGTCCTCACTCTACACCACTGCCCCACCGTCCTCACTCTACATAACCCACTCCACTGTCCTCACTCTACACCACTGCCCCACCGTCCTCACTCTACACCACTGCCCTCACTCTACACAACCCACTCCACCGTCCTCACTCTACACCACTTCTCCACCGTCCTCACTCTACACAACCCACTCCACCGTCCTCACTCTACACCACTGCTCCACCGTCCTCACTCTACATAACCCACTCCACTGTCCTCACTCTACACCACCGCTCCACCATTCTCACTCCACACAACCCACGCCACTGTCCTCACGCTACACCACTGCTCCACCATTCTCACTCCACACAACCCACGCCACTGTCCTCACGCTACATCACTGCTCCACCATTCTCACTCCACACAACCCACTCCACTCTTCTCTTGCTACACCACTGCTCCACTATTCTCACGCTACACAACCCACTCCACTCTCCTCACGCTACACCACCTCTCCACCATTCTCACGCTACACAACCCACTCCACTCTCCTCACGCTACACCACCTCTCCACCATTCTCACTCCACACAACCCAACTCCACTGTTCTCACTCTACACCACCTCTCCACCATTCTCACTCTACACAACCCACTCCACTCTCTTCACGCTACACCACTGCTCCACCATTCTCACTCCACACAACCCAACTCCACTGTCCTCCCGCTACATCATCATGAATCATCATATATGTGCTTCACTGTGTTTTGGGAGTGACAATTCTTAATGTTCCACACTGATTTTCAGATTTTGGGATACATCACCATGTGACCATAAGGGACAGGGATATGGCCCAATATTCTTTTCTAATATGTAGGGGAGTGGGTAAAACAAGGATCCGCCTACAGACTGAGAGCATTTTCACACTAGAGCTTTTTTCTGAACCCATGTCTGCTTGCTGTGTGAGTTCCGTACGTTTGGTCAAGCGTGAGAGCTGCCGTGTGTGGGGTTGCATGATTGGTAAAATTGAACCTATCATGTTATTTACCATTTGAGGTTACTCTTCCCCAAACAAGCCTAGAATCGGCCCAGGGTGTGGCCTCCAGCATTCAGGACAAGTGGAAAAACTCGGTAGTGTCATGAAAACATTGGACAACATTTGCTGAACTAGAAAAGTTCATTTTCTGAAGGAAACACAGGATGCTTGAGCAGTGTGAAACGCTTGACAACGGTTGCTAAGGGGTATCTCAGGTGCTTGATAAAGTATTTTAGTGTATCACAATATATTGAATCCTGACTGCTGTTCTGTGTACCATCCCACCTCCGAACTTAGTCGTGGTGGTTGGCTCTCTTTCCACCATATCCTCTCACTCGCTTCGAGTTTGGGCCTTTGTTTCATTCTTGGGCGAAATCCAACTCACACGGCAGGGAAAACGTGCGCGCATGTGTGATGGACAGATCATCTAGCTCTGCTAAAAATAAGTATTTCATTCAGAGGCAGGGCCACAGTCACCCTCTGCTTTCAAGCGAACAAAATACCTGAAGGCTTTTCTGTCTGATGTCCCATAATGCCTTGCTGAAGTAAGGCAGCTAGGGGAGAGTGTTCGGCATCCTTTTTCTTTTTTTTTTAAGGTTAATGTGACACAGAAGTGAGAAGAGCACTGCGTTCATGACAGTCTAAATCTGCGCTCCTCTCCTGAAGAGGCTTAACTGCTCTGGCACGGCCTCGCGGTGGAGACAAGTACAGCTCATCCAAGCCAGTTTAGAACAAAGTTAAGACCAGGTATTGCAGTGCGATTACTTAAAAAACGAGTTTTGGATGCATCTCGTGATAAACTAAGAGCGTTTTCACACCAGCACTAGTTAGTCTGGTTAAAACGGACTCTGTTTCGTTTGCACTCTTGGTGTGGTTGGTTTTGGCAGGTGTGAAAACAGTAATCGCACTCGGGTGCAGACCAAAACAACCTCACCAAGACCCTCGAGAGGAGGTGGTCTCGGTCTGGTTACAAACGAACTCCGGAGCGGCTTGTTTGTGGTGAGAACGTGATCCGACCTCGATCAGACCCAAGTATTAGGTGTATTCCACAAGCTTGATCTAAACATCTCCTGCAGCCAGGTGTGCTTTGCATTATGGGATGCGGCAGATGGCGTAAACAGAGAACTGGAGAACTGGAGCAGCTAACAGGGCGAGGACAATGAAGCGAGGTCTCTCTTGGACTAGCAGTGAGGGACGTTGTCTACTTGATGTTTGGAGTGAGCTGGGTGTTCTGCAGGTGGACTGTAGTTTGGTATATTATCAGATTATTATTACAGCTATGAACAGATGCTGTCTCTGCCGCTGCTCCGTGATACGCTCTACAAGAAATGTGCAGTAGTTTGGGAAAACCGGATCTTCTCCCTGTATTTACTTTCTTGCTCTCACGCCAGATAGCTCTGACCAATCAGAGGAGACAACGTGCTCACGTGGTTTGTTGGGACGCATTTTGGTGCGTTTCGGTTTTTGCCTGTGTGAAAACAAACTTAACCGAGGAGGAAACGCTCCAAGTAGACAAACTCATTAACTGATCGGGACCAGAGAAACCAACTACAGGTGTGAAAACGCCCTAAAGATCTCTCAGGTCTCAGCTTAACACCACTGGAGGCTGGAGACTCCAAAAATGGACAGAACTGTACAAAAATGAACAGAATGAATTTGCACAGCTTTCTTAAACTCTTGAGTTTAGATACCAACATGTCATACAGAGTCAGAAACCACATGAGCAAGTCTATTTGAGATTACTCAACAACTTATCACAGCTTGAGGTAGGGCTGGGCGTTAAAACGATACCGATAATTATTACAAATTAACG
The DNA here is from genome assembly GCA_021613375.1 of Megaleporinus macrocephalus. Lineage (NCBI taxonomy): Eukaryota > Metazoa > Chordata > Actinopteri > Characiformes > Anostomidae > Megaleporinus > Megaleporinus macrocephalus. Next base: position 36,263,345 of record CM038713.1, read on the forward strand.
TTTCCTCGATAGAACTGTAAGACGTAGGCAATAGAAAGTCGATAGAATTACGTTCCGTCCATGTTTTGAGAGACAACACGAACAGCCAATGAGAATGAGAATAGCGCCGCTCCAAAACAAACAAGTGGCTAAACTAGAGTTCCAGACATTTCATGTTTGGTTAAAGCACACAGCACGGAGTGTAGGCGTAGTGGCAGCTTAACCCACATGCGAGTAATTTGGTTACTGCAGGCGTTCACACTCACGCAGAGAGAATAAAATAAGAAAAAATGACAACAGAAAACGTGACACTACTGAAAGAAACATGTTACACGTGTTAATAATCTTAAAATAATCTGCTAAGATCAGATAAACAGGTAAACAGGTGCTGTCCTGCTGCTGTGTTGATGAAGCTCTATGGGATGTTTGATCTTCAAGGTCTCGTGTATAGCAGTTGTACTGTTGTGATCATCTCCACTGTGCAGAGCTGACAGAGCACCACACTGTTGTGTTTCTGTGTGAAACACTCCCACAACTTTAGATGTACGCGAGTGATTGTTTGTAGCTGTAGCTTGCGCTCTGGATAAATCCATGCTTTCAGTAGACGCGGCCACCTCAGTGAAGCATTGACACACGTTATGTTAATCAACATAATCGATAAAGATAAATATGTATGTTGTAGGAGTTCGAGTGAGAACGCTGAGGCAAAGTTGACTTTATAACCAAAAATCCAGAGGAGGGAAAGTTTATTTTCTACTGAAAACAGAATCACTAAACAAACTCCCCATTTGAGCCGACAGAGAGTCGACTCACAGCTATGAGTGAACATAAACAAAGTCCTTTCCTCAGCCCGATATTAAAGGGCCACCAACAGCCTGCTTAACACAGTGTCTGTTCATATATATGTGTGTGTGTTTAATTTATTTGAAAAACAGTTGTGTGTAATGTTCTATAGGACATTGATATCTTTACTTCTCACTTTAAGAAAAAAGGCAATAGTGATTTGATTTATATCGTGATATATATCGATATCGACTGAAATTAAAAAAAATATCGTGATAAGATTTTTCCCCATATCGCCCAGCCCTAGCTTGAGGTTTGAATCTTTAGGCAGGCACGTTTGCATCAAGAAGGTGTAAATAATCAGTACACACATAAAATCATTATATGTGTTTTAGTGTTTTGGGTGTGACAATTGTTCCACACTAGAGCTTTTATCTGGACCCAGGTCTGCTTGCTCTGTGAGTTCCATATGTTTGGTCAGGTGTGAGAGCTGCTGTGTTACTCTTCTCCAAACTAGTCTAGAATCGGTGCAGGGTGTGGCCTCAAACATTTAGGACAAGTGTAAAAACTCAGTAGTGTCATGAAAACATGGGACATCATTTGCTGAACTAGAAAAGTTCAGCAAATGGATGCTTGAGCAGCAGGAGCAGCTTGACAATAGTCGCTAAGGGGTCGCGACACTGTTGCTATGGTATCTCAGGTTGACATAGTATATGGTGGTTTCTTCAAGGGCTTCCAAGCTATTGCTAGAGCTGGTTGAAAATGAATGAAACTCTATGGGAGGAACAAGGGATGAATAAATGACAACGTAACATAGCTTGAGGCCATGTTTGATGCCTTAGGCAGGCAAGTTTGCATCATGAAGGCGGAAATAAACAGCACAGTACTTACTTAAAGACTAGCTGCTTTTTCCAGAGCCACTGCATGGTTTGCACTAACAACGAGATAAATTGCATGATTTAAATTAACAGAAAGATTAATTTTTCATAGGGATGGAGTTCAGCCTGCACATCCAGCTGGGAGAAGCTGGAAGGAAACGTCGGCGCTCATCAGCTTCAGGACGCCCTGCAGATCGGCTGATCCTCACATCATATTCATGTATAATCACGTGCAAATGAGCCGGCGCATTCGTCCAGCATGACTTAAATATTAACTACATCCGTGGGATTCCTTAAAACTCTGATGATGACAAGCCGCAGGATTTTCACTGATTCGTTGCCGGCAGTGTGCTCGCAGAACGGCTACTGCAGACGAGAAGTAACAACCCCAACAACGCCCACGTCCTCGAGGCACTTGTAACTGCGCATGCTAACACGCTACTACTATGCCAGGAGCACTGCTGCGTTTGGGAAGAAGGGCACCTGGTCAAAAGGTGGTCCTATGAGGGTCTCTTTCATTGTTCGAAACCTGCAAAGTGCCTGCTCAGAACAGTGACTCCTCTGTTCTCCATATTTATATCTATTTAATTTAGTCTGCACTGTCCTCTACTGCTACACTTAACATGTAGAGTTGTGTATTTAAAGTGCTTAGTTTACATGTGTGTCTCTGCATGTATGTCTTTGTGTGTGTGTGTGTGTGTGTGTGTAGCAGGATGGCTAGGTTGGGTGTGTTTGTTACTTCTGTAATGTCAGTTATTGTGCACTGTGAGCTACTAGAGATGGACCCATCAGCGTTTTTGAGGCTGATTCCGATCGGCGACCACCTTTCAGTGAGATCGTCCAATAGCCGATACCGATCGAGGGCGGGGCTATATGCCACAGCAGGGCTACATGTAGTTATTAGCGCAAACAGGTCATGAAACATGGTTGAAACGCGGTTATCTAGAACTATAAACTCAATCACTCTGGCTGTGGTTCTTTAGCTCTCTGGCTGTTGCTGTATGTACCGGTCAGATCTGGTCTGTAGGTGTTCTGGGTTGTTTGTTTTGTGTTAGCTGTGTGTGCTAGCTCTGCTGTTTACTGATACTCACTGTATTCAGCTGTGTGGTGTCTCTGAAGTGCTGTATCAGATTAGTAGTGTTAAATGTCTTTGTTTTGGTTCCCCAACAAGAAATACAGAAATTAGGCTCATTTGTTTAACGCCATCAATCGGCTCTCGGGATCAGAGAAATAGGAGAAATATCGGCTGATCGCCGATCACATATTTTGATTTTTAAAAAAATCGTCCGATACCGATACATAGCCGATCGATCCTTCTGTCTCTATGAGCTACTGTAACCAAAAACAAATCCATCCAATTGGAATATAAAGTCTGATTCTGATTCTGGGAATGTTGAAACAACATTAGTATGAAATGTTTGTCTGACGGTGCCTGAACTTTTATTTGACTAAAAGTTTGGAAACAAACGTTCTGAAAACATTGCCATAACGTTCCACTTGGCGTTATAGGAATTAGACACATTACAGGACAATCTTCCTAGAAAGTTTAACAGCTGCTGCAAATTAGATGTACCTAACATTTTGGGGAACATTCACCTAACATTAGAGAGATTTTCTGGAAACACTGAAAAACAGTCCGGAATGTTAAATCATTGCAAATGAGTTAGCTTTCCAGGAAGTGTTCTGAAAGACCACTTCTAGGAAATGTAAGCAACATTAGCATAATTGCTCCAATCTGGTGAAACATTATAAAAAAAAATAACCTGATCTTAAGCTTAACTGTTAAGAAACATTAAAAAATTCTTCCTTTAAAAAATAACGCTGTAGAAAGAAAACTGGACATGCTGTGCATCCAAACCAGTGTACTCACAACTGAAACTGAAAAGTGGGGGGACTGCTTTAGACCGCAAATTAGTAAGCAGGGCACCTGATAAAAATAGTCAACAAGTGGAAGTACAAGGCAGGCGCACACAAGTCCATGTACATCCTCATGTTTCTCAATGACCCCACCTCTGCACCTCAGACAGCTTGTAATCTTTTTAAAGTGGTCTTGCTAATTGGCTGCCAACCAGTGCATATCAAAGGTGTGTGTGTGTGTGTGTGTGTGTGTTGAGGGTGAGATGCGGGGCAGCTCAAAGCACCAACGCTTAATCATCTCTGGAGTGGAGAAAATGAACAGCAGGGTCCAGCTCAGAGATAAGAGTGGGAGACTACGTGCTGTAAGTGACCCTACTGAGATTACTCACTGCTAACAGCTGGATCAAAGGGGAGCACAGCTTAGGGTCGCCTTTGAAGAACTGGTGCCAAATAAGGTTTTTACGACTTCTGTGAAAATCTGCACTTGAACAACCCACAAAAACTCCAGCTCACAGCTCATATTCACATACTTTCTGCTGGACGGACTAGACTGACCACTTAGCTACACAGGCTTCTCCAATAACATAAAAAATTTAGTTTATGCTGAAGCAGTTTATGTTGTTTAAATTCTTTACATATCCATGTTTCAGCTAAATCTGGCAAAGGAAAGTGAAAGTACACCACTGTTTGCTTAACCCTAATGTTACATGGGAAGTTTCACAGGGACAATAGTGGAGCACAATTCTAATGGCAGTGTTTGGCTAACAACAGAAATTACAAAATTACTGATTTTATTTTAAATAGCGCATATCATTATATGACTAAAATATGCTAGTGTGTTATCAGCTTTACCAACTCCAGAGGCTGTGCATGTCTATGTATTTACTAGGGCTGTGTATTGGCAAGAACCTGGCGATACAATACGTATTGTGATACAGCAGTCACGATTCAATATATACCCCGATATTGATTTTTCAAATCCTACTATTAAAACACATCTCTATATAAACAGGTTTACTACTGCATACAATAGCATTGCACTCTTGTGCTGCTTGGTAATGTTGGAGTGGAGCTGAAAATGGATTACAACACTGTCTTCTAGTGGTCAGAGGTTTAAACACAACACAATGATTCACTGTCTGCCAGAATCTGAGCATCGACACTGTGTTTTTGAGAATTGATACAGTATCACAATACATAATATCCTGATATTCAATATTTAAAAATTTTCTGACACTTCTATTATATAGCTAACAAAACTAAATACTTTTTATTTTCTGAGGAAATTCCGTATATTCCTGCTAAATATCTAATCTGGAAGTATTATGACTTTAATTTAAATTGTGATTGTTTTCTACAAAAATTTGACCAGCATAATCAATATTACTGGCCTGAGTTTGAACCCGGAACACTTAGTGAGCCACACTGCCAGTAAAATAGAGATGTATCAAAATATTGATAGCTTTCAAAACATTACTTGCTGTATCTCAATATTTCACAATACACTGAATAGTATTCACTGTATCATGATTCAGGATTATTCATAATAATGTATTTTAATGTACACTAATGTACATTGCATAAACCACAGTACATTTCATTTACTGGAAAATCACAAGCTCTGTGTTACGTTACATTTTACAACAAAAATATTAACCAACTAACTTCATCCATAAACTGCAGCTTGTGTAATCTGAATCGCTCTCTTTCAAACTATGACACAAAATGTTTTAGTTTTTTCTACCCTAGCAAATCTGACTACTTATAGCGTTCAGGTAAACTGAATTTTTTTTATCAGATTGTTAAGCCAAGTGTGCACAAAAACATCTCCGTCTTAATGTACAATTGTAATCATTTATTCAGATTTCGGTGAAAATCTTTGCATGTAAACAACTACGGTCACCAAAGAAGTGAGCACAGTGTACAATTTTCAAGCCGTCATTCAGTAAACCTCAAAAAAAGCTTAGTTTGGCTAAGCTAACAGGAGCTACACAGCACGGAATAGGTTCCAGTTAGGGCTGGGCGATATGGGGAAAAAATCTTATCATGATGATTTTTTTCATATCAGTTGATATCGATATATATCACAATGTGCCCTTTTACTTTCAGTGAGAAGTGAAGATATCAAAAAAAAAAAATGTTAAATCGTTTTTTTATCTTTTGCTTTATTTTCTATCAGTATATATATATTCACCCCCCCCCCCCCCCCCCCCCCCCCCCCCCCCCCCCCCCCCCCCCCTCCCCCCCAAATCAGCCCTGTCCTCAGAAAAACATGCACCTTTTCTTTGGACAGTGTCACGTCCTGCCTGTTCTCCCTGTCTACATTCTCCAGCCCTCGCCTGTTCCATGTTTGTGTCCAAGTGTTCCCAGGTGTTCCTCGTTTGCTGTGTCTTTCCCCTTTTCACCGTGTCCCTTTATTTTGTTATCCGTTTTTCTTTTGTTTTATTATGGCTTATTTTTATAACAAAAAAGGCATGTTCGAGATATGGCTGCGCCTGGCCTTGGTGGTCAGCGAGAGCAGCCGAACGCAGTGGGGGGAGGAAGTTAGAAAAGAGCCTCAACTCGGACGGACGCCACCTGCAGCCTACGTGGTGGATCTCGTGGTGTTCGCTCTCTTTACAGCTGATGAAGTAGACGCAATAGAAAAATAGTAAAAAGAAAGAAAATAATTAGAACGAGTAGAAAAAAAATAGATCCAAACACAATAGTGATATAGAGCTTTTAAAGACACTCACAAATCATAAGAGTATAAGTCTACAGCACTGGAGTCTCTTAACAATCTGAAATACTAATTATGAGAAAAGAAATATGTTGAACACTGCATGAAAATGAACTGTCCTGCTACTAGATATGATAGTATTAGTGTAAACATAGGGTCTTTAAAGAGTTTTAGAGGAGATATATATATATATATATATATATATATTACAATAAAAAGAGTCAAAACGTCAGAGGTCTCTGCGGAGCTTCTGGCCAATGAGGATTAAGCTCTGTCGTCATCAAGCCGTTTCTCAGCTCGCGCAGTTAGTGGAGAGAAACTGCAGTGACTGTGTGTGAAGCCTGCCGCCGCCTCACACTCACGAGATGTTAACATAGTATGTTATCGTGAAGCTACGGTGGCGCCGACTCAAGTCGGCCAAAAAAACTAACCGGGATGCACCGCACCGAGCCAGGCGGCGATCAGGCTGAATACTTTGCAAATGTATCCGCCTCCCTCGTCTCGTTAACACCAGCATATGTGACAGTCAGTGATGTATTATTTTTATTGTGCAAGTGAACTATCTTCAATTATCGTTTTATTGAGTGTAACTAGTATCCTCAGAAATGTTCCCTAACCAATGAATGAGTGCTAAAATGCGTCCATCAGAGACCACCAGCTTATTTATAATGAAAAAACCTTGAGGGGCTATTCATATATATTATATATATGTTTTTGTGAACAACTGTTTTATTAATTTTGGTAAATTATTCTTTTTCAGAGTCAATCAATATAACATAGAAGCATACAACCATCTCCCCTCCTCCTCTCCCTTTTACCTTAACCCCTCCCTTCCTTTCCTTCCCTGGGTGTGCTGAGGGATCATTGTGCAAAACAAGGTATACCAACATTCAGGACAGTATAAAAAAACAGAATAAAGCATATCTTCAAAGGGTTATATTTTTATTTTATAAAGGACTTGCCTTTGTTGGCCATTTTATTAGGTACACATTAGGTACTACGTTGAGTGTACACTGAGTGTACCTAATAAAATGGCCAACGAAGGCATGTGCTTTATGACACTGTATGGTGAACCTTAACCAATTACAGCATAGAATCAGTAGCAACACTCATTTTCAATTCTTAGTTTTGTCCAACCTTGACGAATCCCAATATCAGCAATGTTACTAAAACAGGTCTGGTCAAGCGTGAGGTAGGGCTGGTCAACACTACATGCTTTAGGACAAGCGTGGGTCTTTCCAAAGGGTTCAAACTCCCGTTCTTATGATTGACTGATGCCAGTTCACTGCTCAGACATATATAGACCGCCAGCCAGAGAAATCCAAAGACGGGCGCTATGATACTGTTCTGTTGCCTTGGCAACTATGTATCGAAGACACTCCTGCGCTTTTTCTCGATCGTGGGCTATTGTTCAGGACAGGCTTGCAGAAGGAGTGTGTGACGGTTGTGAATTCTGTACATTCATCTGTCACTGTAAGCATCAAGTATCAAGGCCGGACAGAAGAAAGCAGCACACCAACGCTGAGCCGCCAGTGGACCGAAAAGATGGCAGGACTCATTTGCATCTTGCCTGCCTGATAGGTGGTGCTGTCATTCTGTATATGATGGAGCACGCTGGGAACTGCCTGTAACTGAATTGGAGGTAAATAACAGTTACGTCAAAAAGAAGTGAAGGAATACATGGCCGTAAAAAAGAAAAACAGTGATTTTCTGATCTCTAGTCGCTTATCTCTCCTTGCGTCTCAGTCCAGGCACTACTCAGTGCATTTCAACACTTAGGGATGTAAGAAAATATCAAAATATCGAATATCAGGATATTATGTTTGGTGATACTGTATCGATTCTCCCAAACACAGTATTGATACACAGATTCCTGGCAGACAGTGAATCATTGTGTGTTGTGTTTAAACTTCTGACCACTAGATGGCAATGTTGTAATCCATTTTCAGCTCCACTCCAACATTAACAAGCAGCACAAGGGCGCAATGCTATTGTAAGCATTGACAAACCTGTCCATATAGTGATGTGTTTTAATAGTAGGATTTGAAAGAATCCGATATATCACTTTGCTTGCAGTATATCATGAAATAATGAATCGTGACCGCTGTATCACGATACGCACTGTATCGTCAGGTTCTTGCCAATACACAGCCCTATTTAACACTGGGGTTAAGCATAAGGAGTAAAATCACAGACTTTCAAAGTAGTTAAACAGGGTCAGGCCGTATGTACAACTTGTATAGCAACAGCTGTTTTCTCCACACTTTATTTTTCAGCAGCTGCACGTTAACTAGACATGGCAAATATAATTAGATGCATCATTATTCTCTCTTGAAACTATTTCTGCAAACAATTCATAAAACATCATAATTAGATTTTTGCATACTCTCTGCGTTTCCCCAACTGTAAAACAAAGCGCACCCAGAAACAGGTGGGACAGCTCATCGTGGATGAGGAGAGCAATATCAGGCTCTTACTAATGAACGCATGTTCGCAGTCACAAATTTCATGCATATGAAGTAAAAGAGCCGAAACCGTAGCAAATATAACCTACATATGAACAGCACAGGAGATGCTCACAGACTAATCCAGTAGCTTGCAGAGTTGAGCAGGAACGTGTAGTGAAATAAGAACTGTAAAACTGAAGAATACTAATTCTCAGCATCTTCTGCTGGGCTAAGGCATCCCGATGGCTCAGATGAGTTGTAAATCTAAGAAATCATTTCTCGCTGGCATTTATAGCTGTATTCCAGAGTGATTTTTAAATATGTAAATAGAGCTGCAGCTATGGATTATTTCAGTACTTAAGAATTCTACTAATTATTGTACCCAATAATCGAGTAATCAAATAAGAAATAGTTATTATTAAAGATCAATAGTAAATATAAAAAACAACACAGGTGCATGTACTCACTGCAATCAGACTAAACTGAATATACAAGATGAAACCTACTGACATCACCCTGGATACTGTGGCTCTTGATACATCACAAAGACTTGCTGTCTTGGTCACAGATGCGCCAGCAAGACGTGCACCAACAATTTGTCCTCTTTTGAACTCTGGTATGTCCCATAATGTTGTGTTATTGTAATATTTCGAGCTAAACTGTGCTCTTACCTGCTAACTGAACTTCACACTCTGCTCTTACTGGTGCAATGTGCAATTAATGAAGACCGGCCACCAGACTGGTCCAATTTAGCCATGAAACCTCCAACACTATGTATATATACACACACATACATACAAACACACACACAATAGGTGTATTTTCACCAGTGAGAACCCCAGATATCATTAGAATAGATGCCAATAAATTCAAATACTATACAAAGTACCATGAATATCTTATTCTGAAAGAAGTATATAATATCTTGTGCGTCCAGATTTCTCCTGGACGCCCTATGAATGTATTCACTTCCATCAGCAGCAATCTTGATTTAGCCTAAAGTACTAAGTAGTCAGTATTAGACGAGAACTGTAAATAATACAGGGTTGTTTCCACAAGGAAGAGCTTAGAAAAGGTTAAATAAACACACTGACGTATATAAAAACATTACTTATTTTATTAGTACTACTTGAAAATAGCTTTTTAATTATAATAATCTTGCCAAGTGAATACATCTATAGCCCAGAGCTGTGTATGTTATAGGTAGACAGACAGACTTTGAATTGAACTTGAATTTAATCGAATGTGAGATTCCTGCCCCAAAATGAACAGCCCACTACAACCTGTTTAATTTCCCCAGCGTGCACTAAAAGTAGCCAACACAAAAAATACAAACTCTAGCAGAGACACAGCAAGCTGGATTTTCAGTGTTCATCGGAGAGCTGTATCGTCCTAATTAATTTGCCAAAAGGCTACAGCTGTGGCTATTTTAGATCAGCACGCTGGAACGGAGGAGAAAACAGTTTGGTATACTTTTATTGGACAGCCACACATAGTTCCACATAGCTTTGTGAGTGAGGGTTGGGTGTGGATGTGTTTGCCACCCAGAAAAGTATGTGTGAGGTGAGACCGAACAGAAAGAGAAAGAAAACACACTAAACTGCACAGACAAAGCAGTCTATCTGAGTTAGCACAGCTATTAGTGGATTTACTAGATCACCAACAGCCTGGAAGAACTTTCTGACCACCTTTAAAACCCAATCCACAAAGACATTGAAGAAGTTGATTCAACCTGTGAGACATTCTTGTACTGGTTGCTCCAGAGTTGTGCAGCGTACCTGTCTGTAGCAGGCTGTATAATAAAAGTGCATCAGCATATGGCATTCCAGATTAGTGGATTAGCTCTTTAAAGGGTGAGTCACAGGGCCACAGGCCTTAATCTCCAGATATCCTATTGATGAACGGAGGAACAAGGCGGTCTAAGAACCACTGTACCTGTCAGAGTCCACACATTTCTTTCTCCGGCCCCCACAGAAGCTCTGAGAAGTTATGCAGACAGTTTCTGACATCAGAGAGAATCTGCTTTGGAAGTACAAGCACTGCACTAAGCAGTGAAGCTCTGCAGACAAGTTAGACGCTGAAGTCCATTAGCTTTGGCTTACTACTATTAGATCATTCCTGAAAACCTTCACAGACACACTGCACTGAGGAACTCAGCATGACGAGCACTCAATGTGCCTTTGTTTTAACATTCTTACTGGATATTTAAAGGTGCCACAGAACGAAAACCTGTAAAGAAGGGTTCAGAACATAGAACTGACACAGTGTAAACTTTAAACACTGTTATTCCACCTTCAAATACAAAACTTGTATTTGCAAAGGAGGATGAAACAACAGGCTGATTCCAAAATCCTAAACTGTTACATCACAACTGTCTTATTAATGTTCACGCCCCCAATATTTACATACAACAACAATAACAACAACAACAACAAAAAAGCTGGACTGTCTGAAAAAACCTTACCATTCCAGGCTGTCAATACTTCATCTTTAAAGAAGCCTAAACTTCCAGCTTCTTGATTAAACACTCCATTCCACCTTAAATGCTACAGCTTGTACACGGTCCACACTGTAACTACAGCACCATTTAAGGTGGAACGGATCAAGCTCGCACATAGGAAGATAACTTCAACTTCCAGAAGATCTTTAATAACAGTTTCTCAAACCTTAAACAATATTGAGCAGCTTAGCTCAGTGTTTAACACTGAAGAGACTGAAGAGACGAGCAGCTCCACCTTTACCAGCATCACAACCCCAACAGTAACCTGTAAGTAGCAGCCATGCTGTGTGAGTTTAGCACTGTTCGCTGGTTGAAGCAGATCATCTTAAACTAAAAAGGTTAACAGTAGAGATGGAAAGATCAATCAATTGATCTTTCCATTCCCCAATTTAGCCGATCCCAAGAGCTGATAAACAAATGAGCTTAATTACTGTATTTACAGCTAGTGTCTCGTTGAAACCCCCTCCGGCCAGGTCTTTGCAATTCCTATCTGAACCACTAGGTGGAAACACAGACCCTTTCATTTTCTACAGACTTACTAAAGCAGTGGCCTCGCGGGAACAGATTGCGTTCATGGCATGTGCTGATAGAAAACATGTCGTCCGTCTAGCAGTTCGTTACCGTATGTGACGCAGACTCATCCAGGACGTTCTGTAAAATTTGTCAAATCAGCGTCTCAGCGAGATATTTAACACTACTAATCTGATACGGCACTCAAGAGTCCACCACGCGGCTGAATACAGTGAGTATCAGTAAAAAGCAGAGCTAACACACACAGCTAACACAAAACAAACAACCCAAAACACCATACAGACCAGATCTGACCGGTACGAACAGAACAGCAGCAACAATTCAATATTCTACATTTAATGATTACAGATTTTTGTTTAAAATAATCTAGAGTTTGCGTTTAAGGACTGCAGTTCTGACTACATTTATTTAATTATCTTTTTTAGTTTTAAATTAAATGTAATGATTGCAGTATTAGCGATATTTGTTTGATTTGCTTTGTTTATTTACTGTTAATTTAGTTTAAAATATTATGCTGTTTCACACAAGCTTGTTAAAAATGCTAATAAACTAGTTTAGACCATGTTTAATATTTTGGTTGCGCTAATAACTACATGTAGCCCTGCCATGGCATATAGCCCCGCCCTCGATCGGTATCGGCTATCGGCTGATCGCATTGAAAGAACATTGGCGATAGAAATCGGCCTTAAAAACGCTGATCGGTCCAGCTCTAGTTTACAGTGTATTTACACCTTTAATTTACAAATTATTCCTGAGCTGAGTGTAGAAATCATAGAACTCTTTAAAATGCTGTAGAAATGCATTGATTGGCTATTATTATTGGCTATTGATTAGCTATTTTCTCTTACGGGAAATACTTCACTTGGATGGACATGTATAGTAACAACAGCGTGAGAGCAACTTCAGACGCCCAGCGAAGCATATTTAATTTAGACTTCCATTAATATTGACATGGCCATAGCAGTGTCTCCCAGTCACTGAGCCTCAACATCCAAGGTCCACCTGTTGAAGCTACTTGACTACCAAAATAGAGAGCAGGCCAATGCATTTAAAACAACAAAACAAAACGCAGCACGCAATTAAAGTACTGGACCAGCACGCAATTTCCCACTGGACCAGTCAACCCCATCTCAGATCTACCTGCTGATAACAGACACAGTGCAGAGGGACAAACTGCTGGTGAACTGGATAATACAGTTCAGACAGAGCTGAGCTGTAGAACAGAGAAACAGGAGCTCAGGGACTATATAAGCAACCCGGTCAGGCTTTGTGCTGTCAGTACCTCAGAAAACAAGAATGCTATTACTTTATTTGAGCATTAACTCAGCACCAAAGTATGTGTGACATCACTAAATGGAGTGACAAATGATTTAGAGCGGTTTATACAATACTAAGTTTGGCACGCAGCTTATCACTCTCTCTCTCTCTGCGAACTTTGTTAAAGGACGATTCCAACGTGTTTTTTAATATTTCTAAATAATTCAGTTCATGAGATGTAAAACAGTTTTCTGATTACTTTACAGTAGTGGTGGTGGGATTCAGGGGTCACCCAGTCTACAGCATAAATAAAGCCATTTCACTTTCATGTGACGTTGATGGTAAAACAGTCATAAATCTAAAAATCACTGTTTTCTTTGGGATTATTTCACCTCACACGCATGGACCAATAGATGGACATGTAAGGACCAATAGAAATGCTCCAAAATAGCTTTTTGGTTTCATTGATTTACATTAAAAGTAAAGATAGTTTTTGTCCTCTCCAGTAAAGTCCAGTATAGCAGAGATACTTGTTTTTCTTTGGACTGTGACGACATATCAAACCATTGCATATAACAACTTTCCTTGAGGGAGATTTTAGACTCGCAGCAACACCACTGTATTACTGTAAACCACCAATTATGTGGTTTTAATATTTTAATAGTTGAAAATAAGTAGAGTTGCCCTTTAAAGTCTCTTAAATATCACTTGTTCCCCTTTAAGGCTAGTTAACGAAGACAGTTTTTAAAATCTGTAGAATTAATTTGTTAAAAGTCATTCAAATCATTCATTCAGCAGTTTTATGACATGCTGCATTCTAGAGAACTGTATCAAGTCACTCCTGTGCACAATACCAGTGATAGGAACCAGACGGCCGTAGCATACCTCATAAGCTATTATGTGAAACCGTTGTGAATATGCAGCTTGATGCTTTAAACATTGTTTAATGATAGTTTTTAGTTCTGGCCTAAAAATAACTTGAAATCTATCTATGGTGGAAAGACACTTACAGGACAAGGGAAAACAAATTTACATATTATTACATATTATATGTGTTCTACATCATTTGAACTCAGCAGCTTCCATTTACATTGATGATGAATGGACCAACAGAAATGTGACAGATTAAAAATTCTGGTTCCATTGACTTACATTCAAAGTACAGTAGTTTTCCAAAGAAACACTTCCGATATATATATATATATATATATATATATATATATATATATATATATATATATATATATATATATATATATACACACATACATACACTACTACACTACTGTGAAGAAATCCATATTTATGAACCACACATCTAGCCACTATAAATGATCTGAATTACGCAGGAAAGGTTGGTGGACTTTCCCTTAAACCCAAACTTTAGACCCTTTTACAGCGTATTTATAGTTCTAAGACACCAGACAGGTGTCCATGCAAGTGTCCAGGTGTGCCCCCCCACCACCTGCACCTCCATCACCACGCCCAAATGCAGAACTCACCTTCAGGGAACGGGTTGGGCTGGACCACGTGCAGAAAGGCGTGCACCATGTTGAAGAGGAGCCCGATGGGCCCCGGTTCGTAGTGGGCCACCGTGTCGTACACTCCTCCGGGCACCAGGCCGAAGTCCAGCGGCGCGCGGGGCTCCGTGTGCGGGAGCAGCAGCAGCGCGAGCGCGAACGCCGCTCTCCACAGCATGGCTACGGGGAAAGGAGAGCGGCCCGAGAAGAAGCAAGTCCACCAAAATATAACTAATAAAATAGTAACGATAGCAATGAAGTCCTAACAGAACTGACTACAGTACAATAAGCAGTCACAGGCGCGAGGAAGAGCGAGCACTACCATCTCCCCGGCTCCTCTCGCTCTCTCTCTCTCTCTCTATCTTTCTCTTTCTGTCTAATGTTCTCTCCCACTCATTCTTTATAATATATTTTTTTTTTGAGTGTCCAGTCGTCTCTGTCTCTGTGTGAGGAGCGGACTCTCCTGCTTTCTGCGCTCTGTTCTGTAACTCGCGCTGCTCCGTGTGCGCGCACGCCCGTCTGTTTCCAAGCTAAGCTTTCCAAGCGTTCTTTCTATTTTCACACCCGTATTGCGACAAGCCCCGCCCCTGTGCCAGAGGATCGTCCGGCAAGGCTTCCCTTCCTGCGCTACGATTGGCTATTAGTCCATATTCACAAGCAGAGCTAGAGAGAGACTAGCCAATCCTGCAACGAGGGGTGCGGAATTTAGGTGGGAAAAGAAAAAGGAGGGAAATCCCACCACCTGACGGAGAAGATGGGAATGACACAAAATAGTTCTGGAGTTTCACACCGATTCCTTTGTTGTCGTGGCCTTTTAATGAGCGTAAACTAAAATTACAGACCAAATTGCTGCATAATTTACTCAAACACTTTAATGGTGTAGATTTTTTGAATAATAAAATATCGGTTGCTCTCCAAAGTCTGTCAAATATCACAAACTTCATGCCAGTGTCGTTATCAAGGCAAAAGGAGAAAAACAGAATGTCCATTAGCTGGTGAGCTTCAAGTAGCAGGATGGGATGATATAAATAAAATGGGTAGAAATTAATATTTGTTTCCTTTCTGGTTTCATGCAGCAGGTTGTGATAGGGAAAAGAAAGACAGCAAAAAAAATATAGAAGAAACATCTTTTTGTATCATTCACATTAACATACTGCTGAACATACTACTAAAAAAATACTAGACCTATTTGATTCCAGGTGCTTTGGATTTGGCTTTGATTCCAAGGTGTAGGAATTCCTAGAGTTGACTTCATAAGCTGATTTTAGTTAATTAATATAAGAAATATAATAAAGTGAGGCCACAAGCTCCTAATAACTCGTGTGTTAATGTGCGGGCACAAAGTAGTAAATTATTACTTTAATTACCTTAATATAGTAAATTGTGGCCTGAAAATAGTAATTTGTGGTCTCAATATGTAAATTGGAGCTACAACATTGCAATATGTGACCCAAGTATAATAAAATAATCTTTAAAATAAATCACCACTTCACCTTAGGGGCCTTTTAAACAAGAAATGTAAGTATGTATAAGTAAAAGGATCTTGACGTATGAACTTAAAGTCAGCTCAACCAGATGATTATATGACCTCAGCAGGACAGTTTGGAGAGCTAACACTAGCTGAATTAACATGTCTGTCATCTAATTCAGGGAGAAGCATGTTTCAGCACTTTAAGTTGATTGTAAGCAATCATTTGTTATAGTTGTACATTTTACTTTTCCCTCCTGAAGACCTGCAGTGACACTGACATGGTGGTGTGTTAGTGTGTGTTGGGCTTGTACAACATAGCAGTGCTGCTGGAGTGTTTAAACACTGTGCCCAGTCACTGTACACTCTATTAGACACTCCTACCTTGCTGGTCCACCTCGTAGATATAAAGTCAGAGATGATAGCTCAACTATTGCAGCAAAGTTTGTGTTGGGCATTTTCTAGTCCTTCATGTTGTTACACAGAGAGAAACCTTATATCCTCTCTCCCAGGTGACCCAATCAATGTGGTACCTTGCCCAAGCCCACACTGCCCCTGCAGGCCAGACAGGGTGCCAACACACAGGGTGGTGACAATGTTGTGACAGGATGCTGCCTACCGGATGCTGTTGGCTGAATAGTTTTGGTTGGTGGACTATTCTCAGTCCAACAGTGACAGTGAGGGGTTTAAACACTCCAGGAACACTGCTGTGTCTGATCCACTTACACCAGCACAACACACCATCAGTCAGTGCCACTGCAGTACTGAGAATTATTCACCACCCAAAATAATACCTGCCCTGTGGTGGTCCTGTAACGGTCCTGAGCTTTAAAAAACGAGGTAACAGAGTATACAGAGCAACTGATGAACTACAGTGGACCTGATATAATGGTGCTCACTGAGTGGATATGCATGTATGGCTGTATATTATATTTCCGTGAGGACGTGCTTTGAAAGATTTGAATATCAGACAGTTCAGTGACCAATAGCTACAGTAATATTGTCTGAAACGCCTCCAGGGCTGACATGTCTGCGCTGGTTAATATGGAGAAAGGCAGCAGGAGGCCTGTGAGCTTTCATTTCAGGTACATTAAGCAATTTAATTAGTGCAGTTAATAAAGCAAGACAGTAGAATGATATAAAAGAATGTGTTAAAATAATGGATGAGCGAATGGAGGGAATAAAAGCTGAAGGATTCCAGATATCATTTAACATAATAAGTAGGTGAACTACAAAAAAGTCTCAGGGAACCTGAATGAAGACACAGCTGAACACTCAATTTGGCTTGCATGCTGTACAGAAACAGTCTCTCAGTGACGTGGACTGGAAAGCAGCAATTGCTATGACTGATAAAAGTAACAGTGGACTGAAGGGGGTATAAAGAATGCCAGCGAGGCTAAATGTTTGGTGGTCCAGGGTCAATTGGGCACAAAACCAAAACAAAATAAAGCACCAACTGTCTGACGGTTTGATTAATAATACTAATACTGTGGCCTACATTCCTAATAATGGCATACGCATTCATTTACAAACGCAACCTGTTCTGAATGTAAAATGCTAGAAAGTTTTAAAAGAATGCAAAGCCTGTAGAAGTGAAAAAAACTGTTCGACGGCCTACAAGACGAAATGCACTGCAAATGAAAAATGAGAAAACTATTTTAATAAATGAAAAAAATTCAATACATTATAAATAATCAAATATACTGAAATATTTTACTGTCATTATTTCACAATGTGATACAAAAAAGAGTAA